>CM042239.1:64872879-65480379 GCA_023566225.1 Romanogobio albipinnatus
AGAGGCAGAACTAAGCTGTTGCCATCGCTGACAGGCCGTCACGCTCCTTTTCCCAGCTGGATGGCTTTGTTGTATTTTATTTGCTTGTGTGATATTTGAAACTTTAACATGCTTTGTCTTTATGTAATAAAATTTTGAGTGATTTAAATGTAGAGTCTCATAACACTTTTTACATGATTATCTTATATTTTAGCTCTTGGCAGGGTTATTATAGTTAACTAAAACTAAAACCATAAAAAAGAAAATGTGTTACTTGAAATAAAATAAACATTAACTGAAATGAAAAAAAAGTTTTATTAGGCAAAATATCTGTTTAACTTGACATACTAAAATAATTCAAAATAAAATAAAAACGAATAAAATCTATATAAACATTTTAAAAAGCAAAAACTACTAAAAAAGACAAAATCTGACAGAATTACTAAAACATGAACTACATTAAAAATTATTAATAAAACCTCAATGGTAATTGGTTCTCTTATGTTTAAATGCATAAAAATGTCAGTTCTCCACTTCCGTTAAATGCACTGACACTTGAATCGTGTCTACATCTACTTTTATTTGTAAGATTAAATAAAATGTTGTGATTCCAGAAGTTTTAAGAACTCAATGATCTTCAGGGATCCCACTTTTTATAAACAATGCATGTACGTGACTTATGTTGTGTAAATAAGAAATATCTTTTTTTTAGCTTATTTTAATGCTTTTGTTTTATTGGAAATAATTTAAGTCGTCTTAAGCCCCCTTTGGAGGTTTTCTGAGGCCCTAGTGTGGACCCCTGGTTGAGAACCACTGCCACAGACGTTGTTTTTATTTACACTTTATACATCAAACTCATGTGGCCTAAATGAGCATCACAACTCAATGTATTTGGGCACAGGATCTAACCACTAGGCCAGCTCAGACACAGGGGCCCTGTTTACACCTGGTATTAAGATGCATTTTAATCGATCGGATCACAAGTAAACGAGGCAGACACATACTACCTGTTTACACCTGGCATTTTAATCTGTATCTTTTGTCCACTTTCAACCACTTCTGTCCTGATTTCTTGGAGGGGAGGGTCAATGTAAATGTATGTCTAATGGACAAAATAAGCGTATGTAATTTACATATGAACGTGCCTGGAGATGATGGAAAAACATACAGAAAGCAGCAACTAGGGATGTCACAAGTACCGGTACTTCGGTACCAAGTCGGTACTGAAATTATAAAAATGTGATGATACCATCATTTCTGTAGTACCGGTAGTACCGACTCCCGAGTATATTCGGTACCTGCAGCTGCGTTCAGTTGCTTCCGTGTTTATCTAAGTGCAGGGCTCCAGACTTTAGCCGAATATATACTAGTGTCTGTGAATTTTAAACTGCAAAATACTTTTTAAATATTACTCCTCCATGTTCTGCGTCTCTGTGTGAATGACGGGGCGCAGAGGCGCGGGCGGGCGCGCATACACATGTGACAATCGCTCGCTGCTTTGTAGTCTCTGCCGTGTGTCACTATATGAGAACACGAACGCATAAACCGTCACTTCATGAGAATTTACCGTTTCATGTGAGATAACTGTCATATTATGAACACAGACACTCAGGGGTCTTCACGACAACCCGTCAAAATAAAAGTTCGGTTTAAAAAAAATTGAAATTGACAGAATATATTGGGCTACTGTTGTAGCCTACAGTAGATTAAGCTGTATGTAATAATAATACATCTCTACTAATAATAATAATAATAATTATGCCTAGATGGTTGATTATTTTGTCACTTGATCTTTTTTTATAAACAATGTTTACTTTTAAACAGCATACAGCCTTTAAATGTTTGTATTATTTACTTATAATGATTATCATCATAAATAATAAACTTAATACATTTGTTTTAAATAGTTAAATAAAAAAAAAAAACATTCAGCTGTGGTACCAAAATTGGCACAGAGTACAGTAAAATTGTTATGGTATTGGTACCGACTACTGGAATTTTGGTACCGTGACATCCCTAGCAGCACCTTTTATTTCTGCTCTGAAAACTGCAAGACCACAACAAAGCTGCGAGTGTGTATTAGAAATCAGGAATGGTGAAAGAACATTGCGCTTGGTACTTTTTTCAACTTAGGTCTTCAGCTGACAAAGATTAGATCCCGCCTGGCTAGCACACTTCCCATAGTGTTTACACATTAGGTCAGTTGGTGGAGAGTAAGCGGCCTTTTGTGGCTGTTCAAACGCATGAGCGTTTAAACTACGAAAGCAATCCGGTCGAATGCGTTTTCGACTACCTCTGGAAGTGGTCGAAAGTGGACAAGCTCAAAAGGTTGTAGGCCTGTGTCAACCCAGCTCTTTATCTATCTTTAATGCACTGTAAATGCGGTTGCTAGGGTACTCCGAGTGGTTGCTAGGATGTTCTAAACGTTTGCTTACTGATCCAAGTGTAATATTCTGGTCCCTTTTTTCAGTGTAAATCTTTGGGATTTATTTCACCTGTTTTATCTTCTGCCATGCCATAATCATAAGTTTGATCTTAATGGCACAGTATGTACGTTTTGCCGCTCTTATTCAAAACAATAACAAAGGTGTAGCTTGATGATGCCCTGAACAAAAAAAATAGGGATTTCTGAGGTTAATCCTGTAATCACAAACTACAATTCAGTCCTTGAAACTTCTGAAATTACAAATGTAATTATTAATGTTAATATTTCAAATTATTTTATTTGAATTATTTTTAATATAGTACCACTCTTAGATTCTGTAAATAAAAAAACTTTGGAGGCGGAGAGTAGGCGGTCTTTTGTGGCTGTTCAAACACATTTGACCAAATGAGCGTTTACATTACGAAAGCAATCTGGTCGAATGCGTTTTCAACTAACTCTGGAACTGGTCGAAAGTGAACAAGCTCAAAATGTGTATTTAGCATCATCCATATTAATACCAGGTGTAAACAGGGCCTGATTTCTATTAGTATGCCATTCATTGGTTTATCTCCCCTAAAAGTGAAATCATTGAGCTCCCCAGGCACCATCAAAACTTTGAGAGCAGTCTGCTCAGATCTGTCAATCTCTTTCCAGCTCAATTTATAGCAAGAGTTTGGGCCGTGGGTGCCAGAGGGTGTTTAGCTGGTTTGGGACCATAACTGAACCGTTACAAACCCGTTTATAATGTTTACTTTGTGTCCAGTTTGACAGCATCAAACAGTTGTTTACTCATGATACATAGCAACATGGTTAAAAGCCTCTGTTAGAGCTATATTTGTGATGTTTGAGATGGGGAGGCATGACACGCGAAAGGGGCATTTGAAAAGTTGATTTATATTTGTAGTTCAGCTAGGTGCCACTAGTGTCACAGAAACTACATACTTCACCTTTAACAGGCACCACTAACACAAAAATCTCTAATGTGATCTCCGGATTGAACCGCTGGGCCCTCACAGTTTTCTGCCGTTGGCCAAGCGCACTCACCATGGTTCGAATTCTTAACTGAGCTTGACTACTGTGGTAAACGACACATTTGCCTCGCAGGGCTCTATTCCATTAGCATGGCACTAACACAATGTCCATTAATCTTCTTTGTCCCCCTGATTGGCTCAGATGACAGGACAGGAAGAGGAGGGCCATCGCCATGGGAGCAGGACACAGCTGGCAATGACAGCTTCCCGAACATGTGGCGCGGCTCCCGCCCATGTCCAGATGGAGGCGGAGAGGAGGTGGACACACCTGTCACCCCTGACAACAGGGAAGAGATCGTCTTGTGTGGGACAGACATTGCGAGACAGACTAATGGGCAGGTCAGGACCGAGGTGAAGGAGGGTCCTGTTGAAAAAAAGACGGGCGCCTGCACAAAAACGTGTTCCGGTCGGGAAATGGAGGGAAGCCCAACTGGGAACGAGGGTGAGGTTTTAGTGGAGCTGTGCATGATAGCGGAGGAGGCTGAAGATGCAGCTTTGGCTCTGGCTCCAGCAACGTCTGGACAACTTCAAGTGAAGCAAATGTCTTCAATTACTCTTGACCAAACCTCCTGTGAAAGTGTCGACTTTAAAGCCTCTGTGGGAATTCAAAGAGCTTACTTTGAAAATATATTGGAAGGTGCCTCCATAAAGAAAGAGCCTATTGAACCAAGTGACTCTTCTATTCTATAATAGGAAGGGGAACTGAAGGTCTGAGGATGCTTTCCATAGAAAAGTCTAAAATGTGGCGATTTTATTGGTCAGATACAAAGCAGCTGAATAAATAGCCATAACACATACAGTATGCAATGCTGAAGCAAATAAACCCCTCGGTTGTTAACGTTTTACGTCTCATTCACTGCAAAAATATTTTCTTAGTAGATTTTCCAGTACAAACATATATTTATTCTTAAAAGGGGTCATGAATTGAGAAATCAACTTTTCCTTCAGCCTTTGATATATAAAAGTTCATTGTGATATAAGAATATCCTGTAAGTTTCGGAGCTGAAAACGTCCTTGTTAGTCAAAGAAAAGCTTTTATTGACACCAGGCCCAGCAAACGCTTGATCTCAGAATGTGCCAGGCTGTGTCTGAGTGTGGTGAAACACCGCCTCTGCAGAAGAAGATCAACGCCTACTTCATCACTGCCTGTTTAGCCCTGTCCACCGATTTGCGCATGTAACATAGACCTAGTGTTAAACCAGATCGAGCTACCAAGCAATAAACATGCCGTTGAGGATTACAAAATATTGTGCAGTGCCTGTGCTCAACAGTAATGCAACATGTAAGTAACTGTTCATTCTGTTCATTCAACTGTTCAAGTCCAAAATGCCTGATCTGAAATGTAATGATTCATGTAGTCAGATGTAGTTCTTTGTCTGTGTGTCAGTAAATCAAACTAGTGACTAAACGTCAACTTGCGTTGTTTCTCTTAGTAGGATGAAAATAATCTGTTATTTAACGGTGATTAAATTCTATAAAGTAAGCGATCAAAGAAAGCTCCCTTTGCAATCGTTGGAGCAGCACACGCTGAAGCTGTCAATCCAACAGCGAGAGTTTATCAGTGACTCCTGTTTAATTCAATGAACCACATTTGCACTGTTAGTGAAGATGAAAGCATTTGTTAGTGTACAGAAACTGTGTTGCAATGATGAGATCCCTGCTTTCATGCGCTCAACATGTGTGTGATCGGCTACAATGATCATCACTGCAACCTTTCATGCCACAATCTTAATATAATGCCATAGAGCTAAATATAATGCCATAGATCTAAATATAATGCCTTAGGGCCAGTTGTTCAAAGGATCTGAAATCAGATTAGATCACGGAATCCAATCCTAGTTTTAATCTGGATCAAACCTTCGGTTTGTGTTGTTCAAAACTTGTCAGTAGGATTTGGATAACTTTGATCCAAAAAAACAGGATCATCCTGATCCCAACAGGTGGTAGGATTTCAAGGTGGATTCCAGGAAGAAAATGTAGTAACTTTAAAACTGGTCAAAAAATACAACATTTGTATCATATAATACACAAAATCAAATTATTTTATTTTGCTCTTGATTAGTTAGGCTAATCGTTAAAGTAATAAATTAGAACTAGACATTAGGCTAGCCTTTGGGTAGCCTACAGTCAAAGTAAAAAAAGATTTAGCCATATAAAATGATCCCCAAACAGCTGTAAATATCAAACAAAAATATATTACATTTAAAGTGTTTTTTTTTTTTTAAATCATTTATAAGACTTCTTATCAATTATAAGAGATGAACCAGTCAAAAGGTTTCTCGGGTGAACGCTACGCGAAACTTTTCTGAGAGAATGCAAAAGCATTTGTATTTGTTTTTTCCCCAACTCATATTTTTTCCATCACCATGTCCCTTTAGGGGCTCCGTAGAGCACTAGTAATCCAGAATTGGTAATCTGAAAAGGTGTGTATCTGGATCAGGGTGATCCAATCCAATTTTGCTTTGAAAAACCGGTACAAAAGTAAGATGGATTACCTGATCCTAGATAGCAAAACATGGGATTTCCAAATCCAGATCATTTTGATCCAGATTTAATGTTTTGAACAACTGGCCCATAGATCTAAATGTAATGCAACACTTTTCACGATAAGATAATAGTAAAAAAAACCTTAAAAGAGAGCGTAATACTATTTCAAATGGAAAGACTTTAGCTGATCACAGCAGTGGGCGGATAAACTGAACCCCTTAAAACAGAGCGTTCAGAGCAGAGGGCTAAATCAGGGTAAGAAAAATTATTTTTATTTATGACCATTTTTGATGTAAAAAGCATTCTAACATAAGTGCACCCCAGGAAACATCATAAAACAACGCAGTTCATGACCCCTTTAAATCAAGATGCATTTACTTTAAGCACAATTACTTGATAATGTGCTAATGTATTGGTCAGATACAAAGCAGCTGAATAAAAATCCATAACACAATCCAGATTACATACAGTATGCAATGCTGAAGCAAATAAACCCCTTGATTTTGAATGTTTTGTCTCATTCACTGCGAAAAAAGAAGAAAAAAAAAAGTTTTATTATATAGTATTTTAGCTTATTTAGTTCAGAAAACAACACATTAATTTGGACCTCCCTGAAAATACTTATAAGGATTATGACCCAATACATATAGACTTCAATCAGTTGTTTCTTTCACACACATTCATCCATGTTCACTAATTGAGAAGCGGCACTCACACCTCTCATTGTGGGCTCCTGACTGCAAATAAGTCAAAAGTTTGAACTGCTTGTTCTGCATAAGACAAGCTCTTTCTCTTTTAATCTCTCTCAGTATTACGCATACACAGGCACATTGGGCGGCATGATGCCAGGCAGCTGATGCGGCATTAGGAAGGACTTTTGGGAAACAGATGGGAGTCGGAGCTAATGGAGTTATGAGGCTACAGTCTCTGCAGGGTGAGGTTAGTCAGGTCACCATTCACTAGTTGAAGAGTAATGAAGCGGGAGAATTTTTTTAATTATATTTTTCATAAAAAAATTAAAGCTACACTAATTGTAGAATAGCATGTTGCGGAAGAACATAAATTTGGCCTGAAATCGCATACTTCTCTACTATATAGCAGGCGAAAAACAGTATGTGACAAAAGAAGGATGTCCGAATTCACAGTACTCATGAAAGAGTAGGCAAAAAAGTACCCAGATGACCTATGGACACTTTACTATCCCATGAGGCCCCGGGAGAGGATTTGTGAATGGCGGTGAAGCGAAGCAACGCTGTAAGTCACATAATAATTACAACATGGCTGATGTAGTAAGTCCATAGTACATTCATACTACACTCACCTAAAGGATTATTAGGAACACCATACTAATACTGTGTTTGACCCCCTTTCGTCTTCAGAACTGCCTTAATTCTACGTGGCATTGATTCAACAAGGTGCTGAAAGCATTCTTTAGAAATGTTGGCTCATATTGATAGGATAGCATCTTGCAGTTGATGGAGATTTGTGGGATGCACATCCAGGGCACGAAGCTCCCGTTCCACCACATCCCAAAGATGCTCTATTGGGTTGAGATCTGGTGACTGTGGGGGCCATTTTAGCACAGTGAACTCATTGTCATGTTCAAGAAACCAATTTGAAATGATTCAAGCTTTGTGACATGGTGCATTATCCTTCTGGAAGTAGCCATCAGAGGATGGGTACATGGTGGTCATAAAGGGATGGACATGGTCAGAAACAATGCTCAGGTAGGCTGTGGCATTTAAATGATGCCCAATTGGGACTAAGGGGCCTAAAGTGTGCCAAGAAAACATCCCCCACACCATTACACCACCACCACAAGCCTGCACAGTGGTAACAAGGCATGATGGATCCATGTTCTCATTCTGTTTACACCAAATTCTGACTCTACCATCTGAATGTCTCAACAGAAATCGAGACTCAGACCATGCAACATTTTTCCAGTCTTCAACTGTCCAATTTTGGTGAGCTCGTGCAAATTGTAGCCTCTTTTTCCTATTTGTAGTGGAGATGAGTGGTACCCTGTGGAGTCTTCTGCTGTTGTAGCCCATCCGCCTCAAGGTTGTGCGTGTTGTGGCTTCACAAATGCTTTGCTGCATACCTCGGTTGATACGAGTGGTTATTTCAGTCAAAGTTGCTCTTCTATCAGCTTGAATCAGTTGGCCCATTCTCCTCTGACCTCTAGCATCAACAAGGCATTTTCGGCCACAGGACTGCCGCAAACTGGATGTTTTTCCCTTTTCACACCATTCTTTGTAAACCCTAGAAATGGTTGTGCGTGAAAATCCCAGTAACTGAGCAGATTGTGAAATACTCAGACCGGCCTGTCTGGCACCAACAATCATGCCACGCTCAAAATTGCTTAATCACCTTTCTTTCCCATTCCGACATTCAGTTTGGAGTTCAGGAGATCCCGGACCACACCCCTAAATGCATTGAAGCAACTGCCATGTGATTGGTTGATTAGATAATTGCATTAATGAGAAATTGAATAGGTGTTCCTAATAATCCTTTGGGTGAGTGTATATAGAAAACAATTTTTTGAATTTTTTGAATTCAAAATAAGTACCTACTCGAGAGACATCGGTGAACACGTGGATTATGACATCAGCAGGTGAACAAATAAATTAAGCTTTTTGTTGTTGTTTTTACAACTGGTGATTCAACGGAGGTTTGCTGTTTGTTTTGAATGATCCTTTCAGCTCAGAGGAAGGATGTCGTAGCTGGGAATGATGTCCCAATCGAGTTAAACGCGTTCCTATGGTGTACACAGTTCAGAAAACTAAGAAGGAAAAGTCCAGGTAAAGCTTTGTTGTGCTTCCTCTTTCAGAATAAAAACACACAAACAGTGTTTTTTGGGGATTTTTTTTAGGTAGTAGGCTATTGAGTGCACCACTGAGTTTTTGAGACATAGATAAACAGAAGTGCTAATTAACAATATATATCACTACTGTTTCACTACAGTTGATGCGCAGCCATATTGAATCTGAGTTTCTCATTCGCAACTCACGTGTGTGGGCGTTCCCTACTGGGAACAAGGGCTTTCACACTTCTGAGGACAAATGGAACACCATTGTTCTCTGTATACAGACATAACGTGCACAAGATGACGTGTGTGTATGAAATTTCCCGCAAAATCTGTCCTGAAAGCTCTAAAATATCTTTATTAATTGGTTTACCAAAGTGTATTTGGGTCAAATAAAGACAGTGCAAATTTTATCTTCCAAACTCTCATTAATAATATTTTGGTATTTTTATATAAAAACGTTTAGCTTGTGAAAATTAAAGGTGCACTCAGTAATTTTGTTAAAGGGGCACTTCAGCGCTGGGAAGATGAATGTGTGTTTAAACTGGGTCATTTATGTAGTAGAAATGTGAAATTATTTTTGAATTTGGTGCCTTCTAGACTGAGAAAATGTATTTGTCACATGTGGATGAAAGACAACAACTCCCAGAATGCACTTACTTCACTGCCCAACGAGGCCACTCCCCTTATCAAAGCCAGCTCTACGTCATATTCTTGCGCATGCGTTGTGGTGCTTCGGGAGTTCACGTCAGAGACCCAGACGAAAGATAGAAACTTGTTGAATAAAGTCGTTATTTAGATTTTTTGCTGCACACAAAAACTATTCTCCTCACTTCATAAAATTATTGTAGAACCACTGTAGTGAGATGGACTTTTTAAAGACGTCTTTAGTACATTTTATGGGTCTTGTGCAGGGGTGTCCAAAGTCCGGCCGGCGGGCCAAATGCGGCCCGGGGATGAATATCAAACGGCCCGCTGCGTGTCTATTAAAATATATTATATGTGGCCCACCATGGATAATGTACAAATCCTGCAGTTTCACTCTGTCAACGCAAGGTGACAGTACTAGATTTTAGGCCAGGGAAACAGCGCCCAAAGCGGAACAAAACAGCGCAACTCGCGAGCTCTGACCCTGAACGCTCTGAACAAATGTGTTTACCTGCTGAGTGTCTCGATCACACGCCCACTAAAACAGCCCGTGAGAAGTGTTCGAGTTCAGCGCAGAGGTCTCTGGTACGAGCTGCGAATCTCTGTGATGTTTTAATTTTAATCCAGTTAAACAGCACTGTCCAACAGCATTTAATCAACAACACTAACAAATGCAAATGAGCTGAGCCGATTCAGTTAAAATACTTTTCAAATAATTCACCAACATTTATCATGGATAAAAAAAAAAAAAGAAAAAAAAAAAGGTGAAGTTACGTGTGGCCAAGTATGGTGACCCATCCAAGTACACACACACACACAGTAGTGAACACACACACCAGGAGCAGTGGGCAGCCATATTGCTGCGGCGTCCGGGGAGCAATTGGGGGTTTGGTGCCTTGTTCAAGGGTCACCTCAGTCGAGGTATTGAGGGTGGAGGAAAGCGCTGGTATTCACTCCCCCCACCGACAATTCCTGCCGGACCCGAGACTCGAACCTGCAACCTTTGGGTTACAAGTCCGACTCTCTAACCATTAGGCCACAACTGCCCCATACTGTGGTAATTTGTCAGAAATGTAGGTTAATATCTAAATTTTTAAACTGTATTTAATTTGTAATGTAGACATGTATTAAATGAGTAATAAAGGCCAAATTGCAGACTATTTTCTGTCATAAACTTGCTGTTTTGTGCATTTGTATTTATATGTTTATAGACTAAACACCATAAAGCCATTCTAGATATAGAAATAATATTTATTTTAACTTTTTGCCATGTGTGCACTGCAAAACACACTCTTACTTAGTATTTTTGTCTTGTTTCTAGTATAAATATATCTAAAAACAATTAAATCAAGATGCATTTGACATTAGATATTTTTTATTTTCTGGAAGTTTTTGGTTAAAACAAGCAAATATATCTGCCAATGTGATGAGAACAATAATGTTTCTGTTTGGAATCTTGTTTCAGTCCCAAAAAACTCGATTCATTTAGATTTTCCCCCCCAGGAATCAAGAAAAAAAAGATGTAATTTTCCTTAGTAAAAGCATCTTGATTTAAGAATTTTTAGATATTTGGACTGGAAAAAATATAGAAATACCAAGTAAAAAAAAGTATTTTTTGTAGTGTGGTTTTACCTGTGGTGATCTCAATAGATCACTTGTTAAATTTAAATAAGAAAGTTCTAACTCACTAATAAAATTTAAATTTCACCCATTAAAACTTTTTGGTTGATGAAAGTTTTACAGATATTGTTAAATATCTATACATTTACATCTGTGTCCTATCTCAAGCTACTCTACTGTCAGCTCAAGCTTTTGTCAAATGTCCTATATAAAAAAAATACAAAAGGGACTGGCCCCCGGGTATGTCCACAACATTGAATCCGGCCCCCTTTTAAAAAAGTTTGGAAACCCCTGGTCTTGTGAGTGTAAATGTCATTGCTGCCAATGCAGGCCTCACTGAGCCATCGGATTTCAACAAAAATATCTTCATTTGTGTTCCGAAGATGAACAAAGGTCTTTCGGGTGTCGAACGACATGGGGGTAAGTAATTAATGACAGAATTTTCGTTTTTGGGTGAACTAACCCTTTAATGTTTTGTTACAGTGATGTAATGTTTATGGGATGAAGTCTCTTAATTTATTTACTTTTCTTTCATTTGTCCATCCATCCATCCATCTTCTTCCGCTTTATCCGGGGCCGGGTCGCGGGGGCAGCAGTCTAAGCAGAGATGCCCAGGAAGAGCTAGAGGAAGTGTCTAGGGAGAGGGAATCCCTAGACACTTCCTCTAGCTCTTCCGGGGGGACACCGAGGTGTCCAAGGCCAGCCGGGAGACATAGTCCCTCCAGTGTGTCCTTGGTCTTCCCCGGGGCCTCCTCCCGGTTGGACATGCCCGAAACACCTTCCCGGGAAGGCGTTCCGGAGGCATCCGGAACAGATGCCCGAGCCACCTCAGCTGTCCCCTCTCGATGTGGAGGAGCAGCGGCTCTACTCCGAGTTCCTCCCGAGTGACTGAGCTTCTCACCCTATCTCTAAGGGAGCGCCCAGCCACCCTGCGGAGAAAGCTCATTTCGGCCGCCTGTATCCGGGATCTTGTCCTTTCGGTCATGACCCAAAGCTCATGACCATAGGTGAGAGTAGGAACGTAGATTGACCGGTAAATCGAGAGCTTTGCCTTATGGCTTAGCTCTTTCTTCACCACGACAGACCGGTACATTGACAGACGGATCGGTGCAGCTTCTGCAGTAATGCGGTCGATCTCCCGTTCCATCCTCCCCTCACTCGTGAACAAGACCCCTAGATACTTGAACTCCTCCACTTGGGGCAGGAACTCTCCACCAACCTGAAGTGGGCAAGCCACCCTTTTCCGACTGCGGACCATGGCCTCGGATTTGGAGGTGCTGATCCCCATCCCAGCCGCTTCACACTTGGCTGCAAACCGTCCCAGTGCATGCTGAAGGTCCTGGTTAGAAGGGGACCTTTTTTTCTTTCATTTGTTATCTAAAAAAATCGAATATTGTACAGTCCTAGTGAAGTATGAATTGGTTTTTTGAATGTGCGAAACACTGATTTGTAGCACAAATAATTGTCCAGTTTACTGGACTTTGCTAGTCAATATACAAACTAATTGAATCAGAAGTCTCGCACATTCACAGAAAATGCCTTAATTCTGCGTTGCAAAATAAGGTGAATATAGAATGTAAAAGCAATAGAAAGAATCAAATACTTCTCATATTACAGTGCAGCACGATGGGTGGAACTGCATTGTAGGATCTCTCTCCACAAGTTGGAGGAAAATCATTCGAGTCAGCTTACTGTCGTCTCCGCCATCTCCTGTCACAGTCCCCTGCTTCCACTGACTACCTTTCACTCTAGTACTGTAAAACTTCTTAACTAGGACTAAAATCAGAAGTTTGACGTGACACACCCGATTGACTCCAGTGCACTGCCTCGCGTGTTTGCCTGCCATCTCCCTGCTGCCTCATGGCAGGTCGTCAGTCACTGTCTTCCCACTGCTACACATATTCTCCAGCTGCTTTTTTTTTTTGCTCTTTTGGTCCTATGAGACAAGAAACGCTGCATTTGTACAGGAGGATGCGCATGTACATTGCTGAATTATTCATTGCGAAACATTAAGAATATGCAGAAGCAGGTGATAGGGTGGTTGTGTGAAATCTTGTGGGATTCATATAACAGGAGCATGTGCATTTTGAGCAGCCTGCGAGTACTGTTAAGTTCTTACTAATAAATAATGATAATAATGGCTTTCGATGGAAGTATGGTCATGAAACTTTGTCATCCGCATCCTCTTTTTTGCTGAAGAAAAAAATTATAAAAGAAAATAATTATCTTCCTGGTGAAATGTAAAACGTTATACTTTTTATATTTAAATCGCAATAAGTTCAGAATATTACTGTTGTCATTTAACTTATTTAAATTTGGCATAAGCTAATGCCAACGTTTCATGACAGGTCAGAGCAGCAGGTGAAATGGAAAAAGTCTGGAAAACCTGTTGCACTTGAGGCCTGTTTTTTAAAGTTATGTCATGCTATTTTAATGTAAAAAAGAAAAGAAAAACTGACATAAAAATATAATTAAAAAAAACAATGCTTCCATGGGGTTAATGACCTCAGTGTGATATCCTTCCCAGGATATTGACATTGGCTTTCATTTTACGTGTATTTATTTTTTTAACTGTTTGGACACACTTGGCCTGAATTTATGATTTGCATAATAGATACATTTTTATCTAAAGGCTCAAATGCTAGAGTAACATATATTGTTCTTACATAATTCAAAACCCAATTTAACCCTTAAATACATGAATGTTTTTTTATTACATATTCAAGTCTTTAGTGACCCGGATCTAGCCTGGATGCCAGCCGAATTTAGCCCCGCCCTCAACATTTGAGGTTGGGAAGTTCGGTCTGGACCAGTGGCGGCTGGTCAATAATTCCAGAAATAATTCAATATGATTAAAAATTCCAGAAATATGCATGTATACAAAAATGATTTGAAAGTGAAATAAAAATAAAATAGTTTACTCATACGATGTGCCGGCTGTTAGTAAGAGCCTCAGCATTTAATAAAATCTGGCTTTGATCGGTTAACTATTTTATATGTTCTTCAATACGTTTCATGCGCGAGGGACGCCAGACAAATGGATGTCTATCTGAGTCCAAAAATCTACGTGCAGCATGTGACCTGAAGCTGGTTTCTAATTGGTTTCTTAAAGATCCTCCTCCGGATGCAGGTCGCTGCGTCACTGGCAAATCAGAATTGGATGCGTGTTATTTTATCCAATCTGATTGGTTCTCGTCACCTGTCATTCAACTTTACGCTCTTGGCCACTAAAGCAAAAGTGTGCGGGCGACATCGTCACTCCGACTCAGCCAAAACCTTGTCAGGATGATCACTTTCGTAGAGATGGCAGCAGTTAAACCAAATTCTTTCACAAGGCGTTCGTTGAAAGAAATAGGATAAAGGATCCCGAACCGAACCAACGCGATTTACAAATCCAGCAGCAGGCCAGTGACAGGACGCAGCTGCACTCGGAGCTTCACGCGCTTGTTATGAGAAACGTAGGTGGCTGGCTGGATGTGTTGTTAGCAATGCCCTTTATTGCTTTCCCTGTCTTTAAAGTGTCGGAACTGAAGTTTTGTGGACAACAACGGGGGTAAGAGACCTCAAATATCTAACTGAACAATGCAAACGTCATGACACTACTGAGATGACTGACTTTAATCAGAGAGTCATTGAGAAATTTGCTGGCCAGAAAGAAAGGAGAGCAAAAAAAAATAATTATGACCAGCCACCAATGGTCTGGAATTGATCCGTTGTGGAGAAACTTTGGACCAAGCCTGAATATCCAGACCCACATCAAGATGTTGGGTCTGGGAACAAACCATTGGCATTGCTCAATCCGAGGGGCGGGATAAACGGTTGTCTTTCAAATTCCTCTGCACGCAATAGGATAGCGCTACAACCAACCAGAGCAACGAAGAAGGTGAAGCGGAGCTAGTAATAGATAGATTAAACTTTTGCCGTATACGGTTGGCAAAACTCCGAACACATCTTCCTTTCTTAAGAATGACTTCAGTGCCATTCTTTTTTCTTTTCTTAAAGAAAAGCATAACTCCAAGTCTTCCAGAGTCACGGCCAAAGCCGATTCGAAAGACCACTGTTTGCCAGATGCTTTGTTTACTTTTGTTTGTTTGGCACGCGGCAACTCTGCTGTCTTTATGTTAAGCCCGCCCACCGACTCTATACACAATGTGATTGGCCTGACCAGAGTTTGGTTTTTCCAGCTCGCAAGCCAACGGAGAGTTGCTAGACTACCCTGGCTGCAAATTATATTTGCTGCCACTAGGGTGCGTCTAGATTTCTAGGCTAGTTCGGACCAATGAAATTGTCAGGGTGGGCTTTATATGATGATGGACAAATGATCAACAGTAGCGTAATCATCCACGTCACCAAAAAGCGCTTGGGTTGAGTTCGTTCTAATCCTAAACTGAGAACTTGTTCTTATATGCATTCACCTTTACTTTACATTTCTCTCGGAAATGATGATCGTGTTGGTAAGTACTCTGTGTATCCTTAAATTCTTTTTACAACACCGGCAAAGATCGTTTACACTCATCTTCTACTTCTTCCAGCATGCGTGCAACTATGCATCGCTCAACATGTCACTTGCTCCGTTGCTCTGATTGGTTGTAGGTCTATCCAATTGAGTGCAGAGGCATTTACTTTCCTTGTTTGGTTGAAACACGCCTCATAATCACAGCCCAATGGAGCAGTATCAGACTCATATTCTGACTAGAATCTGAGTATGACGACGTCAGGCTAACCCGGATCTATATTACTTTACTTTTATTGTTTATTTTTACAGGAACAAATGCACATAAAAGAGTAATTGCACCAGAGTTAGCTAGTTTACATCTGCTATCATGGCTATCTGCTATATCTAATACAATGGATCGTGCTAATACAAAACTCTGCTGAGATTACAGTAACAAGTAGCCTACAGAATAATAAAATAAAGCATATTTTGTTACCTTTTGGCGTTTAGAAGTGTTCAGTTTGAGCAGATGTTTCATACCATCACTGTCCTCATCAGAGCTCATTTCCCAGTACATTGAGCATCTGGCTCATATTCACCATCTCAAACATATTCTCAAACCTCTATCTACAAAACCAGAATTTTGATCGCTGACAGCTTCTTCACCAAATCCACCAGCAAGTGACAGTGTGACACTAATATTTGATTGCGTTCAGTACTTGCTCTGCAGTAAATTGCTGAGCCTTCAAGTTTTGCTGATGATATGGTGAGTTCAAGTCCTCCTGGGAAGTTCATGTTTAAAACGTCAAGTCACTTTTGTAAGTAAGATGGCGGAGTACTTTCTCTTAATTAATTACACAAGGTTCTTCAAATCTACTTCCAGAAAATGAAGAACAAGGAATGTGCATCAGGTGTGTTTTGCATTTTTTTAATGTTTTTAATTAATTGATGAAGCCACTGTAAACTTTAATCGCTACATATTATATTGTTATATTATAATGCTATCGCTGTAAAACCTGACAATATCTGCTAAATACCTTTAACATCCCTTAAACTCTGCGGACCGTGTACAGGGTCTGGAATGACATCATCAAATATACTTTAAATTTTAAATGTCTGTGAAGGAGCTCTTTGTTTTTGTTTTACACAAAGTAACTTATTTACACCAAATTACTCTGGGACCATTTCCGCCTGGATTTGGCCTACCCAAATTGAAAAGCTTCCCATACCCAGATACAGTGGACTAAATACAGTATTTGTGTAATTTTACAGAAAACCCTTTGAAGTTACATAAGCCACTGCTAAAAGTGATAAATGTGTAAGTATATGCTGTCTGAACTGTAATAAACCCCCCCTAAAAAGAGTTGCTTTTTTTTTTTGGTTATAAATTCAGGTGTGAAAGTGTGTAACTCAGGCTCTGCGTGCTCTAGCACCCTGCAGACAGTTTTGGCTGTTTCCACTAGATTCCAGAAAATATTGGAAAAAAGATTTCTATATACAAGATGCATATACAGGGGGGATCTATATACAGGGGGGATGTTTATCACTTTATTACTAGCAGTGGTTTATGTAACTTTGAAGGGTTTCCTTTAAAAATGACACCAAAATTGTGTATTTAGACCACTGTATGTGGGACACTTTTCAATTTGGCCAGGCGGAAATCCCAAAAAATGGTCCCAGAGCATAAGTAGTTAAGTATTGTGGTATTCCATCATGTTTCTCACTGACAATGCCCCCAAACTTGTAAAAACCGGGTCTTCAAGAAAATCCCAGGCTTCCCACTTACGACTTTATGGTGGCGTTCATGTGCGTTCAACTCGTAAATATGATGTTTTACGACATGACTGCAGTAACTATGAAAACTATGAAACTTCACTTTATCAATGTGTATCAGACACCTTGTGGAATAAAGGTGAATTGCACATATTCAGTCATCAAAGATTCAATTATTGTTGTGCAGAAAAAAATAGGCTTACACCGCTACATACCTTGGGTCTTTAGTGACCCTATACAATGTTTTTTTTTTTTTTTTACAAAAAAAATGTTTATGGGAAAACAGGCATTCTTTTATAGTTTGAGGAATACTAAGAAGGTTGTCTAACTTAAAAAAAAAATGAATGAGGAGGGTAGTGAATGACATCCCGGGATTACTAAAGACCTGAGGTATGTGTTTAAGGGTAATTTGTTAATTTACTCATTTTAAAATGGATAACTGCACGTCCTCTATTTAGTTTTCTTAAGAAATTTACCACATACAGTAACAGCTTGAGTTTTGCCCTGAGCTGAGTAACGGAAGCAGTAAATACAGTTTTGCTTATAAGTTTGTATCTCCCAATATTTTAAGGAGCAAAATGTTCCCAGCAAGTAGCCGCTGGAGTGACTCTGTCATCAGGCATGTGGAACGTACATAGGCCTACAGCTCACAGCTTTGAATACATCAACGCACAGTAAAATATTATAATTCTTTTCAGTTCACGATATCAGGCAAACACTAGAGCAATCCCGATTCAGACTTTATGCATAAACATTATTAGTTCAAGCATAGCACTAATCCTAAATTCAAATCTGTTCACTTAGCCCATGGCGGCCTCTCACAGCAGACATCACATCTCCCTTCTGAAAGAAATTCATGGCATCCAATTATTTCAGCAGTTCTCCCTTCAAGAGCAGTGTCCCAAACAGACCTTAAGAGGAAGTGCACGGCACATTGCGTTTTATGCCCTTATTTATATTCTGTTTGATTTGTTTATGCCTTGGGAATTGAGGCAGCTTGTCTGTCGGTGGTTGTTCAGTACATAAATCATGAAACCAAGCCAGGAAAACTTCTGGATTTCAGATATTTACTTGTGAGTGGAAGTCGTGTCACTTCTGTTGGTTGGTATCTGTCACTTTGAAATGTGTGTTAAAGTCATCATAAAACACAAGTTGCGATAGTCTTTTCTTCCCAATTGTGAGTGAAACGGCTTCTAGAATGGAAAAAAAAAAGTCGGACGGGGCTTGCTTTTGTCCACAGTGAATTGATTGAATGGTTGGATGTTTGTGGTTTGCTATTGGTCGTTCTTATGTGAGTGACAGGTTGTCCCGCCCTCATGTCATCAGAGAAGAGAAAAGGGAAAAACAAGAATTGTCCATTTTGATTTCATGAAGTGGTGATGTGGAATTCCCTATTCTTATAGAATTAGAATGGTCAGTCTTTTACAGTGGGCAAGCAAGGTTCACCAAGAAGCATACAGTATATCATTTTAGAAACAAGGGAAGTGAAATATACAAAAAGCCTGTGTGTTAGATTCTTATCATTTTTTATTACTTTATGCAGTTTGACGTGCTTAAACAAGAAAGCATGGTATATTTGCAGGAATAATGTTATTGCACTAATGTTGATCTGGGGAGTATTCCAGAAAGCAAGCTTACGTCACATATACCTTGAACTCTCGGTTGATTAACCCAAACTTTGCTTACTCGAGGTATGCTGTTTCCAAAAACGAGTCTCGGGGTAAGTTCATGGTTAACTTGCAAGAAAATCTCAACACCATGGAAACAAACGCTAAGAAAAAGCGTGCCATTCTACTTCCTATTCTTCTTTTGTTTAATGGCGAGTTACATAACCTATTTAGTGCACATCGCCACCTATTTGATGATTATGCAATCATTTTTTTCAATGTCTTTGTTTAATAAGTCATCTTTATTCACTGACAATAAGGATTATATTGTTTATTTGATGCTAATTAATTGAATGCAGATCCATGTGTGAAATGACCATTTTTTTATTTTGAATATTTTTTATTCTAATTCTGCTCCGGAGCAGGTTATGTTCAGAGAGTGAGTTGCCATGGTTACTTACATAACCTCAACTTTTGGTTCCAAAAATGGAGGTAACTTTCAGGTAAATAGCCATAGCAACTTACTCTATGAACATAACCTGCTCCGGAGTTCAATATTAATATTATAAAGTGACGAGAATATTTTTGGCGCGACACAAAAAAAACTAAATAACGACTTGTATAGTGATAACCGATTTCAAAACACTGCTTCATGAAGATTCGAACCGTTATGAAGTGTGTCGAATCAACGTGTTGAATCATGATTCGGATCGGTGTCAAACCGGCAAACTGCTGAAATCACGTGACTTTGACGCTCCGAACCGCTGATTCGTTACACTGAATCATAACGATTCGAATCTTCATGAAGCAGTGTTTTGAGTTATCACCATATGAATCGTAATTTAGTTTTTTTTGCCGCACCAAAAATATTATTGTCGCTTTATAATATTAATATGGAACCACTGTACTCACATGAACTGATTTAAATGTTTTTAGTACATTAATGGGTCTTACGAGAGGAAATGTCATTGCTGGCTATGGAGGCCTCACTGAGCCAGTTTCAACACAAATATCTTCATTTGTGTTCCGAAGATTTTAGGAGGTCTTACGGGTGTGGAACGGCATGAGGGTGAGTAATAAATGACATTACTTTCATTTTTGGGTGAACTAACCCTTTAAGAGGTATTCAGATGTGTTTTATATAATTTAGTTATTAATATAACCAAATTTGTTTCAGTTTTATATACAATGTTATATATTAATTTTAAAGAATTAGAATAAAAAAAAAGTTTTAAACATTACCTTGTTATATGTTAATTCAATTAAATGTATTTATTTTATTGCCATCTCACACATGGATCTGCATTCAATTAATTAGCATCAAACAAACAATATAATCCTTATTCTCAGTGAATGAAGATTACTTAATAAATTAAGACATTGAAGAAATGATTGCATAACCACCAAATAGGTGGCGATGTGCATTAAGTTGTGTAAATCGTTGTGTAAATCATTAAACAAAAGAAGAGGAAGTAGATGGCACGCTTTTTCTTAGCGTTTGTTTCCATGGTGTTGAGAATTTTTTGTGTGTTAACCGGGAACATACTCTGAGTTGTCTGAACTTACTCCCGGACTCGTTTTTGGAACCAGCATACCTCGAGTAAGCAAGGTTTGGGTTAATCAACCGAGAATTCAAGGTATATGTGACATTAAGTTAACCTTTCCTTTCTAGAATACCACCCAGGTGGTAACCGTTACGCAATGTGATATTTGGCCCGGTTTCAGATTATCTGCTCAAAATACAGAGACAGCTGTCATGGTAAAAAAAGTCTAGACTGCACCTTAAGACTTTATGGCCCGGTTTCACAGACAGGGCTTAGACTAAGCCAGGATTAGGCCTTAGTTCAATTAGGACATATAAGTAACTTTTATAAACGTGCCCAAGAAAAAAACATTACTGGTGTGCATCTTGAGACAAAACAATGCCACTGACATATTTTAAGCTTTGTCAGTGCAAGATTCTTTCAGTTAAAACAGCACAAACATGCATTTTAGTCTAGGACTAGCTTAAGCGTTGTCTGTGAAACCGGGGGTAAATTTTATGGCACATTTTTTATGATCTCTTATGGATCGTAAATTGATCGTAGAACAATTGCCACCAATGGTCTTTACAATCAACTTAGGCTTATGATGCTTTTGGGAAACACAGCGGTGTTTATTTTAAGCTTAGATATTGCATGTTAACATAAAGTAGAAATTATTTGTCTAGCCTCCTGGTGTGTGTTGAAAATAATATTTTTTTGTTTCCACCACAGAAATTATATTTTTTCATTTATAATGGTTACACATTGCATGATTTTAACCCTGATTTTTTACTTTGAGGAAATCACAGGCAAATGCTGAAATCAAAGGCAAATTGGTGCTCGTTCATGTGAGTGAGAATCGTGTGAATGCCAAAGAAGCTGATACATCACGGATGCCTGTGAAATATTTAGCATACTAAATATCTCGACCCATCTGTGACTCAGGCCCTGTCCCAAATGGAACCCTAAGCTCTCGAGATCTTCCTCTGAGTCTACACTCGGGTTGCATAAAGGGGAACCCACAAGCACCCTTCTAAAAACCTAACGACAAATCAAACACTCTACGGTCTTGTGAACTTAACACACGACAGCCGTTGTAAGTCCACAAGACCGCAAGTGCACATGTAGTGTGCCATTTGGGACAGGGACTCAGAGTCATGCAGTGTGAAATGTGTTTTGACTGGAAATGACATCGGCGATGACCTACAGCCAATGTGAGTTCAAGCAAGGGAAAGTTCACTGGGAGGAGTCATAGACATACAACAGAACATCAGCAAGCATGGCATCCAGTCTCACATGTGAACTTGCGTTATTTCCTGCATCAAGATTTGGTGCTATACAGCACTTAAAATGGTTCCCCTATGATTACGAGCCAAAGAACCACTTTTAGTTCTATAGAGCACCTTTGTTTTTGTTTTTTAGAGTGTACAGATCTGACGACTTTGAAAATTGTACGGTGTACCCGGCTTTAGCATAATGTTTCCCAACCTTGGTCTACAAGTACCCCAAACACTGCACATTTTGTATGTCACGCTAATCAAACACACGTGATCCAGTAAAGACTCCATGACCTGAAATGGGTCTGCCTTATAAGGGAGACATCCAAGATGTGCATTGCTGGGGATATTATTTTTTTACCCTATAAACTCTAAAAAAAATAAAGGTCCTTTATTGGCATTGACATCCATGGACACAAATGTTCTTTATTAGTGGAAAAGGTTCTTTAGATTATTAAAATGTTATTCACACAAAGAAAACAAAATGGTTCTTTTAACGGTTCACTGAAAGGTCAAAACCAAAATGCTAGACTTTCATTTATCTTCGGAACACAAATGAAGATCTTTTAGATGAAATCTGATGGCTTTCTGTCCCTTCAGGAGACAGCTACGCAACATTGGATGCTTCAACAATGTGAATAAAAGCCTAAATTCAATCTGTTCATCATATGGATCCATTTTACGATCTCTTTATGTACTTTTTGAAGTGTCAGTTGCGTAGCTGTCAAAGGAGAGACACATCTTCGTTTATGTTCCGGAGATGAACGAATGGGTTTGGAACAACATGAGGGTGAGTAATTAATGGCAGAATTTTCATTTTTAGGTGAACTATCCCTTTAAAAGGTGCAGTGTGTGAATTTTAGCGGCATCTAGTGGTGAGGTTGTGAATTGCAATAACACCGCTCACCCCTCCTTTTCGAAGCACATAGAGAAGCTACGGTGGCTGACACAGGACACAAATTTTGTCATCGGAGAGAGCAGAAAGTGACTAGCACTCTGTAGAGAAGTTTTTCCGTTTAGGGCCGTTGTTAGGGGGGCAAAAGGTGGTGATGATTTCAGGAACACCCTGCAATTTGAACCAAGGGGGACCCATAACCCCCATCCTGGAATGTGACTTCAAGCGGGCCCACAGCAACAACCGGCACTGGGACCCCAGATACCCCAGCTATACGGCCCTGCTGACATGGCCAAAACATGAATTGCTGGATGCCAGGGAACCATTCAAAAGCATTGAAAGAGACATTTAAATAATAATGTTTGTAATGGCAATGAATCTAGGAAATTTCAGGGTATTTTTAAATATTATTTTATATTAATGTAGGACACAGACAAAGATTATACAAGGTAAACCATTATCAGCCTATTCAATTATGGTTTTCTATGATTGTTAGCATCTGCTCTTCCACCACATCCGACTCTCTCATCTTTGACTCTCGGTTCCCTCCTCCACTTCTTCCCCGGGGAGCAGTTCAGTCTTCTGCCACAGACTTGGATTAGTAATGCCAATCACGCAGCCAGCAATTCTCTTCCCAGCATTCCCACTGCGTTTACTCTCCGCATCTGACCCCATTCCCAGATCATCCTCCTTCTCATGAACCACCACCGCACGTCCCAGAATGGATTGAGCCCCAAAGAGCTTGGCCTCTGGGAGCTTCAGGAAATGGCTTATAAGTCCTTGCATGGAAAGATAGTTGCCCAGGTCTCCAGGATGACCAGGGTGGTCAACGCCCTGCGGATTGTAATGAGGACCAACAGTGACGCAGCCTTGACTGAGGTCCCCATACTGATGGATGTGGATGGCACGCACTTGATGATCAATGGCAGGCAAACCACGGAGGTTGATTTTCACTTCTAAAGTTCCATTGGGGAAGAGTTGCTTGAAAAGGACTTGGCCAGAAATCTCTGGCTGGCCAGGTGGTAAATTGGGGTCATGAGTTACTTCACAAGTGGCATAGATTGTGTTGTTGAACTCCAAGGCTTCCGGCATTGGAGCCTCGACAATCAAAGGAACTGGATTGTCAGAGAACTCTCCTCCTTGTATATGCAGCGCCAACAATATCAGAGGGAATTTTAGGATGATTTCCTCCATGCTGATCTTTAAAGCCTACAATGAAGAGTGGATTCAGTGCAACCATGCTATTTTGTTAAGTATTTTTGATAGAATAAAGTTCAAAGCTCTTTTCCAGGGAGCTTTGAGAGTGGAAGTTTGCAAAGGAAAACCAAATAAATCGTATTTATTTTTGAATTGCTATGTACCCTTGTGAAAAAGTGTGCTTAATTGTATTGAATGTGCTCTTGTAGTGTACTTCAAATCTTGAAAGTATAAATTTAAAAAGGTCTACTTGCAGGTAATATAACATTGATGAAATAAAAAGCCACTTAAGTGTACATACGGTACACATTCATAAGTATGGTTTCTTAACACACAAGTCAAGTACACTTTTAAAAAGTGCAGTGCAATAACGTCAAAGTTTTACTTTAAAGTACAATGTTTTAATCATTTTGTATTGTGCTTTATTTTGTTGTGTTGACTAAAATAGTTAATCATAATAATTTGATCTGTCGTATAGGTTACTCAATAATAAATATAAAAGTTAATACATTTAAAATCTACTAAATGGCATAAATATTTTTAAATACACAACTTAAGTTTCAATAGAAATTATATTCAAGTATATTTTAGCTGACCATACATGCACAGTACATTCAGCCGTACACTTTAACCATACTTCAAACAATACAATTAATTATATAATTACATATAAAAGGTGTGCTTGGGTTCAAACAAAGGACTGTTTTAGCCAACTGAATTACATTTAAACTATAATACATTTTCATTTAGTTGCAATAAACATGCAGTTAAGTCTGAAAACATTACATTCTTGCACTTAAGTATATTCCTTCAAAGTATTATTTCCATATTGTGTACTCTTTTTAAAAACA
Source organism: Romanogobio albipinnatus (assembly GCA_023566225.1). Taxonomy (NCBI): domain Eukaryota; kingdom Metazoa; phylum Chordata; class Actinopteri; order Cypriniformes; family Gobionidae; genus Romanogobio; species Romanogobio albipinnatus. Next base: position 64,897,434 of record CM042239.1, read on the forward strand.
TGCTACAGTGTACTTTTTCACAAGGATAAGTAAAATAAAAGACAAAATATTTGTTTTTGATTAAACTGTAACTTTAAATCTTGACAGCAAAATGCTGTTTTTCATACTTATTTGCTACTGAAAACAAAAACAAAGAGACCATTCCAAAAAAAGCCATTGCTGATTAGTCAACATCAAGCACCAAGTTTTTTTCCCAAAACACAGCAAAAGCAGGTACATTACCGTATGACTGAAATGTTGTCCTGAATATTGCAGTCACAAGATTACTGTGTGCAGTCCTGAACTGGGGTTAAAAGAACGTTCCCTTTGCCATCAAACTTTGTATTATTGATTGGCGGCTCTTCTGGGAACTCATGTGGAGCTACAGGTTAACCACATTAACTTTCCTTGTTTAGAGTGTGCCTGTTAGTCACTAATTAAGGTCACCTGCGTTTCATTTAGCTCCCTTTGTTTGCCTGTGTATATAAAAAGCCGATTCATATAGGTTTCTGATGTCATCATGCATTTCTTTTATGCTTTTTTATGCATTTCTAAGGCCCTGTCCACACGAAGCCAGAGTTTTCCCTATCCAATCTTTTTTTTTTCCTCGTTTCAAGAAATATCTGTGTACACATGAGCATGAAAACGGCTCAAAACGATGTATACATGCCAGACCAGTAGGTGGCGCTGTAATTCTGCCACAGAAATACAATACAAAAGGAGAAGGAGAGTTGTGGCTAGAAGGGGTACAGCAACAGTCTGAGGTGAGGCAAAATCTCACAATAAAATAATAAATAAATGTGCTACTTACCAGATGTTTTTTTTTAACGCCTACACCTACCCTTACAATACTGCAAATACAGTAATTATACGATGCAGTATCGATGTGCGCATGCCCAGTGGCTGTAGTTGTATCCTTTCTAGTCTTTCCCGCGGGGAACGTGGTGTGATGACATCACCGTTTCACAAAATATACGGATTGGCTGTACACACGAAAACGCAAGGGTGTCGTTTTCAGATTTATCCACTCTTGGACCCGGTTTCATGCTCCCAAAACGCCGGTATAAAATTTTAATATATACAGCAAAACGCGTCTCCGTGTGGACGGGGCCTCAGTGTCATGTTATATCAAGAAAACATTCAAATAAAGTAATCTGTGTCAAAGCATTTTGAAATAATCGAATAAAGTTATTTAAGTGAGAGTGCATTTGGCTGATTATTGCCTTCATTCACTTACGTTGATGGTGTTTGTGGTTGCAGTTTCATTCGCGGATCCTTTATGTCGGATACGACTGTGAGATGGTGGGATAGTGGTCCAGTGGGTTAAACCATGGACCTGATATGCAGAAGGTTGCTGGTTCGATCCCAGCGGTCACCACCAGTGTGTCCTTGAGCAAGGCACTTTACTCCATGTTGCTCTGGGGGGATTGTCGCTGTAATAAGGGCACTGTAAGTCGCTTTGGATAAAAGCGTCTGCCAAATGCATAAATGTAAATAAATGTAAACGACTGAGTAGCCTAAACGCGTATATGTTACATGTCTAAAGTAGCCTATATAGAAAGAATAAACCAGTCTTATAAACTTATAAATATATTATGCATGTATTTACATCTCTTGACAGAAAGGTTTTTGCAGGTTTTAATAAAATGTTATTTAATAGCCTAACAGTAGTCATAATGAGCATATTTTCCAGGACATGATTAGACTTGCGTCACCAACCCAATCATCAGAATCCTCGGAAATCAAATCAGCTGGTTGAACCGGCTCATTCGGTTCTTTTTTAGTTGGACGTGCTACTTCGGCTTTTTGTGTCTTGCGTAAACAACCTGGAACTAAAGTTCGATTAATGGACAGGTGTCATGAGAAATCCTGGCTCCGTCCGAAACCTGGAAAATGCTGCCTTCGGAGGACACATTTCAAGGCAGGAAGGCACCAAGGCACGTCCGAATCTAATGTTAGCTTCACTTCCTGTCTCCAGAGATCCCTTCATCGATGCTGCATTCCAGTTCATTTTTATTATGCCCTTCACTCGTTACCTTCCCTCCATCTTGTTCACTCGGATGTGCGTCATTGCTTACGTTGCATGAGTGCCCACTACTGGAGGAACATTTGCAATGGACTGAACTGGAACGTCCTAAGCCTTTGATCACTTCGAATCCACTATGGAGTTGACTTATTATTAATTTTTTTCCTTTACGAAATTGTTTAATGCAACATTTTATATGTATAGAGGTGTATTTGGGTTGTTTTAAATGTTTTTAAAAATAATAAAAAATATCAGTTGTTTGTGGTGGGGTAAATTAAACGCGATATGCGGTGACGTGCGAAGTGGAACTTCACGAAGTGGAACGCACTTCAAAATGGCAGCGGGGATTCCCCCGAGGGGAAGTGCTTAGGGAAGTTTGCAAGTGCGTTTCTAAAACTGGAGTGGAACGCAGCACTGATCGATTTTTGAAGGCAGCATATTTGTATCCTTCGCTGCCTTTGATATCCCACAATCCTGTGCTTTCCATTCTGTGACAGTTGAGCTGGGAAAAAAAGATGGTGTCCGAAAGTTGCGTTTGCTGGTCAGTTTGTGTGTAAATGTACGTTTTTTTTTACCAACATTTTCTACTTCTGATGTCATTTCTAGCGAGAAATTACAAATATAGTAATTAAATATGTGTTTAGTTCTCACCAAAGCTCTCTCTATTTGGCTGTAGATCATTAAACTGTTACACTGCCTAAGAAGTCTGTCCAGACTCAGTTTCGTGAGGTGCCTTCGTGCACAAACACTGCCTTACAAGCCATTGTCTGATAAGGCAGTGAGGCACCGAGTCAGCTGCCTAGGTTTTCGGATGCAGTCACCTGACCCCCTGTGAAATAGTGTCCTCTTAGGACCCAACGTGGTAGCTTTTTTTAAATGCCTGATCAAAAGCTGTTATCGCAATGTTTCGTTTAATGGCTAATCGAGCTGCTGTAGCTTATTCTAGCAAGCTAAATGCTCTGTTCAAAATAAAAGCATTTAAAAAATGTGTTACAATAACAAAACGCGTTACATATCAGATACGTTAGAAGTTTTGTGTCGTCTTCTTGTTTTATTTTTGTAAAAGCATCATATACATCTCTTAGCAAACTGACCATGATTAGACCATGAGGGTTAAAGTGAATGGTAAGAGTATTTTAGCGTATTGACTTGTAGCACTTGTATAACCACAGTTACACATATGAAATAATAAACAGTGTAATTAAATTAGCTTTAAATTGTTTTTTATCAAACATACTTTATCTGTTAAAAACAAAACAAAAATCATAATAAAAATTGTTGTATTAAGTAATAAGGATAAATAATGCAATTATTTAATTAATCGATTTCACAACTTATAGCTTTGGTTATATACTAGTATATGAAACATGATTTGCAAGACGTTAAAGACTATTTTAACACAATTTAAACGACAAAAATCAAAACGTGATTTTGTAAGAATTGTAATCAGGCTCTGAACAGATTACCCATTAAAAGTTCTTTCAGCCAATAGAATCGCTCTGGGGTCCTATAGCGGACACTATTTCACAGGGGGACAGGATTTCTCATGACACCGGCTCTGAGAACAATTCGTTCAAGAACCGAACATCACTACTTATAGTGTCCTCTTCATTTGGTGGCTCAACTGTGGCACATTAATTCTTAGTTAGTGTACATGAATCTGATTTTATATGCTCTGTAAATGCAAAAGTTCATGCTTGACGCCACTTACAGCAGATATTCATCTCACATAAGTGAATATCGGACAGTTCTTCTTGTTCAAGAAACCACTCTATCCCAAGCCTGACAAGCCTATTTCACATGCAAGCGGACTATTATTTAATTGTCTTTGAAGGCGGAAGTAAAAATGCCCTGTATTTCAGACTTATACAGAGAGCAGTGTAAAGTCTTGTTAGCGTTAACTTTGTTTTTTCCATCACCATCAATTCCCAGCCACGACCAATGATCCAGTTGCTATTATGTAGCTTGTTAGCCATGCCTAGGCTGTGTAATTACCTGTGTCGGCGGCAATGATTGTCTTCTGCACTAGCTGATTCATTGCAGTAAATTATCATAGTCTGTAAAGGAGCTGTCTGAGATGTACAAGAGCGCAGTACATTCTGAGACTTGATTTAAGATTGTCTCAAGGGATGCTAAAACAGGTTTTGGGGGATTTACGAATCATATATTGGATAGAAAATGAACTTTTGACTACACATTATATAAATATGCTGCAAATGTAGTAATAAAACTTCACATTTATGTTCCATCATCATTTAATCAGATTATTAAAGGTCCCGTTCTTCGTGATCCCACTGTTCAAACTTTAGTTAGTGTGTAATGTTGCTGTTAGAGCATAAATAATACCTGTAAAATTATAAAGCTCAAAGTTCAATGCCAAGCGAGATATTTTATTTAACAGAAGTTCCCATTCAAAGCCTACAGCGAACGGCCGGCTTGGACTACATCCTGGTACTTCCTTCATAAATGACGTCAGTAGAACAGTAGAACAGACTAACCTCCGCCCACAAGAATACGTGAAAAAAGGGGGCGTGGTCTTGTTGCTGTCCCACGTGGAGAAGAGGACCGCCGCGTGGAGAAAAGGAATTGTTGCGTTTGACTGTGTTTGTCGCCATGTCGTCGAGACGCTGTTATTTTCATCCCGGAGTCAAATCACCTTTGTTTGGCTTTCCCAGGGACGCTGTAGAGATCATTAAGAGCATATATCTCCCGTTAAGAGGCGTGACCTTTCCACGTGCGCTAAGCTGCTGTCGAATCACAACACAGGAACCGTGCCACGTTCGCTAAGCTGCGGTCAAATCACAACACGGGAACCGCTGGCACAATCAGAACTTGTTACGTATTTCTGAAGGAGGAACTTCATAGAACAAGGAACTCATCAGCCGTTTTCAGGACAGTGAAAACAGCGGTGTACAGATAAGTAAATTGTGTTAAAAATACTGTTTTTTTTTTTACACACGAAACATGAACACGTTATATTGCACACTGTAAACACAATCAAAGCTTCAAAAAACACGAAGAACGGGACCTTTAATAAGCAGTAGGCTAGATTAGGAGTTTATTGAGTTTTATTTATTGTAGTTAATAGTGAATGTGTTCCCCATACTAATGTGTTACCGAAATTACATTATATTTTAGTACATTACAGTACATTTTAGTTTCCTAAATTGCTTGCCAAATCACATTTCAAAGACAAGTAATTATAAATTAGCCTACATTCATTTCATTCATCAGGTTATGCTTTCTTTCACGTTTACTAAAAATATTATATAGACACTTCTAATAAATAAATAAAAATACACCTAAATTGTTTCATGTAGGCATATAGACCCTTTTACTGTTTGTACACAATGATGACGTAGCAACGTATGCGCGCGCATTTTGGCAACAAACTATGGCGAGAATCAGCAGCATGTCAAGCTACGCGAGCGGATTAAGAAACAAAAAGTTGATTTTATCAAATGTTATTCGGCTTGCAGATCCGTGTACTATAGTGGAGTGGATAGAAGACGTTAGCAGATGGCCAAATATACAGTGGCCGGATATATATATACGTATTTAGTTGAGAAACCGATCGTGTACACCCGAGAGAAATCACGAGCATATAAATCACTGGATGCTTATGAATATGTTGTCTGTGGGCATGTACAGAACGTCAAATACCATGACATAGACATAGAATCATATATATATAAATAGGCCCCAAATATTATCTTTGTGGGATTAAACAATAATTCACACACGCATTTACACACTCAAATAAAATCACAGACGCAGATGTCAGTGTTGCCAAGTCCTCGGTTTTCCCTCGGAATTGGGCTACTTCATCACTGTTGCCACGAGCTGTTTTTCATGTCCGCGGGTTGAAGCGACCCCAATTATATGATATTTAGCCCCGGGAATGCGAATTTTAGTAGGCAACCATACAAAAAAAAACACATATATATAACCCCCCCCCCCAATTTCGGTTTTTACTGGAGAAGCCCCCCTGAAACGAGATTGGGCTTGTTTTGAGTAGCAATTGGGCGGGTTTTGTTGTGAAAACCTGGCAACCCTGAATGTCACGTTCATTGAGAGGAATGAGTGAAGAGAAAGTCAGTTGTGTATGGCGTTCCGAAGGGTTCTTTAATATGACTTTGCAACATGCACTCGTCTCAATAAACGTGTCGTCTGGGTCTGCCGAAAGTCATATTAAAGAACCCTTCGGAACGCCATAATCAACCAACGAGAGAACTACGTCCTCACAGCATAACGCGAGCATTTTTTATTATGTCTGAAACGGCCATGATCCTGTCGGAATCCTACAAAACTTAAGCCCATTGGTGGAATATCGATTAGTGCAACCGAAAACGCAACAGCCACACATTTTGATGCTGGGAAACCGCTTTGATAAACTTTCGGAGTTGCTAACACGTTAGAACCACTGGGGAACAACACCACTTCCGTTGCCAAAATGCGCGCGCAACTATTTGATCACGTGGGCTGTAAAAGGGTCTATTGTATGGAAAAAAAATGGCTGTTGTAATGTATATTTAGCTTTGGTGTGTGAAGAAAATCCAAGGACACGAACTCTGTAGAGCCCCGTGCGATGAAAGCAGGAACTGCAGCTCTGCGAGGGGGCGGTCGTCTTTTCCTTTATTTGGCGCTAGATATAATATCCTCCGGGTACTTCATATAGATCACCCACAGCGCACATTATTTAGCTATTTCTATTTTGTATAATATTTGTCCAAATAACCGCAATGAATAATAGGCATAAGCAGAGGCGGATGATGTGTTTATTCTCAGTGCACTTGAAATAATATTGATGAGGTATGTGCTTCCGGTCGCCATCTTGTCGTTTAGCCGTGTGTGTGAATGTGAGAGAGAGAGCAGCGGCTGCGCTGGAGTAACCGACAAACTCTTTCCTCTTTTACCTTATTAATCTTTCTATTACGAGATGTCAAAACGGCATCGGTTGGATTTAGGCGATGATTATTCGTCGAACAAGAAGAGATCTTCTGAAGGGTATGTTGAGCTTGAGGAGGGTTTATCTGTCCGCTGAGGAGGGAAAGAGCGGCTAGGTTGCGGCTAGCATGTTCACACTCTTGTGCTGGTGTGGCTTTATTATTGTATGGACTCTGACATCGTTGCTAATAAATATGTATAAACCGCACATCTGATATCCACCGTGGTTATTGTAACACTCAGCAAAGCGCGTTGTTTGCACAGTAGCACGCGAGTCTTTGTGACTAGTGCCGCTAGCACGTGTGCTCACTACGCTACATGCATGGGTCTGCTCGCGTGCACAACGGCAGCAGATTGACGTATAACACAATATTTACGTTTCACCTGCTTTCTTGGTTCGTTACTTTCTAGTTCTGGCTCCCTGTGTGTAAAGAAGCAGACTGGAAACCTATGTGGAGCATAGATGTGTCTTAAAGAAGGCCGCTAAATGAACACTAGTGTAAATATGTGTAATCCTGATTTTGCCGGTGTCGGAATGTGGTCACTAGGCTCTGAAACTGTCCGCAAAGAAAAAGAAAACTAACTAGTAGCTAACTAGCCAAACTAACTAGGAAATACATATTTGTGATGTGAGTGTAAATTCTCAGGTCTTTGTTAATTAGACGAATGTTCGGTTGCACATGGTTAAAAGCGCGGCCTACTGTTTCACTTTGGATCATGTGTATGTTTCAGTGGTATTTTTTTATTTAATATTATTTAATATTTTATTTTATTAATAAATAATACAATTATTGTCATTAAAAAAATTGCTCGTCGTTTAAATATGATTAGCGTTGTCCGAGTCTTAAACGAACCAGTTTGTGTCGGAACCATAGTAACGACAACTTGTCAACTTGTTGAACCGAGATGATTTTACTGCTGGTTGTGAATAGTTAATTTAACAGCAGAAATAAATGTGATAATGTGAAATGATAAAATAAAAAGTGTAAATGTTATGAATAAAATGCAGTAGTACTGATTTGATTGTGATTGTCAAAACTAATGCAAAACATATATATATATATATATATATATATATATATATATATATATATATATATATATATATATATATATATATATATATATATTAGGGCCGGGACTCGATTAAAAAAAAATCGAATTAATTAGAGGCTTTGTAATTAATTAATCGCATTTTAATTGCATATAAATATTTGACCTGAGAACAGTGAGAAGTAATTTTTTTCACATGGATTTTTAGTATACCATTGAATAATGACTGAATACATAAGCTTAATCAACAAAATATTGTTTATTTATTTCAGTCCAGCAGACCAGTGACTTGGTTACCCTGGTCTTGTGCTGCCTTCACGTGCTATCGGAAATTTCCTAATTCCCACTTTAGAAGTCGTGATTACGAGCTTGTTGCATTCAAGTGCTTTGTTGTTGGAGTGAACAGGAATCATGGTGGACACCAGGTTATTCTTGCCTATTTATTGGGAAAATCTTATTAAAACCATCATCATTTGTAGTCTCCCATGCACCGACAACCTAAACATTCCAGATAGTCCGCTTTCTGCTGATTCTGTAATTTCAGTCAAATGCAGGCTATTTTCGCTGTGTACCAAACATACAATACACTTCATATGATTAATCTTACATGTAAATATATACTACATTAATGTCAAGACAAGACAACCAAGCTGTTTTGGAAAACAAACAAACAATAAAACCACACCTGCCACAGCAGTAGTTCTCTCCGCCACCATGTTTAAAGCTTATGACACGCCCATCTCGGGAATTGGGGTATCAAAATTATTTCCGAACTTCCCAGTGGTAAAAACGACATCAGACGGCGTTCATGTACAATTTTTACCTAGGAAATTCGTATTTACGATAATTCCGATAGCACGTGAAGGCAGCATTGAAACCAGTCATCTGGTGGAGTGTGGGTTGGGTGTGGGTCCTTGTAACTTTACTTGGAGTCGGGCTAACGTCTATGCTAACTCCTATGCGTTTTGCGTTGAGGTGATATTTGAGGCTCGATGTGCTGCGGTGATACGCAAATTCCTTGTTGCATAGCTTGCACACAACCATGCTCTTATCGACGCTTCCATCCTTTCGTTTTTTTAAAACAAAATTTCCAAGCAAAGCGGTCTCGTCAGCTTCTTCGTTCATGTTCACTGTGGTTTGTTGTTGTCGGAAGTCAAGAACGCTAGTTGGTGCTCCAGTATAATCGTTCCGTCGAAACTCATTCATTGAAAAACGTTCCGCGGTGCAAAAATAAGTGTGGTTGTTTTTTTTTTGTTTTTTTTGAAAAGCTCATTTTCCAACTCCCCTAGAGTAAAACATTTTTTTCTTCTTTTTTTTTTTTTACCGTTTTTGAATCCATTCAGCCGATCTCCAGGTCTGGCACCGGGTATGGCTGCAAAGTTCCTTGATTATTACGCAGGAATGAGAGTATAGTTCCTAGCCATATCGGCCTATAAAATCGCAACTTTTAATTTTCCGGCAGTCTTAATACACAATGTAACTACAGAAGTGTCAAATTTTAAATAGGAAAAATATCAAAACTCTTTGAATCTGATTAGACCGTTAGCATCTCGCTAAAAAAATGACCAATGATCTATGCTAAGCTATGCTAAAAGGGTTTCCGCCAGACCCAGAGATCGGCTGAATGGATTCGAAAACAGTAAATCTCTGTTATGAAAACGGTAAAATGGTTTAAAAAAAAAAACTGTTTAACTCTAGGGGAGTTGGAAAATGAGCCTATCTTCAAAAATAGTGGCGTGTTCCTTTAAGCCATTTTGGGATTGCTTACTGCAGATGCATCCCAATCCCAACCCATCCTTCAAGGGATAGTTCACTCAAAAATGTAAATTCTGTCATTAACTCACCATCAAGTTTGTTACAATTCTTTATGAATTTATTTCTTCCAACACAAAAGAAGAAAGTTTGAATTGGGATGTACACGAATAGTGAAATATTCAACCTGTATTTATTGTTAGAAAAATACTGTTCGAATTTTACTATGTTGCTTTGCTGGCTGTAAATGCTGTAAATCCATGATAAATACTGAGCACGCAAACTAAAACTCAATTATTATTAAAGGAGTAGTTTTTTTCAGTGCAGGACAGCTCTGTGATCAGTAGTAAACGCTGCTCCATCTGAAATCACTGCGAGTTTGAGTCGCTTATAACGTGCATTTGCCAAAAGCAGCACGCTTCAAACATCTTTCCACACGAGAAGCATTTGGTCATGTTTAATCATTCAAAGCGTTTTAATCTTCAGTTTATTCAGCTCACCGATAGTAAGATGTTCATAGGGATGTCCTGTAATCAAAATTTAAATAACATTGGATAATCTTCATTGTAATAAATTAATACGTTAATCGGTGACCGTTTGTCTTTTTGTATTTTTAATAACATTTACAAAGAGAGTGGCACATTTATTCGGCTGTTGTCTCTTTAAGACCTGACGCATGCATGGATCCAAAATACTGTTCCTGTTACACATTCTTCCTGAACAGTTTATGACGTTAATACTCACTAGGGCTGCGCAATATATCGAAATATCGCAAATGTACATATCGCAATATGCATATCGCAAGGGCACGCAATATTTGAATGATTTCAATAGGCTACATCAACATTGTGAAACATTGTACGTTTCGATGCATATAGCAGAGAATAGACTGGGCACATGGCTGTTATTTATGTGACTTGCTTGACGTTAAAAAGAGTTATTAAATGCAATAACTTGCGAAAAACAACTCCTTGCAGTCTCGCGCTGTCTGACATACACACCGAATCGAGCCGCCTCTCTGAAAGCGTGTGATCCCTTCAGCTCTGTTTCGTGTCTTGTTACACACTTGAACAGTCAAGGTATTTAAATATTGGCATTACATTTTTTGTTTGTTTACTTTGATGGTAAAATTATATTGTAAGATTTGTGACAAATCTTTGCTAAAACACTGCTGGTCACTTTCAGAAGCGATGCTTTCTTTTCCCAGAAAGAATGTGAAACGCACAAATGGTATCATTCTCGGTTTTTAAATAATTGTTTTAATATCATTTAAATAGATTTTACACACTTACAAAGATTTTACAAAGCAATATCGTATCGCATATCGAATATCGCATTATTTAACAAGGATATCGCATTTTTCTTCAATATCGCACAGCCCTAATACTCAAAGATGGGCATTATTTTTGAGTGTATTTGACCATTAATAAGCTGGGAAAAGGAGCTAATTTTTGCACTGTGTCATGTCAGAGGCTTTATTACTGTGTGTGCGCTTCAGATGTGAGCGTGAAAACTGCGGGAATGAGTAGAAATAGGGATGAAACGGTATGGAAATTTAACATCACGATTATAGTGACCCAAATTATCACGGTTATCAATATTATCACGGTTTTGTTCAAACGAAATGAAAGTGTTCAAAAAGAACAGATGCACACACTTAAAACATTTCAACAAGTTTTATATTTGAAATTCAACAAACAACAAATAACTAAAGCAGCTCTAAGCACTTTTTTAAGCTAGATTCTGTGGGATTTCCTTCCTTAATGGCCGTCATCAATAGCAACGCATAAATAATAATCATTTGTCGTAAATATAATCTCTAATATTATCACTGTAAATATATTCCCAAGCAATATTCTCATCAGTGTTCTATCAGACACATTTAAATCTAGCATATTTTGTGTTAGAGCCCAAACAGTATCCTAGTGAAATAATGCATATCCATATTTCCATATGATTTGACAGTTTATTTTATTAAATATCAAAATGTGCGCATCATACCTGACACCTAGATGAACACTTTACAGTCTTTTTATGACTGTCATTCTCTTCAAATGCTATTGAAGTTTGAAACGTGTATAACGTTACCAATGTTGTATGTAACTTTACAGACGGTCCCTAAATTCGCCTGCGTTATGCCAGTCATATCAGATGCGCTGTGGTTCTGCTGTGTTTTTTTTAAACCATTTTCGCTGCTGAAATAGAACAAAAACAGTCAACCACTGTATGATGAGTGAATCTCCTGCGTGCATCGCACGTTTATCTCTGCTTCGAGTGCAGATTTCAGCGTGTGAGAGCGGCGCGCGCTCTGAACAAAACTCCGCTAATCTGAACGCCTCTGAGATATTGCATTCATAAACTCAATAGAAGCACGTGTAAGTGCTTATAATGCGCAACGCGATTATAACAGATGGCTTTTGAGAAGACTATTATAAGTTCAACAGCCAGAGTGGCTAGTGTGCAGCCGAAATAACGTTACACCCGCAAATGGCGGTTGTTAATGTCAAACCCTGATTATTATCCCTTAAATGTCACCCTAGTCTTGTCTGAATTTGTTCGTTCGCTTCACGTTATTATTTCCCAGACGTAGGTTTGGTATTGAGGTCAAAGTCCACTTGCCTTGCGTTCGTAGTTTTGAAGTGTTTTCCCTATTACAGCGACTTTCTTCTGGCATGTTCTGCAGACAGGGTGAACATCTTAGATTAAGTTTCCCTCAGGACTTTTGTAAAAGCCAAAATATGACCACGCCTCAGATTTGGTCCTTTTAGAAGGCAGAACAATCCCCCGAGTGCTGTCACTGCTTTCTGCCATTTCTCCTCATTCAGAAAACAGCGGTGCGCCAGACTGACGCTGACTGGACAAGATTTACCGCGAGTTTTCACAACCGTGATAATCACACGCGGTTTTAATGATAATAAAATTTTATACGATATTACTAACCGTCACTAAATTTTATCGTGGTTTATCGTGAAACCGGTAATCGTTTCATCCCTAAGTAGAAATATGTGAAATCCTGCGTGAAAGTCAGACCTGTCACACCACCGCTATTTAACCAGAGTGAATGAGAGGAGGCAGGTGCGTGTCAACTCGCTGTTGGTCCGATCAGTGTTGTGTACATTCTGTACAATAATTGCCGCAGTCTGCTTTATTAGCATTATTTAATGATGTTTTCTAAAAAAGAAAACCTTAAGAAATAACGTAAGCTTGTTGTGTATATTGCCTAATCGTAAGCTTGTTCAGAAATGGTGACAAAAAACCTGATGAATAAAAAAATAGGGATGCGCCGAAATGAAAATTCTTGGCCGAAGCCGAATACCTAACATGTTTTTTAAAAAATGATTTCCTTTAATTTGACAATTTTTCCACCATTGTATAAATGAAATAGTAAAAATGTGCTTTTTACTATTTAGTCTTGCTTTTTTTTTAAAGAAAAATAAATGACAACTACAATTTTTTTATATTTATTTTACACTGAAAATTTTTTAGCTTTCCAGCAGACATACAAACAAAGCACAATGTAACTTAAAATAAAATAAAAATATTTATACTTATATTATCTTTGGCCTATTATGCCTACAGGTCTCATAAACAAATCACAGAGGGTGCTTCAGAAATCACTGAGGGTGCTCTATTAAAATGCAGATGTAGGTTAAGCAACGGCTCCACCACAGCTTTGCAGCGTGCAATTGGCCATTAATCCTTTTTGCAACATGAAAAACAATAGTTGTATTCAATGGATTATATAGACTGACTCGAAAGCGAGCCGCTCCATTTACGATCACTAAACGCTGTCGCTATGTCAGTTCATCACGATCTCACAAAATTCAATGAAGCTGTTATAACATAAAACTGTGCAATAAATATCTTACTTGCATCGATTTGTGTCTACACTTTGTTTGTTTGTTCATGTATAATATATTTGCCAATATATTATTACTGTATCAACTGACCCCCAATTTCCACCGGCTGCGTTACGGCTCCGTCACGGCGGCGGAGTCAATAGGTTTCCATTAAAGTCAATGAGTGTATTTCCACTGAATGCGTTACAGCTGCGTTCCGACTCCGGCGATCCGCAGCCCTCCGCATCAAATACGCAGAGCTTCTATTTTTGCCGGATGCCGAGCGCTCCGCAGCACTACAGGGCAGAGTACGCAGGACAGGAAGTCGAGTGACAAAACAGAACAGCCAGAAACAAAATAAAAGATCCGTTTAATTTTCTAAATAAAATACACCGCGCTCATATTTCCCTACACTACACCTTGAAAACGTCATAATGGGCGGAGACAGGCTTGTTTTAACCCCGTTGACACGATGGATGAAGAAATGCTGATTAATGAGGTACAGAATCAACCCATCATCTATGACCCCTCACATCCTTTTTATAAGGACAACATTAAAAAGGATGCGGCGTGGAAAACTATAGCAGACGTGATTGGTGTGGATGGTAAGTCACTATTTTTGTCCAAGAAATAAAGATAGAAAGCAAATAGCTAGTTATGTACTCGTAATGAGAAGTTATATAGCTATACAGGTTAAATATCGCGCGATCACACCAGAATTCGCGAGATTACATGGGGCCTCGTGACGTCAGCTGTCAGTCATGACCGCAGCCGTTCCGCAACAAATCCGGACCTGGTGGGTATTGACGGACGACGGAACACGGAGCTGTCACGCAGCGGAGCCGTTCCGCAGCCGTAACGCAGCCGGTGGAAATTGGGGGTGAGGGTGCTCTTGCTTGCATTTGAGGGTGCTTTAGACAGTGTCTGCAAACGGACATTTTTGCGTCTATCTCGGACACTTAAGTGCTTCCACACTTCTGACATGTTTGCTGCATTTAGAAGCATGCGCACCTCACACTCAGACGCGCTGGTTGCTATATTTGATCGCGTCATCAAAAACGTCATTGTTCGGTAAAATTTATTCGGTCTTTTCACTTATTTGGCCTAATAAGTCACTTATTGCTATTTTCGGCCGAATTATTTTGGTTGCCGATCATTCGATGCATCCCTAATAAAAAAGTATTTTATTGTTAAAGGTCATTTAAATAAATGAATATTCGAATATTAGGGGTGGGAGAAAAGGTTGATGCATCGCGATTCGTTATCTAACGATTCAGAATCGATTCTGTTCAATTCAAACTACCACTGTGCGCGCAGTAACTGGCCAAACAGACAAACCCGTTGATAGACGAACGTTCGTATGCTGGTGAGTTGGCTTCGTTTAAGATAAAATGGACAAACTACGAACTGCTCCAATATTTCGGCAACACGACTTGTATGAAGAAACATACGTGGTTCCACTCAGAGCTGGGGAAACAGCATTCTGTTCCAATCACGAACACTCCCGGTTACAGTCAAAGGACCCTCGAGCAAGTTGCAAAGCATCCACCGAATTCTGAAAAGGCGAAACAAATTACCCGGTCAGTGGCGGGTTTTATTGCCAAAGATTTGCGCCCTTACTCTGTTGTGGATAACCAAGGATTTTGCACGATGTTACAGGTAACTTGAGCCACGATACAGTGTGCCCTCACGTCGTTAACGTTGTTTGTTAAAACGTTCTAAAGAAACTGAAAAGTTGTCACACTTAGTTGTAAAATGAGAACTGTTTATGCTTAATGATTGTTCTTTGCAATTGTATGGCTTACTATGTTTCATTCAGAGCTTGTTAATCCTGAATATAACTTTGTTAATAAAATAAAAATAATGAAAGAAATCTCCATAATCGTTTTTAATATGGCAATACTGTCGAACAGATATTCTAAGTATAAACAAAAAGCGAAGTAACTCCAATTTTGGTTAAAATGTAAAGTTAAAAAGTTTAAATTGCGGGAACTTGCAAAAACTGCAGTTTGATGAAAAAGAGAAAAAAAGCACTACATCACAGAAAGTGCTGGGAATATTTAAGTTCCCATCTTGTTTTATTGAAGACCTTAATAAACACATGGCTCAAATTTACAAAACATTGAGTCAAACAAGTTCTGTAGCTTTACAAAAGGAGTATGCTACAACTTGAAAAATTAATAAATAACTTCCTGTTTTACAGAGGTAGCTATACAAAACAGACATTTGAGTGCTTCCAATGCACAAAGTGCAATCTCTTAAAGGGTTAGTTCACCCAAAAATTTAAATTCTGTCATTAATGACGTCCCCTCATGTCGTTGGACACCCATAAGACCTCCGTTCGTCTTCGGAACACAAATGAAGATATTTTAGTTGAATTCCGATGGCTCAGAAAGGCCTCCATTGGCACAATGTACACTCTCAAGACCCATAAAAGGTACTAAAGACGTCGTTACAAAATCCATCTCACTACAGTGGTTCTACAATAACTTTATGAAGCGACGATAATTAGTTATTGTACGCAAAAAAAAACACTAAATAACGACTTGTATAGTGATGACCGATTTCAAAACACAGCATCATGATGCTATGAATCAGTGAGTCGATTCATGATTCGGATCGCGTGTCAAACTGCTGTAATACGTTGGCGATCCAAACCGCTGAATCGACTCATTGATTCATAACGCTTCAAAGCTTCATGATGCTGTGTTTTGAAATCGGTCAACACACCGGGAAACTGCTTTGTGCGGTCTTTTGCTGTTATTTTTGTTGGCAAATGGGAATTTGCGTGCTTCATTATGGTTTCACCGATATCTATGGTTTCACCACAGGGTTTGCAGCTTTTCGATGACGTTCACGTTGGGTAATTACTAGGGGTGTAACGATTCGTTTTAACTTCGATTCGTATCACGATTTGAGGTTGTCGATACGATTCAAGGACGATTTTGGTTCATTTAGAACGATAAGATCCGAAACGATTCAGTGACTTGAAATCGATTCAGTAACTTTTTAGCCAAAAATTGTGTGACTGAAATAAATATCTGGATACTGGTCAGTGCAGGTGAAGTTTCCTAGATTCCTGTTGTTTCTTGTAAGGGAATCCGGTATATCAATTAATTATGGATATAAACAAACAAGTAAACAACAATTAATGGAAAATGCATTCACATTTTATTTGAATAAAGTGCAACCAACAGTTTAGGTTGAATTAACAAGAAGTTAACCTTTTCTGCTCTCAATTTCAATATTCAATACATTTTCTATAAAAGCACAGTAAGTGCAACAGTAGGTTAACCTGCTACTTCTGCTTTTGTTTTCCAACATAAAAATATTACAATATTAATATCAAAAATAAAGTGCAACTACTCTTCAGGTTTAATTAATAGTAGGTTTACCTGCTACTTTTGTTGTTGTTTTTCAACATTAAAATAATACAAATACAATATTATTATCAAAAATAAAGTGCAACCAACATTTCTTCAGGTTGAATAAACTGGCTGAACCTGCTACTACTCTCAGTTTAATAAACAAACAATATTTAACAAAAGATAAAATGTAACCAACTACTCTTCAATGACTATATATTGTTTTTTTTTTTTTTTCAAAAATATCAACTGATCAACATGATCTGGCTGCAGAACACTTCTCTGTGCGTTCACTATGTCGCCAGCAGTACTAAAAACTCGCTCTGCTGGCACACTGGTCCCAGGAATGCACAGGTAACATTTAGCCAGGGTTGAAAGTACAGGTAGCTCTTTCTCCTGGTGGCTTGATAATTTCTCGCTCATTGGCTTCTCCTCTGCTATCCGCCATGCTATGTTTTGTTTTCTTAGCGCTGCTGCTGGTGCGTGCGTTGCGATGATGTCACAGATAGGCAGACTGAATCGAGTAACGTTTAACACCTTTATCATTAAAAGTGCTAAGAAAAAACATCCATATAAAGTCTGACGTGCTTAAATCCAATGGGTTATTTCCTATTATCGATACAATCGATTGATTACCTTTTAAAACGATGTTAGATCGATAAATGTCGTCCGGAAGGCCAACTTGCCGAGCACAGATCGATTTAGTTAGATCATAGGAATATAAATCGATACATCGATGTAGTAGATGAATCGTTACACCCCTAGTAATTACGTCACTTCAAAACGTTCCCATGGCAATAGGTGGAAATGGCGGCTCTTGTGAAGTAAACAAACATTTTTCAACTTTCTGCTAATATATGACTTTTTTTGCAACGAAAATGTGGGGATTATGAAATCATGTTAGCCCCGCATATTTTGCATGCGGAAATAGGCAACTTATGCGGCGAAAGTGCGGCGTATTTAAAAAAATGCGCCCCCCGCATAAATATGCGGACTTTGGCTGATTATGCGTTAAATCATGTGATCGCATAATCGCGTTTTTCTGAAGGGACTGATATGCACAGCAGGATAATTAGTTACCAAAAATGTATGTTAAGAATCGTTTTGGGAATCGGATCGTTACTCCCAGAATCGGGATCGGATCGTTAAGTGCCTTAAGATTCCCAACCCTATCGAATATACGTTTTTTTTTTTTTATAAGCCCAAATTGAGTTCTATGGTAGGTTTTTTTTATTTGTATTTTTATTATACTTCCACCCGCTTATAAATATCTGAAATCTAGAAGTTTTGAATCTGAAGTTTTTCCTGGCCACTAAGAGACTCTTTTCCATAATTTGTGCTGAACAACCACTGACAGACAAGCTGCCTCAATTCCCTAAACAAATCCAACAGCATATAAATACAGTATACCTTTAGAAAGTTATATGTTCGCGGACACTAGTTCCCTATCTTGAAGTTGCTATTAAATGAGTTAAATAGTACAGATTTAATAGCACAGATTAATGGTATTTTGTGACATCTTTACCAATGGTAAGTAGACAGTAAGTTGGGTTTTCTTTTAAATAAGATATTATGCAAGAGTTGGTTAACAGAGTCAATAAATTGCATGCTTAAATGCATAGTTTGAATATCACATTCTCATGAATGTCTTATGAGTTTGAGCATTAACTTTTGGTTTGCCAGAAAACTAAAACCTTGTGTTGCTATTACTTTTGTCTTCCCATCAGTAAGGACCGGGACAGAGATCGGGACGACCGATCGAAGGATCGCGATCGTGACCGTGATCGCGACAGAGACAGAGACCGTGATCGGGACCGAGAAAGAGACAGCAAGGGATCTAGCGTGCCCCTCAGCGTCCCAGCCGGTGTGATGCTTCCTCTGAAGCAGACAGCCATGAATCAGCAGATCAACCCCTTCACCAACCTGCCTCACACACCGCGTTACTACGAGATCCTCAAGAAGAGGCTGCAGCTGCCCGTCTGGGAGTACAAAGAACGTTTTAATGACATCCTCAACCGTCATCAGAGCTTTGTGCTTGTTGGAGAGACAGGCTCTGGAAAGACCACACAGGTCAGAGACCGCCCAAAAAAATATTTTTACAAGCTAGTCAAATTTCTGGATTTATAAGTATTTCTATATGTTGAGTATGATCCATGTGAATCATGTAAATCTGAAAGGAAAAAAAATGCTGCCTTTTCAAATACTCACCCAGGGTCCCAAATTAACACATATGAGTAATAATCTGTTTATTTTTACCAGTATACTGTATACAGCAGTGTTACTCACCAATTGTTCTGAAAATTTTTGCAAGGTCATGAGAATGCGATATGGCTTAGTGCAATTATCAAAACACAAATTCTCTGATTTAATTATATTGCTCCACTGCAAGCGCTCTGTGTTTGGGTCAGTTATAACTTTCATTTGAAAACTCAACGTGCACCAACCATCTCAGAGCTTGACACTAAGGATGTAACGGTTCATACTAATATTGAAGGTAAAAATTAAATGATTTGTATACAAACACACTAAAATTACACTAAATGATGTTTTAAAAAAAAGTTATAATATTAACTTTACAATTACATAATCATATTTCTACTCCAATAAGTTTTTTGAAATATAACATTTAAATGGTGGCTGTCATAAAAACTTGCCAGATTTATTCGCTCTGTGTTTGGGTCAGTTATAACTTTTATTTGAAAACTCAACGTCCACCGACCATCTCAGAGCTTGACACTAGGGATGTAACAATTCACTCAACTCACGATGCGGTACGATTCATGATACTAATTTCACGATACGATTTTCTTTCTGTTTGACGGCACCTGCACACGGTTGCGCTTGCGCCCAACTTCCATATGAATGAACTAAAAACATTTGTTTATTTCACTCGTCTTTGCGCCAGTGCACGCACAGTCCGTAACGCTAGCTACAACTTCACAATAATTGCTGAAGCTTTTATCACAGTAGCTATTGAATTAAGTAACAAACAAGTGTTGTCATCCATAAGATTTAATAACTTTTTCGTATTAAAAACTTTCATCGGTACTTGCTCATTAGGGCCTTTATACATAATTTTAATTTATAAACAAAACAAAAAAATGACATTGTGTACCTTTTTTAAGTTAAAATAAATGCCTATTAAGTCTTTAAGTATTATGTTGTTGTTGCTGAGATGATACAAAAATCTGAATGGATATTTGAAACCGTTAAATACTGCTCAGAAACAGTTATATTACTGTAACAATAATATTTATTATAATACTATTACAATAATTATATTTATGTATATTATTTTTTTATTAGTAGTAACTATGTTTTTTTATTTACTTTACACTAGTAATGTTTCTTTCTTGGTTTGTTTAATTTGAATAATTTTAACGATTTTGAATGGTAATAATTATTTTATGAAATTTTATATTTTACAGTTTAGTTTCTGCAATTTAAATAAAATATTTTAAATAATAATTATTAGTAATTATATATTTCTATTGTTTTTTTATTGTTTAACAGATTTTATTTTACAGTGTAATTTTAATATTTCTTTAAATATTTAATTGAACAAAATACAATATTTTAAATAATAGTAATTATTATATATTTCTATTTTCGTTTAGTTTTTATTTTATTTAACATATATTATTTTACAGTTCAATATTTCTTAAACATTTTTTTTAACTTAATATAAATATATAATAATAATTGTTGTTATAGTTGTAGTATAGTCACATAAGTGATACACCTGCTGCCTGTTAGCATGCACGGGTAACCACAGCTGCTGTGTCCTTTTTCACAACCTTGCCGAGAGGGAATCTGAGACTGGGACCATGTTAACAAATGTACTCATTCATTTGGTTTAAGAAAAGACCCGAGAAACACAGTAGAGCATAATTATGATTTGGTCGTGTCCTCTTTTTCAGATCCCTCAGTGGTGTGTGGACATGGTTAGGTCCCTACCTGGCCCGAAGCGTGGTGTGGCTTGTACGCAGCCACGTAGGGTGGCAGCCATGAGTGTGGCTCAGAGAGTGGCAGATGAAATGGACGTCATGCTGGGCCAGGAGGTTGGGTACTCAATCAGATTTGAGGACTGTAGTTCTGCAAAGACCATACTGAAGTAAGTTATAGGAAACAACGATTGAGACATCAAATAGTGTGTACATGATTTTTTCCAAGATCATGGAAATGAATACTAGTTGTTGACATTTGGTCTTTTTTGGTGACTCTTGAGATGAGATTTAAAAATGTGTCTTCTGTCTACAGATATATGACAGATGGTATGTTACTCCGCGAGGCTATGAACGACCCCTTACTGGAGCGATACGGTGTCATTATTCTCGATGAGGCTCACGAGCGCACATTAGCCACAGATATTCTGATGGGCGTCCTCAAAGAAGTGGTCCGTCAGAGGTCTGACCTTAAGGTATGTGATGCTGATCATGTATTTGCACAACCTTGTGGTTGTTTTTTAATTAATGTTGGGGACATGTAGGGAAGAATATTAAACTCGATATGAAATAGGAATTCCTCCCATCTGTTTTCTAAATGCATCTTATTGATCGATTACACTTGTAAGGTGCCCTTGTTGCAGTGATGTAATGCAAATGACAGGGCTTAAAGTATTCTGGCACCGTGCCGGATCTCAGGCGTGCGGCGTTTGGCTGCGGAGAAAAATTCTATAAATAAAAAACTGTGTTGATATAAAGTTCGAGTTCATGAGTTTGCCTACCAATGGTTTGAGAGTAACATGCAGAGTCATCTGGCATTGGTGTTGACGACGCCGACGAGCATACACTTCCAGCCAATCAGCGATCAACAGGCAGACGCGCTCATTCATGACCGAAGGGTTGAGTGGCATAAATATACAGTTGTATCTGCATAAAGAAGTTGTATCTGTATTAGAGTAAAGGGTGGGAGAGTGATCCAGCGTGGATTACACCTCTTTATAAACATAACCAACTCTGAGAGCACAGTTGAATGGCTTTAATTGAATGACGAATACGTGACTCCTGTCCATCATCGTGTGCACACTGACCAGGACATCTGCAAGTTTTAAACCGTAGACCTCATCCCCCACAGGTGCTGAAAGAGGTTTGAATCAACGATTATTCAGTTTTGACTGATCAATGCATGAATAATTTTGGCAGTGGTGTGTGAATTAACGTGTGTGAAACAGTGGCTTAGCCATCATTTTATTTTCATTTTATTAAAGGGTTAGTTCACCCAAAAATGAAAATGATGTCATTAATTACTCACCCTCATGTCGTTCGACACTTGTAAGACATTCGTTCATCTTCGGAACACAAATTAAGATATTTTTGTTGAAAGCTGATGGCTGAGAAAGGCCTCCATTGACGTTCAGTACGTTTACTCTCACAAGACCCATAAAAGGCACTAAAACGTCATTACAAAGTCCATCTCACTACAGTGGCTCTACAATAATTTTATGAAGCGATGACAATAGTTTTTGTGCGGGAAAAAACATCTAAATAATGACTTTATTCCACAAGTTCTTGTCTTCCTTGTCTGTCTCTGCCGCGAACTCACGAAGCACCACGACGCATGCGCGAGAATATGACGTAGCGCCGGCATTCGGGAATCCATGAAATGCACACTTTAGTCCCATTCTGAGCTCTGCGCCGAGACCTAAAGCACGATCAATGTAGAATTCAACAGCTTCGATACGGCACGTCTTCCTCTGCTCATTGTAAACAAATCTCCTCGCTTCTGGGTCACGTGTCCGAACGGCGGTTTTGCGTCATATTCTCGCGCATGCGTCGTGGTGCTTCGTGAGTTCACGGCCAAGGCCTACACAGAAGACAAGAACTTGTGGAATAAAGTCGTTATTTTGATTTTTTTTTTTTTTCGCACAAAAACTATTGTCATCGCTTCATAAAATTATTGTAGAGCCACTGTAGTGAGATGGACTTTGTAACGACGTTTTTAGTGCCTTTTATGGGTCTTGTGAGAGTAAATGTACTGAATGTCAATGGAGGGCTTTCTCAGCCATCAGCTTTCAACTAAAATATCTTCATTTGTGTTCCGAAGATGAACGAATGTCTTACAGGTGTCGAACGACATGAGGGGGAGTAATTAATGATGACATTTTCATTTTTGGGTGAACTAACCCTTTAAGGGTCCCATCAAAAAAAAAAATAGGGGACCGCTATATATTTTATATATATATATATATATATATATATATATATATATATATATATATATATATATATATATATATATATATATATATATATATATATATATATATATATATATATATATATATATATATATATATATATATATATATATATATATATATATGCTTATTCTTAGCCTACTGTTGACATTGATGTTTTTCTGAGGGTTTAGTCAATTAAATTCTTAATTGCCGTTTTGACAGTTTCCACCTGGGCATTTTAGTCATATTTGCTAATTCTCTTTAATGTATTTGCCCTGTTTTGATCCAATTTCCTGAGATTTGTTTGTTTGTCATCAACATTTTTTGGCGCTCTCCAACACACAACGGGCTTCCCCCGAACCCCCGTAGAGGGACAGATGTCCACCCAACGTAGCTTTACAAAATCCTGTGGGAAAAACTGATCATGATCATTATGAACTTTACTCCAGTCTAGTACAACAATGTTCCTCAAAGTCAGTAAAGTTGATAAAGCCAAATTAAAATGTCATTGAACAAACTAGATTTGGGCTAAGCCCCGAATCTTTAAAATGTCTGGCTCCGTCCCTGGCAGAAACATTATTATACTGTTTTTTGTTTTTTTGCTTTAAAGCAGCACTAGGTAACTTTTCAACCTTCATAATATATTTTCAAGACTCTTGTGATGATACATCGACTTACAATAGGTTGAATGACACGTCTGCCATAGCCTGACGGGGTCTGTATCGTTTTTTATCGTACTTTTAAACTTCGGGTTTCGGGTAGTAACCAGAGAAAAAAAAGAACTACAAAATTCGACTGCTTTACGGCATATACGTCACTTCCTTAAATTCGGACGTGCGAGGGTTAGGGTTAGCCTATGTCTAAACGGCGTGTACAAGTTTGGTAAGGGCTACATTCTCGCAAGTAAATACATAAGACGTACAAAATCATATTTTAGGATACTGTAACGCGTGTGTCCGGGTGAAAAATACGGATAGCTCACTCAACGCAACTGGAGTCGATGCAAACACGGAGGCGATTGACGTCAAACAGCCCGCACTTTATTCCCCGCGGAACCCCCACAAGAGTCCGGCACAAACTCCACTTCCGTCCACAGCATTACCCAACAAAACAAACAAAAATAAATTAATGTTAGCAACAGAAGACAGAAAATAATCCTCACACATGGGAGCTCGAGGCGCAGTGCACACACACACACACAGAACGCAGGCGCTCCAACCGGGGCGAACGCTCTTAAAGGGGCCACACTATTTTCCTACTCGTTACAATACCTAACATGTCTGTGATATTTGTTTATTTGTCTTGCCTCAAGCTATAATGCAAATCGACTTTTCAAATTTGAAGATTCATCTATGGTAGCTTGATATTATATTGACGATATATGGTTATTACCTACCACTCAAACATTGAATTGAAGTATCATATAGATTCTGTAAAACGGTAACCAATAGACTAGACTACTATAATGACGCTGGCTTGTAAACGTGAGCATCGCGATCATTTGGCGTTTGAAAAAAAAAAAAAAAATGAAACCCATGAAATTATATTCATATGTCATGCTGAAACATATGCCACTGTACCTGGGATGAAGACATTTCACACGCGACGCAAGCAGAACACCTGCATGTGAACAACTGCAGTGTTCAGGGCTATCATAGTTGTCATGCAACAAATGCATGTGTGATGCATCCCCTGATGCAGGATGACAGAGTTTACGACAGTAGTAGAGGACAATACTGTTTCCCAACTGTAGGGGGACCCCGAGAGCAAAACCTGGCTAGTGCTGCTTTAATAAATCACCAAAGACAAAAAATTATGATACTGATTTATTTTTTCATAAGTAGCCTACGATGTTTTAGTGATTATAGTTTGGTAACGTTAGCTAGTTGTAAGTCACCCTAACAACTAACAAGGCGATAAGCCCATGTGTGAACTGTTATTAGGCTAATAGATTTACCGCTGTGTTGGGCTCAATGCTATATGGAAGAACTTTGAAGAAGCAAGATAACTGAATAATTATATTTATCGTTTTATCGCCCAGCCCTATGCATAGTAATTAGATACTTGCCTATACCTAGTCCTATTGCATGTAAATGCACACATTTGTTATTGATATACACTTGCATAGACCTGTTGGCTTGGTGGTTAAAATTATTGTTTCTTTTTGAATAATCTGTTACATAAACATGCATTCAAAGTAGGGCTGAACGATTAATTCGAATAATATCGCGATATGATGGCACGATTTTTTTTTTAGCCACAAAGGCTGTGATTACAGTCTGGTCATGTGACACACGGGAGTAAAGCAGTCTGCAGAAGAAGCATCGCCATAGCACGTTACGCCTACAAGCCTGGCCTATAGGAAAGAATACATTTGTGTTTAATCAATCTAATATTGTGTTGGTCATACTATACAATAGAGGTGGGAGAAAAGATTCTCTCTCCAATGATTCTGGATCGAGGTGCTGCATGTGTTTTAGAAGCACCCGTATTCTGCTCGCTTCCATTTCCACACACACTACTCGAACCATAAAATATTTCATATTGTTTGGAAAGGTTGAAACGAATTACAATGACATTCGCGGGCTTCATTGCACAGGATACGTGCGCTTTCCTTGATGTTACGTTTACAGTGTGTTCTCACCCGCCGGTATGTTCCTTACAAATGCTCTACGAAGGCTTCATTTATGTTGTTTGGAATGCAGTGTGCTTGTATATTAAAAATAGGAAACTCACTGACAGTGACAGAAGGCTTTCAATTTCAGAGTGCTCACGTATGCGGCTGTGCACTTCTCAAAATGCTTTTATGACGCAAAATTAATGTAAACACAGTCAGTAATGTCTTATGGAATTAAACAAACAGGACAAACCACATCTTATAATTCAAAAGAGATCTGTGCATTAGAGTGAGTGCAGATCTATTAAGTCGTCATTTAATAATCAAGCAACAGAAAAAAGCTGAGAGAGCGAAATCATTCACAGTTCTGAACTGTTAAATGCTGAAAGCACTCTGTTTATTGCTTGTAATGTTTTTTGTTCCCCTTAATTATTTACTAGCTTCTGTTTTGTAGCTATATTAGTTTATATATTTAAAATTACCTTGCAATAAATAATAATTTTAATAACATTTTGAATGTGTAATTATTTAAAAAAGTACTTATTGCATATATAATAAAAAAAGATTTTACATTTTATTAATAAGATTTAATTTAAAAGAAAAAGCTCAAGAATTGTTTTGGAATCGGATTGTGGGGTGCCTAAAGAATCCCATCATTAATATACAATGGTTCATTGTTGAATAATACAGAAGATAATGAGCTTAAAAATATACGCATATTCAATCGCAATATTGGTACAAAAAAAATCGCAATTTGATTATTTTTCCAAAATCGTTCAACCCTAATTCAAAGTCATAGAGAGAGCTTTAGTTTTGAAGCTGAATAAAGCTGAGCCAGGAGAAATTGTCCTCTTAACAAATGCAAATCATTCTGTGAGCGTGTCTGTCTCTCTGTATATTCTTCATCTGGCTGTTGCCGATGATGCTGCTCACACACCTGACAGCTGTGTGGCCGTTTGTTTGAAGACAAACGTGGCCATTCCACTCAGAAATGCACAGCCAGTCGCTTTAGTAGAGGTAAAGCGACTGCTGCTGGGTCAGCCCATTTGAAAGCCATCAGCCCAAGGAGAGCAGAAGCGCAGCGAGTTTTATGGCTGAAATGTGCTGGACCGATTCTCATAAAGCAGATGGGTAATGACTACTTGTTGTCAGGAACAAATCAAAGGTTATACATGTGTTCAGAGACTGTTAAATAAGGTCTAGGTGACTCCAAGTGATCCCTCGGCCCCGTGTCCCCATCCAGCTTTAAAGTTTAATATGCTTTAAGAGCAATTATAACGTGTCATGATGTGGAAAGGTGCCGTGTGGACCTCAAAATGGCTCTGTGCTTTTTTTCCTCCATTAGAATCATAATGTCCCCAGAGAGAATGAGATGTGCTCGCTGTAGACACGGGCAAAGAGTCGCAGCTTTTACCAAGTGCTATGTGAAATGGTGTCCTTTCAAAAGCTAATTCAGTCCATTTATTTCTCCCCAGGTCATCGTAATGAGTGCCACTCTGGACGCTGGAAAGTTCCAGGTTTATTTCGACAACTGCCCCTTGCTCACCATTCCCGGCCGGACGCATCCCGTGGAGATCTTTTACACACCCGAGCCTGAGAGAGACTACTTGGAAGCGGCCATTCGCACGGTCATCCAGATCCACATGTGTGAGGAAGATGAGGGAGATGTACTGCTCTTCCTCACTGGACAGGAGGTAATGTTACTGATGTCCTGGTGGGATCTGTTTAAATGGTTCGGGCAGAGTTTTAAAACTGCTTTATTTTAACCATTATGTTTTCAAGATTTGAGATGTGGAGAAGTTCTTCAATTTCACTTATAAACTTAGTCTAAAATCCAAGCATTTTACTTATTATATATTATATTATATTATCCAAGTATAGTGATGTTTTTTGTTTAATTGTAAAATTTTAGCTACTGTGTTACTTTTAAGTAAAAATATTAAAAATAGTTTATAAACTGATGTAAAGCTGAAATAAATAATTCATTAATTAAATAAAATGAAATAATAAAATATTAGATGAAAAAAATTGAAAATTAGAAGGGTTACCTTGAGAACTAACTGAAATAAGTTTACATTTCAAGGACTAAAATTATATATTTATTTTATTTGGCTTTGATTGAAATCCTTTCAGTTTTATTAAAGATGATAAACAAAAAAAACTCCCAACTAAAATTATAATTCAAGTATATAAGAAAAATTATTTTTTTTATTCTGTTAAAAAAATGAAGCTTTATTCAAAATATAAATGAATACTAAAATAATACTAAAATAACACCGCTACTACTAATTAATTTTGAACAACGGAGATAGTGATAGTGTATATAATCAAATATTATAGATAGTATTATTATTATATTACAGTTATGTATTTTAACTAAATTTAAATTTTGTTGCTTGCAAATTAAATTATTTAATTTGTCTCCTGCATTTGAAATCACAGATCTGGGTAGGCACTAGTGAAGGGTTTGGGTTTACCATCAGACAATCAAGTGTCATGAAGTCACTATCTGTGGCTGCAAGAGTGATTTAGTCACACGGCATTTATGAAGCATTAAAAATAAAATACAAATTAGGGATGTGTGAGACTAGCCGATTAGTCATTTAAACGATAGTGCTGCTGCTAGTCGACTTGGAAAATACTAGTCATTTACAAATGTATTTATTTTTTGCACATTTCATGTTTTGCTTATATTTTTACAATGGCTACATTTAAATTACAGTCATGTTAATGTTACATCTTGAAATTAATATATTTAAAAAAAAAAATTAACATTTTAATTTTACGTAATTAATAAATTAAAATAAAATAATTTAAGGTTTTGTGTGCGTTGGTTTTCTCTGGCGCTCATGGAGAGTTCAGAGAAATCTCTACTCGGAAGATGAGCAAGGTTAGGGAGGATTTTGAAAGCCTACACAACTTTTCCGTTTTCTTCTGTCATGTCAAACTAACAGTTAAGTTTGCTTAGGCTTTATACTACCGGTTATGAGGGACATCGGTATGTAATTTTATAATGGATTAAAGGAGAAACATTATGAATGAAACTTACGGTACACTTGAGCAGTTGCTATATCAACATCCTTACGATAAGAAAATGCGGTTAAATAATGATAAATATTAGTACACGTCAAGCGTTTTTTTTTTCTGCACGTCGTGTATAGATTATTTTCATACATGAGAAGTAGGGCTGTAATCTCCCCGTCGATTATTAGTCAATGCGTTCTGGCTCGACCAAAATTCTGATTGGTCGATTTTCCCCGTGTTCATTTCATCATCGTGTTCACACAAGCCCCCCCCCCCCCCCCCCCTGGATTGGGCTGGATTAGCCCAACCCACTGGAGAAGAGAGACCGATTGAAGAAGGCTAGTTTGCTGTATATTATTTATTTAATTGTGAGCGTTTTTTCTGCTCTTGATCTGGCTTGTTTAATAAATATTCCTTTTTTATTAAAGTGGACATGCCTTTTGTGTTTAAGAGTAAAAGCTTTAAGTTAATAGTCTCTTCGTGTCTCAGCCGTGAAGCTGAGCTGATCCTTCGAGCTGCACAGAGCTGCTGAAATGATAGTGTCTTTCAGTTAGTATAATACATATGACAAAAACAATTGTCTAAATTATGTTGCATATTCCTCAAAAGTTATTGTGATGATATCACTAGTTGACAACATAGTACTATATTTTCGGAAATCATAGGCTATGATGGTGCACGTGATGCAACGCTGTCAGAGCCGAAAGACTCGTGTTTCAGTGCAAAATAATCAGGTCAAAAACGATTTAATATACTCCAAATAGCCTACTAGTTTTTTATGTTTATTTATTCATTTAGGCAGACAACAAGGCTACCAACTACTGCGCACAGTGTGCAGCTAATTAATGTAACTTTTTTTTTCCTAACGTCATTTTTAGTTGATTTTAGTCGAAAATTTCAGGTCTTCAGTCGACCAAGATTTTCTTTGGTTGATTACAGCCCTAATGAGAAGAGCGTTCAACCCCACAAGTGGTTGCTGTGGTAACAAACAACAGTACCTTAATGTGCTGGCTTATGTAGTCTAACTTTTATTTGAGTAAATTGGTTTATAATATAGGCTATTAGGTTTGAACTTATTGGTTCTGCTATTGACTCAGTTGATTTGAATAAATATATCTATAATGGCTAACATTGCTTCAGTGAACACTCAAGTTTAATACAATGATCATAATGCAAGGCAAGCACGTTGCATGTATCTGATCAATTTTTAGCTGCGTTCGGTATGTGATTTGAGTATTCATTAGGGGTGTGATGATACACTTGGCTCACGAGACAAGACACGAGATTGGGTTCACGAGAACAAGACAATATTTTTATGTAGTATTTTTAAGAAATCCTCGATGAAATGCATGACTAGGAAAAAGTTCTGCAGGTCCATTTTGAAATGTTTTAACTAAACAACTTGTAATGAATGTCATTTCAGTTGTACTTTCTGAATATGAATTATCATGCAGTAAAAGACAACAATACTCAAGCACTGTAAAAGGTTTTGCCACAAATTCAACGGACTGGCTTCTTTTCTGTATGATTCTCTTCAGACCTTAGAACTGCACATGATTTATGAGCTTCTACAACTTTTGACCTCTTGACTAAACTCCTTTCCACAAATTGATCAGATATTAAGTGAAAACAATAAGTGCAACCATAATCAAAGTACGATCTCAATATTCAATGTGCAAATAGACCAAATTTTTCTTCAAGCATGATACTGAGCTAAGAGATGGTTACAACTTCACAGCCCAGCCTAAGATTGTTTTCATATTGGGAGATATTTGCATGCCAAAACAACAGTGGAGGCGTAATGTAAACGTTGCATATTCTATCTAACTTCACCTTCACACTCCGTCATGACAATATGACACGAGACAGCTTTTCACCTCCACGAGAAATCTCATCACACCCCTAGTTTCATAGATTGTGTTCTTTCAAATAGATCGATTGCATATTCAGACTGTCTCCAGGGGGTGGGTTTAGACTAGTCGACTAGACATTCAGTTTTAACGGTTATGAAATTAGTCGTTGCACACATCCCTAATACAAATATCGTAGAAGAAAACAATAAAACCCAACTGTGGGTGCTTCCTGTTGTTTTTGGGTGTGTGTGGCTTTGACTTCACATTCAAGATGCTCATTATGAGCCACATTTGTCATTTGTGACATTTTTCAAGCTGCCTCGCACAGAACAGTTAAATAGTGCAGAAGAGATCAATGCTTAGATTGATAATGGCCATGAACACAGCTGGCCTTGGCGCAAAGGCAAAAGCCTGTGAGAGATGGCAAAGAATGACCTAGATTCAGCCCTGAAATTAAGCCATTTATTATTTTACGTCTCCTGCAACCAGTGCTCACCTGAGCGCAGTGGAGGGTCAGGGACCCACCCAAATGATAAATACGGTCACAGATGGAGAATCACCAGCATTCCCTGCTTATTTGTTCTCTTCCTTTTCTTTTGCCAGTATCAAAGACAAATTAACGTAATGTCCTTGGATGCTGTACATAAAGATGAGAAGACAAAGAAATTATGCAATTAAAGTAATCTAATAATTCAGATTCAAGATTCAAAACTGCATTCACAATTGGCAATCTTTTTATGCCCTGTGGAGTCTAAATTGTCAAATAACTGAACATTGTACTTCCTTAATTTCTCTCACTTTCCCTTTTCAAAGAGAAGTCACTACTTCGCACCATCTACCTAATCAGATAATTTGACACCCTATTTATTAACGACAGACTCCCGTCATTAGTTTCTCCAGTGGGTCTGGTCGTGTACATCCGTTTTCATTTGCAGGTGTGAGATTGATCGCTGGCTCATTGCAGAATGAAAGCCAAGTAAGTTGCAGTTGGAGTGTCTCCACCGCCATTGGATGATAATTGAGTGGAGATTTATTGACGCGCAGGATTGTTCTCATTGCTGTGAACTAATCGTTATCAAGTCCAGAATGTCAGTGGATACAAGGAGCTCATCTTTATCATGAACAGATCAATTCAGTGTTTGCACTTGTGATGTTTAAGTGTGTGCTTTTAAAAGTAATTAAAGGGTTAGTTCACCCAAAATTGAAAATAAAGTCAGTAATTACTCACCCTCATGTTGTTCCAACCATGTAAGACCTTCGTTCATCTTCGGAACATAATTTAGTATATTTTTGATGAAATCTGAGAGCTGTCTCACTCCTCCATAGGCTTTCAGAGGGACTGGAACTTGATGGCCCAGAATAGTAAGTAAAAACGTAATTTAAGGAGTCCAAATGACTACAGTGGCTCTGTATTAAGTCTATCATGCGACTAAAATACATTTTGAGTGGAAAAACAACAAAAATAACGACTTTATCCCACTATTTATCCCACTATATACTCTCTGACGAGAGTTCGCGGGAGTGCCACGAACTCGCGCATGCGTCGTGGCACTCCCGCGAACTCTCGTCAGAGGCTCAAATTGAACAATAATAGTGGGATAAAGTCGTTATTTTTGTTGTTTTTCCGCTCAAAAAGTATTTTCGTCGCATGATAGACTTAATACAGAGCCACTGTAGTCATTTGGACTCCTTAAATTACGTTTTTACTTACTATTCTGGGCCATCAAGTTTCAGTCCCTCTGAAAGCCTATGGAGGAGTGAGACAGCTCTCAGATTTCATCAAAAATATACTAAATTATGTTCCGAAGATGAACGAAGGTCTTACATGGTTGGAACAACATGAGGGTGAGTAATTACTGACAGAATTTTCAATTTTGGGTGAACTAACCCTTTAAAAAAAAAAATAGTCTAAACACTTTGTCCTGCCAAACACGGTCCTGTCCCAAACTCACGCCATTGGTTGAGCAAGCAGTTGCCATGTGAGGATACTCAAACCAACAGAACAATGTTGAAATTGACAATGTTGAAATTGACAAGAAGTCAACCTGCATGTGGCATTCTTAATTAGTATTTGAATTAAAGTAGTTTACACAAAAGAACGGACAAAACTTGGGACTTTAACAATAAACACCCAGATGTAATTCAAACGAAGTCGATGAGCAAAGTAGTGTCACATAATTTAGATCTCAATTTTGGGGAGAAAAATTTCTGGAAAAAGTTTGGTCCGGCTGGTAAAAGCCGTCGTACCATCATTGGTCTGTGGTGACTACATCGTAGGTAGGTGTGCTTTGGGGTTCCACCTTCTTTGGCGTGGAAATGTTTTCATTCCATTGAGGTCAGACACAAGTAAAAACATGAACACACTGGAGAGCTGCTTTTATAGTTGTAATTCTATTTGACTGACAGTATTTTTAATGCTGCTTGCTTTAAAGCAATCTATCGTATACTAGGCTTTGCTACGATAGTCGGTGTTACCGGTGTTCAGACTCGACACCGGTTACATCACTTGCCCACCGTGGCACCGCCCACCGTCATTTTGATTTTTTTTATAATATTAAAATACTCTAGTTCAGTTAGTGAACAGACAATACAAATAAAAACGGAACGTGTTTGCTTAAAGCATGATCCGACCGTGAGTCTCGGCAGGAGTCATTCATCAGAGAGTGAGGAGCTGACTGAGATTGCGGAAGATTTGGTTTCAAAGCGAAATGTAAAAGCACCTATTTATGGGAGTTTGTCATTTGTTTTGTTGTTGTTTTTCATTAACAATAATAGGCTATTGAGCCTACAATTTAAGCAACCCGCCACCGAATTGGCGCTAATTCAAAACCGAAAGTAAAACGTGCATGGTCGCACAGAGCGTGCATTTAAGCCTTGTTTACTTTTGTCTGGCTCCGCTGACTGCGCAGGCGCCTCGTCCGCTTGGCACTCTGCGATGACATCATTTTTGCCGTGCACACCCTCACACTCGTGCGGACGCGTCGAGTATAAACTATAAACAAGGCTTTACGGACGAACTTTCATTCATTCATGGCGTGCGTCTCAATCATAGACCGATCAATGCCTGATCAGTGCCCTGCCTACTGATTGAGATGCACCCTTGGCCTCACAGAGCGCGCATTTAGACGAGCTGTCATTCACGGTGCACGCACTGCTGCGTTTTCAGTTCAGTTGCGTTATGAAAGCCCGAGCGGTCAGTGCATGTTACTTTCGCTTGGATAGAATTAGTGATTTAAAAGCCCCCGCCGGTGATACCGATATTACCGGTGTTGTCACACGTCGATTAACTGGTGGGAAAATTTCCTCACCGTCACATCCCTATTGTATACAAATAAACTTTACTAGATTTTCGAATTGCAGAGCTCATGCAAACATATCCACATTGGTATAATCAGATGCTTTTGTCATGTTGTTTGAGTGTTTTTGTTATTGAGAGTAAAGCACTAAAGCGGTGTGTGTCAAGATGTTCGCTAACAGTATATAGCTGCAAAGGTATTGCAAACTTTTTTTTACCCACCCAAGCGAAGAACGGTAAAGAATTTCAGATTTAGTGTTGTAGGTATTCACTTTGGTGGCTTGTTAAAGAGTTTGTTCACCAAAAAAATTTAAATTGTCCAATGACTTACTCACTATAATCACTGGGTTCTGTTAACAGCTGTACGCGAGTCGAGTTCTGGCTGAAGGGTAAAAAAAATATATTTTAAGACTTCCAATTCGTGACTGGTGATTTTGTTTTTGTCTCTGTGCTTCCGCATACGTTATGCGCCGGGTCATCAGTAATTCTTCCGCCAGAACTAGACTCGGCCGTTACCAGAAGCTAGTGATTATAGTTAAAGTTATAAATATGGATATTTTTCTTATAAAAACGCATCACTTCATAAGGCCCCCCTGGAGCCGTATGAATTACTTTTATGATTAATTGATGTGCTTTTTTGGGCTTCAAAAAACAAGGTACCATTCACTCCCATTATAGGATAGAATATTTTTTAATGTAACTCCGATTGTGTTTGGCTGAAAGAAGAAAGTCAGTCATATACACCTAAGATGGCTTGAGGGTGGTAAATTATGGGATAATTAAATTTTTTTGGTGGTGAACTAACCCTTTAATGTGTTTTTAATTAGGTTAACGGACTTCAGA
This sequence comes from Romanogobio albipinnatus, assembly GCA_023566225.1. Taxonomy (NCBI): domain Eukaryota; kingdom Metazoa; phylum Chordata; class Actinopteri; order Cypriniformes; family Gobionidae; genus Romanogobio; species Romanogobio albipinnatus. The sequence continues at coordinate 64,932,208 of CM042239.1, forward strand.
TGGAGTAGGGCAGTTGGAAGGGTGCTGTGCTTGAGCATTTCTCAATGTTAAGCATGTGATGAGACTAATGATCACAGTAGAGGAGTTGGATATTCTATTTTACCCATTTAAAAAATGATTGAATATGCTCAAATCTAGGCCAAGAATGTTTTTTTAGGCTGGTCACATAGTAGCTCAGTTTGCTCCTTTGATCAATTAAGGCGCCTCATTTTAGTTAAGCAATTTGTGCTTTTTGTCCACTCTGTTTAAGGGGATAAAAAGGTTCTTTATCTTTTCCTGGGTCCCGCTAATGCAACGCAAGTCAGCAGAAGAAACGAATGTCTTAACTCGCCAGGCATTTCGCAAACTTGCAAATAGCAATTAAGTTTGAACCACGCAATCTTTCAAAAAGAAAAAAACCTCACTGATACGGTGCAGTTATTTGTTCAACTTTGCTTGTTCGAATCAGGTCTAAATTACCACTGATTAAGATTAGTTTTCTCCTTTAGATCCGTGCCAGCTAATTTGCATCTGCAGCATGTAGATTAAAGGGCCATTTAAAATATTTTCCTCCAGCATTGTATCGTGCCCGCTGTGAGAAGCGAGGGATCTGGATTTGGCGCCCTGCTCCAGGTGCAGGCTCTTCTGCATTGGCACAGCCGTGTGTCCCTCTCTCCCCGGTGCCTTGGCAGCACGGATAGCAGTCCTCCTGACAGCTGCCGCTTCCCAAGGGCTGATGGACTATTAATACTTTGGCTAATTTGATCAATCCATTCAGATTTGCCTTGTCCTGCTCCGTTGTGGCAGAGCTTTGATTAAGATGCACATGGCCACCGGCGCCATTTTCTGTGCATATTGTACCCCAGGGAGCAGTGCAGAGCGTGCATGGACTACCGTGCCTGGGATATCAGCACGCTTACGAGCTTTAATGCTTTTATGGACAAATGATCAGCTATGGCTGCTTGGATACGCAATGAAAGAGTTTCAAGTAAAATGTCTCTGAGATGTTTAGGGCCTTTTGATGTCGCAGCGCACGTCTTGATATCGATAAATGCTTTATTATAACGGCCTAAAGTTTTTGTAGAGATCATTGCTTGCCTGTTTATCATTGATCTTTCCTGTTTAAGTCGCAGTACTCACTTTGACCTGAGGATGGCAGTACTACATAAGCTGTGACTTCAACACCAGTAGGACCGTTCCACTTGTGATGAGTGTAATGTGCTCATGCATGAAGACAAAGCTTTATAGTTAATACTGAGCATTCTTCATTTGTGAATATAGTGAACATTTCCTCTGATTTGCGAGGGAAGGCATTCAGTAATCTAGATCAAGTTATCTGTAGCTTGTTAATGGTTTACGCTTCAGTATGTACTTTTTAAAACACATTTGAGCTGTTGGATCAGTGCTATCTCTAATTTGCTGTGACGACTGTCATGTATTTCTAGATCTCAAGCCCACAATGATTGTGACGTTCAGCATCACTTAACTGATCTGTTGTGATTTGCTCCTGGTTATGCATCATTGCAGCTTTCTCATCTCACATTAGCCCTACTACATTACCATCTGGAATATTAAAGTTTGCGTGTGAGTGTTCACATGCCCTTGTGACTGCCGCTGTTGATAGCGCAGCCATAGGGATCTTACCCGAGCGCCATGCACTACAGCTTTCGTTTTCTCACTCGGTCGACACAACTGGCATGTCAATTGTACCGCAACTAAACCACCCAAGCCTCAGTGATGCTGGTGTTTCCAGCATCTGGGAATTGATTTAGCAGTTAATGATGTTTGTAAAAGTAGCTAAGGTGGAGATTAGTGGGTAGCTGATCCAAAATCTGTTGATTTGAGTTAAATTTGGACATAGAGGGCAGATTACACAACTCGCTGATCTGGAGTGTGTAATGTTGTAAAGTCATATTAAGTTAATCATTACTGTTTGTCAAAACGCCCTATTCACCCTGTTTTTAAAAGGATAGTTCACCAAAAATGACAATTGTCGTCATTTACTAATTCGTAGTCATTCCAAGCCTGTATGACTTTTCTTTCTGTAACTTAAAATAAGATGTGGCATTGCTGTGACATTTGCTGTATGGTCAAAAATGGTTGAAACATCCTTCAAAATATGTTCTAGTCCCAGGGAAACTGAACCAGTCACAAAATTGCCATTTTCTGGACGAAAAAAAAAAAAAAGTTGCGCAATTGCATGTTTTATGCCACTTTAAAAGTGAAGTGTCCAGTGAGTCAAAATGTATTTGTTTACAAATAAATCACTATGGTAAAAGTGTTTTTAGGTCATAACATAGTATTGTGCAAGGAACTAAACTAGAACAAGTCTTTTATTAATCCAAAATCTGAACCTATAATCATCATTTCTGTGAAAAGGAATAAAAGTTGTTGGTGTTTTACTGCCACTATAGCAGTGGTCGGGAACCTATGGCTCGCGAGCCACACCTGGCTCTTTGACAAAAATAATGTGGCTCAGGTCTCTCACCCTTTACCAACAAATGATCGATAGAAAAAAAATGAGACACATCAAGAGATCCGCTCTCTGCAGAAAAAGCAGCCAATTACAATTCCCTTGTTGTACAGCCTATCGTTAATGAAACGTATGATAATAGTTAATATTCAAGTTGTACCGGCCGCGCGTGTTCAGTGCTGTTCGCGAGTGTCACGAGTCGCGACAGCAATCAATACCCACTTACGTTTCTGTGGTAACAGCTTCTGCTCTGGGATTCAAGCAGCGGTGGCTTGTTAAAGGTAACCGAAAACCATTTTTAGAACAGCAGCGAAAATGTAAAAGTAGGCTATATAAACGTTAATATATCCTTTTATTGAAACTGGTGGTCTGCTGTGAAAAGAGACATTTCGAAACATTTCACTCGCAGGTACTTTCGCTTTTGCCGTAGAGACCCTTGTGATAAATAAATGTGTATTTATGATAATCCACGCAGATTTCAGTTGACGGAAATAAATTATAAAAGCGTGATAAGTCGCGAAAGCGTGATAAGTTACTGACAGGATGCTGTGCACATGCTCCGAGTGCAACACGGACAAGCACAGCTTTGTCCTCGGCTGCACGTCAAATTAATAGGCTACAGAAATATATCAAAATGCCAAGCCGAGTATTCACGTAAACACAGTAGATGTAAGCACTGTGTGCATTCACAAACACTAAGAGGATTTATAACTCAACCTCACAAAGCCCTGCACAATTAATTCCATATTGCAACTTATTTATTGTTTGCTGCATATGTGTTTGTTTTTAGTTATGGACCTAATAATTACTATTGTTCAAATTTTATTGGGAAAAAAAGCATGTTTTTTAATAATAATTTAATATTATTTTTTACTGTGGCTCTTTTGGAAAAATGCATTAACCAAAAATGAAAAAATGGCTCTTTGGTCAAAAAAGGTTCCCGACCCCTGCACTATAGTGTTCATATCAACTTTAAACTGCTGTAAATTGTCTGTGTTTTCGCAAAAAAATATAATTTACATTTTTAATGGTCTTCCTAAATTTTATGTTTCATGAAATATTACCTGCAGTTCCTTTTTGTAGTATTTGCGACTATTTACTAGCAATTTTCTGAGCGGAAATTGTTTCAAAGGACTTTTTTTTTTTTTTTTTTATAAATATAGAAGCACATTTTGTTCCTAATGTTGAGTAATTTTATTGAATTTACTCACCAAAAATGTCTTGGCACTTAGTGTTAATTTTGCACCTGATTATCAGTCTGTGGCCTCTAACGTCAGTTTGTTAACATTCCAGGAAATCGACGAAGCCTGCAAACGGATCAAACGTGAGATTGATGATCTCGGCCCTGAGGTTGGCGACATCAAAATCATCCCGCTCTACTCCACACTGCCACCACAGCAGCAGCAGAGGATCTTTGAGCCACCTCCACCCCGCAAACCAAGCGGCGCCATCGGCAGGAAGGTAAACATCACCGCCACGCATCACAATACATACATGTAACTAGATTGTGTTTTAAGCTGCTGCGAACGCAGTATGTTTGCGAAAGGTATTGCTTTTAGTCCCTCTAATTGGGTCTCCTTTGAGATATTTAGATTCTTTAATACAGTATTCCACAGACACATGTGAAAGGGATAGTTTACCCAAAAATGAAAAGACTTTCTTTCATCTTTGAAACGCAATGAAAATATTTCTTTGAATTTTTGTCCATGTATTGAATGTCCATTTTAAGCAAATCTTCCATGCATCAAGAAGAAATGATAAAAGTAGAGAACGAAAGTCTAATGTAACAACATGAGAAGGGTAAATGATTTTCATTTTTAGGTCAACTATCCTTTTCACTATTGTCAGTGGAATATTGTATCAAACTATCAAAATATTGATTATATATATTCGTATTAGCACCGCTGTAGTAGCCTTTTTAATCCATTTAAAGAAAGAAGAGGCTGAGAGAATGACTCAAGTGTGTCTGTAGAGGGAAGAATGAGGAGCAAGGAATGGTGGAAATTTGGTTTTCTTTTTTCTCCCCTTCCATCTTTAGCCTTGATAAAGCAATGACTCATAACATATGCTGCTTTTGTCAGCATATGATTCTTTTCTCTAATTTTGGAAAGGAAGTTTACTCATCCTTCTATCATTTGAAAAGTGTTAGAGCAGTAATCTTTTTTTGGGGGACCGCTTGCTTTCACTCCCTCCTGTTCTGCTTCCCGTCTGTCTCCTGACTTAAATATGGTCATTTGCCATTTTTGCCATGTTGGCTTTGAAAGAATGAGATTCACTGTATATGTTTTATCAGAGCTCATCCACTGTAAAGCGTTTCATCGTCTGTCATCCTTTACTCTTAGCAGGAGGTTGTGCAGATGCAATCGTCCTTTTGTTTTCTCTATTCCCATTGCACGTCTTCTCTCAAACAACCCTGACGATTACAGTGTGGAAAGCACCTGGACGCCTGTGTGACTGGCCAAAGATCTGACAGAATATCACAACTGATCATCGGCTCTGAGTTTGCAAACATTTAGCTGAACATCTGATGAGGAGTTGATTAATGAGTCATCTACCCAGCTTCCCCTACAGAAACCGCTCCGCTTGTCATTATCGCTGGCAAAGATTACTGATGTTCTAATGAACAAACACAAACGTTCACTGATACGCAAATTTCCTCATTCTTGTTCTTTCGACTTGATGGCTGTATTTGTAGCCGTAACGAAGTCTTAGCTACTACATGCCTGGTTTGTGTTTTGATGTTCTATACGGCATCAGTATCCGCCTGCTTCAGATATCAAGTATCTGCCTCGTCCATTCCTTTCCACTAGGGCATTGTGTCATTCCATCTCTCCCCTGACCACTTCCATGTTTAAAGAGGCTCTGGGTTTCTCCAAGGTTTGATTACTTGTAAGCCAGGGCATAAGCTGCTTCAGAAGTTCAAACATCCGCAGCTGTTTGCCTGCACTGTTCAGAAGAAAATGAAAGTGAGCATGGATTCACAGGGGCTGATGTGAATATGCTGCAACCCCTGTGATGCAAACTAATGTTGGGAACAGAACTGCTTGTTCAGAAGCGTTTTTTATTTTTTTTTATTTTTTTTTACTGAAAACAAATTATTTTCATGACATTTTTATTTTGTTGTGGCCCTTTTTTATAGAAATGATTCATTTTGTTGTTTAATGAACTTCATTGAATTAAGAACCTTTTAATAATTAAAGGTTCATTTTAACAGTTTAACCAACCCATGTTATTTTAGTATTATTGAGAGATTTGTTTTTTTTAATATTTTTAATTGCTTATCTTTTCTTCCCATAATCGATTGTTGTTTACATTAATGATAAATTAATTGATTTAAAGGGCAACCTTAAGGCCTGTGCACACCAGGCAATAATCGCGCGCACTTATCACCAGCATTTTTCGTGACGTTTTTCGACTTGTCTTTGTTCATACCCAAGTGATTTTCACTGGTTATTTAAACGTGCAAATTCACTCCCTGACAGTAGATGGCACTTATTGAAAAACAGAAATACCCAGGGTACACAAGGTGGCACTGCGCACAGCTTCTGACACTCACTTGTCACACAGAGGTAGAGCCAGTATTTACATGCTTGCCAAAACCATTCACACACTTTTTGCTAACTGGCAAACAGAACATGCATTTCAAGCAGCAGCACCTTTGTCATCGTCGTCTTCAATGTGTGCTCGGCAAGACCATTTGTGCTTGAGAGCAATAAAAAAAATAGGTGTTTTAAACCTTGAAGGTTTGGCGTACAATGAATATGGCCATCGCTTAACAAGTGCTTTCAAATTTGCTGACATTAGAAGTGCTCAATTTTCATAGTAGGGATGTCACCACGGTACCAAGTCGGTACTGAAATTATAAAAATGTAACGATATCAGCATTTCTGTAGTATCGGTAGTACCGACTCATACAGAGACGCAGAACATGCAGGAGTAATGTTTAAATAGTATTTTGCAGTTTTTATATATATATATATATATATATATATATATATATATATATATATATATATATATATATATATATATATATATATATATATGTATATGTATATATATATGTATATATACATGTATATACATATATACATGTATATTTGGCCCACTCCTCCACACAGATCTTCTCTAGATCAGTCAGGTTTCTGGCCTGTCGCTGAGAAACACAGAGTTTGAGCTCCCTCCAAAGATTCTCTATTGGGTTTAGGTCTGGAGACTGGCTAGGCCACGCCAGAACCTTGATATGCTTCTTACAGAGCCACTCCTTGGTTATCCTGGTTGTGTACTTCGGGTCATTGTCATGTTGGAGGACCCAGCCTCGACCCATCTTTAATGCTCTAACTGAGGGAAGGTTGTTCCCCAAAATCTCGCAATACATGGCCCCGGTCATCCTCTCCTTAATACAGTACAGTCACCCTGTCCCATGTGCAGAAAAACACCCCCACCTTTTTTCACCAAGCTGCTTGGCAATTTCCCCGTAACCCTTTCCAGCCTTGTGGAGGTGTACAATTTTGTCTCTAGTGTCTTTGGACAGCTCTGGTCTTGGCCATGTTAGTAGTTGGATTCTTACTGATTGTATGGGGTGGACAGGTGTCTTTATGCAGCTAACGACCTCAAACAGGTGCATTTAATTTAGGATAATAAATGGAGTGGAGGTGGACATTTTAAAGGCAGACTAACAGGTCTTTGAGGGTCAGAATTCTAGCCGATAGACAGGTGTTCAAATACTTATTTGCAGCTGTATCATACAAATAAATAGTTTAAAAAAATCATATATTGTGATTTCTGGATTTTTTTTTTTTGATTCTCTCACAGTGGACATGCACCTACAATGACAATTTCATAATGTTAGTTTAAAAAAAGCAACTGTTAGTGTAAGCTCAGGTCCATTAAATAATAGTTACAACTTTTGATTTTATTAATGTTATTAAATGCTGAAATGTACATTTAACTAAGATTAATACATGCTTTAGAAGTATTTTCATTGTCAGTTTGTTAATGAATGAACTAATGTTAAATAATGGAGCATTTATTGTAAAGTGTGTGACTGAACAACAGTCAAAACATATTCAAATAATATCTAGGGCATGTAATTTAGTCCAGATTATAATATAAAATGTTTGAAAATGAATAGCCTTAAGTCTTTTCACCATATCATTTTGTTTACAAGGGTTACCGGGGAAACGGCTGTTTCTGCTGCTCCGTCAGCGCCCTCTGCTGTCAAAGAGTGAATGTGCACTTCATGTCTCCTTCACTAGTTCCGGCATGTGCTCGGCTCATGCACGGTCGGTTTACCTCTTTGACGTGTTGTTCATTTTAAACGGTTGATGGGTAAAGTATTCTTAAAATGCATTCTAAAAATCGGAATAATTCGTAATAAATAATTATTCACGGTATTTTGAAGTGCCCACGATAACAATATTGTGCATGTTCATTTTTGCGGTATATCGTATTACTGTTTACCGGCACATGTCTAGTAAGCAGCTTACATACTGCATTAAGAATACTGCCTTAAAGCCCCAGTGAGCAAGATAAAGGGACTATAGTGAGAAAATACAAAGCACACATATACAATATACATATACCATTTTTGCTTTGTCTTTGTATTTTCTGAAATTTTCTGGGGACCCCTTTAGAACCTTCTGGAGGACCCAGTGGGTAGGGACGATGTGTAGAGGCCAATTGAATACCATTTTACCACTGGAGCACGTTTGAAGTGGTTTGATCACTCAGATTGACAGGTCTGCGATTTGTTAACAATCTACTGGATAGTTGAAACTGCGATGGAAGATCACTTTTCCACCAGGATCTTATTACTTGTTTTTTATTCTATGTATTTTTATTGTGGTGTTTACACTATTTCTTATGTTCAGTAAAATCCCTTGTTTGGAGGGTTTGTTCGACCCTTGATTGATTGTTTCAAAATAAATGGCTAGCCTACCTAATCCATTGCATGGCTTGTAACTACGTATATGTAACTACGACACACTCACTTCAGTTTTCCTCATGTCTGCTGCACATTTTTTATGCATGAACTGCACGCACCTCAAAACTACACATTCTAATGATGATTAATAATAGTCAATTCATCTGTAGTGTCCCTAGTTCCTTTTGTGTCAAGTTAAACTAAATTAAAATGAGATGTTTCACTATTACCTGAAACTAAATTTAAGTTCCTGTGTTGATGTGTTAACTAACACATTAAGTCGTGATAGACTGCTCAAGGTTTGTTGCATTAGGTAATTTTAACAAAGTAATTTGAACAAGCAACATTATTTTTATGTGTGCAGTATCTGTACAGTGTCTCATATTTATTTACTTTTCTGGCACCTTGTTTCTCTGTCCTTCTGTGGCAGCAGTACATAAGGATAAGCTCCGATTACCTTGTAAAAATGTCAACTCTTCACACCCTCTGGCATATATTAAACACAATGCATATAAGCCACCTTTGGCAGATACGAAGTGCGTGTGTGGATATTGAGATCCGCACCTGTGCAGTCACATCCTCCTTCAGGACAAATCCAACAGCCCTATTGCTGATGCATGGATTTATGACATGGGATTTAACTTCATGTGACTCCCAGCAGTCACATGTATGGAAATTGAGGACTATGGCAAATTTCGGCAGCAACAATCCTTTTGATCCTTGAGTTAATTGGGGTGTGGTAAGATCTCCCTTATGCTGACTGTAGGAATGGAGGGTTATGGAAGAATTAAGTAGATGGTGAGGCTGCCGTCTGTATCAACCTCTTATAACAATTCTTAATGAATGCCTGCTTTTGGTGGCAAATCTTGCTTGTTAATAACTGTCTGGACAGAATGTGGTCTTCCTCCAGATGGTGTAGAATGCAAGGTATTTAGACCCTTCTAACCTGATAGAGACCATGTCCAGGCATACCTTAGAGTGAAATGGCAAATGTTTTGACATCAAGCTAAGCATTGGTATAAAGCATTGTTTGCTTTTAAGCCCATTGGTTTTAAAGGTTGTCAATACAGCTCCGTAATAATGTTTGGATATCCTTCCCATCATGCTGCTTAAAAACCCTGAGGCACACTGGTATTGCGCTATTGTTGACGAAATGTCTGTTTAGTTCAATAAAGAACAGACAGGAGCCGTCTTGGTCTGTTTGCAATTGCCATGGTTTCCATAGTCACTTTTAATTCAGTGTGATTGAAGGCAGGGTCTCGCTTGTATTTGTGAATATGAAATGCAAGCAACTCTGTCTGGTCAACTGCTGTCATGGCGGAGCAATAGTTAAAAAAATATCTCCTAAGGTTAAACTATCAACATGTTTATAAGCTAATTAAATAGCAGAACATCTGATTTAATGGCACACACATTTGAAGGTAAGAATCTATCGCCCACCAGAGGCATACTCTGTGGTGGCACTGTGGTAATGCAAAAAAATAAGCATTTGTGACTGTTTGCAAACTTACACTACCAGTCAAAAGTTTGGGATAGTTATGATTTCTTTTATGCTTTTGAAATTAGTCTTATGTTTAGCAAGGCTGCATTTATTAAAAATACATTAAAACAGTAATGTTGTCCAATATTATTACAATTTCAAAACTTTTTTAAATAAAATAAATTGCTTAATTTATTAACAAGATTTGTATGACTCCGGTCTTTAATATCGCATGATCAAGAAACATCTCATCAATGGTGAAAATCGCTTAATATTTTTGTGGAAACTGTGATACACTGCCATTAAATGTAAGTTTTTAAAAAAAGAATATTTTTATTCAGTAAGGAGACACTATATGGATCAAAAGTGACCGTAAAGACATGTTACAAAGTTTTTCTAACTCAAATAAAGGCTGTTCTTTTGAGATTTTCTATACATCATAGTCTTGAAGAAAAAAAACCCCATCATCAGCAAAAGTTGTTTTCACATTCATAAGTATTTCTTGAGCAGAGTGTTGTAATGACAGCACTTTGCCACCACAGAAATTACATTTTAAAATATATAGTGTGTATGTGTATATGTAAAAACAATTAATTTACTATTTTATGCGAATCTTTTTGTAATTTTAATTTTTTTTATGCGATTTTGATCAAGTATGCATACGAGACTTAATTATTCCAATCTTATGTCCAGTAGGGTATGCAGTGTGTCCACCTTAAGGTATTTTACCAAAAAATGAACATTGAATGAGAGGCTCATTCGAGAGAATTGAAATTACACTTATTCAAGTGAAATGTTGCTGGTATTAGCCTTGTTCAGTCAGCCCGCCAACTTTTTTCCAGACCACTTGCGCATGGATCATTGCCTCCTAAAAGATGCAATTTCTCAACACCTCATGGTTCAATGAGTATGACTAAGTACTTGTAATGCATTTAGTGTTTTTGCTGTGAAATTCATTCCAATGGTGCTCACCTTTCGATAATTTCCATGGCTACCACTCTGGAATATATTTAATCTCAAAGGTCTTTCCCAGGTGGCCCTATTTTCTGAAAGGATGCAGACTGGTTAGGAACCCTCATTTCTTTTTATCATATGTCTGGAGCGCTCCGGACCCCGCTGTCATTCAGTGGTCTGTTCAGGAGCACGCTCTATGGGCATTGGGTCGCGGCCCCCAGTCTCCAGACTCCAGATGGCCTTTTTTCAGCAAATTCTCCCGGCCTTTCTATGAATATATAGGTAGCTGATTCTTTTCAGCAGCTGAATTACATCAGGTCAAAGGCTCCATGAATAGAGTAAAAAAAAAAAAAAAAACTGAAGCCAAGCATTTTGTAGCTAGAGAGAAATCCACTTATAAAAGTAGGATTTAAGTGCCTGAAAGGCATTTGAGGAGGCTGAATTGCATGAAATATAAGCTTTTTCTCCATTATTTGTTTTCTGTTAGTAATGGAGGCCGGATAGTTTTATGAAACTCAATTTACATTTAGCGAATTTACATAGTAAAACCTTTGCTAAAGCAAGCACTCATAATACTATTGCTCCCACTTAAAGTTAGGATTTTAAATAAACCCTAACCTAATGAATTAAACGTCAGAGCTTGTTTCTGCTGTAGGCATGAATTATAGCTAAAACTATGTGTGTATTGCTGCAAGACATCTGAATTCTTTTTGATAAAAATGTGCAAAAGTACCCTAGAGTTTAATCGAAAGAAGGAACCCGAGCCATATTTAGGGACCAGAATATTAGAGACAAAGTTGGCATGAAATGGAAATTCACCCTATTCATTTATCGATCTTAACCCTCTAGGCGCCACGGTCGAGTTTACTCGACAAGATGCGGCACTGAATAAAACGGCTGATTTTGTCAAATAGGGTGTCAAAATTCGTTTGACCTCCCCTCCACTAGATGTCAGACATGTCATACTTCATCCCTGACTCAAAAAAACATCATGCTTCTGTACAAAATCTTCGAGCAAGAGCGCATTGAATCAGTGCGAACAAACGCGGAGCTGGTGTGCGCGTGAGCCACTTTATCAGAGCAATATTGTCAACGTCAGCGAGTATTTGCATTAGATTATTATTATTTTCTAATGGCATCAATAAAGCTTACCCGCAATGAAGTGTTGGGTCTTCTATTCGCGGACCATAATTCTGAAGGGGAATATCTGATGACGGTGATTCAGAAAGTGAAAGTATAGTCCTACACCAAGCACAAACGGTGAATCCTTTGCCCAATGTGATGGTCATTTGCCCAATGTCAGTGGTGGGAACACAGTGGTGTTTCGCGGGGTCGGAGTGTTCATTGCGAAGTTAGTAGGCGTGTTACGCCGGCTTCACACCGCACGCGTTTTTGCGTTGGCCGGGCAGTGGTGCGCATGGAGAGCGGGAGCCTCGCGCGGCTGTGTTGCATTCACACTGGCAGTGTTTGTCTCACGCAGCTGAACTACGGCTCGTGTATTGCAAATACAGTTAGTGGGCAACGTGGAGGCAGGGTTGGGAGTCGCAATGACAATGACAGTAGTCCGAACTGTGCACACTCGGCGGGCATGCACGCGTGTCTGTCTCTCGTCTTGTCTCGTCATCTCACTCATGATCTCTGCCTTGCCGTGGCGAGTGATCTTTTGAACTAAACAGGTCTTGTCTACTTGTGTCTGTGTGTCATATGAATAATATACATGTGCCCCATACATGGAATCAGAGTGCCTACTGTATGTAGTAAATGGAAAGTCTCTACAGCAAAAGGCCAACCGTTACATGCATTCGGTTTGTTTCTACCATATATTAGTAACGATTTACACAGTTTGTTTACTATTTACTATTTACCTGAGCATTGAGTATTGTGCAATATAGCATACAGAAGGTGAAGGACATTTTGGGGGGAAAGAAGTGCTGCATTTATCATTTAAACGTGACTTTTCATGAAAATTCTATAATCCAAGGTGACCACCACCATATAACGTCATATGCAAATTAGATGGGACAATGTAATCCCTACATAAACGTTGGGTCATCCTTAATATTTCTCTAATTTACAGAAAGTCTCTATCTTTTATCACTTTTAAGATATAGCCTTTTCAAATTAAGATGTCAAAATCAAACGTTTTAGGAAAAAAACCTCTGGCGCCTAAAGGGTTAAAGGTGTCATGAACTGGCTTTAAAAAAAAAAAAAGTATACTGTTGTCTGAAGTCAACTTATGACGTTTGTGTGGTTTTTACATTCAAAAACTTCATAATTAATAAGTAATAGGCTATTTTCTGCCTTGGTTTTGAGGCTCTCTGAGAAACACTCTGATTTGATGGGTGTGCCGAACTGAAGACTTGGAAGTAAACGTCCACGGCTAGGATTGGATAATATTTGCATATTTAATGAGCTTCAGCTACCGTCTGTCCCAGGAATCGTCTGGGGGAAATGGTCCGAGAACTCGCAAAATATCAAACACACACACACACACACACTCGCGCGGACACACACACACACACACTCGCGCGGACACTCACACACACTCGCGCGGACACACACATAACATTACAAGTCTCTCGTGTGACTGGATAGACAAGTAGGCCTACACATAATCAATGCACAATCGTACACATATCAAACGATCTGTGATGCAATACTATCACGTATATAAAAAAAAAACATGTTTTACTCACATAAGTGTGCTCCACCATTCCTGTCGGGTCCAATATAGATGGAACAGCATTGGATTTGCAGACATATTGAGATTGAAACACAGTATCAACCGGTGCCTTGTTTTCAAACGATTCCGCGATGAAATGAAGCGAACACACGTACACAGTCTTCCCAACGTGAGCTGGATCTTCATTAAAGTTCAACCACATATTCCTAATATTAGGATCCGAAGGAAGCTTATTCAGCGACTGTGTTCTTCCACAACCAGGAATAGCGCAATATCGCGATATCCTCCGCTTGTTTATTGCTGCTGGCTAGCACAATCCGACCAGCTCCATGAGTCGGTGGGCGGGGCTACTGAATTACACGTGCTTATTATTCTGTAGAGGCGGTGTTTCGTGGCGCGATGACGTAAGGATGAAGCACAAGATCGTTTTCTGGGCCTGGTGTCTATAAAAGCTTTTCTTTGAATAACGAGAGTTTTCAGCTCTGAAACTTACAGGATATTCTTATATTACCATGACCTCTTATATATCAAATAGGGCTGCAACAACGAATCGATAAAATTCGATAATTAAAAGAGTTGGCAACTAATTTCATTATCGATTCGTTGTGTCGCGCGACTAATTATGCCCCTCATTAAGACGCGGAGATGTTTGAGTATAAAAAAAGCACGGTTGAGCACAAAGCAGAGTGGAAGCGGGCGAGCCGTGCTGTAGGCCTACCCATCTTACCACGCAGCAGAAAAGCAAACAGAGCCGAAGGCTACCAGTCGAAAAGCGCCATTAATAAATCGAAAAAGTGTGTTAATTGCAGCTAAATCGACATGGCATGGCACGGGAGCACCACGGTGGTGATTCAGCACCTAAAACAAAAACATCTTGGAGTCCTTGATGAGGAGGAAGGGATTTCAACAGCAGAAATCCCACTTTTGTTCCGTTTCGAAGGGAGGAGCGTGCTGTCCCTCCAGTAGCTCTTCTGGTGCTTGTTAACTCGTTATCCAGCTTGACAAGTTAGCGTTAGCTTGTTAAAAGTAGTAAAGCAGGGGTGGTATAGTTTGTATGCAAGTTGTTATAAAGAATGCATATTCATTGAAAATGTTCCAGTAAACCACCCTTACCTATGCAATATTATAAAGCTCTTCTTTAGCAGTCTTCTTGGACACACAGTCTTTTCAGTGTATCAAAGACAGACCACAGTCTCTAGCTCAAAGATGATTTAATATGTCACTATACCACACATGATGAAGGCCACCTGTACTGTAAAGGGACAGAGAGAGCGAAAGAGCGAGACGTGGCATTAATAATACAGTTTCTTAGAGGTGGGTTTCTCCAGGGAGGGGAAGATGGCTGCGTGCTGTGCACAGACATGTATCTTGCCGCCAAAAAGAGCAGTACTAATGTGTCTGGACGGGCTGCTCGGCGGAAAGCAGTCCAGCTCAGCCAGCACACTCCCGATTTGACTTGATTGCAGCAACTGTTGCCTTACTCCCCTGTTGGGTTGTATTAGTCTTCCAGCTTGCGACAGCTCACTGAAGTGTCTTTAAGGATTTAATTTCCACAGAATTTTTTTTTGCCCTTTTTTTCCCTCTCTTCATTTACTACAGAACTTTTTTTTTTTCTTTAATTTGATTCTTTTAGTTTGCCCAGAGCAGTGCAAACCAGTCTAATCACCAATGAAATGTACTAAAAATAGCTACCCTGCTGCTGTAGAGAGTGGTTCGAGATTTGAATAAACCCGTTACACCAAGTATTCAGCTTAGCCTCATAACTTGTCCTACAACACTTGTGCAACTTACATGAAGAATTTCTCAAATTAAGTAACTTGAGTAAAGTGATGTTTAGGGATGTCACCTAAGGATATATATATATAATGCGCCTTGCAAAGAATACTTCTTTTGACCTGTACACAGGCGTTCGATGCATGCACTGTTTTGAGCAATTTCTCGGCACGAGTTGCAGTAAATACTGCAAAAAATGTAAATGCGCATGTGCAACGCACAGTTACAAAAATCTGGCTGTGTGCGTTCAGTACGCGCGTACTCTTCTGATGACGAAATTCGCATCACACGCACTGTACGCTGACCCTTGCGTACATGTAAAAAGTATACTTTGGCCTTAAAGGGCATATTGCAGGTAAAAAAAAAAATCCAAATGAATAAATAACCTTGTATGAAAATACCATATGAAAAGGTAATGCAGGATTTAAAATATTTTAAAAGGACATAAGAGCACAAATTTAGTAGATAAAGTGGCCGTTTCGTTTTTTTTTTCTTCAACATCGCGTCATATTACGTTAAGAGAGGGAGTCACTTGCCTAGCTCTGCGTTGGCTCAGTGCAGAAAAGGTTGGTATTCAGTAGGAGTCTGTGTGTTTTCGGTAGTTTTCTTTTTCAATTTATCATTGTCATGGTAAATTATTGTGTCCAGCCTGTCAGGACATCGAGTCTACAAGTTTCCTAAAAAAAAGTTTTGGCGTTTTGTGCAGGTGAAGAGACGACATCTGCTTGGAAACACGCGGTGGTGTGTGGAGTTCACTTTAGAAAAAACTAAACGGATATTAACGAGTGTGACTTATGCCTGATGGTCAAAGCTTATTAGTTTCTGTTATTAGTAAGAATCAATAATCCTAGATGACCAATACCAGCTTTGCTATTGCCTGATACATGATGATAATCTGTACAGTATTGTAATCTGAGCACAGTGTTCGTATCGTTAGCTAGCGTTATCTATAAACTAAGACTGTTCTCTCACCGAGACACCTGCCCTGTTCTCCACTGTTTCTCTCACACAACAACTCAATTTGTCTCCTCTGATCGTTGTTCTGTCTAATCCTGGTCTTTCCCTACTTGTGTGTCATAATTGTATGGCTGTGGTCTGCCATATGAGTATTAATAAACATTTATGATGTCCTCAGCATCCGAACTGTCATTGCGACCCATTGTTATCCTATCGTTGAAATTCACCGCTCTCGTTACGTCACGTCCAGTTTTGGCACTTTTAGATGCGGAAGTACAATTTTCTCACAAAAACTACTCCAAAAGCCTTAATAGCGTATTTTATAGTATATTTTGAAGAAAATCTAGTTCCTACATTTATTTTTCTATACAATGACTCACTGGAGTCTCTTACCTGCAATATGCCCTTTAAGTGTTCTACATAGTCATCCAGGTCATTTTAGAGTGTCTTGTACAACTTGATCAAAAAGTAGGTTTTTTTTTGTTTTTTTTGTTTTTGTGTTTTTGTCAAGAGCTGTCTGGTCAGTTTGATCTCGATCTTGATCATATTGTTTCGGCTCTTATAGGTTGTGGTTTCTACAAACATCGCTGAGACATCCCTGACCATCGATGGCGTGGTGTTTGTAATTGATCCTGGCTTTGCCAAGCAAAAGGTTAGTCTTCTCTTCTCTGCCTCACTTGTCTAATCTCACCCCATCATCTGTTTCTCTTGCCTCTGAAATCCCCAGATAAACCCAGTGGCGGGGCTCTGACAGCGACTCAAGATGGAAAAGCTAGTTATTTATTCTGCTGACATTTCCCTAGCCCAGCTGCTGCTGTCATACATGTAGTCCAGTCAGAGATGAAGGATGGCTTCGCTTTGGCATATTGCTGTGGTGCAATGGTGTGCATTTATTATTCACACAGTCCTTTCCTTTTCGTCGCACAGGTGTATAACCCTCGTATTCGAGTCGAGTCGCTGCTCGTAACGGCTATTAGTAAGGCTTCAGCCCAGCAGAGAGCCGGCCGTGCTGGACGTACGCGCCCGGGAAAGTGCTTCCGGCTCTACACCGAGAAAGCCTACAAGACTGAGATGC
Source organism: Romanogobio albipinnatus (assembly GCA_023566225.1). Classification (NCBI taxonomy): domain Eukaryota; kingdom Metazoa; phylum Chordata; class Actinopteri; order Cypriniformes; family Gobionidae; genus Romanogobio; species Romanogobio albipinnatus. The sequence goes on from CM042239.1 coordinate 64,949,508, forward strand.
AGGTTTGTGAAACGGATCATTACTGCTGCAGGCATCTAGGAAGCGATTTGGTTATATGCCAGTGATGTTGGTTGGGTCATTTGTTGATCAAACAGCAGATGGACTCAGTGGTCAAGCCAGACCCTGGTTCCTTCACGAGTCCTTAGTACTTCTAATCACTTCTAGCCTCCTTTTTGTGATGTCCATATCAGCTAAATGAGTTTGAATATTTCCTCAGGAGCAGCAACTTGAGGATATTAATTGAGAACATCAGCTAATTTGCTTTCCTTTTTCTTTATCCTCATTTCTCCCCTCAGGATAACACATACCCTGAGATTCTCAGGTCGAATTTGGGCTCTGTGGTGCTACAGCTCAAGAAGCTTGGTATTGATGACCTAGTGCACTTTGACTTCATGGACCCACCAGGTATAGAATAAAGTTTTGAGTTTGTTCCTCAGAGTCTGATATAGAGCTGCACGATTAATCATTAAAAGATTGCGATCTCGATTCAAACACCCACGTGGTCTTATTCCTAAATGACCACGATTCTGCTATGTCTTTTATGCATGTTTCACATCGCAGCGTCAGCGGAGCTGCCCATGTTAATGAATGACTGGTGTCCACTTCATGCTCGCATGTGAGCGTAAAGCTCAACTTCTATAAGAATTAATTGAAAAAGCTCGCTTTGCTCTGCGCCAGTGGACACGCACCTTGAGAGTGTCGGCCGTCACGCTTCCGATGTGAACACTCTCATTCATTTGATATGGGCAGTGACAAAACACGTGCTGCTGACACATGCGTTTTTCAACCACAGTCTTTCCAACCACACATTATTGTTTATGTGTTACAAACATTTAAAGGGTTAATTCAACGATTAGCATTAAGCTTTGTATCAGTAGAAACCTGGTAGTATATTAAAATTATCAGACTTTCCCCCCTCATGTCCCCCTGAACCAAGTGAATTATGCAGTTTATTTCTGGAAAAATAACGCAAATATCGTCATTTTGTGTCATCTGAGGATTTTTTTGGCCATAGGCTAGAGACTTCAGCCAGTAGTAGAAGTTAGTTCTGCATGTTATCAACCCGTCCATAGGGGTATTTACATACACAGAATGTAAATGCGCACGGCCGCTCGGCTTGGACATTCATAACGGAGAAGTGCGGAGCAAAGTGAGTGTTTCCACTTTTCAATGAATTCCTAAGTTAAGCTTCCATAGGCATGATCTGAAAACGCCCCAGACTGGATGCTCTTCGCTCTTGTGATGAATGAAACCTGACTCCTGCTGCGTTTGTGCCGTGACTTTTGTTAGGCTCACTCACACTTTATTGAAAAGATACGTTCAATTGTAGTGTCTATTCTCTAACTGAACGAAATGATTGTATTAGTATGAAAATCAAAACGACGCTGGGGGGTTGTCATGGTGGGCAAGTGATAACCAGTGGCCGTTTCTTTGGGAGTGGCCTCGTTGGGCAGCGAAGGAAGTGCATTCTGGGAGTTGTTGTCTTTCATCCACATGAAACACAAATACATTTTCTGTCTTTCTCAGTCTAGAAGGCACCAAATTCAAAAATAATTTCACATTTCTACTACACAAATGACCCAGTTTAAATACACATTCATCTTTCCAATGCTGAAGTGCCCCTTTAAGTAACGGGATAAAAGCTAACTGGCGTAAGTTTATAGTTTGGGTATAAACAAGGTGTTGATCAAAATTAGAGTAATCATCTTTTTAAAAGCACTTGTTGACATGTATGTACAAGTGATTGTTTAAAAAAAGTGTCATTGAATCATTCATTTAAAAGATTTATTCACAAACACTGATTCATCCAATAACATTCATTTAAAAGACTAAATGAATCTTGATGAAAATGAGTCTTGAGCAATGAGACATTGACATTCAAATTATTTACTTCGTTCAGATTAATATATCTATTTAAATAGACTAAAGCAATGACCATTTTGTCAGAACCTCTAGTTTGCATGTTATTTGTTTAGTTGTCTGATGTTTTTTTCTTTTCAGAATAGTGAGAGAATCACAATCTCCATTTCACACAAAAAAAATCTTGATTCTCAATTTCTCCAGAATCGTGCAGCTCTAGTCTAATAATATAAAATAGTTCTGTGTTAAGGGACAGCACACTTCCTCACATAAATGAACTGATATTCATTCAGGCTTTGCTTTGATCATGTAATTGCTTTTATGCTATATGAAGACTGATGTGGACATTCATTAAAACTGCATGATGACCACCAGACTTGTAATCGCTGAATGGTAACGACTGGAACATTTCCTTGTGATTGGCTCATCATCTTTTCTGAAAGGTTCATGACCTTAAAGCTCTCTAAAGTCACCCTAAAAATGCTCTCTCTTATTGATGCCTTCTGCTTCTTAAGATACTGCTACATTTGATTACTTGGATAGTATGGCTGGGTAATATAAAAGACAATATTCAGTATTGTTATTTATGCATGAAATATCTGAAAGGGATAGTTTGTAATTTACTCTCTCAAGTTGTTTCAAACCTGCAGGAATCCCCCCCCCCCGAACACACACACACACACACACTCGCACACACACACTCGCACATTATGGAAGTCCATGGAGCCTCATTAAACTCATACAGGTTTGGAACAACTTGAGGGTGAATAAATGGGGGAAAACGCGTAATATATTTATATATTTGTTTTATTATAATATATAAAACTGTGTACAAAAACCGAAAATTTTGATGATGCTAACAAATATGTTCCCAGTGTACCATAGCTTATGTATTTGTTTACTTGTATTCAGTAAGCATGGGATTAGATGCACTCAATCTGGCACACAAGAGACCAAATGAAAACAGCAGGAATTTGTAGCGCTGGACGAAGCTGATGGAAGCCTGGTGACATTTGCCAAATGCTCGCTTATACTTTCCTTACTTTAATGTACCTGTAGCTTTCTCTCTCATTGATTTGCCTTCAGTTAACACATCGGCCCGTTCCCGGCTATAGTTCATTTCTGATGTGGTGTCCGCGGTGTGCAAATTACTTTTTCCAGGCGGGCTCGCTGCATGGCATCTATACTTAATTATTGCCCAAAACGGATTACTTGCCTTAGCACGAGTAATGCTACATCCTTTCAAAACAAATAGAAAAAGTATGTCTGCTATACGAGATCAATACTTGTTCATAATAACAAACTGACCGCTGCACTTTTTTTTTTCAAATTAAGTTTTTCTGACTCATTGATAAAGACAGCTACAGTCTTTCATCCTATTCAGCAAACTCCTCCAAACCTTAGGCAATGCTAATTTTCAGTTAACATGCAACTGGTCATTAGAGCCAAACTCTCTAGAGCCAAAGGTCAGTAATTGAATTTGTTGGTGTGTGACCAGTGTTGATGCATTAAGTAGAGGTTCCTCCCTATAATTGAATTAGTGGCGCTGCTGTTTGGAACTGCTTGCATGTCAGATGAAAAATTAGCCCCCTTTGTCTTGAATTAAAAGTTAGTTGTTGTCCAGGGGACCACAGCCGCAATGTTTTTACTGCAAACCAATGGCTTTCCAATTGCCTCTTATGTTCCTTTTTTTTAAATAATGTTTAGAATGTGAGAGATGTATCGTCTATAATAATAATGTAATTGTTGTTTTAACAATGTGCGACCTGTAATTAGCCGCTTTTTCACTGTTGGGCCAGTATGAGCCAGGGCTGCTAATGTGCCGACGGGGCCAATTGCCTTGGACCTCAAGCACGAGGCCAAAATCAAGTTGCATTTCCACTGTTGGGCCAGTAGCCCTGCAGTGCTACCCTATAAAGGTAGAGACCCACTAAACCGGCACCACAGAACTAACACTGATGAAAGCCGACTGTGTTGTCACCTCGCGCCGCTTGCGTCGTGGGAAAAAGCTGCATTTAAACACACCAAGAGAACTACAGCCAACTGTCAACTAGCATGCACGTTCTGCATCTGCGTGTAAATGAGACAAATGTCTATTTCTGCAGATGTATTTGTCATTCACAAAGGGAAACCGACGCTGCAGATACGCAAACGATAAACACTTTTTTGAACATCAATCCTGCTGATCACATTCTTTATTCCACTCCGCTCATATTTAATATAAAATTTTTGCCCAGGAACACCCTGTAAGATTATGTAAAATTAGAACAGCCTTCTATCTGTACCATTTTGACTTCTTTGCTGGCTGTTTTGCTATTATTATTGTGCACTCGTGCACAGCCAATCAGAGTTGGCCTGATGCATATTCTACATGTTGAATCAGCCCAAAAAATCCAGGCGTGTCCAACGAGAGACAAAAGACTAAGTCGGTCATCGCTCAAAAATGGCCCGACGTTGACCAATGGCCGATTGCCGGCTTTTTGTTTCCCTAGCTTAACCCCTTAAGCCTTGAAGGTATTTTTTTTTTTAGAGTTTTTTTTTTGTCTGAGTGACATATACAACTTTAAAGACTCATAACTCCAAAACTATAGTAAGGAGAGTCAAATGGTAGGTATAATTTGTTAATATTATATAGAAAATATTAATTTGATTATATTTGGACAATGTATTGCAGATTTTTTTTTTATATATTTTATAATTTTACAAATATTTGTTATTTAACGTTCAATAACTCAGGAAGGAAATAGGGCAGCAGAAAAAACTCCACATGAATGCTGCATCAGTATATTATTTACATATGGGTCTTGCAGGATTTAACTTGCAAAAACTCGCTGAAAGTTTAGTCAAAGCCCAAAACAATTAGGCTTGTTGTATTCTGCTCAGTGAGACCTTTCAAATGACACGACACATGACTATCTGAGCTGTATGATGCGATTGACACATTGCAGAACATAATACAGGTGCTGGTCATATAATTAGAATATCATCAAAAAGTTGATTTATTTCACTAATTCCATTCAAAAAGTCAAACTTGTATATTATAATTATTCAACGTTTATTTATTTTAATTTTGATGATTATAACAGACAACTAAGGAAAATCCCAAATTCAGTATCTCAGAAAATTAGAATATTGTGAAAAGGTTCAATATTGAAGACACCTGGTGCCACACTCTAATCAGCTAATTAACTCAGAAACCATTTTAAAGCCTTTGCAGGTGTTTTGTGTAGTTCTGTAGGCTACACAATCATGGGGAAGACTGCTGACTTGACAGTTGTCCAAAAGACGACAATTGACACCTTGCACAAGGAGGGCAAGAAACAAAAGGTCATTGCAAAAGAGGCTGGCTGTTCACAGAGCTCTGTGTCCAAGCACATTAATAGAGAGGCAAAGGGAAGGAAAAAATGTGGTAGAAAAAAAGTGTACAAGCAATAGGGATAACTGTACCCTGGAGATGATTGTGAAACAAAACCCATTCAAAAATGTGGGCGAGATTCACAAAGAGTGGACTGGAGCTGGAGTCAGTGCTTCAAGAACCACTACGCACAGACATATGCAAGACATGGGTTTCAGCTGTTGCATTCCTTGTGTCAAGCCACTCTTGAACAACAGACAGCGTCAGAAGCGTCTCGCCTGTGCTAAAGACAAAAAGGAAAAAGAGATGGTCCAAATTTATATTCTCTTATGAAAGTAAATTTTGCATTCCCTTTGGAAATCAGGGTCCCAGAGTCTGGAGGAAGAGAGGAGATGCACACAAACCACGTTTCTTGAGGTCCAGTGTAAAGTTTCCACAGTCAGTGATGGTTTGGGGTACCATGTCATCTGCTGGTGTTGGTCCACTGTGTTTTCTGAGGTATAAGGTCAACGCAGCCGTATACCAGGAAGTTTTAGAGCACTTCATGGTTCCTACTGCTGACCAACTTTATGGAGATGCAGATTTCATTTTCCAACAGGACTTGGCACCTGCACACAGTGCCAAAGCAACCAGTACCTGGTTTAAGGACCATGGTATCCCTGTTCTTAATTGGCCAGCAAACTCACCTGACCTTAACTCCATAGAAAATCTATGGGGTATTGTGAAGAGGAAGATGCGATATGCCAGACCCAACAATGCAGAAGAGCTGAAGGCCACTATCAGAGCAACCTGGGCTCTCATAACACCTGAGCAGTGCCACAGACTGATCACCTCCATGCCACGTCACATTGCTGCAGTAATTCAGGCAAACGGAGCCCTGACTAAGTATTGAGTGCTGTACATGCTCATACTTTTCATGTTCATACTTTTCAGATGGCCAAGATTTCTAAAAATCCTTTCTTTGTATTGGTCAAGTAATATTCTAATTTTGAGAATCTGAATTTGGGATTTTCCTTAGTTGTCTGTTATAATCATCAAAATTAAAAGAAATCAACATTTAAAATATATCAGTCTGTGTGTAATGAATGAATATAATATACAAGTTTCACTTTTTGAATGGAATTCGTGAAATAAATCCACTTTTTGACGATATTCTAATTATATGACCAGCACCTGTAATCCCCCCCCCGCCTCCATAAATTATTAATTAATTTTTTTCCCTCCATTTTATCAGCAAATAATCACTACTCTGATCACTACTTTGGAGATGCTCATAATGGCTACATTCATTGTAAAGTTTAGACTCTAAGCTTTCAAATGACACCTGTTTATTTTTTAATTAATAACTAATTAATTTTTTCACAGCTAGGTGGCGTCCAGGGCGGTACACTCCGTTTTAGATGAATAACTCTGCGCTCGTTTATGATGCCTATTTTATGTTGTTACATTCAGTGGTTGCTTAGTAACCCCTTGGCCCAACCTGGCTGTTGGCCCAGAGGAAGCCCCGATAAGGCCCAATCGAGCCCCGGAAGTGATTGGAAACATGGCTGGCCCTGGCTCGCATTAGCATGCTTGCTTTTGGCGCAGCCGTGGAAACAGTGCTATTGTCACTCACTTTGCAAAAACCAATCAAAAGCATGCCTTGAGAATCCAGGCTTTCACTGAGAGATGTAACCTATTAGAGTGCAGTTAGAAAGCCAATGAAAATTCCAAAGCCAGAGCAGAGCTACATGAATCTCCATTTTGGAACAAATTTTGATTTAAATGATTACGCGACTTACTCATTAGAACCAGAACATTCTGCTACCCATTGATTGTTTTAGTTTTATATTTGAATCGTAAAATCTTAAATATGGTGTTACCCTGACTAAGTACCCATTTACAAATTGTCTAATTGTTTAACAAAATCCCCCAAAATCATCAAAATATAATTATTTTTTTTGTCATTATTACGCACACCTTCTCAGAACACCTCCGACAATCTGGCATCTACCCATGGCATTTTCCTGTGGCATAGTTTCATTCACAAACATTTCACAATTTATTATTGTATTGTAATGTTATATTTTTTCTGGTAGCTCCTGAGACCCTGATGCGAGCCCTGGAGCTGTTGAACTATCTCGCAGCATTGAATGATGACGGTGACCTGACGGAGCTGGGCTCCATGATGGCGGAGTTCCCTCTCGACCCCCAGCTGGCCAAGATGGTCATCGCCAGCTGCGAGTTCAACTGCTCCAATGAGATCCTGTCCATCACCGCAATGTTATCAGGTAGTATATGCTCATGTACACACATGACCCCTAAATATCAATTATTTCAGATGAATGGCTATGAAATTTAATCTAATGGACTATGAAATATTAATTCTTTGTAGCTCACTCATTTTCAATTAGAAGTGTGTCTGAAATATGCTCAGGACAAAACAAAGATGTTAGTCTTCTGTTTTATTGTCTACATATGCACAATTTCAAGTTGCCAACCAAGTTAATCGTAATGGTTGCATAAACAGTCTGCTTATGCGTTTAGCTGCTTGGCCGAAGCCATTATATAGAACGACTCTCAAAGGAAGGAAGTCGCAAACAGTCCAGTCTCTTAGACTGCCAAATTAGAATGGCGCTTGAGCTATTAAATGTCTGTGATACAGAGGGGTGGGGGAGAGTAGAACATAGCATACAACTGCTTAAGACAGGGGTGTCCAAACTAGTGTTGTCCAAAATGTCGATATTTATCGATACTGAAATATCCGACAGGGTTCCAATACTCCTTTTCTGCAGTATTGATGCACTGAATACCAGCTGTGCTTTCTCGCTCTTCTCTCCAACGACGAGTTAACACTAACCCGCCCGTCTCATGCACCGGTTGAATAGTGCTTGTATTGCGCATAATTTTAGTCATTCCGGCAGTTTTGACCTGTCTCGATCAAACAACCAATAAACAGCGCAGTGAGATCCAGTGAGAAGTTCGGTGCCGAGGTCTCCGATATGAACACAAATGTCTTGGTGATTTAAACTACTAAGCTAACATGCTCAACACTGACACGGAAATCATGATACATTGTGCCACAATGATCTAGTTAGAAGGCTTTTTTCAATCCACAGGTAGCCAACATTTACAATGATTTACTGTGGTAACACTAACTGAAACCATGGGATTGTGGCAGAAATGTGGAATAGTCATATCAAATTTTAATATATTATTAATGTAGATGTATTAATGGAGTAATGATATATAGGCAAAATTACAAAAAAAAAATTGTTTTAAGGTAGCAGTTTTGTGCATTTGTCCATACACAACTTGAAATCTGGCATCGAATGGCAGCGCTTATTAGTTATTAAATTGTAGTCACTCGCGGTTTACTGCTACACCTGGCCAAAAATGTAGTGTTGTCATCTTGTTGACATTGTGAAACTGCATGATGTCTAATTGTGTGGTGGGCCACATATATTTTAATAGACAAGCTGCGGGCCATTTGAAATTCATCCCTGGGCTGTAATTGGACCACAGGCCGGACTTTGGACACCCCTGGCTTAAGAGCTCTCGCTTACTAGTGCTTTAGAGGTTCAGATCTAAACTGACCTGAGTAACCCTTTAAAAAAATATAACCTAAAAAAAATACAATAATAATAAACCTAAAATCATGAACCTCACAGTTTCTTATTTCTTATTAAAAAAAAGTATATTTAAATATTTTGTATTGTATTTGTAATGTATTTAGGCCTAAAATTAAGATTTATGTTTTTGAATTGCATATAAAATTTCCATTCATTTGGATTACAGTTTTAACAAATGTAATAAAGAAACTTGAATATACATTTTTATTTAATCTTAATTAAAATAAACCTAACTTAATGTGATGCATATTTGTCAGTCATACATAAATGAAACGTGTAAGCTTTCTGCACTCAAACAATCATGACATTGTTTGTTAACTATACTGTGAAAATAACATTTAATAATAAAAACGCTTAAAAAAACGAATGTGTAAATGAATCTAAACAAAGGGAAATGTAAATGCAATTCAAATAAATAAATCCTTAATTTAGGCTATATACATGCTATTTTTGTGTATATAGCAGAATGTATTTTAAATGAACGTTAGTCAGGTTTGACCGTGTCGAGTGACCTCGTTCCCCCCAAAAATTACCAGGCCGCAGGTTTAGCTTAATTTCCACTGCAATAATTTCTCTCTTCCAAAAAGGCAAAATGAAAAGCTGAGAGCAGAATCTCTCCCCACACCCCGTCCTACCATTTGGTGTAGCGTACCCTGTGCCGTGCTCTAGCCTCAGAACTAGGCCTTGTGTCCTGTCTGGGTGAACGCTTGACTCATCCCTATGGGCGGCTATGTTGGGGCCCATACCAACCTTGTTTAGTCCCACAGTGCTTTGTGCGTCCCACCGAAGCCAAGAAGGCAGCCGACGAGTCCAAAATGAGGTTTGCCCACATCGACGGGGACCACCTGACCTTGCTCAACGTCTACCATGCCTTTAAACAGAGTACGTATACACACATACACTTGCATCTTGTGCTCATTTGTGAGATGATTCCCTCCCCCCATTTTTAATTAGCCTAATTGCCTAAATCTATTACAACTAATTTCAGGTTGTTTTTGTAGGTGGCCGAAAATCGTAATTTGTTTCATCAAAATCGGTGCCTGCGAGGCACCACAGTACTAAAACTGTTCTAAAAGGCACAGCAAATTATGTGCAGTTAATTTCTCACTTTAGCTTGCATATTTTTTCTCAAACTCTCATGGGGTTTCTTGCATCTCACTCGTTATCTGGCAGTCAGCGTTTATTTGAAACGTGATAAAAATCATTAGAGTATGTTTGTGTTCATGTGATGCTGACAAGTTTCATATTACAGCAATTTAATTTATCAGTACAAAGAAGTCCAGTGAATTTGATTGTATAAACTCTATAAATTAGATCTAGATTACATCAATTCTGAAATTAGCAGAAACGAGAGTCTACAGTTTAACCCTCAGGGACCAAACCATTGATGTTAATGAAGTACTTTTCTTCACCCCATAACATTGTCTTTAGGAAGCCATTGGCTATTAAAACCATTTTATTTGGGCAGAATTTGCATTTGGGTATAACTTTGAAAAATGCTGAAAAATTGTTTAGGTGGCAATATTATTTCATAATTGCATTTTTAATGCAATTAGACAGAGTTAGTTACTGATATACATAAATCCATAGAAATAAAATATGAAAAATATTAATTAGGGATGCAACAATACAGTTAGTCCACGGTTCAATACAGTTTTTAACCACGGTTTTTCGGTTCGGTTCTGATGGCTTGTCACATCATTTTTTTTTTCTATTCTATTTTTAAGCGACAGGAACAGCAAGAGGTTAAGGAGAAAAAATACTTCTTTTTTTTGCAGTACTCTTTCTTTATTTTACTTAAAGAATTGAAAAACCTTACTTAAACTTAAAACTTTACTTAAAAAAACCCTTGTACACATTCCTAGTGTACAGTATAATATAAAATATATATTTACTCTGGCAGCTCAGAGCTGTACAGCAGCATTTAAGTATGAAATTGAATGAATAAATGTAAAAATACAACACTACATAGACTTAAAGCTACTGTATTAGTTTTTCAGTCAAGAGCAATGAGTGATTTTCTCTTTGTCTTTTGTTGTTGTATTAACATTAAAGGGATGGTTCACTCAAAAATGAAAATTCTGTCATCAAGAAATTAATACAGGTTTGGAACAATATTAGAGTGAATAAATGATGGCATAATTTTAGAGGTGAACTGTCCCTTTAAGGACAGCGTGTTAACTAGGCTGCGCTGCTGTCACTTTAAGACCTGCGTGCATGTAATATACAGACACACCGATTTTACTTTCTCTTTAGACATAACCGACTGTGTTTATGTTAACCATGTGTGTATTTGACAGTATTAGCGCAGTAAGACTACTTAGTCCAGTAATCACGTGTTTGACAGGTGTTTAGTGCGCGCACTCGGAAGCGCATGTTAAAACCGTGCATAAGCACGTGAATGAAATGTTTAACCGGCAAGGCTGTAAAACGCATACATATAATGAACTTTCGTGATTGTGAATAACTATAGTGTTCCGTGAGTATAACTAACGTGTGATGTGAATGTATGTCGCGTTGTTCAGTATGGAATGGAGGCAAATTATAGAATTTGTAGAAAAATTATTAATTCAATGCAAAACCGGAAAAAATAAAACGCAATTCACAAGCGCGTATTGAACTATGAATGCCGTACCGAACGGTTCAATATTATATTGAGAATTGTGGCATCCCTAATATTAATGTCAAATGCTTTTTGCTTTTTAATTTTTCAGTTAATATGCTGTTTTATTTTTCTCACAAACTTGTTGTCAATTTTTTGTCAGCTTTTAGTATGTGTTGGTTTTACCCAATTTTAATGATAATTAGGTATTTAATTGGTTTATATAAATGTTGCAGTTCTGCTACTCTGGGTCTCTGAGGGTTGCATTTATTCCTACTAAATAACAATATGGGTCAATAGCCGATATGCTCAAAGTATTTCTTGGATTCCTAGTAACACTTAGATAATTGATTTTAAAAGATGACGTGTGTAAATATTTCTGAAGTCAAGCAAGCCATTTGTAGGTTGATTCCCATGAAAGCAAGAAGCATGCGTTTCTGAGACCCTGTTTGTTTGAACTTCCTGACAACATTGGCTCAACCAATGGCTTGACTTTGGGGTGGGTCTTTTTTGGCCTGCCAGTAGAAGATATGCAGGAGTGTTTGGAAAAAATAAATACATTTCAGTCCATTTTGTGACGAGTGCTGCAGAAGTTACACACTTTTTCTTAAATCTTGAAATCTTTGAAATCTGTCATTTTTGTTACGCTGCATAATTAGTGATTTTAAGTTTTTAGCTGACTTTTGCTGGTCTGAGTTCAGATCTGCCTGTATATTGCCTGGTTTAAATGTGTAACTGTTCTATTCCCAAGACCACGAGTCAGTGCAGTGGTGCTACGATAACTTCATTAACTACCGCTCGCTGATGTCGGCTGATAATGTGCGGCAGCAGCTCTCACGCATCATGGACCGCTTCAACCTGCCACGACGCAGCACAGAGTTCACCAGCCGAGACTACTACATCAACATTCGCCGTGCTCTAGTCACCGGGTTCTTCATGCAGGTATGTTTGTCTATAAATGTGCCAAAAATATTTGGTTACATTTGATTGTTTACCCTGTCAACTGTCGGTGTCCTGATGGCGGGATGGTCGGCACGCTTTTTATGCCCTGCTCCCATCACATATTTTAGTAATCATCATAAGAGATTAAAAAAATTGTAAAGGTTAAACTCAAAATTTATCTTTGAAAACCATTTTCAAATTCAATTTGGTTCGACACATGGCTGCTTTTTCTAGCAAACCATTCAAAATGATTTTGTATCAAATAAAGTTTAGTTGGGTACATATGATTTATAGTAAACTTAAACTAGGGATGCACCGATACCAGTACTCGGGTGTCGGTCCAATACTGTTGTGAAGTACTCGTAAAACTACCCCGATACTTCCTCACCCGATACCACTTTATGGCAACGCATCTTTGGATGCGGAGCCGCGCGGAAAGTTACATAATTCGCCGTGCACACCCGCACACCACCGCGCCAAGTGCAAAGGGGTCTCGCGCTCTCAAAGCACACGACTGCCATAATATGGCTTCATTTTTTCCATGCTCACCTGAGCGCTAGTGCGGACGCGGCGAGTATAAACCAAGCTTAACCGCTGGTGAGGCAGATACCGCTCGGTAGTTAGTGCTGAAAGTGAAGGGCTGTTTAGTAGGGATGTGCGCAATGACTAACTTAACCCCGGTACTAGTATAACAAGCCTAAGCAAGCTTAATTGTTATACTAGTTTTACATGACATGGAAGAAAATGGAAAAGTTGTGTAAGCTTTCAAAATCCTCCTTCACCCGAGTGGAGATTTATCTGAAGCCTCCCCAAGCGCCAGAGAAAACCAATGCATGCAAAACCTGAAGTAAAATTTAATGATTTTGTTTTGCTGCAGATATACACTTTTCAAAATAATATATTAATTTCAAGATATAACATTTACACGACAGTAATTTAAACATAGCCTTTGTAAAAAATATAAAAATATATTTAAAGCAAAACCTTAAATGTGCACAAAAAATGTCAACGACTAGTATTTTCCAAGTCGTCTTGCAGCAGCACTAACGTTTAATCGACTAGTCTCGCACATCCCTAGCTCAGTGTCACACATTGTAGATGAAAACAGAAACAGGCTCATAGCTGATAATGCAGAGAAGCTTTTTTTCATCAAAAAGAACCAGCCTCTCACTTTTCCGAAAAGGGCTGTATGGGTATGATAACGGATAATAATTTAATTCAGTGGTTCTGCTACTATATTGTGTGGTACTGGAATCCACTCAATGTTACAAGTTACATTTATGTGAAATGGGCAGCAGTGCCATGTTTATTTAGGAAAACACCAAGTTGAATATTAAAATGTCAGCAACAGCATCAATTTGTGTATTTACTGTGTTACAATCAGAAAGTGAAAAACATCTGATGAAAATAAAAAATTGTTAGAATAACTGGAATGGTATTGAGTACTCGTATCAGTACTCGGTATCGGCAAGTACCCAAATGCAAGTACTTGTACTTTTGTACTTGGTCTGAAAAAAGTGGTATCGGTGCATCCCTAACTTAAACTTCCATTTAAGTTCAGATCTATACTCAAAAAGGGGGAGCATGACAGTTTACGGGTTAATGAACAATGTAAAAGTCCCAACTTAAGCTTCTTCAGTCCTAAGGTTTTGATTCAAATTATTTTGAATTGCTATTGTAGATATCTATTCATGATATAGTGCAAAGAGATGTATTTTTGGTCAATTTTAATGTCCATTGTCCATTTCCTCTTTTTACCCTGGGCAATGTCTTCATCCTAGAGCAGGCGTCCTCAATAGCAAGTAGTACCATTTTACCGTTTTTACAGTTTAAAGCGAGCAGCACGTCAAAACAACAGAGCTGTTCACACCACAAGCACTCAGGGCTGTTTATGGTAATGGTCATTCTATATACGCTAATATTTTTATCTAGTGCTGAATGCGCTTCATTCAAGCTCTTTCTGCTCTGTGCGCTCTCCCGCTAAAGACGTAAACTGCTAGTTATTTTAACAGTAGCAGGATAACAGCGAGCAGCAAAAAAAGAAGATACTTTCGCTGTAATGGTTTTTCTACCTCGAGAGGCGACAACACGGTCAGCTTTCGTCTAGTCTCAGCCTCAGACGTCACGCCCACGGACCATTGGCTGAATGTCTGATGCATATGTCACACTTATCTGCTTTGCTACTTGTTACAGCACCAAATAAACATGAAGGAACATCAGAAGGTATGTTGAGAGATGCAGGAGAAATTAAATGCGTATCATTTCAACCGTGGAAAGACATCAATAAAACAGCTTGTAAACAATATCATGCACCGTTACATTTACCTCAGAAAAGCCGTTCAGTGAACATAATCTTGATAGTCAGCTAGAAAAATAACTCTAGATAGGTGCATTTTTCTGTATACAATTATATATGTACCATATTATATATTCATTATATATATATATATATATATATTTATATTTTATATAAGTTTTATGACCGCCACCATTTAAATGTTTATATATAAGAAATTGGAGTAGAAACATAAGTATGTAATTATAAAGTTACTCTTATAACGAATATTCCGATCTATTATGACCTCTGACCTGTAAAGTTGCCAGAATAATAATAATGCGCTGTTTGTTAATTGGCCAGAGGAAAACTGGCACCCCGCCTGAGCCTGGTTTCTCCCAAGGTTTATTTTTCTCCATTAGGTCACCTGATGGGGTTTTGGTTTCCTTGCCACTGTTGCCTCTGGCTTAGCGTGCTCAGTTGGGGACACTCAATTTTTCAACTAAATATCCAAATAAATCGAATTATTAAACTAAATTAACCATATAAACTAAATTACTGATCTAAAGCCCACACTGTCACTGTATGATAATTGAAATGAACTGATGACATCACCGTTTTCTCCAGAATGGCTATACGGCTGAATAAAATTGTTGCATTATTTTCCTGTTTAACGCTGTAAAGCTGCTTTGAAACAATCTGCATTGTTAAAAGCGCTATATAAATAAAGTTGACTTGACTTGACTTTCTTATAGCATGGATTTAAACTGGGTGCTTGCCTGTGCCTAATCAAACGCATCAAGGGATACTGATATCGAGCCAAAGATCATTAGATTTTGCATCTTTGCTTCCGACAGATAACTTCTTGTGGCAGTTTTATTTTTGTTCCGGAAGCTGAACCTTCGCTCTGCTGGGTGTGGGGTGTTACAGTTACAAGTTACAATAGATCACCCTTAGTGTCAAAAATGATGGACGACCAAATCAACAATTCTGTATTGTGAATATAGTCACAGGGGGGTGTCAAGACAATAACGCCCTTCAGACATGATTATTTATAATAGAACAGCCTTGGATGATCTTACAACTTTAGGCTTTAGTTAATTCTTAGTCCACTTTATTATAATTTTTTTTAAATCCTAAACTAAAGTACAGCTAGTTTTAAAGTAGAGCTTGATTTCTCCTTTTCTCTGTCTGAATTAGACGATACCGTGTCTGTTGGGAATGCAGAATCACTGAGCCTTGCTAATGTAATGCAAGGCTTTCTATCAAAGTGTGACCACTTAAACGCATACAAGAAATCAAGGCAATTTTCGTCCCACATAGCGGAAATAAATGACGTTTTTATCGAGCCGCTCTCCAGGAGGGGGTACCTGAAACAAGTGACCTGACTAGTTGAATTACTCCATTAATATTGAAATATTTGTCAACATTAACCTTTACTGGTGAGACAAATTTGCGCCTTGGTGTACGAATTACCGGGCGTTCTATTGCCGACGTCTCTGTTTGAGTCGGCCGTTTATTGAGACTGATTGCCCGAGTTAATCTCGACATTCTCACGCTGCCTGAGTAGGTGCCTGAAGAAACGTCACTGTGTGTGTATTTGGTTTGCTTGTGCTTGATTTATTTGTTAATTTGCGTGTCTCTTATCAGGTTGCTCACCTGGAGCGCACCGGCCACTATCTCACAGTGAAGGACAACCAGGTGGTCCAGTTGCACCCTTCCACCGTACTGGACCACAAGCCCGAGTGGGTTCTCTACAATGAGTTTGTGCTGACCACCAAGAACTACATCCGCACCTGCACTGATATAAAACCCGAATGGTAAGCTAAATGCAGAATTAGTTTGTGCATTGTTAGCAAAGAGTAAATGTTTTTGCAACAAAGAAAGGGAAATTGAGTAAACATGCTGTGTACCGTCTCATCCTGTAGGCTGGTGAAAATCGCTCCACAATACTACGAAATGGGCAACTTCCCCCAGTGCGAGGCTAAGAGGCAACTGGAGCGCATCGTTGCTAAACTTCAAACCAAGGAGTACTCTCAATACTGAACCTACTCAACGGTATAAGGACTATACATTTTGAATTCATTATGCGCTGTGCAATGCTTCTGAGGTTGTACATCGTCACACATCGTCATTTGACATTAGATTTCTGTCTGTTTTGTTTTCCGTTTTGATTTGTCGTCAAGATATAATTATTTTTTTATAACTCTTTGCTCCCAGCTCCACCGTGCATTTTGGCACCTGATGATAAAAAAATATTGTTAAATTGGTCTATCTTGGCACTGAGGCTTGATTGGGAGCAAATGCTTAACAGGGATACCACCATCAACTTTTTTTGCATGAGTATTCATGTGGATGTTGACATTCCTAATTGACATTGAGAACTTCCTGCTATGTTATTGAGTAGAAAAGTCCCTGTTTATTCTGTAAAGGAGCTTTTACTTCAATAATAAAAAAAACCTTGATATCAGTCATGCTCAATCGAGTTTATGCGTACTATTCTTTTTGTTGACTTCAAATAAAATAATCATTTAGCTATTGCATCAGCTTCCGAGGAGGACCTGAATTGCACATGCTTTCACCAGAGGTGTCAAAAGTATTCACATTCATTACTTGGGTAGAAGTATAGATGCTAGGGTTTAAAAACAATCAACTCAAGCTTTTTACTTAAGTAAAAGTTCTGGTTGCAAAACTACTTAAAGTATAAAAGTAATGTAAGGGGAAGAAATTAGCCTGACAAGCCAGACCCACATCAAGATGTTTGCGCCATTGGCGGGGCTCAATCCGAGCGGCGGGATAAACGGTTGTCTTTCAAATTCCCTCTGCACGCAATAGGATAGCGTTACAACCAACCAGAGCAACGAAGAAGGAGCTAGTTGACAGATTCAACTTTTGCCGTATCCGGTCGGCAAAACTCCAAACACATCTTCCTTTCTTAAGAATGACTTCAGTGCCGTTCTTTTCTCAAAGAAAAGCTTAACTCCAAGTCTTCCAGAGTTGCGGCCAAAGCCGATTCGGAAGACCGCTGTTCGCCAGCTTCTTTGTTTACGAGTAGCACGCGGAACCGCTGCAACTCTGCCGTCATTATGTTAAGTCCGCCCACCGACTCTATACACGATGTGATTGGCCGGACCAGAGTTTGGTTTTTCCAGCTCGCAAGCCAACGGAGAGTTGCTAGACTACCCTGGCTGCAAATTATATTTGCTGCCGCTAGGGTGCGTCTCGATTTCTGGGCTAGGAAAAAATGCCATTAAGGACAAACGCTTAGACTGCGCCAGGTTTTTTTTCTTTCTTTTTTTTTTTTAACAACGACAAGCCGGAATGAAATAGGAGTAACGAGGCTATTTTTTAAGTGCAAGGGGTAGAAAGTACAGATAATTGTGTGAAAATGTAAGGAGTAGAAGTAAAAAGTTGGCTGAAAAATAATTACTCCAGTAAAGTAGATACCCAAAATTTCTACTTAAGCTACTGTATACATGATATTAATATGATCTACTGTAAGAATCATGAGATTAACATGATCTACTGTATACATGAGATTAATATGTAACAAACTATTTGTACTTTGTTACTTGACACCTCTGGCTTTCACTGTTAGGATCAAAAACATTGACCTTAATGTTTTAATGGCTTTGGTTAGGGGTCTATTAAATGTGAGTTCTGCTCAGCTTTTATTTCTATAAATTGTTTCAATAAATTAATGAAGTCAGTCAGTGGTCATCTTTGTTAGGGTTGAGATTTGGGCAGTCTTGTTAATGTGCTCATTTATGAGGTTAATTGCATGTTTTAAGGCATTAATTTTTTAATCATATTCACCCAGTTTCCTTCTGTTTTGTCTGATTTCTAAAGATGGGTGTTTTGCACTGTTGAATATACGCACATAACAATCCAGTATCTGGGCACTCTTTTTTTTCTTTTAATGACTGAGAAAAACTGGATCCCAGTGGGACTAGTGAAGTCATTTGATTGCTCTCTTTGAAAAAATCCTAAATGCACAGCATGTCAAAAATATCTGATAGAATTTGCTGGATTATTGTCTTTAGAGTATTAAGACTTTTCTTACATTTTTCTCAGCAATTAAACATTGTAATTTCTAAAATCTATATAAACTCGCAGACCTGGAATGCCATTTCGAGCACACTATTATCTTCTGGAAAATTGTGTGGTTTATTTGAGTTTAAGATCATTCAAGTTAATCTCCGTTCTCTGGTCTCATTTGATTCAGTTTGTAAGGCATCACTGTTATGTCCCGTTACTGCAAAAAGTGGATACCAATGGTGGCCCAGTAGTGCACAACACAACAAAATTTAAAAAGCATACATACGTTCACAACAAAACGTAATCAAGCCACAACACAACTAAATTTAAAAAGCATGCATAAGTTCACAACACAATGAAATCAAGCCACAACAAAATTTTAAAAGAATACAAATTCACAACACAACGGAATCAAGCCACAACACAACGGAATCAAGCCACAACACAATGAAATCAAGCCACAACACAATGGAAACAAGCCACAACACAACGAAAAAGCCACTTCACAAAGAAATTAAAAAAGCATACATAAGTTCACAGCACAACGAAATCAAGCCACAACACAACGGAATCAAGCCACAACACATGAAATCAAGCCTGGCCACAACACAACGGAATCAAGCCACAACGCAATCAAGCCACAACACAACGGAATCAAGCCAAAACACAACGAAATCAAGCCACAGCACAACGGTAACAAGCCACAACACAACGAAAAAGCCACAGCACAACGAAATTAAAAAAGCATACATAAGTTCACAGCTAAACGAAATCAAGCCACAACACAACGGAATCAAGCCACAACACATGAAATCAAGCCTGGCCACAACACAACGGAATCAAGCCACGACACAACGGAAACAAGCCACAACACATCGGAATCAAGCCACAACACAGCGGAATCAAGCCACAACACAGCGGAAACAAGCCACAACACATCGGAATCAAGCCACAACACAACGGAATCAAGCCACAACACAGCGGAAACAAGCCACAACACATCGGAATCAAGCCACAACACAACGGAAACAAGCCACAACACATCGGAATCAAGCCTCAACACAACGGAATCAAGCCACAACACAGCGGAAACAAGCCACAACACAGCGGAATCAAGCCTCAACACAACGGAATCAAGCCACAACACAGCGGAAACAAGCCACAACACAGCGGAAACAAGCCACAACACAGCGGAATCAAGCCTCAACACAACGGAATCAAGCCACAACACAGCGGAAACAAGCCACAACACAGCGGAATCAAGCCTCAACACAACGGAATCAAGCCACAACACAGCGGAAACAAGCCACAACACAGCGGAAACAAGCCACAACACATCGGAATCAAGCCACAACACAACGGAATCAAGCCACAACACAGCGGAAACAAGCCACGACACAACGGAAACAAGCCACAACACAACGGAATCAAGCCACAACACATCGGAATCAAGCCACAACACAACGGAATCAAGCCACAACACATCGGAATCAAGCCTCAACACATCGGAATCAAGCCACAACACAACGGAAACAAGCCACAACACAGCGGAAACAAGCCACAACACAGCGGAAACAAGCCACAACACAACGAAAAAGCCACAACACAACGAAAAAGCCACAACGCAATGGAAATGCTCCTGACCACTAGGGGGCTCTCGGAATGCAGTAAAGTTCCTTGCCATTGTTCTATAGATTTGTCAGTCTTACAAATATATAAACACTACAATCAGTTTTAAGTGTGAAATTGTATATCGACATAGGTGATTTATGTGCATTATAGCTGCATATTTAATACTTGAAAATGCTTTGACATGCTAAGGGAACGTCTGTCAATTCCACCAAGTGATTGAAACGTATAATTTGTATGAATTAAAATTACTTTTAACATTTAAAAACAGGCATGTTAAAGTGCCATAGCTTGATTGTATTGGTAAAACTGACTCAGTAATGCACAACACAACATTGGAATTTGAACATGAAAAAAGTCATTTTAATTCTTACAAATTATACGGCTTGATTTTGTGTTGTGGCTTGATTTCGTTGTTGTGAACTTATGTATGCCTTTTAAATTTTGTGTTGTGCACTACTGGGCCACCATAGATACCAGAGTTTTTAACTAAAACTATTATAATAAAGATAAAATAAATAATTACTAGATTAAAAACAAAAGAAAATGAGCAATGTTGCCTTGGCATCTTACACTTATAAAACAAATTAACTGAAATACAATAATTATAAATAGAAATATTTAAGAAAACTAATAAAAAGATGACAAGCACACAAAATTACTTCAACTTGAATTAAAATGATATTAAAAATCAAAGTTACTTTTAAATATTGATAAATACATGTGATTTGTGCATCATCAGAGGATTTCAAATGGTTCTAAAATAAATACACCTCAATATGTTAAGTCCTAACTTCTGGTGAGTGTTTTGTTGCAGAGCCTGAAAGTAAAAAAAATTAAACTTGCAAGGCAGGTGATGGATAGTCGTCATTGATTAGCCCTTGCCCTTGGAGTTCAGTAAAATCAATAATTAAGAAATGTAAAGAGCATGGCTGTCAATGTACCTAGAGAAGGATGTCCTCAGAACCTGAGTGGCCATGCAAGAAGGACACTGGTGAGTGAGGCCACCAAGAGACTGATGACCAATGAAGAAGTTACAAGCTTCAGTGGCTGAGATTGGAGAGACTGGATATAACAACTGTCATCTGGGTGCTTCACCAGTCACAGCTTTATGGAAGAGTGACAGAAAGAAGCCACTGTTGAAAATGTCATATGACATCTCGGCTGCAGTTTGCCAGAAGGCATGAGGAAGACTCTGAAGCCAGATGGAAGAAGAATCTCTGGTCGCATGAGACCAAAATTGAGCTTTTGGCTATCAAACTAAATGCCATGTTTGCTGTTGGCCAATCGCTGTGCATCATCAAAAACGCACCATCCCGACCATGAAGTGTGATAATGCTGTCGGGAACGTCTCTGAAATCAATGCATCATAACACTGGTAAATCCTGGAGGAAAACCTGATGCAGTCTATGATGTGAGGAGATGATGTATTTTCCAGGACAATGACCCAAGCAACAAGTCCTGAAGTGGCCAGGCTGAGATCTCAATCAAATTGAGAATTTATGGGTGGACTCAAAAAAAAAAAAAAAAAGGTTGTCCACTCAAAATCTCCATAAAACCAAACTGAGCTTAAGCAGTTTTTCAAAGAGGAATGGGGAATCGTTGCAGCGGCTGACTAAGACCTTATCAGACAATCTAAAGGCCTGTGAAGCACTTCAAAAGGTGCACCAACTAAGGGTTGCTTCATTTAGAACCGAATTGAGAATCCCTTTTAAATTCTAAATCAGTTACTGAATTGGAACATAAGGTGCAAAAAGGTTGCAGAATACAATTCACATTTGATCGTAAACGAGTAGAATTAAAGGGGTGGTAAACCATGATTTCACTTTTCTAACTTTAGCTAGTGTGTAATGTTGCTGTTTGAGCATAAACAACATCTGCAAAGTTACAACGTTTAAAGCAAAGGGAGATATTTGCTTTTAAAGAAATCAATTTCTAAGGACTACAGCAAACGGCCAGTAGGGACTACTAGACATTCCTCCAGGGTTGCTGACATCACCAGTCCCAATATTTACATAAACCCCTCCTCCGAGAATATGAAATAAGGGGGGGCGAGGCCATTTTGTATCACCGCAGGGAAGCGTTGTTGTGGTATAGTCAGTAGGCTGGAGTGTTGTTGCTGCAATGCCGACGAAACGCTGTTATTTTCATCCGGATTGCAGGTCCACTTGTTCAGTCTTCCTAGGGATGGGGGTGCGTTGCAGTGCATTTAACATACAACATTATATGCATGCGTGTATGAGACAGAGGGGAACACGGTCGCATTTGCAGCAGATACATGCTGCCCATCATAAATCAAAGCACGAGACAGACAGGGGTCAGAGGAGAAGACCGGAAAATGTGACATAATGGACAATATTCGTCTGTATTTGCAATACACAAGCCGCGGTTCAGCTGCGCAAGACAAACACTGCCAGTGTGAATGCACAACGGGCGCGCACGGCTCCCGCTGCACATTTCACGGAGGAAAGCTTCCACAATCTTCACGAGTTCAATGAAGGATTCGCACAACGGCTTGTCCTGATGGGTTTAAAAACAGAAGCTGTTTACGGGCCACAACCTGTAAGTATGATTTATTTTTGTGTTTTCCTGTAATAGTTTGTATTGTTAATTGTACGTTGAAGCAAGGAAGTAAACATGACAGCTCTGTTTGGCTCTGCAAACCAGTTTGTTAAATGCTCATTCATACTTAACGTTATCCGACAAACACCTAACGTTACAAACTGTTTTAAAATCTCAACAGCGAACTTGGCATTAGTGTAAATTATTCTTTGATTAGAGCTTTTATGTATTGTTTATCTACAGGCATGCTAAACATGGTTCTGTGTTTGATTTGGCTACTAGTAAAGCCAATGTTTAGTGTTCTTGCGACAGATATTTGGCTATAATCGTTCTAAAAATACAAAAGTAACAGTGCCATTCAGTAGCGATCACTATAGATCCGCAGTCAGGTTCTGCTTGATCATCTTCACTAAAATTGTCTGGGTCTGATTCGGGCTCAAATTGGTATGGTTTTATTGACGCCATTGTTTCTAATACTACTCAAAGCACAGGCTACCGGTAAAGGTAAGGGGCGTGACGTTTCCGACAAACGTGCACTATGCGGTTAGCGAATCACAACACACTGGGCCAGCTAACCAATCTGAGCCCATCGCGTATTTTTGAGGGACTGGCTTCATACAACCCGAAACCATCAGACCGTTTTTACAAGGAGGGAGAGAGCAGTGTAGAATAAAGGTAAAATATATGAAGAATAATGCATTTTTTAAAAACGAAGCATGAACACATGTTACAGTGTACCCCACAAACACAATCAAGCCTTCGAAAGAATGTGTTTTACCACCCCTTTAAGATTAATTTCAAAGAAAATCACAACTAATTAAAAAATAAAAAGCAATGTTTGTCAAGTAAATTCAGTACATCCTTCCAACTTCCAATTCAACATCATATGGGTTGTGGCTACTTCAAGTTCACACTGAAACCAGTGGCTGGTTGCATAAAAAGTCTTAATTTTGTTTTCTTTAAAGACCCCCTGTGGTGAAAATCACGTTTTTATGTTATGTTGTTTTTTGTCTATGCAGTGTTTTTTTAATATGCTTTTAAGACGAACCATTTACATTTATGCATTTGGCCTATACCTCACTATATGATAACGTATCATAACTAGATACCATAGAGATGGAACAATGGAAAATGTAATGTTTTTTTGTTAGCAGCATTGACAAATACTCTGTACTGGTAACTCAAGTGCTGCCACTTGTGTTTGAGAGACCATAATTCAGGTTGATTACAATCATGAAATCAAATACATTTTATATGACCCTGCCCTAGTAGAGACTAGAGGTATTGAAATTAATAAAAGGCCGTCTGGTGTTAGCGAGACAAGCAATCTCTGCCAGTACATACATTTTATATCCACGGAGGCTCCTTAACATTAAATATAACCAACTTCATGCCAAAATAGCTAACAAACCTTGATCTATGGATAGAGGTTTCCCCTTAGCATTTTGCTTGTGGCCACGCTGGCAAGGCCGTACTGCAGGTGGCTTAGTAGGGGTCTGGGTAGAGTCCGAAGTAGATGTCCCCAAGGACCATTGCAGCTTCCAAAAGCTCTTTATTACAGTGGCCTGCCATTTATATAGACAGACAGACACAGACTGTGTGAAAAGAGAAACTGAAGAAGTTGGGAGAGGAAAAGAATGGAACGGAGTAAAAAAAAGAAGAGAGTGAAGAATGGCTGTTGTTGACACTTTTTTAAAGAGGACGACTGTAGGGTTGGATGAGGTAGGTGTGATTGGGAGTTGAAGGAGATTGGAATGCTGTAAAGTAAAGGAAGGTTGAAAAAAATGGTCACATACTAAATACACCTTAGCCCTTGTGTAGTAGGCTACACCTGTTCAGATAATATACTGGACTGGAGTGAACACTAAACATGGAAGAAAAGCAATTTCATTTAAATGATAGGGTCATAATTTGACATACTATACATGTCAAATGTCTATGTCCATAAACATATGTTCATTCTGGCTTGTCATTGTTCCAAAAATGTGTCCATCCATCTTTAGTAATTCAAGTTGATGAAGAAGTTAAAAAGTGTAAAGGGGGGCATTAACAATTCACCAACTTCATCATGGCACGTTTGTATATGTATTCGTTTAATATTCATTTTTAAAAACTTTAAAACATGTTGATGGTACATCAATGTAAATTACACGACCCACTTGAACACAACTAATTAAAATCACAACTAATTTAAAAATAAAAAGCAATGTTTGTCAAGTAAATTCAGTACATCCTTCCAACTTCCAATTCAACATCATATGGGTTGTGGCTACTTCAAGTTCACACTGAAACCAGTGGCTGGTTGCATAAAAAGTCTTAATTTTGTTTTCTTTAAAGACCCCCTGTGGTGAAAATCACGTTTTTATGTTATGTTCACAGGATATATTGGGTTATTTTAAGAACGTTATTATAGTCTATCATGTTATGATCGGATGAGCAGCGTAGCTAGCTTGCGCTTAATGATTAGCTAAAACAACGCAGTGGGTCCTGTATATGGGTCAAATGTGCCTAAAGACTTGCAGTTTGTATATATTATCTTTGTTGTTCTCTTTTCGGAGGTAATATTAACACTTGTGGGTTGTAAAAGATTAAAGGTTTTTTTTGAAGCTTTGATTGTGTTTACAGTGTGCAATATAACATGTGTTCATGTTTCGCGTGTAAAAAAACAGTATTTTTCACACAATTTACTTATCTGTATACCGCTGTTTTCACTGTCCTAAAAACGGCTGATGACTTCCTTTATTCTATGAAGTCCCTCCTTCAGAAATATGTAACGAGTTCTGATTGTGCCAGCGGTTCCCGTGTTGTGATTTGACCGCAGCTTAGCGTACGTTGCCCGGTTCCTGTGTTGTGATTCGACAGCAGCTTAGCGCATGTTGCACGGAAAGGTCACGCCTCTTAACGGGGAGATGTATGCGCTCAATGATCTCTAAGTACAGCGTCCCTGGGAAAGCCAAACAAAGGTGATTTGACTCCGGGATGAAAATAACAGCGTCTCGACGACATGGCGACAAACACACTCAAACGCAACACTTCCTCTTCTCCACGCAACACTTCCTCTTCTCCACATGGGAGAGCAACAAGACCACGCCCCCTTTTTTGCGTATTCTTGTGGGCGGAGGTTAGTCAACAAACTGTTCTACTGACGTAATTAAAGCAGGCTGTACCAGGATGTAGTCCAAGCCGGCCGTTCGCTGTAGGCTTTGAAAGGGAACTGTTAAATAAAATATCTCGCTTGGCATTGAACTTTGAGCTTTATAATTTTACAGGTATTATTTACGCTTTAACAGCAACATTACACACTAACTAAAGTTTGAACAATGGGATCATGAAGAACGGGACCTTTAAAACTCACATGCTTTGCCCTCCAGTCTCTGTGATAGTCACGTGACTGCGCTCTGAAAGCACTTCGTAGGTTTCCGCAGAGGTTCGGAAAAAAAACGAATAGAAGTTCTTTTTCCAGGAGAACCTGCCGTAAATAAACACGCAATCGCAAGGTAATGCAAGTCAATGGCGGCCAAACGGCCTTGATAAACACGCTAAAAAGCGATTATGCGTCTTGATAGCACGCCAAAATGGCATACGAATTGGCGTGTCATACATACGCCATTTCATGAGATCAGTCGGCTTTTGGCAGACGCTTTTATCCAAAGCGACTTACATTGCATTAAAGGTACACATTTTTACTTTTTTGTCAGTTCTTGCTTTCCCTGGGAATCGAACCCATAACCTTGACGTTGCTAGCACCACATTCTATTGTTTGAGCTACAGGAAAGCACAAACCATGTACAAATTCATGTCAACACCATTGCTGAGTATTTTCCCCATAAAACTTCAATGAACCAGCCTGATGTCGTCATACTCAGATTCTAGTCAGAATATGAGTCTGAAACTGCTCCATTGGGATGTGATTTATGAGGCATGTTTCAACCGAACCAGTAAAGAAAATGTCTCTGCACTCAACTGGATAAACCTACAACCAATCAGAGCAACGGAGGGACGCATAGTTGTCAACAGAACTCATCTGCAGTGCACACACGCTGGAAGAAGTAGAAGATGATGAGTGTAAACGATCTTTACGGGTGTTGTAAAAAGAATTTAAGGATACACAGAGTACTTACCAACACGATCATCATTTCTGAGAGAAATAGTAAAGGTGAATGCATATAAGAAGAATAAGTTCTCCGTTTAGGATTAGAACAAATTCAACCCAAGCGCTCATTGGTGACGTGGATTATTGTTACTGTTGATCATCTGTCCGTCATCGTATGGCAATTTCATTGGTCCGAACAGCTCATGTTCGAGCATAGTTGCTCCACAACGGATCAAGTCCAGACCGAACTCCCCGACCTGAAATGTGGGCGGGGCTAAGTTCGGCTGGCATCCAGGCTAGCAGTGAACCAAAGACAGTCTCAAATTCGTGGTTTGAAATTGCTGGTGTTTCTACTTTTAGACTACTTTGTAACCAATCACGTCAACATGCGGGCGGGCTTTAGCATATCATTAACTGCTGTGAGAGAAGCCGGGTTATCCAGGTATATTTTTCTGCTGATATGAAAATCGGGAACATTTAGAAAAATAGCGGGTGATGGCAAATCAAGATAGGAGTCAAGCAAAAGGCTAATCATATTAATTCCCATTAAGAGTCCGGCGTTGTAAAGAGAGATACCATTGTACAGCGTTTACTAAGGTAAAGTTGACTGAATGGATCACTGAGCTGGTGTGAGTGACTGGAGGCGTGGCTAATTTGCATATTCATGGATCCACGTGTACTAAATGAAGTAAAGCTGTTGAGTTACATTCAAGCTACTTTAAGGCATGAAGAATTTTTTTTTTTTTTTATATGTCGTGGTGATCAAAGATGTTAAGGGATACAATTATCGACTATTATTGACAATAATAGATTGCTCATAATTTTTTATCCAAGTCAGTTAAATAAAAATGTATACTGGTCTAATTGAATACTGGTCTTTATTAGCTGCCTGCGAACAACATCTTTCACCTGCCCTCAAACACTGTAGTTGAAGCTGAGGCATGGTAGAGTTTGGATTGTTTTGTCGACATGTCAAAAAGGCGCTTTTTTTCTGTGCTTTGAAAGCAAATCCACTGTTCATGAACTTCCAAAGGATGAGAAATTTATAGTGATTTGCCACCGAAGCTAGCAAATTTATGTGCAGGCAATATAAAAAACAAAGACAAGGATACGAAAAAAGAGAGCTGAG
This sequence comes from Romanogobio albipinnatus, assembly GCA_023566225.1. Classification (NCBI taxonomy): domain Eukaryota; kingdom Metazoa; phylum Chordata; class Actinopteri; order Cypriniformes; family Gobionidae; genus Romanogobio; species Romanogobio albipinnatus. The sequence goes on from CM042239.1 coordinate 64,977,604, forward strand.
TTTTTTAACATTTATGATATGACCCCTCATATTTTGCTTGTATATAGAGCTGTCACTGTAATACTTATAGGTTCTGACACATCACTGACTACGTTTACATGGACAGCAGTAATCTAATTATTGACCTTATTCTGAATAAGACAATATTCTGATTAAGGTGTTTACATGAGTTGCCTTTAGAATATTCAGCTCATGTTCCCATTTTACATGTTATAGAACATAGCTTGATTAATGGTACGTCATTACGTCCCCATGCCACGAGCCTAGAAGTTCCCGACAGCTGTTGTAAGCAGACAATAATGAATCTGGGATTACAGATATGAACTTATTGTATTTTACTTTTACACGCACCATAGCAACACGTCATGGCAACGACATTTCAGACTGACAGATACGTAAAAGATAAACGATAAAAGATAAATTTGTGCGCTTGTTTTGTAGGCTACGCGCTGTTATATTAATTATAATTCAAATTCTGTTTTATTTGTCATAATATTATTGATGATTGTTGAGAGGGGCACTTTTGATACATTTTTTAAATAGGGCAGGGGCTCGAGCCCCCAAAGCCCTTCCCTCTGCACTTGCCTGGTGTGTGTGTGTGTGTGTACATGGCTACAATGCACTTCGATAATTCGACTAAAATAGGCATACTCCACATGTCTTAATTCGATTTTTGTTTAATTCGATTATGGCTTTAACCGGATTAAGGTAATTAGAAATCGCTGTTTACATGGTGGTTTCTTAATCAGAGTATGGTTTTAATCAGATTAATATTGGAGTAATGTTGTCCATGTAAACATACTGACTGTCCTTCCACTGACTACCTTTCTCAACTATCTTGCTAACTAGGTATTTAAAATCTTTGAAGACTCCCATGAGTGCAGAATTGTGACTAATTTTGCTCTAGACTAGAGTGACGTAAAAGTCTCATGAATTCCTATTTGACTGTTCAGACTGAGGTCGCATTGCAAAACATCTTACCTCTGTCAGATTTAGTACCACATATGGAAGTGGCCCAAATCAGAATTGAAAAGATCAGATTCCATGTGGTTTGTGCCGTTCTCACTGTCATGAGAAAATCAGATCTGAGTCACATGTGAGCAGGTTTTTTATAAGGCATATTATAAGGTTTTGCGAGAAAGAAACCATATTATTCAGTCAAAATACTGAGCTCGGCCGTTACTCTGTGTGCGCATTCCTGTGAATGCGTGCGAGCCGTCAGCAGCAACCTCACGCAATGTTGTCATGACAACTGGTACACAACATTCACTTCAGGAGGTTTACCTTACTATTAGTATTATTGTATTATTTCTTATCATATACCTTATAGAAAAGACGAGAGTCGCGTTTGTTTCTATTTAGCCTGATTTCTCAAAATGGTGGGTGTGTGTGCTTATCCTGGGTACCATGACAACAGTGCGGTTGCTGACGGCTCGCTCGCACTCACAGGAATGCGCACAGAGTAATGGCTGAGCTCAGTATTTTGACTGAATAATATGGTTTCTTTCTCACAAAACCGTATGCCTCCTGAACACTTTCCATATATCATTGCGTGATACTTTTGTATCATTTTTGTAATGTTTTAGCCTGGTCGCTATCCACTGCCATTATATGGAGGAGCGTGTGCAAGGCTATTTTTTTAATTTCTGCTTTTGAGGTCCGAAAAAGATAGAAGGACATAGGGCATTGGAACAACAGCAGGGTGAGTAAAAGATGGCTTTATTTTAATTTCAGGGTGAACTATCCCTTTAAGAAAGGAACAAACTGACATATTGGGATCTCAATACGTCATTTCAGTCCGATGTAACGTTGAACGTGACTGACTGACAGGGAACTGTTGTTAACTTATTAACAATAAGTAAATCTACATCACCAGCGAATTACTGTTCGATAGCGATGCTATAGAAATAAACAAAGCTATCACAAAAACGGAAGAGAAAATATATGAGAAAATGAAAGTTTTTATTTTTAATTTTTATATACCTTGGATGCATGTAAACCTACTGTAAGAGTATCAAAACAAAACTAGGAACCTTTAAAAAAAAAAATTAAGAAGTATATTACGTTTTATTTGACCAGTTTCTAGATTTTTTGTGTCAAAAAAAGCAACATTTTCTGTGGTTCAATGTTATAAAACATGACAACTTCAGATATTTTTATAGGGATTGTAAATAACTTAAACTCCCATTCTGTAGGCTAGTTCTTCAACTGTCAGCCTGTTGAGTTTGCTGAAGCGTGAAACCAACAGAAATTGTACAGCTGAGCTGGGCATCTTAGAAGAGAGGGACCTTGAAACAGTGGCTTCCTTTAGGCCCAGGTCAGCTAAGGTCCACTGAACTTGCCTGTGGTCAAAGTCTCATTGTTGTTCCCTTGTCATTGCATTTAGGTTGTATTTTAGTAGTGCTGTCATAAAATTAAAGCATCTCTTGAAGCTCAAACACTCCTGACAGAGGAAAGAATGATCCTGATGATGGGGAAAATATCGTAATACCTCATTTTCAGTGTCTTTTGAAATAGCACAGGTATTTGTTTCACCTTTTTTTCCAGAGACATACGGAAGGCAATGTCTTATTAATCCACGGCAATGCCTTTCCCCTTGGCCCTGAGACTTTAAAGTTTCATTGTTGTGTTTTGCTGCACTTTCGATAAGAGAGAACACGGCACCCAGGGGGTCTTTTTGTTCTATTTCCATATTAATCCATTAGCCGTAGATGAAGACCAAATCCATTTTTCACCTATGGCATTATACACCACGGTTATGTGCGAGGAGAGGGGATGAGCCATTTGCAAGGTGACACGTGAGGAAGATGCGAAAACTTCAAAAGCGACCTTAAGTTAGCATTTGCCCTCAATTGAAGTTTCAAAGGAATATCACCAAAGAGGAGGGGTACTTGTGTGGAGTAGATGAGAAGGGGATGGGGGAGGAGTTTCACATCAAGGCTACCACGTGTGCAATATGCAAATGGTAGAGATTAGCATGTTTATTTTGATATTTTCTGACTGTTGGGGAAAAAAAATTGTTCAGCCCCAAGTTTTTAAATAGATGGCTTTCTACTCACGAGCACACATGTAACCGTGAAATTGTGCCAGAGATTACCGTGGTTCGCTGAGGCCAATAGAAAACACATTAGTTTGAGCTGATCTAGAAATTATGTGCCATTGATCTAGAGGGGAAAGGGGTTTTGTCATACTGAGTGTTTCCAATTGATCCTTCCCAGCATAATTACCCAAGAAAATCATTATTTTTCTAAGTAGTCTCTTATTAGACTGGTCACTGGCATGAGCTGGAAGCAAAACCCACAATTTTGGCTTTCTCATCTTATTTCAATAAAACTGTTTTGTCGTACAAGGTTTCATTTAACTCTTTCTCGATGGCAGCATTGTATAATATAGCAATGGCATGATTATTCTGGCCAAGATTAATTGATAAGCCCATTGAAGTGAACTAAGGACTGCTACTATGGTTTCAGACTCTTTTTTCTACAATTTCTTATATGATGTTTTATTAACAAAGTTCGGGAGGAGCACGTCCTATTAATTAACCTAATTAACATGGGAGGAGCTCTATGTCACGGTTGGTTTTTTATGTTTTCGTGTCTTTTATTTTGTAATTTCAGTCATGTTTCCTGGTTCTTGTCATGTGACCTCCTTGCCCTTATGTGATCATGTCATGTGCTTCTCTAGTTTTATGTGTCATGTTCTCAGTTGTTGGTCTAGTCATGTGTCCATAGTTCTCATTGGTTCATTGTCTTGTCATGTGGTTGAGTTCTGGTTGTTCATTGGTTGTCATAGTCATATGTTCCCCTAGTCCAGTGGTCGGGAACCTATGGCTCGTCAGGTCTCTGACCCTTTACCAACAAATGATCGATAAAAAAAATTTGACATATAAAAAGAGATCCGCTCTCTGCAGAAAAAGCAGACAATTACAATTCCCTTGTTGTACAGCCTACCGAAGTTAATAAAAAGTTTATGATAATAATAATATTCAAGTTGTACAGGCCAAAGTGCATGTTTGGTGCTGTTGGCTAGTGTCACGAGTCAATAACCACTTGTTTCTGTGGTAACCTACAGCTCCAGTACCTCATATAAAAAAATAAATAAAAAAAACCCTTTCCTTTCCTCTTTCTCTTCCTTCTTCCCTCCCTACTCTAGCCTGTGCTACACTGAGCAATGTACACAGTCTCAGGATTTCAGGCTCTTGTTGCGCTTCTCGACTCTTCTTGACCAATCGCTTCATGTACCCCCAAGTTGTAAGTCGCTTTGGATAAAAGTGTCTGCTAAATGCATAAATGTAAATGTACTGGGATTCAAGCAGCTGCGTAGCTTGTTTGAGGTAATGACGAAAAGCATTTTTAGAACAGCACTGAAAATGTAAAAGTAGGCTATATAAACTTTAAAGGGTTCACAAACTGGCTTTTTAAATTTTTATACTGTTGTCTGAGGTCAACTTATGACGTTTGCATGGTTTTTACATTCAGAAACATCATAATGAATAGGTAATAGGCTATTTTCTGCCTTGGTTTTGAGACTCTCTGAAAAATGGTCGGTTTTGATGGGCGTGCCGCACTGAAGACTTGGAAGTAAACACAAGGACTGGATAAGATTTGCATATATAATGAGTTTCCGCTCCCGTCATTACACGTGAGGAATTGTTTTAAAAGCGTCTGGAGAAAAGTTCACAGGGCTCTAAAAATAGCTTGATCAAACAAACACAGTGATTAATCCACCCACGATTGATTGGAATGTTATTTCTGTATCATTTCGCCCGATCATCAGTGAATATAACCATGAACCGTACACACACACACACACACACACACACACAGAATGTTATTTCACTGCAGGCCGGTGATAGCCCATCTGAAAAACACATAGCCCCGGGACTTTGGGCTTTGCGAGCTGGCGTTACAAGTCTGATCACGAATGAACCAATAACACCTCCAGCCTGTGACAGCGTGCTAAGGTATGTAATCAATAGATATCAAACGATCTATAACAATGCAATACTAAGACACATTAGTTTTACTCACATTAGTTGTTGCACCATTCCTGTTGGAGCCAATATAGAAGGCACAGCATTGTGTTTTAATCTCAATATGTCTGCAAATCCAGTCTCGACCTCTATCTTGTTTACAATCGATTCCGTGGTGAAATGAAGCGCAATGTCTTACGCACATGAACTGGAACCGGCATGTTTATTGCTCGGTAGCGACCCATTTATCTCCACGAGACGGTGGGCGGGCTTGAGGCGGCGCTTCTGCGTCCTATTACGTCAATGGTCGACATATTGTGAGATCTCTCGTTTTCTGGGCCTGGTGTCTATTAAAGCTTTTCTTTGACTAACAAGGATGTTTTCAGCTCTGAAACTTACAGGATATATCACAATGAACTTTTATATACACCAAAGGCACAAAGGAAAGTTGATTTCTCAATTTATCATCCCTTGAATATATCCTTTTATTGAAACTGGTGCTTTGCTGTGCAGAGACATTTCGAAACATTTCACCCACTGGTACTTTCGCTTTTGCCACATTATGTGCTATGTGTCGTATTTATGATTTTAGTTGATGATATTGTTTAAAGTTATTAATAACGAAACATGAATGAATGAGAAAGAAAAGAGCGGGATGTGCTTTATATTAAAAAGAAATATAAAAAGTGTGATAAGTCACAAAACAGAAATTAATTCTACTGACAGGATGCTGTGCACGCGCTCCGAGCGCAACACGGACAAGCACAGTAGCCGTTGTCTTCGGTTGTGCGCCTAAACGGCAAAATAAACAGAAATATATCAAAATGCCAGGTCGAGCACATAAACACAGTAGATGTAGCCTAATCTCTCTCTCTCTCTTTCTCTCTCTCTCTCTCACACACACACACAGACACACACACGACGAGGATTTATGCTCATCAGTTGGTAACTCAACCTCACAGTGAAAGCCATTAACAATTATTCCATATTGCAGCTTATTTATTTTTTGCTGCATATTTGTTTGTTTTTGTTGTCTATGGACCTAATAATTACTACTGTTGAAATTTGTATTGAAAAAAATCACTTTTTTATTATATATATTTTTTTTACTGTGGCTCTTTTGGAAAAATGCTTTAACCAAATTTGGCTCTTTGGTCAAAAAAGGTTCCCAATCCCTGCCCTAGTCTCTGTATACATAGTCCACATGTTTGCCTTATCAGTTTGTCCAGGATTGTTCCCTATACCATTGTTGGTGAGTTCATGTTTCTTATTCATGCTAAGTCAAGTCTATGTTCATCATATTCCTGTTCACGTTCTGGATTTAATAAATGCTGCAGTTGGGTTCATCTGCACTCGCCTCCAGTGGACTAATGTTACACACATTCAGTTAACTCAATTAATGAGATAAGAGGTGTATGTATAGAAGACTTACCTCTGTTCCACCATGAGAGTTTTCCAGCATCCCTCCACCAACCCATCTTCTCACTTCTAACTATTCCTATGATCCTATCCTAACTTGGGTTGTGGGGAGTACTCTGGGTTTTTAAGCCAAATTTCGAGCTCTGAGCCTTCCCTTAGGATAGTATGCAAAATACACATAAACTTTACTCTATGTAATTATATGTAAGTGTGAACTTGTGAAATATATATTGTAGTCAAAAACCTAGAAACTAGCACTTCCAGTTCCATCATCCTGAAGTTAATGGGTTTTTTGAATAGGTTTTTGGTTAAATGCTTGAAATAAGGTATGTGCTGTCAGTTTACACATAACATATTCATTGTGAAAACCTTTTTAGGTTGTATTTGCAAAAAAATAAAATAAATAAATAAATAAATATATATATATATGTATATATTATATCCATGATGACTAAGATCCTTCCACCAATGACTAAGTTCATCATGTTCTTGGAGCAACAACTTTGTTGATCCTGGAACAACATTCCAAACAACCAATCAGATTTGAGGTTACAGTTTGTTATTCACCTATCATTTTAGAGATAAGTTATGGGTAGGTTTAGGTTTAGGGGTAGGGAGGGGGTTAGGAGTCGGACTATGTTTTCAGTAATGAACATTGTTCCAGGATCAACAAAATATGTTGTTCCAGGATCAACAAAATATGTTGATCCTGGAACATGTCATAAGATGCGTTTCCACCGAAATTGCAGGAACAATTTGTCCCAGGAACTCTTACTGCACGCACCGCAACAGACTTTTAAAAATGGTGGTTGAAATAAAATGCTGCATGGAGTCAACCGATCAAAATGCTGCGTGAACTCAACCAATCAGCATTAAGTCCCACCCCCAAAAGTTCCTGAATTTTGAAAAAGTACTACCTTGTGACCAGGGACTTTCTGAAGGGGGGATTTTTACCCGGAACTTCATTTAGACTCTGGTAGCAGCGGTCGAAACACACCGATTACCACCCCAAAGTCCCTAGTTCCTGGGGCAAGTTCCTGCAGTGGAAATGTGGCTTTACGTGGCAAAATCCCAGTGACCCTGGTTTTACATGGTCCCATAGACTGTACATGATGAAAGACAATCCAAGACATTCTAGATATTTTCAAAGAAGATATATTTTTTTCCCCTCACAGTGTAAATGGGTCTTTGTACAGAGAAATGTTATATATTATTTATATTATAAAAAAGGTTCCTTGCAAAGTGGATCGATAACCCATAAATAACCAATCTCTTCTAGACAGTTTCGTGGTAACTTTCGAGGTCTGTAAAGATATAGTTTACTGAGTCTAGAACATTGACTAAAGGAACTATGCTCACTACTGCCATCAGCATGCATCAAATCTTACTTTTCATCAGTTTACATTCAGTTTGCATATTGTGTGTAATTCAGGCCTGAGAAAATTAACTCTTTCCCAGCCATTGACAGAATCTTCTGTCATTTATGAAAGAACCAGGGAATTATGAGAATCATGCAATTCTGACTTTAGAACTCACAATTGTGAGTTTATATCTCGCAATTCTGACTTTATAACTCTCAATTGTGTTTATATCTCTCAATTCTGACTTTATAACTCTCAATTGTGTTTATATCTCTCAATTCTGACTTTATAACTCTCAATTGTGTTTATATCTTGCAATTCTGACTTTATAACTCTCAATTGTGAGTTTATATCTCGCAATTCTGACTTTATAACTCACAATTGTTCCTATCACAATTATGTAATCTCTCAATTGCAAGAAAAAGTCAGAATAGCGAAATATGTCGCAATTACCTTTTTATTTTTTATTCTTTATTCTGTGGCGGAAACAAACTTCATAATGTATGATTAAGAGCTCATATTAAGAACTGTTTTATAGTTAAGTCATGGAAATAAACTGTATGCCTTTTAAAGACTTATTTAAAGCAATATTTGGTGTGATCGTTGTCTTTTACTCCCGTCGTAGTAGAATTGAAAATGTCCTGGAGAAGTCCTGGAAAATGATCACTGAAAAAGACTGGGAACCCTGGAGAACGCTTCCCTGCCATTGACAGAATTTTCCGGCTTTCTGTGCTTTCACTATTATATCTATAAATGACATCCAGCTCTCTGGATGTCTAATGGGGTGGAGGGATAGAGTTATGGGTGTGGTTGGACATTCGAACTCTACCAATTAGGCCCAAATTACGTTTGCTCCTCCTCCCTGGATGTCTAGCAAGGAGGAACTAAATATAAGCTCCACCCATTTGCTCTGCATTGAGTAGCCTCTCGAAAGAGTAGAAAATCTCTGGATAAAAACACAGGCGAAGAAGCAGTGGAAACAAGCGATATGATCATCATTCTGAATCCCATCTGGATTTAATCTTTGTCGAAAAACTTGATTTTCTCACCCTTCTGCTGAAAACATTGCTTTTTTTATGAAACTTAGCCACATTCAAGTGTTGATAAAAAAAGAATACATGAAGCAGAGGTTTCGTTTAAAAGCAGTGTCTGTTCTTTCTTTTGATATATTACATGTTCAGATATTAAACAAAATATTCTGGGGGCCATGAAACTTTTTCTGAAAAATGCTGGCACTGGCTAGCAACATTTTTTCAAAAATGCTGGGGGGAAATAGTTAAACATTGATTGGAATCAAAATTTGGGAGTAATGACATCAGTTTGTAGACATTGTGCTGCTGCATTGTCTTGCAAATGTAGCCAACTTACATAAATATGCTGACCAAATATCAAGCTGATGCATAGGCCTACAGGATCGCCCGCACAAATTGTTTTTGTGGGCAACTCAGCATTTCCCTACCTCCCTTTTCATGTTGTCCTCCACCTGTTGTCCTGAATGAAGCAGAGACAGGTGTCTTATCTTCATCGCACAGTGTTACCGAAGCCAATCTCGGAGGAAGATGTCGACTGGAATGTGACAAATCCATCTGTCCTGGTTTGAATTTGTATGCTAATTTGAAGTAATGGCCCCTCTGGTGACAGAGCGATGGAACAATTCAATCATGCCATCTCTGACAGGAGCTCAGCAGCCTACCTGTGATAGGTTCCTGCGCGACGTACGCAAGGTTGCCGTTGATATATTAGTCTTACGGGGAAAGGAGGAGTATCCTGCTTGTTTGAAATAAACTGCAAATGGTGAATCTTTGAGAAATTAATCTCACCTCAGTTAAAAGACAGTTCAGGGAGATTTGCCACCATCTGCATTGCTGAAAATGGGAGAAATGAGAGCTTAACAAGATTCTAGAGCATATGTTATGACTTTATTTGCTTTACCAAGTTTCTCAGTGAGACACCAAGGTGTGTTCGGCAAAAGAAAAGAAACATCCCTTTTTTCAGGATTCTGTATTTTAAAGATAACTTTGTAAAATCCAAACAAGCTTTGCAGATGTTTAAACAATCATGCTTGTTCAATGAACCAACAATTATTAGCCACCTGTGGAACAATCCTTAAAACGCTAAAAACCGTGATCACCTGTGTGATTATGCCATGGTCCTGCTGCAGGGAGGCATGAGGACTGCAGATGTGGCCAGAGCAATGTCCATAATGTAAGCCTGCTACAGACTCTGTGATTTGTAGGCTAATGATTTTATAGGATTGGCAAAATCGCAATGTATGACATGGATCTAATAAACTTGGGTACAACATGTATGTAGACTGTACGATGATGGCATCTATTGAATCGAAGGCTACGATGCAAGTTAGTATAGAAGAATAAAACATTAGCATGCGCTAATGGTAAACAAATAGAGCAAGATGAATCACAGTAAGTGAAAGAGGAGAATAAGGACCCAGTCATTGCTAGGGAAAAGAGGCATGCCGATTTTGTAAATGGAGGCTGAGTTTTTTTGGTGTGCAATTTTTAGGTAGTTTTAGTTCATGTTGCATTTGTATTGGATGTAGGTCGTAGCAGCAAACACACTGTGAGATGATCATGTTAATGTCAGAAAATTATTGTAGGCTATCTTTGGTCGTAAGACTGTGACAACAGCCGTCTTTGAACCTCTCACTGTACGAGTAGATTTTTAAAACTCCACCGTTTTGGAGCCACGACCACAGAAATCACCATTACCCCTTTTCCACCAAGGCAGTCTAGAGTTAGTTCAGAGCCAGAGCTAGTCCCAGTTCATAATTGGTTAGACTGAGGAGCCTTCTAAGAACCGTTTGCTTTTCCACATGCTCAGAGCCACAACAGAGCCATGTCTTACGTCACTGTATACGTCTCATCTTTCTCAGCAACGCTAGCGAGGCAGGGTTGCCAAGTCCTCTTGCTGTGGGCTGTTTTTCATGTCCGCGGGTTGAAGCGACCCCAATTATGTGATATTTAGCCCCGGGAATGCGAATTTTAGTAGGCAACCATGCCAAAAAAACACATATTTTACCCCCAAATGTGATTTTTACCGGGGAAGTCCCCCTGAAACGCGATTGGGCTTATTTTGAGTAGCAATTGGGCGGGTTTTGATGTGAAAACCTGGCAACCCTGGGCAGCGGGAAACACAAAACACACCAGGCTTGTTCGAGATTCGAGATGCGCTGCGCAGACCGTATGATATAAAAAAACGCATGAGTGAATCAAAAGCATAAGGAGTCGTGTGCTCTCGCTGGACTCGTTATCATACGGCGATCGGTCTCGGCACAGCACCGCTGCCAACAAGCCAACAATGTGTACTGGGCATAAGACTTAAGGTTTGTCCTTGCAATGCCAAACCAAACCCGGCTTGTGTCTTCTGCTGGTTAGATCAGCATTAAATAACTATATCAACTGTTAAATAACAGATATAAGATTAAAATAATATCAAATTTCTCTTATTTTAAATAAACACAAAAAAACTGAGATGAAAAATAATCTTAAGAAATGTACTTTTGCTATGGTATCTTCTAAAGATTTTTTTAATTTTGCCACAATTTTTTCTCTAAATAATGTTGATATGGCAACAAGTAAATACACTAAGTTTCGTCATCCTGGCATGTGTGGAAAGTTTTAAACCATGTGTGTTACAACTGACCCCGCATTAGTTTGTGCCCTGCTCTCCCCTACACCTGTTCATCTGCTCGTTAATGAAAATATCTAATCAGCCAATCATGTGGCAGCAACTCAATGCATTTAGGCATGTGCACATGGTCAAGACTATCTGCTGAAGTTCAAATTGAGCCTCATAGATATTTGCGATATATCAGAATGCAAAGCCATGGGAGGTGATTTAAGTGACTTTGAGCGTGCACGGTTGTTGGTGCCATGACGGGCTGCTCTGAGTATTTCAGAAACTGCTGATATACTAGGATTTTCATGCACAACCATCTCTAGGATTTACAGAGAATGGTCCGAAAAAGAGAAAACATCCAGTGAGCGGCAGTTCTGTGGCTGAAAATGCCTTGTTGATGCCAGAGGTCAGAGGAGAATGACAGGACTGGTTCGAGCTGACAGAAAGACAACAGTAACTCAAAAAACCACTTGTTTCAACCGAGGTCTGCAGAAGGGCATCTCTGAACACACAACACGTCCAACCTTAAAGCAGATGGACCACAGCAGCAGAAGACACACCAGTGCCACTCCTGTCAGCTGAGAACAGGAAACTGAGGCTGCAATCCGCACAGCCTCACCAAAACTAGACAAAAGATTGGGAAAAACATTGCCTGATGATGAGTCTCAATTTCTGCTGCGACATTCAGCTGGTAGGATCAGAATGATGGCATGGATCCATCCGTCCTTGTATCAATGGTTTAGGCTGCTGATGGTGGTGTAATGGTCTGGGGGATATTTTCTTGAAAACTTTGGGCCCCTTAGTACTAACTGATTATCGTTTAAATGCCACAGCCTTCCTGAGTATTGTTGCTGACCATGTCCATCCCTTTGTACATATCTTCTGATGGCTACTTCCACCAGGATAACGTGCCATGTCACAAAGCTCAAATAATCTCAAACTGGTTTCTTAAACATGGCAACGAGTTCACTATCCTCAAATGGCCTCCAGTCACCAGATCTCGATCAAATAGAGTAGCCTACCTTTGGTGGAATGGGAGATTCACATCATGGATGTGCAGCCGATAAATCTGCAGCGACTGTGTGATGCTATCATGTCAATACGGACCAAAATCGCTGAGAAATATTTCCAGAAGCTTGTTGAATCAATGCAACAAAGAATTAAGAGAGTTCTGAAGGCAAAAGGGTGTCCAACCCGGTACTAGCAAGGTAGCCTATACCTAATAAAGTGGCCGGTGAGTGTGTATAGGCCAGTGGTCGGGAACCTATGGCTCGCGAGCCACACCTGGCTCTTTGACAAAATTCTTAAAAATCATCTCGCCAGGTCTCTGACCCTTTAACAACAAATGATCGATAAAAAAATGAGACATATCAATTTAGACATAAAAAGAGATCCGCTCTCTGCAGAAAAAGCAGACAATTACAATTCCCTTGTTGTACAGCCTAACGAAGTTAATAAAAAGTTTATGATAATAATAATATTCAAGTTGTACAGGCCAAAGTGCATGTTTGGTGCTGTTGGCTAGTGTCACGAGTCAATAACCACTTGTTTCTGTGCCAGTAGGCTACTGGGATTCAAGCAGCTGAGTAGCTTGTTTGAGGTAATGACGAAAACCATTTTTAGAACAGCAGCGAGAATGTAAAAGTAGGTTATATAAACTTTAATATATCCTTTTATTGAAACTGGAGCTTTGCTGTGCAGAGACATTTCGCAACATTTCACCCACTGGTTTTCGCTTTTGCCACATTAGATGTGTCGTATTTATGATTTCATTTGACGATACTGTTTACAGTTATTAATATCGAAACATGAATGAGAAAGAAAAGAGCGGGATGTGCTTTATATTGAAAATAAATATTAAAAGCGTGATAAGTCGTGAAAGAGAAATTAATTCTACTGACAGGATGCTGTGCACGCGCTCCGAGCGCAACACGGACAGACACAGTAGCTGTTGTCTTCGGTTGCGCGCATAAACTAAATATATCAAAATGCCAAGTCGAGCATGTGAACACAGTAGATGTAGCCTAATCTCTCTGTCTCTCTCTCTCACACACACACACACACACACACACAAGACGAGATTTATGCTCATCAGTTGTAACAACCTCACAGTGAAAGCCATTAATTTCATATTGCAACTTTTTTATTGTTTGCTGCATATTTTTTAGTTTTTAGTTTTCTATGGACCTAATAATTACTACTGTTGAAACTAGAGTTGTTCCGATTTCGATACTAGTATCGGAAATATCACCGATACCACAAAAAATTCTGGCATCGGTATCGGCGAGTACTTGAACCCATGTACCGATCCGATACCATTTTCTTAAACAAGACCTAGTTATGACCGCGAGCTTTTGCCTAACCACTGCGCCGTTCTTCTTCGGTGCTCCGAATGCATTGCAAACAGGAAGTTGTGCTGTTTTGCCACAATAACCCACTGTTTAGAGCAGCGAAGAAGAAATGAAAACGCGTTATCAGTAGGCTATGTCCGCTGTTTACTGGCTGTTTAGCAGGATTTCGTCTCTGTGTGGATGGCGGCCGCCCGCGCACACACACAAGCGCACGACACTCGCTCGCTGTCTTTGTAATCTCTGCCGTGTGTCACTATCCACAGTTTCTCTACGTCCATATTCACAGTCTATGGTCACTATATGAGGACACGAACGCATAAACTGTCACTTCATGAGAATTTACCGTTTCATTTGGGAAAACATAGACACTGAAATATCTTCTTGGCAACCCGTCAAAATAAAAGTTCGGTTTAAAACATTTTAAATTGACAGAATATATTAGGCTACTGTTGTAGAGTAGATTTAGCTACGTCTCTATGTAATAATAATACGTCTCTACTAATAATAATAATGCCTAGATGGCTGCTTTTATATATATATATATATATATATATATATATATATATATATATATATATATATATATATATATATATATATTCCTACATTTTTTATACAGTTATATTGTACAACTAAAATACCTTTTTCAGTTTGCAGTGTTAGATTTGTTGCTGCATTTGAAGTTCTTTTTCGCTTAAGAAAAATAAATAATATTACTGTGTCAGATAATAACAATACTGTAATAAATACAGTAGTTCACCATGTATTTGTTCATGTTTTATTAAGGGATAAGTCTGAAGCACACCCTAAAATAATTCTAGCAATTCATACAGGGCTAGTAGTGTATACAGCTGTATATACAGATACACACCCAGGTATCGGATCAGTACTCGGTATCGGCCGATACCCTGAGCCCAGGTATCGGAATCGGTATCAGGAAGGGAAAAAGGGTATCGGAACATCTCTAGTTGAAACTTTATTGAAATAAGCACTTTTTTAAATTATATTATATTATTTTTTTACTGGCTCTTTTGGAAAAATGCATGAAAAAATGGCTCTTTGGTCAAAAAAGGTTCCCGATCCCTGATATAGGCTATTATTAATGTGTGGTCTTTAAAGCTATCTACACTAAAAGGAAATAATCAGATATTGTGACAGCACAATAAGGATGATGAACAAACCAATCTACTGTGTTTACCTGGCTTGCATCACTTTCGTTACCAGAGTTAGGTTTGAAAGAGCTTTTTTGTTGTTGTTGATAATATCTGTTGGCTGTATATTTATTCAGTCTCAGTATATCTACATTCCTTCACAAAGCAAAAGGAAATATTACATGAAAGGGCTCCCTAAGAATCACTCAAATTAAAGTCAATAGACAACCATCTAAACTTTCAAAAGCACTTACCGAGCACTGTGCCTGTAAGATAAAAAATACATCTGTTTGATCAATGTATCTGCTCTTTGATATGGCAATTCAAAAAGGAAACATCACCACAGTGGATTTTAATACATGACTGTAAATAATTAAGAAAACAATGTCAATTTTATTATCCTGTTAATTCACAGAATGCATTAATAATTTGCCGTCATTGATGTCAAACCTTGCAAAACACGTCTACTGGCACACGTTTTTCAGCGATTAATTTTAGCCTGTTGCTCAAGCTATTATTTGGCTTCAGAAGACTTGGATTATAATTCATAATATGGCTTTTATGGTGTTGCTTTGACAGCTGGCATCAACATACGTTACATATTTGGATATTGTTTAGCTTCTATTTAAACCTTGCTATCAATAGAAGGTTTGTGTTAACTTTTTCAGTCATTTACCAAATTTTAAAACACTGACAGATGATTCAAATTGCGAGAGAGAAAGAGAAAGAGAAATGAAGATTAGAAATGAAGATGTGTGTGAGCCTTTAACAAGACTAACAAGAAATACCAAGTTTAGTCCAGGAGAATAATTAATAAGGTATAGTTCATTCAACTCACCAGAACATTATCATTATTACTTCTTGTCTTTTTCACATGGCAAAAGCAAAATATTAAAGAATAAAATCCAAGAACGCCAAGCGACTCGAGGGTGGGTATGACAGAAGTTTCCTTTTCTTTGGTGAACTATGTCTTTTTATACTGACGTGTAGGCTACAGTCAGCAATCTTTGGCCTCTTGGTTCAATTTTTTATTAGAAAATATATGGACTGTTGGCCCACATATCCCTATCAGAATAAAGCTGGTTTGACTGCCCACAATATAAGTGCATTGAGTGACAATCTTATTCATTATTCATGTAGGGAAATGTACAAATATTTCCAAGACAGTTTGCTATCCATGATGCTTGCAACTGTTCAGGCCTCATTATGTGTTTAAGGTTAATTAACTGTAAACATGAGACATACACTATGCAGTTACACTAGTTTTATTTTATACAACCTCACCTGAGTCCGACAGAAGCTTTATTGTTATCCATATTTGACAATAAAGATACAATAAGAGGATGCAAACAGGAATCAAACATCCCTGTTCTAGTGGAGAGGTCCTGGTTTTTTTGGAAGCGACGGTGCGCACGTGACGGAGCTGAGCTTCCGCGGCTCACAGTTGGTGTTCGTTAAACCCAAGGACGACGGAGAACCGAACCGGCTGAGACTAGCCGTTAGGGAAAAAATTGACATTTTCGCCTAAGAAATATCTGAGCGGGAGCACGGGACGATGGACGCTTATGGGCATTTGGATGACGAGCTCTTCTCCTCCTGTCTGCTCAACTTCACCTGGGAGAATTCATCTGAGCAGGTAAGAGCGGGATACCTCCTCTCGTCTGCCCTGCGATTCCTTGTATAAGCAAGCCTTTTATCGCACCGGATTCTCTGTGCGAATTGTTCAGTGACTTTCAGCTGAGTTGTGTTTATGTAGTTGGTATCTTAAAGGGATAGTGCACCCAAAAATTAAAATTGTCATTAATTACTCACACTAATGTCTAAACACGTAATACTTTCGTCCATGGGCGTCGGAACCATTGTATGTGGGTGGGACAAGACCCACCCACTTTTTACGATCAATGATATTGGACCCACTCACTTTTATTGTCTCTAACATTCAGCACATGTCTGTTTACCTACCCCTAATCGATAAACACTTATTAGTAAACACGTTAGATGCTTTATTTCCACTTTTCTAATATTTTTGTCATTTTTATTGAAAATAAATGCCTTTCCGATCTGATATGTGATGGGAAAAGGAAGAAGATTGAGTTCGGCGAAAGGCGGATTCGAACCGCAGGTCGACTTGAGTCAAAACTAGATGCCAAGCGTCCTACCCCTACACTATTGCCGCTCTCAATTATATGGCGATTCCCGTAACTTTGTCTTTCCGAACTATTCGCTTAGTAAGCAAAGCGGTATATTTGTACTTATTTGCATCTACTCCAGTAAAAATAATTCTGAGGACCCACCCACATTTCTTTTGCTTCCGACGCCCATGCTTTCGTCCATCTTAGGAACACAATTGAGGATCTTTTTAATGAAATCTGAGAGATTTCTGTCCCTCTATTGGCAGCTATGCAACCATCCCTTGACGCTTCAATAAGTTCATAAAGAGATTGTAAAACTAACTTTAACCATATGAATTGAGCGGTTTAGTCCAAATTTTCTAAAGAGACACAATCGCTTTATATGAACAGATTGAATTTCAGCTTTTATTCACATAAACATTCATCAACTCACACATCAGAACTTTGTGGTAAACAGAAGCTCAAGTATGTTCACTTGACATATGTGAGAATCAGTGAGGTTCATTCTCATGTCAAATAGCTTTTGAGCTTCAGCAAGAACCAATGAGGTTTGTTCTTGCATGTCAAGCAGGTTCAGTTGAGCTGTTTATGTTCGCTGATCAATGTTTATATGGGAATAAAAGCCTAAATTAAATCTGTTCATCATATAAAGCGATCGAGTCTCTTTGAAAAATGTGGACTAAACTCAACTGCTCAATTCATATGGATTTGTTTTACGATCTCTTTATGGTGTCAAATTGGTAGTTGCGTAGCTGTCAATGGAGGGACAGAAAGCCATTAGATTTAATCAAAAAGATCTTAATTTGTGTTCAGATGATGAAAAAAAGTATTATGGGTTTGGAACGGCATGAAGGTGAATAATTAATGACAGAATTTTCATTTTTGGGTGAACTATGCCTTTAAGGTAATTCTTGGGGCTCAGTCTGTGGGGTTTGTCTCATGCAAACCAGTGTGTTTTGGCAGCCCTATTCAAAACTTTTTTTAAACTTTTTTTTCTTTTTTATATACTGTAGCATTTTAGGGTAACATATATTATTAAATTACATTAGCTCAATAAAATTCAGGGCCGGCCCTGACCAATTTGCTGCCCCTTGTATAAAGGTTTAGCACTACATGTTTTCAGTCTAAGTTGTGGAAACACTGGTACTGTTTTATTTTTTTAATGCATTGATGTTTTTTAATTTTTATTGTTTTATATGATGTCCAGTCCATTCTACCCCATCATTATGTTCATGATATTATTATTATTTAATTTTTTAAAAAGGCTGATGATAGTTAAACTATACAAAAATAGCACCTACGCCACATTACAGCCTAAACACAAATAATTGCATCTTGCATTCATGCACAAACTATTGAGAACTAGCAAAAGTGTTTGTTTTCCAGTAGATGGCAGCAAACTTCCACTAATATGCACATTCATGTTTTCACCATGAATTAAACTGAGAAATTTTGAGTTTAATGTGAAATTTACATAAAATGTTGCTATTTTAAATAAACATGTATATAAATATCATTACTAATTTTGGCAAAAACATTTTAAAATGTCCATATGTCCCCTTAAAACTGCACAACTGTAGAGTAAAAACATTAGGCTATTAAAAAAGTGATATTACATGCGTTTAAAAAAAACAGATATGATTCTTTTTGACAAAATACACTGTCTGTGGCCACTGGAGAACCCAGAACAGCTGCTTGCATATAGTTTAAGGTAAAACTGGAATTAATTAGCATACATTAGTATTTTACTACTATGCAAATAAACTGTTCATTCATTACACCACTTTACCTCTGTCTTTACACTGCAAAAAATGCTCTTCTTATTAAGTAATTTTTTCTTGTGTCCAGTCCAAACATAAAAAAATTCTTAAATCAAGATGTATTTACTAGTAAAATGACATTAGATAATTTTTTCCTTGTTTTCTGGGGGGAAAAATCTAAATGAAGTGAGTTTTAGCTTAAAACTAGCACAATTATCTGCCAAATGGGGTGAGAAAAATTATCTTATTTCTGTTTGGGACAGAAACAAGAAACAAGATTTCAATCAGAAACAAGATTATTTTTCTCACCGCATTGGCAGATCATTTAGCTTGTTTTAAGCATAAACTCACTTTTAAGCTATAAACTCACAAAAATATAATTTTACTTATCTAGTAAATGCATCTTGGTTTAAGAATTTTTAGATATTTAGACTCGAAACAAGACAAAAATACTAAATAAGAAGAGCATTTTTGCAGTGTTTCCCTTATCTTGCCTGCATCAGAGGGCTTCTGTTTTTTATGACACTACAATTCGGCCATCCGTCATAAATTATCAGGCAACTTTCACCGTGTCTACACCTGGAGCGAGCGGCCAAGCACCCTAAAAAATGAAAGCAATCCTGTCTATATCAGATGCGGCGAGAGGTGACGCGACACAACAAATTCCCAACGTTAAACTGATCACGTGTTATATTTCGGACAAGCTCGGCAGGGGAGATTGATGAGGCGGACTGGGAAGATGCGGGGGACTTAGTTACGTTTTTTTGTGCTTTATTTGGTAATATTTCAAATTAATGTGAATAAAATCGTATCAGTTTTGGTGCCCCTATGGATGAGTGGCGCCCCTAGCATTTGCCTATTCCGCCTATGCCACGGGCCGGCCCTGATAAAATTAATAGGGAATTATGGGTATTAATATTTAGGGATTTATAGTATTAATATTTATAACAGGTTATAACCGAATCATAAATCTCCAAAATCACCCAAAAAGGGGAATACCTAACCTAGGTATTTATGCAATATATATATATATATGGTTAACAACAATTTATTGCAATTAACTACGGATATATATCTGTATTAAATAATCACAGAATAACCTCTAAGGAGTTGATTCAGAATTCCTCTGATCCATTCTGTTTAACGAACGAGCAGATCCTTATCAACTTTCGCTAGGTCTTCTACCCAATTTTCGGGAAGTTTATCCCTCTGGCCACAAAGGACAAACTTTACGAGTTATGGTATTAATTAAAGCATTCAATGATATTTCTAAGAGCTCGTAGCTTAGATCTGACATTAAAGGGACTCGTGTCTTGTGAGCAACAACAATGACAATCAAAACGTGGATACAATGGTTTTAATAATGATTGATACTACGATTACATACGACTAAATAAAGGATACATGTATATAAAGAATAATGGAAAGTAAAGAAGGAGGATGAGGAGAAAGGAAAAGAAGAAGGGTATGATCGTGTCCGATCCGACACTTTCCCAAACATAACCACTAGAGCCAGCAAGAACCATCACCACCTTAAACAGGGGTACAATCTTAAAACGCATCTAAATTTCGATAGAATTGATACTTGCACGGTTTCTTTGTGTTGTGTAAAGCAAGATGCGTGCGTTGGCGTTTCTCAGAGCGTTCATGCGCTGAAGCTCTCTCTCCGTTTGGTCCTTCCGGCATTCAGGCTTGGTCGGTCCGCGGGAGATTTAAAGGTGTTGAGTGTCTTGGAAGGGAAAGTTCATCGCGTCCAAGCTAAGAAGGTTCCTCGTGCGCAGTGATGCACGCTCTCTGATGGAGTGCGCCGCTGGCCGTGTCGCGGAGCTCGGCGATCTTCAAAGGAAACGACCAGCTTAGCTTGTGATGGGAGGAAAAGAAAATTTGTCTCGTTGGAGTCTTTGCAAGTTGACTGAGCCAAAATGTGCTTGTGTTTCTGTCCTTTAAAGTCCATTAACCTACGCCCATCTTCCCTGAGATGACCAATCGTTGGTGTGAATTTCAGGCGGGAGAGGATTCCTTTGTTCGGACTTTATTACTCGATGGAATGTTCTTGCTGGCAGTCAGAATGAGTAAAGTTTCGCTCCAAAAGGACTAAACATACTAACGGTACATCTCATAATTATATACATTGCACCATTGACTAAGACAAAGAAAGAGGAACCTTTAGACATCAGACATGCCTTGGTTTAAATGCATAAAAGCAGTGTATCTTCTTTACAGAGCCATTTTGAGCATTTAAGATGGCTTTTACATCACATGAACATAAGAAATATAGGGAGCATGCAAACACTTAAGAAATCATCATATATGTAATTTCTGGGATAGTTTAATTAAAGGCTAAATATAGAGGAATGCTTGTGTGTGTGTGTGTTAAGGTCATCCCCGGCCATTCTCGACAGAAAGGTGAGTTAGGGGTCCGGGCTGATTAGAATCTGATTGAAGCTCTCACAGGGCAAATCATCGTATCTTCTGGTCACACTCTAGCTGGTCATTAACCAGTCAGTGGTGCAATCTAACGCAGACTTGTTGGAGACATTGGAGCAGGGATTTAATTTATATGCTGAGCTGTGGAAGAGAAAAGCATCTCTGATGTTCCTTAAACGACTCATCCCTTTGATCCCATGAGAGAGAGACTCCAGACGCTACAATACGTTGTGTGAATCTATAATAAAGTGGTTAATAATAACAATATTTCGATTTTTGGTGATGTAATATTTAATGGTGATTCTAATTGTACATTGGTGTACTTTAATGTACTCTGTTTAAATGCACAAGTTAGACCCCCAAAATCCTAAAATTAGCATCCTGCCCTATTGTAAATCCCATACATTTTTTTTGCAATAATTCAACATTTGTGATATTTTAGAGTGAAAAATTGCATTAAAATAAAACCAACATCTTATAGTTATAGACTCTACAGTCTACACATGCATTAGGGGCCGTTCACACAAAACACGTTTTTCCTTTCCACTGTGCTACTTTTCCATTGTTTTTCAATGTAAACACGCTCTAGACCAGGGGTCTCCAAACTCAGTCCTGGAGGGCCGCTGTCCTGCAGAGTTTAACTCCAACCCCAATTAAACACACCTGAACCAGCTAATCAGTGTCTAACTAGGGCCCTGTAAGACTTGATTAGCTGGTTTAGGTGGGTTTATTTGGGGTTGGAGCTAAACTCTGCAGGACAGTGGCCCTCCAGGACTGAGTTTGGAGACCCCTGCTCTAGACGGATGTCTTTAAAATTTGCGTTCTCTTCGCGCGTCTTTTGCAGTATCTCTCGTATGACACGGCTTTCTAAAAACGCGGTGCTTAAGTTAAAATAAGTTCAGTTTTTGAACAAACACATCTCTAGACCTTGCGCTTTTTTCATTGGACTGGCCTGCATCTTGGGTTTTGTAAAAGCAAAAATGCGTTCTGTGCGAACCGGCCCTTACACAGGCCCTGCGCCAGGACACACGACTTGTGAGGGTGGGCATTTATAGGGAGGGAAAGGGTCTCATTACATATGTAGTGTGTCATGATCAGGGAGTTCTGCTTTAGAGTTGTGGATCTCGTCAAAGTTTAACTCTCCTGTCCCCAAATTAGAAGAATCTACACATGGATTCATTGGCACAGTTTTGTGTTCAATTTAGGATCAGTCGACAGAATTTGTGGGATAAGGTAATCACAGAAAATAATTAACTTAGACTCGAAGCACGGTTACAGTAAATCAGGGGTGTCCAAACTCAGTCCTGGAGGGCCACTATCCAGCAGAGTTTAGCTCCAGCTTGCCTCAAACACCCATCTGGAAGTTTCTAGAATGTCTAGGAAGACTATGATTTGCTGGTTCAGGTGTGTGAGCCAAACCTTGCAGGACAGTTGTCCTCCAGGAGCAGGATTGGACACCCCTGCAGTAAATGGAAGTAAACACAACCCAAGAATGTTAAAATACACAGCCACTTAAAGCTGCAATATGTAACATTTTTACAGGAAAATATCCAAAAACCACTAGGCCAGTGTTATATATTTTGTTAAGTTAAGTAGTTACAATATCCCAAATGTTTCCAACTATTTGTAAATTGTGAGAAATTTGCTATTTTAACCAAGGAGCCGGGACGTGTGAGGGAGTCGCCTGTCAATTGCGCCATATATGCGTTCCCTCGGTTTTTGGTTTTATTTTACATTTTTGCATTTGGCAGACGCTTTTATCAAAAGCGACTTACAGTGCCCTTATTACAGGGACAATCTCCCTGGAGCAACATGGAGTAAAGTGCCTTGCTCAAGGACACAGTGACCGCTGGGATTGAAAAAGCAACCTTCTGCGTATTAGTTCCATGGTTTAACCCACCGGACCATCATCTCACCAAATTTGATTTTGCAGAAACGTTTTACTCTTACTGCAGTGTGCAACAAGTGTCATAGCAGCCGCCGAGCGAACGCACAAAGTAACGTCATAACATAATTTTCAACACACTCACATGTCTAATATGATAAACAGAGCTGCGTTACCTCATGACCGGAAAAGTGGAAATGGTACCAGAGACAATCGCTCCAGCGGCCTTGCTCAGTTCCCACAACACTCGGGCCTGCTCTGCTTCATATTACAGTAACGTTAATGATCGCATCCATGAACATGATTTCTGCCCGAGTCCTATCACGATTCTTTTCCACCGACTGTGAATTGAAGACCACCAAGATTCTGCGCTCAAACTTTGTTTTGAATAGGCGACCTCTAGTGGATGGAAAAGTTACATAGTGCACCTTTTAAAGGCTGTAGAATATGCGCTGATATGCGACTGTAATCGCATGCTACTCTGTATATAGCCAATATTTCAGCATTGTTGCTGATAAAATAGGCTATATCCTACATTTCTACAGAAGAATTCATGTAAATTCTTTAACAGAAAGATGACCCCCCCCCCCAATTTAACTGACACAATTTATTTACCATAAGTGCTTTAAAGGTCCCGTTCTTCGTGTTCTTTTGAAGCTTTGATTGTGTTTACAGTGTGCAATATAACATGTGTTCATGTTTCGTGTGTAAAAAAAAACAGTATTTTTAACACAATGTACTTATCTGTATACCTCTGTTTTCACTCTCCTAAAAACGGCTGATGACTTCCTTTATTCTATGAAGTCCCTCCTTCAGAAATACGTAACGAGTTCTGATTGTGCCAGCGGTTCCCGTGTTGTGATTTGACCGCATCTTAGCAAACGTGGCACGGTTCCTGTGTTGTGATTCGACAGCAGCTTAGCGCACGTGGAAAGGTCACGCCTCTTAACGGGAGATATATGCGCTTAATGATCTCTACAGCGTCCCTGGGAAAGCCAAACAAAGGTGATTTGACTCCGGGATGAAAATAACAGCGTCTCGACGTCTTCTCCACGTGGGACAGCAACAAGACCACGCCCCCTTTTTTCACGTATTCTTGTGGGCGGAGGTTAGTCTGTTCTACTGACGTCATTTATGAAGGAAGTACCAGGATGTAGTCCAAGCCAGCCGTTCGCTGTAGGCTTTGAAAGGGAACTTCTGTTAAATAAAATATCTCGCTTGGCATTGAACTTTGAGCTTTATAATTTTACAGGTATTATTTATGCTCTAACAGCAACATTACACACTAACTAAAGTTTGAACAGTGGGATCACGAAGAACGGGACCTTTAACTGCAATCAAATACTGTAATTTCAGCTTGTATGGGTATATCCCAGGTTCAGTATTTCAAAAATAAAAATAAAATCACTTGCATTAATTCTTATGTTAACTTGATTTCAGCTGTTTTGCAAAAAGGTTGTTTGATGTTGTAAAGATGTTAATTGGATATAACTTTAATTAATACACTTCCAATGTACCACTGTAACCCAGAATATTAGCTTTTTTATATAGAAAAGGATGGACAAGTCAAAATAATTTTTTGTTATAAACAGCATTATGCTACTAGTGCTGTCGATTGAATAGTCCTTTGATGTAAAGGTTTAGCATACCCAAAAATGATCATTCTGGCATCATTTACTTACCCGCATGTTGTACCAATAGACATTTGTTCACATATATCAGCTTTGATTTACCATATTTGTACATGTATTAAAGTTTTCGTGCAAAGGACTTTCAATGGAGGGACAGAATTCTCTCAGATTTCATTGAATATATTTTCATTCGTGTTTCAAAGATGAATGAAAGTCTTATGGTTTTGGAACGAAATGAGGGTGCGTAATTGATGACAATAATTTAATTTTGGTTTTGAACCCAAGTTGTATTTCCTTTAAATACATTTCTCATCATAAGCAACAGATATGAGCAAACGGTGGCCACAGCTGTGTGTTAGACCACCTCTTTTTTTAATGAATCTGACTGATTCACTTTCAAGCAAACGTCAATTCACAACACGGATGCCTCGATGAGGTTACTTGGAGATCAACACGCCCACCCCCTCCCCTCCACGTCCTTCATATTAATAATGAACACAATTGACAGAATAGGAAAATCCATAGCAGCAATCACATCTATAAAATAAAAGCAAAGAGCTTCACCGTCCTGTTTTGAAGCAAATCAAACCGAAATGTGATTTTGGTACAAATCTACAGAGATGTAAGGTATGGATCTTTGTGTCAGATTCACTTTGACATCAGTGCTCTAGAGATATTTGAAATGAAATTGTATTTGACACATATCAGTTGAGACATGTAGTGGGCAAAGTTTAAATGATGTATGAGTCTGTTGGTTGGAAAAGGCACCTGACATACAGAAGTATTGGATTGTGCAATTTCATATGGGCCTTACTTAAGAACTTATACTGGAATGTAGTGGATGGGTGAAGGCATTTATTTGATGTTTGTGTATTTAAGCACTAGGGAAATAAGCTACTCACCTGAATGTTGTGAAGTTAAGAGCTACAGATTTTTTTGTGCTTATTCATATTTTTTAGTCATGTGACTGTTGCAGTGCATTCTAAAACGCTTAACATAAAAAACACTTAAAGTGCCCCATATTATGCTTTATTACCTTTCATGTAGTGTGTAATATAACTGTTTGTGAATGTAAAAATTCTGCAAAGTTTTAAAGATCAAAGTGCTCGACAAAAAAAGTTATTGTGTCTTAGGGCGTTTTCACACCTGAAAGTCCGCACCAAGGTCCGAACCGAAGTTCATGTTTTGATACATTTTATACATTCGGTTAGTTTTGGTTTGGTTTCACATTGCAATTATGCGAGCGCACTAAAGAACTTTACATGACACACTTGCGTCCACTCGTCATCATCTATGTGGGCTGCATCTGGACATTGATTGGTTTGTAAACGGACGTGCGTCTGACGTCAGCGTCTTTGACAAGAGTGAACGGACGCATATCGTTGCCACTATTTAACAGTGCGCATTGCTTGTCTACTTTTCATTACGTTTAAAAGTGGACATTTCAAGCTTTATATGCACATATTTCTCATGTTTGTGAGACAAGTAGCCTGCTGAGTTTCGGTTTATTTGAGACGCGCTCCAGTTCATGTGCAAAGCATGTGATTGCTCCCGCGATTATTGTCTGCTATTGATGGTTTCAACGGCAACAACATAAACAAACGTTACTGCGCATGCGCACTTTTGTGGCCCAAACTTCCGGTAGACGTCTGCAAAGAATCAACAACAACAGAGGCTGCGTTATCTTTCTTATGCGCTATCATCTTTCATTTTAATAGGGCAGCATTATCTTAATTTACATGTTTTTATTGTTTCAGCATGTTTATTATAAATAATCTCCCATTTCTGTCTGCAATATAGAGTGGGGGAAACGCCCTCCTTAAAGGGTTAGTTCACCCAAAAATGTAAATTCATACATTAATACTCACCCTCATGTCGACCCCAAACCGTAAGACCGTAGAGAAGAAGAGAAATATCTTAAGTTGTGTTCCGAAGATGAACGAAGGTCTTACAGGTTTGGAACGACATGAGGGAGAGTAATAATGACAGAATAAATTTTTTTTGGGTGAACTAACCCTTTAAAGACTGTGTAATGCCGTTTTCTGTACAGTAGGCTATCCGCTTGCGCGCTCGCCTTCAATCATGCAATGCATTGGAATAACATGTTTCTTTGTTTCATAACATAAGATTAATGTTGGTAAAGTTAACATGTAAGTTAGATAAAGTACCCTATTTGAGATTGATTGTATGAATGCATCACAAAAAATCCCGTGCTCTATGGGCACTGCCATTAAAAGAGGACAAAGCGAAAGTTGTTTTGCACTCCGTGATAAAGGCACATTTAAATATTTTGCGGAAAACATAAATCCGATCATTTATCCAGATGGCGACCACTTGATGTGAACAAAAAATGTAAACTCGCCGTGTCCTGACTGACTGATGATCACGGTGCTCGCATGTTAATGTCAAGTGTAACGTTAAACGCAGCCAGAATAAGTTACCTCTAGAGTAGATTATTTCTGATAACAAGCTAAATAAATAACAAGTACAACCCCAAATCAGAAAAAGTTGGGACAGTATGGAAAACGCAAATAAAAAACAAAATAAGTGATTTCTAAATTTACTTTGACTTGTATTTCATTGCAGACAATATGAACACAAAATATTTCATGTTTTGTCTGGTCAACTTCATGTCATTTGTAAATATGCATCCTTTCCTGTCATTCAGACCTGCAACACATTTAAAAAAAAGTTGGGACAGTAAAGCATTTACCCCTTTGTAATGTTGCCATTCTTTTTCACAACACTTAAAAGACGTTTAGGGACTGAAGACACCAAGTGATGAAGTGTTTCAGGTGTAATTTTGTCCCATTCTTCCTGCAAACAAGTCTTAAGGTGGGCAACAGTGCGCGGTCTTCGTTGTCGCATTTTGCGCTTCAAAATGCGCCACACATTCTCTATTGGAGACAGGTCGGGACTGCAGGCAGGCCAGTCAAGTACCCGTACCCTCTTCCTCCACAGCCAGGACTTTGTAATGTGTGCAGAATGTGGTTTTGCATTGTCTTGTTGAAATATGCATGGACATCCCTGGAAAAGATGTCTTCTTGAAGGCAGCATATTATGCTCCAAAATCTCTATGTACGTTTCAGCATTAATGGTGCCTTCACAGAAGTGCAAGTTACCTTTGCCAAGGGCACTGACACAACCCCATACCATGACAGACCCTGGCTTTTGGACTTGTTGCTGGTAACACTCTGGATTATTCTTTTCTTCTTTGGTCCGGAGCACACGGCGTCCATTCCTCCCAAAAAATACCTGAAATACTGATTCATCTGACCACAGTACACGTTTCCACTGTGTGATGGTCCATCCCAGATGCCTCCGAGCCCAGAGAAGTCGATGGCGCTTCTGGACACTGTTAACATAGGGCTTCATTTTGGCACAGTACAGTTTTAACTGGCATTTGTGGATGTAACTGCGTATTGTGGTACTTGACAAAGGTTTGCCAAAGTAGTCCTGAGCCCATGTGGTGATATCGCTTATAGATGAATGACGATTCTTGATGCAGTGCCGCCTGAGGGATCGGAGATCACGGTTGTTCAGCTTAGGCTTGCGCCCTTGTCCTTTACGCACTGAAATTCCTCCAGATTCCTTGAATCTTTTAATTATGTTATGCACTGTTGAATGTGAAATATCCAAATCTCTTCCTATCTTTCTTTGAGGAACATTGTTTTTAAACATTTCAATAATTTTCTCACGTATTTGTTGGCAAACTGGCGATCCTCGGCCCATCTTTGCTCCTAAAGGATTAGACCTTTCTTGGATGCTGCTTTTGTACCAAATCATAATTACAATCACCTGTTGACATCACATGTTTCAAATCACATTATTATTTAACCATTTTACCTCATTACTAGCCCTAAAAATACAAGTCAAAGTAAATTTAGAAATCACTTCTTTTTTTTTTTTTTTTTTTTGCGTTTTCCATACTGTCCCAACTTTTTCTGATTTGGGGTTGTAAATTACATTAGACATACAGTCTAAATTACATTAGACGCTGCTCTCGTATGACAGGATATTTATGAAGCATTTAAGGCATGGTGGGTCGCACACACTGTTTTTGCGCTGGTGTCATATTCTCTCTGCTTGATCGTTAATATTTATATCATGTTATCCAAGAATAGTACGTCAAAAATGTGTCTCTACTGAGTAGTGCGCCCTATCCCCTTGCCAGACCGATAAACAAACACAGACCGGAAGTTAACTTCGGGCCAGGCGCGTAACCGTGGCAACGCGCGATGAAACCGTCTATAGACTATTTGCTTCTTATTTATAAAATCCAGGCAATTATCTAATTAAACGTTGATTAAAATTAAGATACAATTTATACAAAACTAAATTCACATTAAAGCAATTTCGCAACTCTGTCGCATCTCTCTGCCGCTCTGCCTCCCGCTCTCACACACACGCACACACACACACACTGTCCAGGCGCCGCCGCCTGCCTTCCACTCACGTCAATTTTTTAAAATCCCCTACAGTGCGAAACATGAGTCCCGCAAACGCGGCGCTGAGGAGCTTGTTTGTAATCGGAGGACAAATGGCTCCTTAGTTTCGAAATGGTTTGGGCACAAGGTGATCGCGTTGAAAATAAAGGCTATTGTCTAGCGTTAGAAGCTCATTTGAAACATTGCCGCGACTCATTTAAGATAATGACAGCTCCGAAGAGACGCCGCTTTAGTTCGAACAATAATAAAGAAAGATGATGATCAACACCTTATGTGTTACCACTGAAATGTAGATGTAATATATTTAGATGATGTGCTACTACTGTATTTAAGCACTGTATCACACAAGTTGCAACTTACATCTGTGTCGTTCTTTTTGGTGAAATGGTCCCACACACTACTTTTCTTTGCACGCTTCATACTGCCGTCTAACCTCGAGTGTTTTATTTAGCCTGTTTACTTTTTGCAAACCTTGTGAGCGCGCAAACCCAAACGCTGTGACTTTGCGCCAAATGTTTTTATTGGTTTATTAAGTACAAACAGGCGAGTTATGATAAATTGAGTGTGAGGGATTTGTTCACTTCACACAAAAAGATTTTGGAATGAGATGGCTAACTGTAGTAGCGTTTAGTCCACTGTCTATAATAGCCTAATTTAGAGATCACTTTTTTTTTATTTTTAACCGACAACCGACAACTTTGATCGGTTAACGTTGATACGGTCAACCATCGGTCAAACGGTCATCGGTTAACATCCCTAATTGAGTTTAGGTCTGGAGACTGGCTAGGCCACGCCAGAACCTTGATATGCTTCTTACAGAGCCACTCCTTGGTTATCCTGGCTGTGTGCTTCGGGTCATTGTCATGTTGGAAGACCCAGCCTCAACCCATCTTCAATGCTCTAACTGAGGGAAGGAGGTTGTTCCCCAAAATCTCGCAATACATGGCCCCGGTCATCCTCTCCTTAATACAGTGCAGTCACCCTGTCCCATGTGCAGAAAAACACCCCCAAAGCATGATGCTACCACCCCCATGCTTCACAGTAGGGATGGTGTTCTTGGGATGGTACTCATCATTCTTCTTCCTCCAAACACGTTTAGTGGAATTATGACCAAAAATTTCTATTTTGGTCTCATCTGACCACATGACTTTCTCCCATGACTCCTCTGGATCATCCAAATGGTCATTGGCAAACTTAAGACGGGCCTTGACATGTGCTGGTTTAAGCAGGTGAACCTTCCGTGCCATGCATGATTTCAAACCATGACGTCTTAGTGTATTACCAACAGTAACCTTGGAAACGGTGGTCCCAGCTCTTTTGAGGTCATTGACCAGCTCCTCCCGTGTAGTTCTGGGATGATTTCTCACCTTTCTTAGGATCATTGTGACCCCACGAGGTGAGATCTTGCATGGAGCCCCAGTCCTAGGGAGATTGACAGTCATGTTTAGCTTCTTCCATTTTCTAATGATTGCTCCAACAGTGGACCTTTTTTCACCAAGTTGCTTGGCAATATCCCCGTAGCCCTTTCCAGCCTTGTGGATGTGTACAATTTTGTCTCTAGTGTCTTTGGACAGCTCTTTGGTCTTGGCCATGTTAGTAGTTTGATTCTTACTGATTGTATGGGGTGGACAGGTGTATTTATGCAGCTAATGACCTCAAACAGGTGCATCTAATTTAGGATAATAAATGTGGTGGACATGGTGGACATTTTAAAGGCAGACTAACAGGTCTTTGAGGGTCAGAATTCTAGCTGATAGACAGGTGTTCAAATACTTATTTGCAGCTGTATCATACAAATAAATAGTTAAAAAATCATATATTGTGATTTCTGGATTTTTTTTTTTAGATTATGTCTCTCACGAAAAGCACCTACGATGACAATTTCAGACCCCTCCATGATTTCCAAGTGAGAGAACTGGCAAAATAGCAGGGTGTTCAAATACTTATTTTCCTCACTGTAACTATACACATCACAACATGTAAATAGGATAATGTTGCCATTATTTTGTCTTGTCACTTATTGAGCAGTAGGCTAGCTGGAGCCATTCACCTCCCGTCTTTGTGCTAAGCTAGGCTAGCGGTGGGTGCGTCAGACAGAGTTATGGCACGCACGGAAATGAGAATGGTATGAATGGACTTTTCTAACTCTGGGGGATATGGTGAATAAGCTAAAGTCCCAAAAAGTCAGTGTGTTCCTTTAAAAGAAAGAATCGATTCTGAACTGCTGAAACGAGTCGTCAACAAATTCCAGTGTCATTTCCGTAACATACCTAGGTTTGTAACGCATTTGCTTAATGCCAGCCTATGGTCTTCATTGGCTGCCTGTGAACAACGTCTACTTAGTACTTTGACCCGCCATCAAACACTGTAGTTAGTTGTAGCCGAGAAGCAATGTTGTGTTGTTACATAGTTACTGTTTGTATAACTGTGTATACAAGTGCCGAGGAAGCCTCCGGAGCTGATTTTCAGATATGATAATAGACGTTTCATTTCCAACGTGCACTGTAAGAAGTAGACCAATCACAACAGACTGGGCCATCTGACCAATTAGAGCAAAGTAGGCTCTCGGAAAGAAGGAGTTTAAGCCTCGTGCACACCGGGACGAATATCACGTGATCACGCCAGTGTTTTTTGAGACGTTTTTTCGATGCGTCATTGTGTTCATACCCAAGTGATTTTCACTACCATTGCACCAAGTGAACGTGCAAATTCGCTCCCTGACAGTAGATGGCGCTTATTGAAAAACAGAAACTCACCATCGAATCTTATTTTATCTGCAATTTCTCTCCATAACAAGTCCCTCTTACCAAGATTTTTGTAGTCGCTGTGGCGTTTGTCAAAAAGCACTTTGTGTTCAGACACCAAAGTCTTCAAACACCAAACACCAAAGTCTTTTCGTCTTCTTCTTAGGTATCAATGTGTGCTTGCCAAGACCGTTTTTAGCTTGAGCGTGTTTTACTGTAACTTCAGCAGCCCCAGGCACATGAACAAAAGAAATCTCATTGGTCAGCCAGTTTTTAAGGTGGCGTGTCAAACCAAAAAAAACAAAAGAAACAGAGGTGTTTTTTTTTTTAAATGATGCTTTTATGCCTGCTGTTTTGTGTGTCGGTGTGCAAACTCACATTGACATCCTTTGTTTAGTCAGGGGGCGTTAGACGTCGGCGATAAGCGTGCACGATAATCGTCCCGGTGGGCACGAGGCTTTTGACTGAATCCTTTATCTAGTCATTTCTGACACTTTGAGAAAAGAGGTGATGTGCAAAGTATATTATGAGAAAATGAAAGCATTTTTTGAACTTGGATGCATGTAAACCTATTATATGAGACCTCTGAAACAAAATTAGGAACTTTTAAAATAGCATAATAGGGGCACTTTAAATTATAATACTAAAAATGTAGCAATTCCAAGAGGGTCCTTGCACCATTGGTGCTTGGGTCCTAAATATTCAATACAGGCGAGCAGGTGAGCCCAGAATATGATCGCTGGGTTCATCCACTTGCCTGTACACAGTATGTTTTATTAATAAGGTGTACTCTAAATTTGGTCAACCAATACTCTGTCTTAATGCATCAAGCCACATTAAGCATTTTGTTTATGATGGTTTTTTATGGGAAAACACTTAACATGCAATTTAGTGCAGTGCATTTATATTTTAGTCAGGTCAAGTCACCTTTATTTATATAGCGCTTTTTACAATGCAAAGCAGCTTCACATTAATAACAGGAAAATAATGCAACAAAGTTTGTTTACAGCAGCTCTAGAAGAAAATAGTGTCATTGTCCAGCTAAAGTATTCAGAGCTTCAAAATTCAGTGTTGATTCATTTTCATTATAAAAATCTTTAGTTATTAATTTAGTTTATTTATCTATAAAGCAGCTCTGGAGAAAGCAGTGATGTAATTTTTCTCATACAATGGTGTCAGTGTAGTCAGATTAATAATATTGTTGAATATTAAGTGCCCCTGACTAAGCAAGCCAGAGGCAACAGTGGTAAGAAACCCAAACTCCATCAGGTGACAGAATGGAGAAGAAAACACCCTGGGAGAAACCAGGCTCAGTCGGGGGCCAGTTCTCCTCTGGCCAACAAATGAACAGTGTATGATTATGATTATGATTCAGGCAGCATTACAGGTCAGAAGTCAGACTGGATCGGAACATTCAGAATATTTAATCCAGTTCCATCTGCTTGAAGATCGGATTCATCATGCCGGTATGAAGACGGGTTTGTTGTTTTGGTCTCCTCTGCTTTATTATATACATCATCAGTAAGATGTATGCTGAGTTTGTCCATTTAAAATCACTAGTTGGGTTTCCATTCAAACGTGATGCATATCTTTTCAAAATTCTAACCCCCCCAACCCCCTTCAAAAAAAAAAAACAAATGCAAATGAGTTTCCATCAAGTTGTTCAAGCAGATGACGGTGATATTGGAAACCTAGTAACCAGCAGTAAATAAAACAAGGCACGCATAGAAAATGGAGACAGGACTACAATTAGTTATGATTTTATGCGTTTCCATCTCCCACTATTAGCATTAACTCTTTTTCGCACAAGTCAAAAAACTCCTCAAGTGAGTGTAAAAAGCTTTATTAACAGCACACCCGACCCGAAATCCGACAGAAACACTCATTTAATTCCGTACCGACCCGACCTGCTTGACATAAAAACTGCGACCTGACCCGCACCCGCATTAAATTTCCCACACGAAGTAGACAAAAAACATTAATTAATTTTTTTCATGTAACGTAAGCAATAAACATCACGCATTTCATGCAAGAACATTTGAAGGGGTACTTCAGCGCTGGGAAGATGAATGTGTATTTAAACTAGGTCATTTATGTAGTAGAAATGTGAAATAATTTTTGAATTTGGTGCCTTCTAGACTGAGAAAAGACAGAAAATGTATTTTTGTCTCATGTGGATGAAAGACAACAACTCCCAGAATGCACTTGCTTCGCTGCCCAACGAGGCTATTCCCTACACCGCCCCACCGTCGTTTTGATCTTCATAATAATACAATAATTTTGTTTAGTTAGAGAATAAACACTACAATTAAAAACTGAACGTGTCTTTTCAATAAAGTGTGAGTGAGTCGAACGAAAGTCACGGGACAAACGCAGCGGGATTCAGATTTCATTCATCACGAGAACGAAGAGCTGAGCAGAGCTGAGGTAAGCGCGGCAGTCATTCTCAGCGCGTGTCCAGTCTGGCACGTTTTCAGATCACATATGGAAGCTAAACTTTCATAGGAATTCATTGAAAAGTTGAAACACTCACTTTTCCGCACCACTCCGTTATTAAAGCCCGAGCCCGAGTCGAGTGGCCGTGTGCATTTACATTATGAGAGTGAGATCCCTCCGCTGTGGGCGGGTTGAAAACATGCGTAACAGCTCCTTATACTGGCTGTAGTTTTTAGCCTCTGGCCAAAAATCCTCCGATGAATCTGAGGATTTTTTCCAGAAATAAAATGCATAATTCTCTCGTCTCAGGAGGATATGAGGGGGGAAAGTACCATAATTTGAATATACTACCGGGTTTCTACTGATACAAAGCTTAATGCTAAATCACTGAAGTTACCCTTTAATAGACACGCAGCCCATCATGTTAAGAACGAAGAAGAAGAAAAGAGAGAGAGAGAGAGAGAGAGAGAGAGAGATTTTTTCCCCCCAATTTATTAAACATTGATTGCATTAAACACATTGCAAGTAGCCTAAAGCTAACAGAACAGTGTTTTAGTAGGCCTATATAACTGTATGCTTATAGCCTATTAAATATTTTAGCGGATATATTTTCACTCTGCATTTAAACACAGCTCTTCTGAAACTCTGCAGTGTATATGTGACCATTGGTCCTCTTTTTTTACCAGCATGAAAAATAGGCTAAAACTTTTATTCATATTGTGAATAGATCAAATACAGAAAGCAAGCAAAGCACGCTCCCTTTTATATAATCACTATAGCTGTCAATCAGATGCAGCGCGACTGGCAGTGCTTAAAGAGGCAAGTTGTGCAGAAGCCTTTAACGGTCTTCAGACAGAGCGTGAACACAGTCACGGCACCATTTGGAAGCATCTGCCTATCACTGTGTACCGGATTGAGTCGAAATAATCTTGGCTATTGGACCAACAGTCCACCCGTGCCTACCAGTCCGACCCACACGTAAATATTATTCCACCCGTTATATCAAATATTAGCGGGTCACCCGTCGGGGTACCTGCGGGTACCTGCCAACGTGCAGGACTCTGGCCCCGTAGTTTCTCTATGTGCTTCGAAAGTGAGGGGTGAGCGGTGGGTGGTTGCAATTCACAACCTCACTGCTAGATGCCGCTAAATTTTACACATTGCACCTTTTAAGGGATTTTTTTCTTCTTCTAAATTTGGCATTTCCATCACTTATTTATGATGTGATACTTCAAAATGTGCATAAAAACAGGGTGATGGAAACATAGCTACTGTCTCAATACATTAAATGGGCACTTCAGCGCTGGGAAGATGAATGTGTATTTAAACTGTGTCATTTATGTAGTAGAAATGTGAAATTATTTTTGAATTTGGTGCCTTCTAGACTGAGAAAAGACAGAAAATGTATTTTTGTCTCATGTGGATGAAAGACAACAACTCCCAGAATGCACTTGCTTCGCTGCCAAACGAGGCCATTCCCAAAGCCACGGCCACTGGTTATCACTTGCCCACCATGACAACCCCCCACCGTGGTTTTGATTTTCATACTAATACAATAATTTCGTTCAGTTAGAGAATAGACACTACAATTAAAAACTGAACGTGTCTTTTCAATAAAGTGTGAGTGAGCCGAACGAAAGTCACGGCACAGACGCAGCAGGAGTCAGATTTCATTCATCACGAGAGCGAAGAGCTGAGCAGAGCTGAGGTAAACGCGGCAGTCATTCTCAGCGCGTGTCCAGTCTGGCACGTTTTCAGATCGCATGTGGAAGCTAAACTTTCATAGGAATTAATTGAAAAGTTGAAACACTCACTTTGCTCCGCATCGCTCCGTTATGAATGCCCGAGCCGAGCGGTAGCGGGCGTGCGCATTTACATTCTGTGAGTGAGATCCCTCCCCTGTGGGCGGGTTGATAACATGTGGAACTAGCTCCTGTAGTCTCTAGCTTCTGGCCAAAAATCCTCCGATGATGCAAAATGACAATATTTCTGGATTTTTTCCAGAAATAAAATGCATAATTCTCTCGTCTCAGGGGGATATGAGGGGGGAAAGTACCATCATTTGAATATACTACTGGGTTTCTACTGATACAAAGCGTAATGCTAAATCGCTGAAGTTACCCTGTAAGCCTAGTTAAGAATTTTCTTTATAATGGTTTTCTATGTGAAAAATTGCTTAACGTGCAATTTAGCGTGTTGCGTTCATAGTCTGGGCACATCTGCTTATAGTATGGTTCATCAATAAGGTTTGTTACAACCCTATTTTCTCCTTTCTGTACTGCGAAAATGTAAAATAAATAGAAAAGTTGTAAATATGTGGATAAAAATGTTGTATTTTGATCTCAACAACCCTCTTGATTTTCCCTCCTGCTAACAATATAGACAAAGTACGATGAAAAATAAATCTTGAGATACTAATAGGCAGTGCTCTGAATCATATTGCTAGTGTGAAAATAATAAAAAGTATAATTTTAACATGCCATATGATTGTACCATCAATAACCCCCGAAGGATTCATTGTTTAATTGGTATTCAGCCCTAAATTTAGCAAGGTAATTAAAATCCAGAGATGTTCCTCATTTCCAGAACTTCCAGAGCCGATTATGTGGCTAATGCACTGAGCTCTTTCACTGTCCGTGTGCAGGCAATCCACTGCTGGGATCGCTGAAAGCTTCCCAAAAAATGCTTTTCCCTGAAAAGAGGTGGACAAGCTAAAGAAAGAAAAACTTGAGTGAGTGAGTGTACTCTTGCCTTCTGCTGCCTTTTTCTTCCTGTCTCGGATGGACTAGAGAAATAAATAAATAAAAATAAGTGCAGTGTTGACACACTGTGTCCTTGTGGCCAGATTATCCACTCATGCCTGAGCGGTGGGTAAAGCCTCTACATTATTCAGTCAGCTGTGCGTGGCATGCTGGGCCCGGGCTGGGAGAGAGAGATGTGGAGAAATGCGGGGAATTTCTCTCCGAGAGAGGTTTACTAGTTTTAAGTTGGACTTTTAAGCTCCCTGTGCTTGCAGCGTACACATCCGCCTCACAGTCCGTAGGAGGGATGACAGGTTCATTTATGAAGTGTGCTGTATTCTCTGGGGATGCTCAAGTTTTGTTAGTGAGTAAAGCATCGGGAAGCGTTTTCAAGGCTAGCACTGCTGAAACGCCTCTTGGGGCAGCTGTCCAAGGTGCTGAAATTTTAATCGCGCTTTAGAAATTCTAGAAATTCCAGACGCAAACAGTTGTCAGGCTTTCTGTGCTCTTAAAAACTACATGTTCGGTTTGTCTCCACTGATCAAACAAGTGTCCTTTACATGGCTTGACAAAGTCGTCCATGAAGTGGAAACAGTGCCAGACCTTCTGAATATTTGTTTAGCTTTATCTTGCTATTAATTGTGTGTGTGTTTATTTAGCATATATCTGTTTCTTAAATAGTCTTATGTGAACAAAACATAATTTTTTTTTGATTCATCAAGCTTGCAGAGATGAAAAGAGCCTTCCTCTTAATTTAATTAATTAATTAATTATAATAATAGAATAACTTAAAGGTACACTATGTAACTTTTTTTTTGTTTCAAAATGAACAAAGTTTAAAAAATGAGTAAATACATCATCAATCCTTCTTCCAAAACGTGTTTTTTGTCTTTCCCTGATTCACTATTACTGTTATAAGTGTATTTTAGATCTGAAATTGCATATTTGTATGTCACTCGCCTGTGCGTGTCTCGTCATATCCGTAAATAGAGAAACATTGCTCTGGCTACTTTGACACATGTTTCAGGTGTAGGAGTGGCATAGGTTAGTTCTGTCATGACAACTGAACTGAAAATGAGTGTTTGGCATGGTAATGGCTATGACAATGTTGATATTTTTGGTGGAATAGATCTGCTACGCTGCTGCTGCAGAGCAAGTACAGGACTTGCTACTGCCAATACATACACGACACGCTGCTGTGAGCAAGTAAGACGTGCTGCTGCTGTACAATATAGCATACATACACTGAACAAAATTATAAACACAACACTTTTGTTTTTGCCCCCATTTTTCATAAGCTGAACTCAAAGATCTCACACTTTTTCTAGGTACATGTTCTATGTTGATGTCTAAATCTGTGTTAGTGAGCACTTCTCCTTTGCCGAGATAATCCATCCACCTCACAGGTGTGGCGTATCAAGATGCTGATTAGACAGCATGATTAATGCACAGCTAGGCCTGTCACGATAACTACTTTTTGTTTCGTGATATATCATCCCAGAAATAATTCGGATAAACGATATTATTGTCATTTTAAGACTTTTTTTATGCCGCTGAATATATAATCCTAATATAACAGCATAATAATGCAACTATACTTTCAAATGACAACCTTTTAATTCTTTAGATCATGGAAATTAAGGGTAAAAAATATATTATCCTAAATAAGAAATTGAATAAATATTAATAAACATTTTTCCTTGTGAAACGGCTTTAACACTCGTCATTCTGCGTTGATATTTATATGTGCACCAGAACAGGGGATTGCGGCTTTGAAATCGAGTCAATTTGGGCTTATTCTTCCAAACTGTCAGTAGTTGTCAGGAAAACACTATAATGCCTCAAATGGCACCTTTTTTCACCTGTTGATAACCGCTTTGTGTATGAAGGAACTGCCCGAGAACCACTTTCGCCTCCGTCTCGGAAAACCTACACGATGACAGCAAAATCGAGTAAAATGTTGGTGACATTCATTATCATGTAAACATAATGGGTGATATATTGCATCACAAAAAATTATTGAGGTCATATACATATATTGTGCGATATATCGATATATTGATTATTGCGACAGGCCTATGCACAGGTGAGCCTTAGGCTGGCCACAATTTGTTCAGTGTAAATTACCCATAGCTGATCTATACAGGTGGAGCTGGGGAAGATGGAGGGTTTATGAAAGCGCACTGCTAAGGCAAATGCTAACCGAGTATTTAAAGGTTGAGCACACAAGCTCATTAGCTACTGATACAGCAGGAATCAATCAGCTGTGCCCTATAGAGAATGATATGATTGCAAGTGTTTTGCAAGACACATTAGCTTGCGCCATCTAGAGTTTCATTACAGAACTTTGTATTTGTCACAACGATTGAAAAAAGTTGTCATCGAGTAGCTAAATCTCTAACTTCCGTGGAATCACCCGTTTAAAAAATAAATAAATGCTGAACTGAGGAGAGTCTGCTGACAAAAGAGAATGCAACAGAGCTCGTAATAAAACGAGAATCATAATTGGCTTGGCTTTTTGGAGATGGCAGGAACTAAGGGATTTCAAATGTTGTAAAAGTGAGGTGGAGATTAGACCTGTCGCGATAGTCAATAAATCAATTAATCGCACGATAAAAAAAATGAGCTTGATAATTTCCAGCGTCCGTTTTTATATCCATGTTTTCCGAGTGTTACATTATATGATTATATGATCACACTCTTATATATGTAAATGTAAAGCGCGACAAGAATGCGCTGTATGTCAATGTCATGTCTGTCTGGCTGCGTCTCATGTCAGCTAATCGAGGGACACTCTGACACACACACACACACACACACACACACACACACACACACACACACACACACACACACACACACACACACACACACACACACACACACACACACACACACACACACACACACACACACACACACACACACACACACACACACACACTCGACGCACAGACAGACTCGCGTCAGTCTCCTGCTCACATCGAGTTCTCTTTTGCTCATAAACAAACAATAACAACAACACAGAGAATTTTGAGTATTCTCATATTAGGAGTCTTAAATTAGTTAAATAACGTCTTAAATGAACTTAAAAAGTTGTGAGGAAATGATGCGCGGGACTAGGGCTGGGTATTGTTCAAAATCTTTCGATCCGGTGCCAATTTCGATACCTCAGTTTCGATACCGGTTCCTAACGATACTTTTGTCGATACAATATGTTTTAAAATCCATTTCAAAATCAACAAAAATACATTAAACACAAAACTTTTGTTTTTCACCTTAATTAAAACTAATTCTGGTAACACTTCTCACTCAGGGTAACATTATAAATAAAACTGGTTTTGCTTTTTGTAAGGGTGCTCCGATCAGGATTTTTGGAGCCGATCACGATCGTCGATCACAGAAAGCAGTATCTGCCGATACGATCACCGATACCTATATCTATTTGAAGCATTCTTTTTATCATGTAGAATTATTTATAGGGAATTTTACCGACATTCATTCAGGGCCTGAATTTTATTTCTGACAATGGAGGAATCCCCCCCTTAGGTGACTCTTGTCATATAAATGTATATAATTATCTTACCTACTTGATCATGCAGTGCAGTTTTGTTTTTAAAGACAAACATTAGTATTGAGGTAAGAAATACTAAAGACATTTAATAAGAAATCAAATGTAAATGAATATTGGTCTTCCCTGAATAAATTAAATTAGATTAATCCTTACACTTAAGGTTGCAAAAGTTAGTAATTCAAGAGCAGTGAGTAAAGGTTAGGCAAACAACACAAGTCAAAATCGAAACTCAGTGACAACAGCAGTTTTTTCGACTACTGTCACTTTAAGAGCGAACACAGATACGGTTACATGCAGTTGCACAAAATGTTCACTCGCGAGTCACGTTTTTTTACGGTCTATGGTCACGACGGGGTTTTTGACCATTTCAGCTCAATTTGTAGCTTTTGAGCTTTTTGTGAGATGGTGTGTGTGTGTGCTGAGCGGTTTGAACACTGGCAAGACTTAAAAATAAAAGCAAATGATAAACTTTAGTGACGATGCGACACTGCCTCTATTGTGCAAGTGGCAAATGTGTCAACTGTGCAGCTCGATTTTAGTGCAGATGCGATGCGCTGATTTGAAGCCATTTGAGCATTATGAAAGGGAGAGAGAGAGCGCGCACGCGGTGATTCACTCGCGCTGTTTGTGAACTTGCGTCTCACAGAAAGTTTTCCTTTTGCGCCTTTGGTTGCAATACTTATTGCATATGTTGCACTTTGCTGACTCGGCATCCACTTTGATAAGTGTATAAAAGCCGCTTGGGTTTTGAAACCGAAATTTGGCACCGAAAGATAAATAATTTTTCGATACTCATAGTATTCAATACCATAAAAGTATCTCCATTCGGTGCCCAGCCCTACGCGGGACAGCGCGTCAGATCCACGTCATGTTCGGCAGCGGCTGTTCTTAAAGTGGCTGGAGCACTGATGATGCCTGTCATTAATGTTCATCAAAGAACAACAGGGAAAAGTGAAGCTTTAATGATGATTAATCTATATTTCATTTATTATTTATGCAGTTAAGAAAGGTGTTTGATAACTATTACATGTCTGTAGGTCTAACAGGGAAGGCACAGGTAAAAAATAACATTTATTATAATGGGGTTATGTAAAGATTGTTTTAAGTTTACTTAAAGCTACACTGTGTAACTTTTTTAGTTTATTCTTAGCTAAAAACACTTAGTTCTTTCAAAAATATATGTGCTCATTAATGTAAATTTACTTCTTTCAAGTAATAAAGTATTCTCGTAAGTTTATAATATGCCATTGAAAATACATACGGGTAAGGGGTTCAAATGGGGGTCGCCATG
This sequence comes from Romanogobio albipinnatus, assembly GCA_023566225.1. Taxonomy (NCBI): domain Eukaryota; kingdom Metazoa; phylum Chordata; class Actinopteri; order Cypriniformes; family Gobionidae; genus Romanogobio; species Romanogobio albipinnatus. The sequence continues at coordinate 65,019,566 of CM042239.1, forward strand.
TTGCCCCTCCATCTTGAAAGTACATTAGCCAAAGAGGGACATTCCCGTAAATTCCAGCTTCACCTTTCGCGTTTTAACACTCTGTAACGAGTAGGAAAATAGTGTGGCCCCTTTAATAGCGTTCGCCCCGGTTGGAGCGCCTGCGTTCTGTGTGTGTGTGTGTGTGTGTGTGTGTGTGTGTGTGCACTGCGCCTCGAGCTCCCATGTGTGCGGATTATTTTCTGTCTTCTGTTGCTAACATTCATTTATTTTTGTTTTGTTGGGTAATGCTGTGGACGGAAGTGGAGTTTGTGCCGGACTCTTGTGGGGGTTCCGCGGTGAATAAAGTGCGGGCTGTTTGATGTCAATCGCCTCTGTGTTTGCATCGACTCCAGTTGCGTTGAGTGAGCTATCCGTATTTTTCACCCAGACACACGCGTTACAACTCGATGGCGAATGTGAAGAGGGGGATTGCTGGATCGAACTGGAAGCCATGTTAATCTTGGACTAAATCGGCCACTGTAGGAGTTAAAACGAAATCGGAATTGGGAGGAAAAGAAACTAATATTTATTGGATGGTCATATATCCTTTCACCGCTAGATGGGGGAAAATATCACACAGTGTAGCTTTAAATTAAAAGTAGTTTTTTTTTTAAAAGCCTAATAAATGTTGAAATTGGTAGCTTTCAGTTATACTTTAATGTAACGTCATGACTCATGAATGTTTCATTCATAAAAACATGACAATACAACACATATTTAAAATATGCTGTCAATTAATTGTTTCTACATTAATTTGGAGAGTAACTGAAATTATTACAATATCAAAACATTAAAAACGTATTAATCGTTATTAATTACAGAAAAAAATTTGATTAAGTAGTACATTTTTTTTAATCGATTCCCAGCACTACCTAAAACACAATTTGTTCAAGTGCATTTGGACTGAGAGTCCATTGCATTTTTGTTTTGGTTGTTTTTTTAATTTATTGTGGATATTTAAAATGCTTTCCGTTTTCAGTGTTAAATAGTCTTTAGAAATAAAAGTTTATTGATATTTGAAAAGGTGTAGCTGCATTATTATACCATTATCATTATTTTAGATGAAAATGGTCTCAGAACGACAATATTATCGTTTATCGCAATAATTTTGTGGCCAATTTATCGTCCAGTAAAATTTGTTATCGTGACGGCGTTTTTATTTCTCAACAGGTGAGTAGGGTATTTTACTGAACAGATAAATTGCCATATGTAGCTTTATAACAGAGTTAATTGTAAAGCATTATGTATTGTGAAGGGTCATCTCATTATGGGTTGTTGTGGCGCTGTGCTGGAATTTATTTTCAAGGAAGTACCATGTCTATTAATGGGTATAGCTACAGTAACGTCTTCAGCTAGTCAGCTTGAGATTCTTTCCATCTAAACTGGTTATATCCATCTATATCTTAAGCCTAGTAGTGAATGTTTTATGAGCAGTAGGATAACCATATTCATCCGTGCAGTCACGCAGAGCCGAAGCACAACCAAAACAATGTTCTCCCACGGAATGCTTGCAGAGGGCCAAAAGTTACATAGTGTACGTTTAAAGAGAAATCAAATTTTCCATGTTCCTTTGATGCTAAATTTATTGAACAGCATTTGTTGAAACCAAGCTCAGAAAACAACTCGTTTTGGATTTTGTCACAATATTTCCTGATAGTGCGAGAAAACCCCCCCGCCTCTGCTGCAGAAGATCAATGCCTAGTGATACTAAAGGCGCTGCTCTTACAGTTCCGTATTAGTAGACGTTGCTGCCGAACACTGTTGAAAGAGACGAGGTAATTCACATATGCTCTCTCTCTCCCCCTCCCTCTCTCTCTCTCTCCCCCTCCCTCTCTCTCTCTCTCTCTCTCTCTCTCTCTCTTTCTCTCTGTAACTGCATTAGTCTGCTATCAATGGCTCAAGCCTCCGTTACTAGCTCTAAAATGACGTTTTGGAATTGGCAACGGAGGCTTGGGTTTAGATGCGTAAGAAATTAGTCCTGCACACAAGAGCATTTTAAAGACAAGACCTGACAAATGTCTTGAAATAAATCATCTAAGCAATGTTTTGAGGTGTGGTAACCGTAGTATAAGCTAAATAAATGACTCCAGGCCATTGAATTATCCCCAAAAATAATTGGCCTGTCGTCAATTATTCCTTACTTCTACAACATTCCTTCGTTAGCCCCGCCTACCGATTCATGTAGTAGTAAATACGAGAAAGAACAAACACAGGATTACTCCAGCAACAAAACGATAGAGATACCTCTGAGGATTACAAGACATTTTGCAGTGCCAAGTTGTGGAAAAATATTGTCTGGCTATCATCAGACCAAGCTCAATTTAAGATTGAACATTGGTCTGGGGAGTCTGCTCTGTATTTTCTACTGCACAAGAGGCATGATCAAGCATAAATTAAATGAACCTGTACGCAATTGGATAGTCTTTCAACCAATCAGACCACAAGAGGCGTGATAAACGAGCATAATTCAAATGACTCTGTATGCAATTGGATAGTCCTTCAAACAAGAGGCATGATCAACGGGCAACAACCCATCGCTTCTCTATCCGTCATCGTGTTAAACCCGCCAATAGTGAGCCAGGTGGATAAGCCAGTCTGTGATTGGTTACCGCAAAAGTGTAACAGAAGCAGTAGAAATTAATGTGCAGGTTTCCAGACTGAGTTGCAGGGCGAAATCAAATCGCCGCCAGATCAGGCTGGGTTTACCCAGTCTAGGAAAAACAGTCTTTGCATCGTCTTTCTTATGACCCTAAGAAAGTGTGGATCGACTTTATTTTTAATGAAGTTCCAGTCAGAAAGACATTGTTCATTTGTTCGCTTCATTTATGCGGATTTGGTTTCAAACAAGACTATTCTGTGCAGGCTTTTCAAAGAGGCTGAAAATAAAAGATGATGCAGACTATATTGGATCCGACAATAGTGTCGCAACACACAAGTGTGAGTAACAGTGTTATTTTTTCGCATTTGTCACATATTGTTTTGTCTGATACAGATTGTTTGATATGTACTTATACTGTAGTGCCACAGTCAAACTGTGAATAGTTGTGATTAGTTTGCTGTTCTTCCTTTGCTTCGGCATTTATGGGGTTAATGAGTTGGATTATCGTATATGGAAGAAAGCACGTGGAGAACACTGCTTCTGTTATCGTTTTGACCTCAGCCATTCTCTGTAATACTGAATAAAAGCTTCTTCTTCTGTTTTTTTCATCAGCAAGACATTACAACACATAACATTTTATTTAAAACACGACACTGCAAATGGCAATACATACGTTTTTCATGTCATCGAAAACTATGAATAGCCTATAAGAACGACAGTGTGACAAACAATGGTACATTCATTCATAATTCCGTTTACACATAGCACTGCAAGTTATCGTTTGTCAACTATACTGTGGTAACTCCAAGTTCTCTTACGAGAGGTTCTCTCGTATTGCGTAAGTTCCTTACGCTACGGGAAAGTATTCTTTCTTCGAGATTTCTGAAAAACCCAAAATTATCCTTAATTTTGTAACATTGTCAACGCAGTGCGGCAGCCTGGCAGACCATAGCAGGCTATTCCAGCGTGCCATTGGCTGCTCTGCTGGCAACTGCAGCAGCCTATCGGTGAGCCCGCGTGACGTGGCGACCAATGAGGGCGCTTCGCGCCCACCTGGCTTCATTTGCCTACAGGTGGGGCGTGGCCACGTGTATATAAGCAGGGCTCACGGGCTGCATATTCGATTTTCTTTTCTTCAGCCAAGCCCTTCGCATCGCTGGATCTGGAACCCGCCGCCGTTGAACGTGCAGACGAGCAAGCAGAGGACAGCGCCTGAAGAAGCCGGCAGCATCGCGCCACCTTCAGCCATCCGTGCCTGCTCTGCTATCCGGCAGCATTATATCCTTTTATTGCTCAGTGTTGTCGCCGCTGCGTCACACTTTCACAAAAAGAGCCGAGCGTTTTTCTAAAAATGTCTCGTTCCACCTGCGGCTCGTGTCACGCGCAGCTCAGTTCCGGGGACCGCCATGTGATCTGCGCTCTCTGCCTGGGCCGTGATCACGCCGCCGCCGCACTTCTCGCCGGCGGATGCCCGGAGTGCGAAGAACTAACGATGTCGACCCTGCGGGCTCGACTCGATCAGTTCGAAGATGACATCCCTCCAGTCTCTGCTAAGCAGCGCAGGAAAAAGCGCCGCTCGCAGCGGACTCCGGAGTTGGCCGAGAGAAGCTCGCCGGAACCCTTCCCGCCCGCTTCACTCTCGCCTTCCCCGCCCCCACCCCAGGCCGCCATTTCTGTTGCCGCCTCTGGGGATGAGGCGGATGCGGCCGCGGAACGCGCCGACAGCTGCTCCATCATGGCTTCTGACAGCGAGGAATGGTCTTCCGCGACCTCTTCAGTCCGAGCCTCCGGACGCTCTCGAGCGGGTGAGGACGCCGAACTGTTGCGCCTTCTCACCCGGGCTGTCGAGCAGCTAGGCCTCGAATGGGCCCCGCCTAAGGTGGCAGCGCCGAATCGGCTCGACGGATGCTTCCTGAACAGTCGCCGCCGTGCGCCCACCGCCAGGACTGCACCCTTTCTGCCAGAGCTTCACGAGGAGCTCGCGAAGTCCTGGAACGCGCCATTCTCCGCGAGGGTCTCGTCTCAGGCTTCTTCGACGCTCTCACAAGTTGACGGCGCGGCTGAGAAAGGCTACAACGCTATCCCTCCGGTGGAAGAGGCGGTCCCAGCGCACCTTTGCCCGCCTTCTGGTTGGCGCTCAAAGGCTGCCCTCCCGTCTAAGGCCTGCAGAGTGACGTCATCGCTGATCGGCCGCGCTTTCGCTGCCTCCGGTCAAGCTGCGTCTGCTCTGCACTCTATGGCCGTGCTGCAAATCCTCCAAGCCAATCTCCTCCGTGATCTGGACGAGAGGAGCTGTGACGCTGAGCTGATCACGGATTTGCGAAGCGCGACGGATCTCTCCCTCCGCGCTACCAAGACCGCAGCACAGGCCCTCGGACGCTCCATGGCCTCCCTCACGGTAGCTGAACGCCACCTCTGGCTCACGCTCGCGGACATGCGAGAAACAGAGCGCGCGGCCTTCTTAAACGCCCCGCTCTCTCCATCTGGGCTCTTCGGACCAGCGGTCAAGGGGATCGTCGACCGTTTCTCCGAAGTACAGAAGACGACGCAGGCCATGAACCTCTTCCTGCCTCGACGCCCAGGCGCCAGCGGTAGCTCCGTTGCTTGCCGTCCTCGCGACCAGCCAGCACCGAGCTCCACGCAGCGCCCAGCGCGGCCCCCTTCGTCTCAGCGAAGACCGAGCGGCCGCCCCAGATCGCGCTCTTCCAGCCACGGTAAGCCGCCTCCCCCTCGGGGCCCCCGGCCTAGGATCGTGCTGAAGTCCGAGCCTCCAAAGCCCTCCTAGCCAGAGGCAAGAAACGACGGTTAAGTCCCGCTGCGGCCGGACCACCGTCAAAACTCTTTTTCCTGTCAGCCCCCACCACTGTGGCTGCTGCAGAGGAATTTCACGCAGCCAACGAGCCGGCAAAAACGCCCTCTCGCCTGTCAACCACCGCCGTTTTTACGGCGAACCAGAGAAATCACAAAAGTTGCATTATTTCTGGTTGCACGGCTCACGCCGTATGTGTTTCAAATGCAGTAAATGTGCCCACTTTTCTGTGTTCACCCCTGCACATAAGCACAATAAACCCTGTGTCCCCCACTCACATAAAGCGGCCTCCGGCCGCTCGAGTGCTAGAGTTAGGTCACGTGTCCGCTTGTCTGCGTCCACGCCTAGCCACCACACGCGCTGTCACACAGCCACTCTTAACCGGTCATGTTCCACGCGTAAGAGTTGTGCCCGCTCAAACGCGCTCACACATTTTCGCGAACATTATGCCCCAGGCGCTACGCGCCGCGCCACACACCATTTGTTTTCCGCCCAAGGTGGCCGAAGCGATGAGTGTAGGGCCACACACAAGACATTCCCCGCTCAAAGCGGTAGAGACACAGTGTGTAAGGCGGCCAGCCACCGAAAGCGAGCGGCTGGCCCACAGCACGGAGAGCGCGCGCACCGCGCCCGCCCCTCTTATACGGGCCGTCAAACCCGCGAAACGCGGTGTTTCGAGCCCAGAGGCCGTTCTGTCCCGTTTGGCACACGCGAAAGCGTGGGAAGCCATTCCAGGTGTATCAGAATGGGTGCTGAGAACAGTGAAGCACGGCTACACTCTGCAGTTCGCTCGTCGCCCTCCGCGCTTCTGTGCGCGTATAGAGACGAGAGTGAGCGAAGAAGTAGCACATCTACTTCGAGCGGAGATAGCCACGCTGCTGTGCAAAGGGGCTATAGAACCGGTTCCCCATTCTATGAGCGAGTCAGGCTTTTACAGCCGATATTTTCTCGTGCCAAAAAGGGACGGGTCGCTCAGACCGATTCTGGATCTGAGGCGTCTGAACAAAGCTCTTTTGAGGAGATCGTTCAAGATGCTTACGACCAAGCAGATCCTCGCGCATATTCGCCCGAGAGACTGGCTAATTTCCCTAGATTTGAAAGACGCATATTTTCAAATCAAGATAACGCCGCGTCACAGGCCATTCTTACGATTCGCCTTCGACGGCCAGGCTTATCAATACACCGTCCTTCCGTTCGGCCTGTCACTAGCACCCCGTACATTTACGAAGTGCATGGACGCGGCCCTCGCTCCCCTGAGAAACCGGGGGATGCGAATATTGAACTACTTGGACGACTGGCTCATCCTGGCGCAGTCAGAGGCCGAGCTCCTCGCCCACAGGGCAATGCTGCTCAGCCATTTGGACAGCCTGGGGCTCACGGTCAACTGGACCAAGAGCTCATTAGTGCCCACGCAATCAACCTCATTTCTGGGTTTGAATCTGGACACTGTGGCTATGTCTGCCCGCCTGTCACCACAACGCACGCGCCAAGTTCGGCGCATGGCTGCGTACTTCCGGCCGGGCAAAATCGCACCTCTCAAGCTTTTTCAGAGGATGCTGGGACGTATGGCCTCAGCTGCAGCTGTGCTCCAGCTGGGCTTAATGCGCATGCGCCCGCTGCAACGCTGGTTAAACGCCCGAGTGCCTCACAGAGCCTGGGCTGCCGGAGGTTTCAGGATCAGAGTGACTCAGGGCTGTGTTGCAGCCCTAGAGCCCTGGTTAGTAGCCGACTGGTACCAGCGGGGAGTGACAATGGGAGCCATCTCACACCGCAAAGTCATCTCGACGGACGCCTCCACCTCGGGTTGGGGCGCCGTTTTCGAGGGCAGACCGGCCTCGGGCCTCTGGTCGAGCGGAGAAAAACTCCTACACATAAACTGTTTGGAGATGATAGCGGTAGAGAACGCGCTCAAGCAGTTTCTCCCGTTTATACGGGGACACCATGTGTTGGTCCGGTCGGACAATACCACGGTGGTGTCCTACGTGAACCGGCAGGGCGGTGTCAGGTCCAGGTGTCTGGGCAATCTGACGGAACGCCTGCTCAGCCCTCGCTGAGAGCGGCGCACGTTCCGGGCCACCTCAACGTGGGCCCGGACAAGCTGTCCAGGGGCCTCATTCTCCCAGGAGAATGGTCCCTGCACCCCCAGACAGTCCAGCTGGTATGGCGCCTATTCGGCAGAGCGGAGCTCGACCTCTTTGCAACAAAAAAGAACGCCCGCTGCTCGACGTTCTTGTCCAAAAGCGAGGATGCGCTGTCCCAACTTTGGCCCAGCCTCCCGCTGTATGCTTTCCCGCCGATTTCCCTATTGACCCAGGTTATAGCGAAAATCAGGGAAACGCGCCGCCCGGTGCTCCTTATAGCGCCGCGCTGGGAGAACCAGATTTGGTACCCAGAGCTGGTGAAGCTGTCGCACTCACCCCCCTGGCCAGTTCCGCTGAGAGCAGACCTCCTCTCTCAAGCAGGAGGGTCAGTTTGGCATCCCCATCCAGAGCGATGGTCTCTGCATGTATGGGTGACCAACGGATACCCGTTGACCTGCCCGAAGGGGTTATGAACACGATCTCACACTCTAGAGCCCCCTCGACGAGGCGGTTATATAGTTCTAAGTGGTCGGTGTTCACTGAGTAGTGTGCTTCCAAGGGATTGGAACCGCAGCAATGTGGGGTCCAGCGGGTGCTCTCCTTCCTCCAGGAGCTCTTGGAACTGGGCAGGTCCCCTTCCACGCTCAAAGTGTATGTAGCGGCTATAGCAGCGTTCGCCCAGACGACGCTAGGCAGCACGCTAGGAAGGAACGAGCTCATCATCCGTTTCCTCAGAGGAGCTAGACGGATGAATCCCCCGCGGCTCCCATCGGTTCCTATTTGGGATCTGGCCTTGGTCCTAGAGGCCATGAAGGCTCATCCCTTTGAACCGCTCGAGACTGTGGAACCAAGGTTCCTTTCGCTAAAAACCGCGTTCCTGATAGCTCTGGCTTCAGTGAAACGCGTGGGGGATCTACACGCGCTCTCAGTGAGCCCGACGTGTATGGAGTTCGGTCCTAATGGCTCTAAGGTCATTCTCAGACCGAGGCATGGTTATGTCCCCAAAGCGATCGGCACTCCTTTCAGGGCGCAGATTATCTCCCTCTCGGCTCTGCCAGCATCCGACGAGGGGGACGGTGGCAATATCCTCTGCCCTGTCAGGGCATTGAGGGTTTATGTCACACGCTCCGCCGCCTTCAGGCGTTCTGAGCAGCTATTTGTTTCGTTTGGAGGGCGCGCTAAAGGTCTCGCCTCCTCGAAACAGACCCTGTCCAGGTGGATAGTGGACGCGATTGCAACTGCATACGCTTCCAAACACCTGCAGTGCCCGCTAGGTGTCAGAGCACACTCCACCAGAGGCATGGCCTTTTCGTGGGCTTGGGCCAGAGGGATTTCCATCCACGATATTTGCGTGGCGGCAGGCTGGGCCTCCCCGTCTACGTTCGTGAGATTTTACAATCTGGAAGTTCCTGCCTTACAGGCGAAAGTGTTATCAGTTCAATAAGGCTGTTGGTTCTGCCCGGTGATTCTGCGCAGACATAGCTCACATACTGGTAGTAAGTTCGGTACAAGGCTTATGTAAATTTGAAGGAGACCGGCGGTACAGTTCCCTCATTTACGAAAAGAGCTATTGTGAGTTTGAAGGTGACCGGCGGTGCCGTTACCTCACTCATATGACAAGATATTGTGAATTTGAAGGCGACCGGCCTTGCCGTTCCCTCATTCATGAGACAAGGTGTGGTGAATTTGAAGGCGACCGGCAGGTGCCGTTCCCTCATTCATAAGGCAGGGTGTTGTAACCACCCGTTGTAACCACCCGTCAGTTCAAACGAAGTGTCCGTATATGTGGTGGCCCGTTTCCTTTACCGGCCACCCTGCCCGAGCAGTGTTATGGTCCCCGGTTCCCTGGGATACATATGCTGTATGCGAGGCGCGCACGGCGTTGACAATATGTTCCCGTAGCGTAAGGAACTTACGCAATACGAGAGAACCTCTCGTAAGAGAACGATACTCGGTTACTTAACGTAACCTCGGTTCTCTCTAGAAGAGGGAACGAGTATTGCGTTCCTTGCCGTGCGCCCCGCGGGCTTTTACGCTTCAGAACTACGAAAACCGAATATGCAGCCCGTGAGCCCTGCTTATATACACGTGGCCACGCCCCACCTGTAGGCAAATGAAGCCAGGTGGGCGCGAAGCGCCCTCATTGGTCGCCACGTCACGCGGGCTCACCGATAGGCTGCTGCAGTTGCCAGCAGAGCAGCCAATGGCACGCTGGAATAGCCTGCTATGGTCTGCCAGGCTGCCGCACTGCGTTGACAATGTTACAAAATTAAGGATAATTTTGGGTTTTTCAGAAATCTCGAAGAAAGAATACTTTCCCGTAGCGTAAGGAACTTACGCAATACTCGTTCCCTCTTCTAGAGAGAACCGAGGTTACGTTAAGTAACCGAGTATCGTACTTAAATTTTATTCGCCACAACCAAGACTTATAAAGTATATGTCAATTGCATTAATGTTTCAGATTGTTAGCAACTGTTTCAACTATGTAATGAGATATTTTTCAACGTTTTTTCGGATGATTTCAAAAAGTTCCACACGTGTAATGGCGGGGACGTTGAAGCTTTAGGGTGCACTATGTAACATTTTTTCAGTAAAATATCCAAAAACCACTAGGCCAGTGTTATACATTTTGTTCAGTTGAATACTTACAATATCCCAAATGTTCCCAACTATTTTTTAAATTGTGAGAAAATTTCTATTTTAACCAAGGAACTGGGACGTGTGAGGGAGTCGCCTGTCGATGGCGTCATATCTGCGTTCCCTCAGTTTCCGGTTTTATTTTGCAGAAACTCTTTACTCTTACTGCAGTGTGCAACAAGTGTCATAGCAGCCTCCGTGTGAACGCACAGAGTAACGTCATAACATAATTTTCAACACACTCAGATGTGTCTAATATGATAAACAGAGCTGCGTTACCTCATACTCATGGCCGGAAAAGCGGAAATGGCGACTATGCCATAATAAAGGTCCCGCTGCTCGCGAGGCATGTGTTCTGCTCTTCTTATTAACTATCACTCCTGCTTCTGCTTCATACTACAGTAACGTTAATAATCTTTGTTTTGAATAGGCGGCCTCTAGTGGACGGAAAAGTTACATAGTGCAGCTTTAATATGCAAAAACCTGTTACCCAATTATAGCAGTGGGCATTTACATCCACGTCTTGAATGTGTCAAGTCTATTAAAACGGAGGGTTTGAATAAGTGGGTTAAAAGCAGGATAGAAAATAGCTTATTACTTCTAAATTAGAAGAATTGTTAATGCAAAAATCTTGATAAAATCATAATTGGAATAAAATGCATTAAACTGAAGTCTGCATATGAATTTTCATCTATCTTTTACTTCAATATCATAACACAGTATTCTTTGCTATTGAGGCACTCAGTATCTCTCATCCTCAGAACATGTTCTGAAATAGGGGTGCACAGGTGCCTAACCAATGTGTCTACCAGCTGAAATCATCTCATCGTAGTGTCTTTTCTTTGTGCCATATTGCCGTGCCATGCATGAATGCCTGTCTAATCAGACTTCTCAAAAGAGCTGCATGTTCACTGCTGACCTGTTAAACATCTTTTGTGTCTGTCTGATTTGTTTGGTGTGTGTTGCATGAAAATGTGAACACAAAGCACATGATCTGGAAATACCATAAAAGCACAGAAATTAAAGCTGCTGAATTATCAGTTACTCCACACAAATCCCACCCACATATATATATATATATATATATATATATACACTCACCTAAAGGATTATTAGTAGGGCCCTATGAAATCCGTTTTATTTTTTCCCAAATTCCGTTTTATTTTTTCTCAAATTCCGTTTTTTCCATTTTAATTTTTGGTAATTCAGTTTTTTTTACCCTTAACTGTTATTTTAGTCATAAAAAGAGTGTGTTTTTAATGTTAATATAATAGAACATAAAACATAAAATAGGAATGACCTTAAATTTATTGAGGTAACAAACATCACATTTACTTTTCAGGACAAATACCGCATGATGCAACATAACACTCCACTCTAAATACTTCAAGTCATAACAAAATATTAGTGCTGTGAATTGATAATTAATCGCATTTTTTCTGTAATTAATCATGATTAATTGCAATTAAAAACATTGGAGTTTTTAATATTTTGATATTGTAATAATTTCAGTTACTCTCCAAATTAATTTAGAAACAACTTGAAGACCGCATATTTTAAATGTGTTGTAATAGCATTTTTATGAATGAAGGCCAGTATCACTGATATTAATGTCTATATGAAACATTAATGACGTTACATTACAGTATAACTGAAAGCTGCCAATTTCAACATTTATTAGGCTTTAAAAAAATAACTTAATTTAATCGAAATTAAAAAAAATCTTTACATAAACCCATTATAATAAATGTTATATTTACCTGTGGCCTTCCCTGTCAGACATAGTCTACACAGAAATTGAATAAAGTTATCAACACCTTTCTTAACAGCATAAATAATAAGTGAAATATAGATGAATCATCATTAAAGCTACAATCTTCTCTGGTCACGTTGTTTTTTGAACATTAATGACAGACATTATCAGTGCTACTGTCACTTTAAGATCTACGTTACCTCTGCTGAACATGACGCAGATCAGGCGCGCTGTCCCGCGCATCTCATTTCCTCTCAAGTTCATTTAAGACATTATTTTCCATACAGTACATTAAAGTGCATTAAAAACAAGATACAAACAAGATTAAAAGCAAAATACAGCAAGCACTCCCCGCGAGGGAGCTGCTCGGCACTGAGGGCTTAGCGTTGAGTTTCTTAACTTTTTCACCGATTACATACATGGATGAGAGCAGAGCGGTGGAGAGCCGCTTCGCCATACTTTCATTGTTTTGAAGGGGGAGCTGAAATGACGGGAGGGGTTGTGTCGCCCAGATTTGCTTCCCCCGGTCTGTATTTTCCCCAGACATACGTTCTTCTCCCACACAAAACCGCATTTCATTCCAAATATGTAAAATTCCGGGAAATTCCGCGTTAACAATAGATTCCGCGTTAATATGCCAATTCCGCGATTCCGTGATCGCGGAAATCATAGGGCCCTATATTAGGAACACCTGTTCAATTTTTCATTAATGCAATTATCTAATCAACCAATCACACAATCACATGGCAGTTGCTTCAATGCATTTAGGGGTGTGGTCCTGGTCAAGACAATGTCCTGAACTCCAAACTGAATGTCAGAATGGGAAAGAAAGGTGATTTAAGCAATTTTGAGCGTGGCATGGTTGTTGGTGCCAGACAGGCCGTTCTGAGAATTTCACAATCTGCTCAGTTACTGGGATTTTCACGCACAACCATTTCTAGGGTTTACAAAGAATGGTGTGAAAAGGGAAAAACATCCAGTATGCGGCAGTCCTGTGGGCGAAAATGCCTTGTTGATGCTAGAGGTCAGAGGAGAATGGGCAGACTGATTCAAGCTGATAGAAGAGCAACTTTGACTGAAATAACCACTCGTTACAACCGAGGTATGCAGCAAAGCATTTGTGAAGCCACAACACGCACAACCTTGAGGCGGATGGGCTACAACAGCAGAAGACCCCACCGGGTACCACTCATCTCCACTACAAATAGGAAAAAGAGGCTACAATTTGCACAAGCTCACCAAAATTGGACAGTTGAAGACTGGAAAAATGTTGCCTGGTCTGATGAGTCTCGATTTCTGTTGAGACATTCAGATGGTAGAGTCAGAATTTGGCATAAACAGAATGAGAACATGGATCCATCATGCCTTGTTACCACTGTGCAGGCTGGTGGTGGTGGTGTAATAGTGTGGGGGATGTTTTCTTGGCACACTTTAGTCCCCTTAGTGCCAATTGGGCATTGTTTAAATGCCACGGCCTACCTGAGCATTATATATATATACACACAAGCCTATTTGAACAAAAATACAGTAAAAAGGTAATATAATGATTTGCCGGTATTACAATTTAAAATAACTTTTCTTCTTGAATATATATATCCCACATTCCACAGATGCTCGATTGGATTGAAATCGAATCCAAAGGGCACATTATGCTGCTGAAAGAGACCACAGCCACCAGGGAATACCGTTTCCATGGGTGTACATGGTCTGCAACAATGCTTAGGTAGGTGGTACGTGTGGAATTAACATCCACATGGATGGCAGGACCAAAGGTTTCCCAGCAGAACATTGCTCAAATCATCACACTGCCTCCGCCGACTTGCCTTCTTCCCATAGTGCATCCTAGTGCCATGTGCTCCCCAGGTAAGTGGCGCACACGGCCATCCACGTGATGTAAAAGAAAACGTGATTTATCAGACCAGGCCACCTTCTTCCATTGCTCCTTGGTCCAGTTCTGATGCTCACGTGCCCACTGTTGGCGCTTTCGGCGGTGGACGGGGATCAGCATGGGCACCCTGACTGGTCTGCGGCTATGCAGCCCCATACGCAACAAACTGCGATGCACTGTGTATTCTGACACCAGAACCAGCATTAACTTGTTGAGGAATTTGAGCTACAGTAGCTCGTCTGTTTGATCGGACCACATAGGCCAGCCTTTGCTCCCCAGGTGCAGGCGCTTTGGCCGCCCATGACCCTGTCGCCGGTTCACCACTGTTCCTTCCTTGGACCACTTTTGATAGATACTGACTACTGCTGACTGGGAACACCCCACAAGAGCTGCAGTTTTGGAGATGCTCTGACCCAGTCGTCTAGCCATTACAATTTGGCCCTTGTCAAACTCGCTCAAATCCTATCTCTTTTTCATTTTTCCTGCTTCTAACAAATCAACTCTGAGGACAAAATGTTCACTTGCTGCCTAATATATTCTACCCACTAACAGGTGCCGTGATGAAGAGATACCTGTCATAATGTTATGCCTGATATGAATATGAACGGAAAGTTTCTTGAGGAACGCAAACATTTTGTGAGCGAACGCAAAGATTCTCGGGGGAACACAAACATTGTGCGATCAAACGCAAAGTTTCTCGAGGGAACACAAAACATTTTCGATAGAACTCAAAAAACATTGACTTATTATTTTTCCTTCCATCTCATTTTTTTTTTTTCTCCACCATGTCCCTTAAGGGGCTCCATACCACATCAAAAAGTTATCAGTTTTTATACTATTTCCACCATGATACGGATTCATACTCTTTCTTGTTCGCATTGAGGTCAGTAGGTATGATGCAATGTTTCTCCTTCAAAATATCAGGGCTTGTTACAAGAGAAAAGCAGCAGCATTAGGTGATACTGGTGTGCTGTCAGTATAGAGAGAGCATGTGTTTGATAATTGTTTACTGTAAAGATTATCAGCGGGTCTTTGCTCAGGTTTCAGGGTATTTGTTTGTGTCTATGAATGTTTGTGTATTTTCTTCTTCTCCCTCTTTGCCTATACTGCCTCACTGTGGACTATAGCATTGGACACCCACACACACACACACACACACACACACACACACACACACTTACCTGGAAGTGAATCACTTATACGCTCCTATTTCAGTCTCCCTTGCCATTACCGTCCATCCCACTTTCATTTTACATTTATTTATTTATTACATGTAATGACTCCGCAGGCTCTTGTTTTGGGGGCAAGCCTGGTCAGGTCTGGCCAGCATGGGTATATTAATTTCCAAGGCCAATCTGCAGCGGACGGATGAAATGATGTTGGTGCTTTCAAGCTTCTTCACCACATAAATGTATTCTGTTATAAAGCAGCCGGTAGAGCAGACTGCAGGTCATTGCGAGAGGTTGGGAGGATTTTTAT
Organism: Romanogobio albipinnatus; assembly: GCA_023566225.1. NCBI lineage: Eukaryota > Metazoa > Chordata > Actinopteri > Cypriniformes > Gobionidae > Romanogobio > Romanogobio albipinnatus. The sequence goes on from CM042239.1 coordinate 65,034,833, forward strand.
GCAGGGAATATTACTCTGCCACTTCTTGAACTCTCCTTATTTTGTGATTAAATAGATTTAGGCCTTGAGTTCTGCTGCTCCAGCATTTTCATCCGTTTTCTTTTTCGCTTGCTTGTTTTTGTTCCGAAGCATTTCACTCCTGTTGCTTTCGAGATGCTCATCAAATGCACACTTTATAAGACAATACCGCGATTAGACAGAGGGAGTTGTGATTTACATGAGCCAAGTTTGAGAAATTTAACAGCAGGCTCACGTTGTGCTTTCACACTGACTGTGTTTCTGCTGTGCAACAGAACTGCACAACTATACAGAAGTAATTACTATAGGTTACAATATTGAGTATTTTATATAATTCGGGCGTGTGGCATCGTTGTGAAATGTAATTTAGACAAGGCAGGGGAACATATTTCTATTCAGAAGGTGACTCAGTCTTTACTGAACTGAACATTGAAAGTGTAAATTGTCTTACAGCTTAAATCATCTGTATTCACACATAAAAGCATATATTGCAAAAGGTTTTGTTTATAGATCTACAGAGCTTTTTCTCCTAATTTTCCACTGATACATGACAATACTGATCAAGAGTCCCAAACCCATTAAACATGACTTCTCTGGGATGTGATGTGAAAGAGGAAAAATGTAAATCCATTTGATGATTTAAAGAGCCCTTCAAAATTCTTGCACTGGCAATAGAATAGATAGAATGAAAGATTACAATACATACACTACCATCCAAATGGCTTGGGTCTAGATAGATAGATAGATAGATAGATAGATAGATAGATAGATAGATAGATAGATAGATAGATAGATAGATAGATAGATAGATAGATAGATAGATAGATAGATAGATAGATAGATAGATAGATAGATAGATAGATAGATAGAAAATCATAATTACATAGTACAATGCATTGTTGAAGAAATCAACTAGCTAGTCCACGACTGTTTCCAGAAGCCAACTTTTCATTCAACCACGTTGGTTAATGATATCACGCATGTGGTCGAGTAATAACAAGGTCCCATGATGTGGATTTTTAAAATTATTTTATAATGTTTCCTGAGTTGTACTTATATTGTTAGTATGATTTTTACATCATAAAATGTCATAATTTAGAAATAAAAGGCATTTTCTATCTTGACTTTAGCCCTCTGGCGTGAATGCTCTGTTTGAAGGGGCGTGTCTGCTGTAAGACTTCAGTGTAAACGCCCACTGCTGTGATTGGCTGACATCTTTGCATTTGAAATGCGTATTACATGTGGAACCCTCTCGAATACTTTTACTACGTTTTTTTTTACTATTACAGCTGTCGAGATTAATGAATTGTGAAAGTGTTGATTATAGCATTGTTTTTAGATCTTTTCCCATCACATGAAAGGCTGCAGCGATGAGTATTGAGTACACAGACAGTCAGTTTATCGCGTAAATGCAGTGATTTCATCATTGCAACGATATTTCTCTCACAAAATGCTTTCACCATAACTAACAGCAACATAATATCGGTATGAATACAGTAACAGCTTTGTTGTGCAGCATAACAGCGTCATTCATTATAACGGCAGTTTGGGAAAGTGTGCAGATATACTCGCGACGTGTGATTCACAGCTTCAACCATTATAAAGAGTGTTCTTTGAATGCTTTTTCACAATTTAAATAACAGATTTGTTTCATGCTACTACGAGAAACAATGCGAAGTTGATCGTTTAGTCACTGGCTTGATTCACTGATGCATAAACAGTATTAAAGGGGTGATGAATTGAGAAATCAACTTTCCCTTGAGTCTTTGATATATAAAAGTTAATTGTGATATAAGAATATCCTGTAAATGTTGAAGCTGAAAACTTCCTTGTTAGTCAAAGAAAAGCTTTTATTGACACCAGGCCCAGCAAACGCTCGATCTCAGAATATGGCGACCCTTGACGTCATTGTATGCTGAAATGCCGCCTCAACAGATAAATATGTATGCCTGCTTCTGTAGCCCCGCTCACAGACTCGTGGAGCTAAACGGATTGCGCTACTGAGCTATAAACATGCCAAAGAGAGTAATATATTGTGCCGTGCCTGGTTGTGGAAGAACACAGTCGCTGCATAAGCTTCCTTCAGATTCTACTATTAGGAATGAGTGGTTGAACTTTATTTTTAATGAAGTTCCAGTGCGTAAGACATTACGCGTTTGTTTGCTTCATTTCACAGCAGAATCGATTGTAAACAAGATACAGGTCGAGACTGGATTTGCAGACATATTGAGATTAAAACAATGCTGTGCCTTCTATATTGGATCCAACAGGAATGGTGTAACACACTTATGTGAGTAAAACATGTTTTTATATGTGATAGTATTGCATTGTTACAGATCGTATTGATTATGTGTACATGTCTACCTGAACATACCTTAGCACGCTGTCAAAGGCTGAAGAATCCTTTATTTGTGGTGTTGTTGGTTCATTGCGATTCGGGATCAGACTCGGACATGTATGGGCAGGCATGGATTTATAAAACAGAGGCCCCTGGGCACAACATTTTCGAGGCCCCCCAGAACTCGTGACCCAAATTCACACAGCTTAAAAAAATCATGTGGGTTTTTCTTTAGTTTAAAACAAAACAAGGACAGTAAGAAAAGGGGGCAGAGTGGTGCAGAGATGGAAAAAGTACTAAAATATTGTAATCAAGTAAAAGTACCAATACTTTGATGAAATATTATATATCAAGTTTGTACAATATATTGATATATTTTTTTAAACGATATGGAATGAGGCAATACCATTCATATCCATACAGTAGGTCTGAAAAATAAAACACTACATTTTCAACTTAATATCCAAATAAACCTAATTAGTCAACTAAATTAACCATATAAACTAAATTACTGATCTGCCCACATTGTCACTGTATGATAATTGAGCGGATGACATCACCGTTTTCTACGGAGTGGCTGTACGGCCGAATAAAATTCTGTTGCATTATTTTCCTGTTTAACACTGTAAAGCTGCGTTGAAACAATCTGTCAGGAGAGGACGAGCGAGCCTTCTGCAAGTGAATCTCCGCAAAAAGTCAAGCTTCCGTGAATGAGCGCCACTGCGTGCATGCGCGCCAAACAGACGGAGCACAAAATTCTGACTGAAATATGCATATTGCTAAAATATTTGTTGTTGTAGAATTTTAAACCTACATGTATATGTTTATGAAAAATAATGTTGACCATTATAATGAGGTAATCAAATGCAGACTAATATAATTAGTTTGTGCTTTTGTTTTTATTTTCATTTTTAGTTTTGCCTTTAGTCAATTTAAAAACAAATTATTTTTGTTTTTAGATTGAATAGCTATGTTTCCATCCAAAGTTGCGAATGTAATTTATGCGCAAAAATGCAAAATCGCATAAAACATTTGCGAAAAAAGCACTGTTTCCATCCAGAGAGTTGAAGAGAACATAATCGTCTCTTCCTGATAAGCTACCGCTAAAAATCACTAAGAAACATAGGAGAAGCCACCATATATAATCATTTTCGTATACAATACATTTTTCGTATACAATACATACATTGCGTCTCAGAGAAACTCGTGCGTCTCAATAAACGTGTTGTCATGCTTTCAGAGGCAGTGCTGTTTGGGAAGCAGTCATCTAAGACAGGAGGGAAATATACCGAGCATCTTTGACAACAGAGTTCTGAATGACCAAAACACATTTCAGATGTTTTGCAAACAAGATTTTTCCGCTGGTCAGTAGCCTACAGTTATGCTGTTACATCGCGAAAGTCACATGATTTTTTTTTAATGCGCATCAAGGAATTTATTCGATAAGGCATTTCCATCGTAGTTTATGCGCATGTTTTCGTATCGGATAGAAAATGTATCCGACTCAAATGGGCGCATACGCATCTTGCCGTTTCAATCGAGTATTTTTTGATGCAATATCCCAAAATGCGCATAAAAATAGGTGGATGTGATTTTTACCACCTTTTTGCACAGCCTACATTCACTATATTTGTTTCCATATCCTTAAATATCAACATTGTTTAGAATATCATTGGGCAGGATGTGAAATACATTTTTTTTTTAATAATAAATACAGATTTTATTTTTAAAATATTTTTATTTCAGTTTTAGTTCTTTTATTAAATCAAGTTAAAATAAATGGAAATGACAAATGACTAGCTGAAATGAAAATATATTTTATTTTTCTTCAGTTAACATGTTTTCATGTTCTTAGTTTTAGTTTGAGTTAACTTATAGCCTAACCCTAAAAATAGCCCTGCAAGTTAGAATATGATTTATTAGTAGCCTATACTTGAGCCACTAGTTACATAATAGCCTACATAAATAAGCACATTTTTATCTCATAAAATAATGATTTAATCAGCATAAGGTTCTAAAAATATTAAAAACAACAAAGCGATACTTCTCTGTAGGTATGAACTGACGGGAAGATATAACGTTAGGCAATAGGCTACTTTTAAAATATGTGAAATACGTTCAACTAGAGAACGAGTCCCACATCTATGCATTGATAAGCCTAAAACGCGTATCTGGTCATAAAAAGGAACAGTCAACATTAAACGTTACGTTACTAAAAAGCAACATATCATACCATACGGGGACAGACGGTGAAATGCAGATGCTGGGCTCGCCTCTAAATCAGGAAAATAATTTATTTAGGTGGATCGGGTCAAACTCGGGGGATGCAGATGAAAGGCTTCTGCGCCGATCTGGCTATAAGGGGAAAAAATAATAGATAGACCTACATTTTTTTAGTCTGTCAAACTGGTTATGTACGTTATCCTACCCGTCGACGCCGGGTCTCTGCCGCCATCAGCGGCTTCCGAGGCACCTGTCTCTGTTTCGGTTTCGGTCGGCTATCCTTCTCCCTTTTAGCTTTCCGTTTGGTGGCTCCACTGCTCCATCGTTTTTTATCCATGTTGTTTGTTTTTTGTCCTCAACTCTTTTTCACACGGTCTTCTACCGCCTGTCTTGCCGCTGTCAACAGTTTCCGTGGTAACTCATTCATTAATTTTAATTGAATCTAATAATAAAAAATAAAAAAAAGGATGAGGCCACAGTTCGTGTGGTCTTGGAGGCCCCCTAGAGGTCGGAGGCCCCCAGGCACCGGCCCAATCGGCCCGGTGGTAAATCCGGCCTTGTGTATGGGCCAGTGCTCGCAAAGCCCAATGTCCCGGGGCTATGTGTTTTTCAGACGGGCTACCAAAACGTAAGCCCGGCCTGCCAACGGGCTATCTTAAATAGTGAAATAACATTCCTTTCTTGATGTGGGTTGTTCACTCTCTTGACTTGATATTTGAAGGGGGGGGGGGGCGCGTGCGTATGTGTGTGTACGGTTCGCGGGTATATTTACCGAACGGGTGGGCCAAGTAATAAAAAAATAACATTCCAATCAATTGCGGGTGGATGAGAGATGAATTTGTTTGAGTTTGAATTTGAGATGAGTTTGTTTTATAAAGACATTTTACGAGCTCTGTGGGTGATTCATTCCGGTTGCTGTTTCCCCACACGCTTTAAAAAAACAATCCCCCATGTACTGACAGGGGAGCAGAAGCTCATTAAATATGCTAATCTTATCCAATCCTAGCCGTGGGCGTTTACTTCCAAGTCTTCAGTGCGGCACGCCCATAAAAACCGAAACGATTTAGAAAGAAAGTCTGTGTGAACTTGAATAAAGCTACACATCAGAAATCACTGATCACAGATCAGGCATTAAGGAACACTGTTACTCACTGTGTGTGGCGGTGCTGACGAATCCATATCGTAAAAGTCTGTTTGTAAAGCCTGTGCTGACATTGCGACTGAATTAAATGTAAAAAATAAACTGAATCCATTTTCTCCAAATTCTCTGGGCGGGCAAAGCAGAGAAAGGGGAGGTAACCTTTCCCCGTATGACGGCATATAGGGAAGATTCCAGATCGGCCCATCTGAGCTTTCATTTTCTCAAAGGCGGAGCAGGATACCCAGGGCTTAGTTTACACCTATCGTCATTTCTAGCCACTGGGGGACCATATACAGGCTAGGGGAACTCATATTAATGTTAGAAATGTTCATGTCATGGGACCTTTAATGAATCCGTTTGAGAATTAATTAATGCTATGTTTTGCATCTGAGGACTAATTTTAATTTTTATCATTTGTTTTTCTTTATTTCCAGATTAAATCGTAGGCGTTTTCTTACATACTAGAGCACGTACGCACATGCACTCTAAAAGACAAAAATGACATTTGTATACAAAATAAAATATATAGATTATACTGAATGTCAGCTTGCTTATTTTGCTCAAGATAAGGATTTATTGAGTCCAAATGTCATGCAAACTATGTTGGTTTGGAACTATGGACACAGGACATTGAACGATGCTGATAAACACAGAACTTGCAACCATAGTTCGCTAACAATGCTTTTGGGAAACTAATACAATTAGTTTCTGATTACATTCACCCTTTGTTCATTCCCAGCAAACAATTTTGTGTTTAAAATACGTCTAATAGCCATCCAAACACAGTCCTGACATCTAGGTTAAATTTGGGCTGTCAGTGAAAATGTTATACACGTCTAACCGTCTAGCCCAAGAATAGACTAGTCATCTAGAACATGAACATGTCAAAGAAATGAAACCAAACACCTTGTAATCATTTTTGACATTGCTTACATGATGGAATATCATACATCTTGCAAGGTATTTTGGCTAGAAGTGAGTTACTCAAAGCCAGTCTATATAGAGTCTATAGTTAACCGAGATGGTGAAATGACAGCTATTACTTGCTGGGTTTAGTTACCTTGTTATCTCTGTATATTTAAGCCCTCAGTTTCTTCTGTTGATGAAAGTCTGGAGTTGTTATCGAGTTGTTAATCACAACTCATTTTATCAATTTATTCATGACAAGTCCAGCGTATTGCACAGTGTTCGCACAGCATCAAGACTATATACTGCAGATGTAGTAAGAGTGTTATGGCAGTATGTTATTCTGAATATCCAGGTCTTTTTTGCTTTTGTACTTCTGCTCAGTTACTCATTCAGTCAGTCACTACTGGACGCAGCTCGTGAGCAGCACAACAGTACAAACAGACCTGCAGCTACTGTCCAACTGCCTTTATTTATTCTTTCCTCCAACTTAGCCCATCAATTAACATCAGTGGAACTCAGCAGATCAGCAAGTATTGCCGCAGTCCAGGCTTGTTAAGTCCGACTCTGTGGGATAGCAATCCATAAGACTGGGTAATGCTCCAAGCCATCAGGACACACACAAACACACAGGACGCCTGACCCATTCTGTGCTCGCTCTCTCTCTCTCTCTCTCTCTCTCTCTCTCTCTCTCTCTCTCTCTCTCTCTCTCTCCTCCTCCTCCTCCTCCTCCTCCTCCATCACATGCTGAATCCAGAGAGTGAGTCAGACTTGAGTTAGTTAATTGAGCTGGCCTCTCATGTTTCTCCAATTAAAGACCTAACTTGTTTATCACGTAAATCTGAATAGAATAATGTTTTATCAGATTGATATAAAATACGAAGAGAAAAGAAAATATATTCCATTCTTTATCAGCCACATGAAGTGCATTAAACATTACTGTTATGCCCCTTTTGAAATTGATTTTGATTTTGTTTTTGGTATCTTTGATATTTGAATAGGTTTTCATACTTGAATGTTCAAAAAACAACAACATTTGTTTTCATATACTTTATATTGTTGCAGCTCCTCTCTTTTTAATCTGTCAGTAACGTTCTGTTTAGTTACGGTCTCTATGAAGCCCCTCCTTCCGAAAAGTTCAATGTGCTTTGATTGGTTGGCTGGACCAGTGTGTTGTGATTGGTCAACCACTTCAAGCATGTTTGGGAAATGTCACGCCTCTTACACTTTTAAAAATAAAGGTTCTTTTATTGGCATTGATGGTTCCATGAAATACCTTTAACATCAATGGAGCCTTTCCATTGCACAAAATGTTCCTTATAGTGGAAAAAGGTTCTTCGGATGGTTCTTTTAGGAACTGTTTACTGAAAGGATTTTGGGGGAATCTAAAAATGGTTCTTCTATGGAATCATGGCTAGGAATGCACCGAATGTTCGGCAACTGAAATTATTCGGCCCAAAATAGCAAAAATTGGCAGAATAAGTGAAAAGACAGAATACATTTTACAGAACAATGAGGTTTTTGATGACGCAATCAAATATAGCAACAGCGCGTGTGAGAGAGGTGCGCACATGCTTCTAATTGCAGCAATGCAGCACATGTCAGAAGTGTGGAAGCACTAAGCCTTGTTTATACTTTCGTCTGGCTCCGCAGCACGAGCCTCTGCTGACTGCGCGCCCCGCCTTTTTTTGTGTATGCCTTGGGCAGGAATGATTTAAATGAGGAATATTGTGGTGTGCACGTTCCCGGAAGAAACCACAAGACAACAATCAAGGTGTTTCAGGGAGTTCAGAAACAATGTTCACTGATATAGAGAATAACTCCCTTTGGAGTGGCTTTGTGCTTTGTAACCTTGCAGACCTTTTTCATGCTCAAACAGCAACGCTACAGACTAAAGGAAGTGTAAAAACGCATAATATAACCCCTTTGAGTAAGGTTTGTGAGTTGATAAAAAACTAATACAAAGATATTAATTATTAAAACATTATGAATACATAAAAAGGTATAAAAAATACTTGGGAGAAATGTAGCGTTGTACAGAGTTTGTGAAAAGCAATGTTTTTGCCATTTGTTGCAAGATTTCTGTATATCGACTGGTCACCTGACTAGTGGTCATATGAGCAATTCGACAAAACTGGAAGACTTTCCCAACATACAGGGAGTGCAGAATTATTAGGCAAATGAGTATTTTGACCACATCATCCTCGTTATGCATGTTGTCTTACTCCAAGCTGTATAGGCTGGAAAGCCTACTACCAATTAAGCATATTAGGTGATGTGCATCTCTGTAATGAGAAGGGGTGTGGTCTAATGACATCAACACCCTATATCAGGTGTGCATAATTATTAGGCAACTTCCTTTCCTTTGGCAAAATGGGTCAAAAGAAGGACTTGACAGGCTCAGGAAAGTCAAAAATAGTGAGATATATTGCAGAGGGATGCAGCAGTCTTAAAATAGCCAAGCTTCTGAAGCGTGATCATCGAACAATCAAGCGTTTCATTCAAAATAGTCAACAGGGTCGCAAGAAGCGTGTGGAAAAACCAAGGCGCAAAATAACTGCCCGTGAACTGAGAAAAGTCAAGCGTGCAGCTGCCAAGATGCCACTTGCCACCAGTTTGGCCATATTTCAGAGCTGCAACATCACTGGAGTGCCCAAAAGCACAAGGTGTGCAATTCTCAGAGACATGGCCAAGGTAAGAAAGGCAGAAAGTCGACCACCACTGAACAAGACACACAAGCTGAAACGTCAAGACTGGGCCAAGAAATATCTCAAGACTGATTTTTCTAAGGTTTTATGGACTGATGAAATGAGAGTGAGTCTTGATGGGCCAGATGGATGGGCCCGTGGCTGGATTGGTAAAGGGCAGAGAGCTCCAGTCCGACTCAGACGCCAGCAAGGTGGAGGTGGAGTACTGGTTTGGGCTGGTATCATCAAAGATGAGCTTGTGGGGCCTTTTCGGGTTGAGGATGGAGTCAAGCTCAACTCCCAGTCCTACTGCCAGTTTCTGGAAGACACCTTCTTCAAGCAGTGGTACAGGAAGAAGTCTGCATCCTTCAAGAAAAACATGATTTTCATGCAGGACAATGCTCCATCACACGCGTCCAAATACTCCACAGTGTGGCTGGCAAGAAAGGGTATAAAAGAAGAAAATCTAATGATATGGCCTCCTTGTTCACCTGATCTGAACCCCATTGAGAACCTGTGGTCCATCATCAAATGTGCGATTTACAAGTAGGGAAAACAGTACACCTCTCTGAACAGTGTCTGGGAGGCTGTGGTTGCTGCTGCACGCAATGTTGATGGTGAACAGATCAAAACACTGACAGAATCCATGGATGGCAGGCTTTTGAGTGTCTTTGCAAAGAAAGGTGGCTATATTGGTCACTGATTTGTTTTTGTTTGGTTTTTGAATGTCAGAAATGTATATTTGTGAATGTTGAGATGTTATATTGGTTTCACTGGTAAAAATAAATCATTGAAATGGCTATATAATTAGTTTTTTGTTAAGTTGCCTAATAATTATACACAGTAATAGTCACCTGCACACACAGATATCCCCCTAAAATAGCTCAAACTAAAAACCACTTCCAAAAATATTCAGCTTTGATATTAATGAGTTTTTTTTGTGTTCATTGACAACATGGTTGTTGTTTAATTACTAATGTTGTAAAATTAATCCTCAAAAATACAACTTGCCTAATAATTCTGCACTCCCTGTATATACTATAAGCGGTAGGCTTTTTAAGAACAACATTTATAAAAGGAAAAAAAGAGGAATTAGAGAGAATCAACACATTTGTGTGAATAATAGTCATTTAATCATAAAAAAGTAACTGTAATCTGATGATGAGCTTTTTAAAATGTAATATAATCTAATTACAAGCGTGTAATTTTTAGAATCTGATGATTACAAAATCCAGATTCCATTTAATCAGTTACTACCCAGCACTGAAAACAATGTATAACAGAAACAAGTCATTCAGACAAGGCAGCTGGTGCTTTGCATGTTGTCATATTGCAAATAAATGCAGTGGCAAAGGCAGATTAATATGATCTGAGTGCAATAAGACGGTTTATGGCACTCAGCAGCCCTAGAGGCCAATAGTAAAAGTCATGGCAAGCTGTCGAAGGCAAGACTAGAGGCCTGTTTAACAGAGTGAGCTTGAATGTGACTGATTTCAGATGAGCGGTCAGGCAGATCAAGGAGTTCTGTTTGTTTTATGTGAAGGAACCTTTGAAGCAAACCCATTTTAGATCTGCTTGATTTAGAACAAATTTAAACCAGACAATTGAGGACTATGATGCCTTTTTTCTGGTCAAAATATATAATTAACATTTTTTTTTGTGTGAATGTTTGAAACTTGCCTTGTCTAAAACATCTGTTCAAACAGTCATTTTAACCGTGCAATATATGTTTATTTTATATTTCAGACATATTTATATTTAAATAATCACATCAACACAATAATGTCTATGGTAGCCATCTTTTATCGTCATACATATGTTATTTTCATACGTTTATCATAAATATTTTCAAAAGAGTACTTATTATGGAAATACTTAAAAGAATGTGAACTGAACGTAAAGTTTTGAACACTTAATTGCATGCTAATTGCAATTAAATTAAAATGTATTATAGTTTAAATTAGGGATGCAACAATACAGTTAGTCCACGGTTCAATACATACCTCGGTTTTTAACCATGGTTTTCGGTTCGGTTCGGTTCTGATGGCTTGTCACATCAGTTTTTTGCTATTCTATTCTTAGGCGACAGGAACAGCAAGAGGTTAAGGAGAAAAAAATACTATTTTTTATTGCAATACTCTTACTTTATTTTACTTAAAAGAATTGAAAAACCTTACTTAAACTTAACTTTACTTAAAAAAAAACCCTTGTGCACATTCCTAGTGTATTGTATAATATAAAATAAATATATATAAAGATTTACACTGGCAGCTCATTTGCGCATTTAAGTATGAAATTGAATGAATAAATGTAAAAATAAAACACTACATAGACTTCACTATAAAATATACATTGATTCTTATTAAAGCTACTGTATTAGTTTTTCAGTCAAGAGCAGAGAGTGATTTTCTCTTTGTCTTTTGTTGTTGTATTAAAGGGTTAGTTCACCCAAAAATGAAAATTCTGTCATTAATTACTTAATTACTTATAATTCGACACCCGTAAGACATACGTTCATCTTCGGAACACAAATGAAGATATTTTTGTTGAAAGCTGATGGCTGAGAAAGGCCTCCATTGACATTCAGTACATTTACACTCACAAGACCCATAAGAGGCACTCAAAACGTCGTTACAAAGTCCATCTCACTACAGTGGCTCTACAATAATTTTAAGAAGCAACGATAGTAGTTTTTGAGCGGAAAAAAAAATCAAAATAACGACTTTATTCTACAAGTTCTTGTCTTCCTTGTCTGCCTCTGCCGTGAACTCACGAAGCACCACGACGCATGCGCGAGAATATGACGCAGAACCAGCGTTCGGACACGTGACCCAGAAGCGAGGAGATTTGTTTACAACGAGCAGAGGAAGATGCGCCGTATCTAAGCTGTTGAATTCTACATTGATCGTGCTTTAGGTCTCGGCGTAGGGCTCAAAATGGGACTAAAGTGTTTATTTCATGGATTCCCGAACGCCGTCGCTACGTCATATTCTCGCGCATGCGTCGTGGTGCTTCGTGAGTTCACGGCCGAGGACAACAAGGAAGACAAGAACTGGTAGAATAAAGTCGTTATTTTTATTTATTTTTTTCGCTCAAAAACTACTATCGTCGCTTGTTAAAATTATTGTAGAGCCACTGTAGTGAGATGGACTTTGTAACGACGTTTTTAGTGCCTTTTATGGGTCTTGTGAGTGTAAATGTACTGAATCCCTATGGAGGGCTTGCTGAGGCCTTTCTCAGCCATCAGCTTTCAACAAAAATATCTTCATTTGTGTTCCGAAGATGAACGAATGTCTTACGGGTGTCGAACGACATGAGGGTGAGTAATTAATGACATCATTTTCATTTTTGGGTGAACTAACCCTTTAACATTAAAGGGATAGTTCATAAAAAAATTAAAATTCTGTCATCGAGAAATGAATACAGGTTTGGAACAATATTAGAGTGAGTAATGTCACGGGGTGAGGAATCACACGACAAGGCAGGTTGAGTGAAAAGGCCCCGGAGGGTGGATTTTAATTACAGTGAGTGAAAAAGGTGAAAACAGTTCGTGAGCCGGTGCGTGGTGGCTGGTGAATCCTCGTCCCGTGGTGGTGCTCAATCCTAGTGAAAGTGGGTGTCCAAACGTGCTCCAGTGAAGTGGGCTGTCGGTCACTCGCTGCTTTCTGGGGGAGAACAACAAAGAGAGGTTAGTCCAGCAGTGCATTCAGCTCGAGACCAGAGTCTGTCTGTCTGCTCATCCGTAGCTGCTTTTGTAGCTCTGAGCTGATGGGGTGCAGCTGTGACCGATCAGCCCATGGTGATGATGTGCAGGTGTGTTGTTGCCAGGGCGACGCTGATTCCTCTGGGTGGACTCGTCACATTCCCCCCCCCTAAGCGTTGTCCTGGTCCTGCGAACATATGGAGACAGTAGGGGTGAAACAAAGGGAGGGTGGGGAATGACCCCTGACAGACCTGCATAAGCTGTCCATATCCTTGAGAGGCCGTCGGCGTTTGCGTTGGCGGCCCCGGCCCGATGACGTACCTCAAAGTGGAAGTCCTGGAGCGCTAGGAACCAGCGAGTCACCCTGGCGTTGGTGTCCTTGGCGCGGGCCATCCACTGTAGGGGCGCATGGTCGGTGACCAGGGTGAACTTGCGGCCTAGTAGATAGTACCTCAGCTCCAGGACTGCCCACTTGATGGCCAGGGCCTCCCTCTCGACGGCGGCGTACCTCGTCTCAGCCGGGGACAGCTTCCTGCTGATGTAGACGATCGGATGCTCCTCGCCTTCCTGGATTTGGGACAGGACGGCTCCCAGTCCTGTGTCGGAAGCATCCGTCTGCAGCAGGAAGGGGCAACCGAAGTCTGGAGCGCGGAGTACCGGCGACGACGTCAGGGCTGTCTTGACCCGGGCGAAAGCCTCTTCGAGGGCTGGGGTCCAGCAGACTTTCTCCGGCTGCCCCTTCCTGGTCAGGTCTGTCAGGGGGGCGGCTAGAGAGGAGAAGTTGGGGATAAAACATCGGTAATACCCTGCCAACCCCAAAAAGGCCCGTACCTGGGTCTTCGTCTGCGGTCTTGGGGCGGAGTGGATGGCCTCGACCTTCTTCTCCTGGGGCTGGATGAGGCCCCTTCCGACTCGGAAACCCAGGTACTTGGCCTCGGAGAGGGCGAGGTGACATTTGCGGGGGTTGGCAGTGAGTCCAGCCCGCCGGAGCTCCGAAAGCACCCTCCGCAGACGTTCCAGGTGGTCTTCCCATGCCTCGGAGTGGATGACGACATCATCTATGTAGGCCGCCGCGTAGGCCTGGTGGGGCCGCAAGATGATGTCCATCATCCGCTGGAAGGTCGCTGGGGCCCCGTGCAGGCCGAAGGGAAGGGTCCGGTACTGCCAGTGGCCACTGGGGGTAAAAAAAGCAGTCTTGGGTTTAGCGGATTCTGAGAGTGGTACCTGCCAATAGCCTTTGGTGAGGTCCAAGGTGCTGATGTACCGGGCCCTTCCCAATCGGTCCAGCAGCTCGTCGACCCGAGGCATGGGGTACCCGTCGAATTCGGAGACTTCGTTCAGGCGTCGGAAGTCGTTGCAGAAGCGGAGGGTGCCATCCGGCTTTGGGACCATCACGATGGGGCTGGACCACGGGCTCCGGGATGGTTCGATTACCCCCAACTTCAGCATCTGTTGGATCTCTTCCTCAATAGCCTGCCGACGAGCCTCCGGGACACGGTAGGGCCGTTGCCGGACGATGACTCCTGGCGAGGTTCGGACGTCGTGCTGTACCACATTGGTCTGCCCGGGCTGGGCCGAGAACACATCCTGGAACTGACTGACCAGGTGTTGCAGCTCCGCCTTCTGGGCAGCCGAAAGATGGGGGTTGACGTCTACAACCACGGGATCGGTGACACACAATGCCGCTACCTGGTCCCGGGTCCCCACCCATTTCTTCAGGAGGTTTATGTGGTAGAGTTGCTCTGCCTGCCGCCGTCCCGGCTGTCTCAGACGATAGGTGACTGGCCCAATTCTTTCAATCACAGTATAGGGTCCTTTCCAGGTGGCCAGGAATTTGCAGGCAGAGCTGGGGACCAGGACCATGACGCGGTCTCCCGGCTGGAACTCCCGTGGTTGGGCTGCCCGGTCGTACCGGCGTTGCTGCGCCTGTTGAGCCTTGCTGAGGTGTTCCCGGACTAATGGCATCACCCGGTCGATCCGGTCCCTCATCTGGCGGACGTGCTCGATGAGGGTGCGATGAGGGGCAGGCTGCTGCTCCCAAGCTTCTCGGGCGATGTCCAGGAGCCCTCGTGGTTGGCGGCCGAAGAGAAGCTCGAAGGGGGTGAAGCCAGTTGAGGCCTGGGGTACTTCGCGGATCCCGAAGAGCACATAAGGAATCATGAGGTCCCAATCCCGCTTATCCTCCGCCGCCACGCGTCTCAGCATCTGCTTGAGGGTCTGGTTGAACCTTTCTACCAGCCCGTCCGTCTGTGGGTGGTAGACTGTGGTCCTCAACTGCTTCACCCGCAGCAGCCTGCAGAGATCCGCCATTAGCCGGGACATGAACGGGGTACCCTGGTCAGTCAGTATCTCCGCTGGTATGCCAACCCGGCTGGCCAGCAGAAACAACTCCTGGGCGATGTTCTTCGCGGTGGCCTTGCGGAGGGGAATCGCTTCGGGGTGCCGGGTGGCATAGTCGACGATGACCAGGATGTGTTCGTGGCCACGGGCAGACTTCGGCAACGGCCCCACTATGTCCATCCCAATCCGTTCGAAGGGCACCTCGATGATGGGCAGCGGAATGAGTGGGCTGGGGGGAGGAGTCCTGGGCGACGTCACTTGGCAGGTCGGACAGGCCTGGCAGAACCCCTTCACCTCGGCCTCCAGTCCCGGCCAGTGGAACCGGTCGCGGATACGCTGCGTGGTGTTAGCTGCCCCGAGGTGACCTGCCATCGGATGGGAGTGCGCCAACTCCAGGATGGTTTCGGTCTTGGTCCGAGGAACAACTAATAATTTTTTCTCCTCCCCCCTCCGCTGTGCGACACAGTATAGCAGGCCCTTCTCAACGACAAAATGCGGGAGAGGATGGGGCCGTGGGAGGACGTCTTTCCCGTCGAGGGTCCGCACTTGGGACCAGCAGTGCTTCAGGCGATCGTCCTCCCGTTGTTCCTTGGCGAATGAGCCCCCTCCGGCAGCCTGCTGATACACATCAAAGAACGGATTAGTAGATTGGGAGGGGGACTCACCATCTCTCCCGCTGTCGGAGGCTAGCAGCGCCGGTCGGCGGCGGGGTCCTCGCGGCCGTCTCCGTCTTCGACGGTTCCCCTCCTGGCTGACAGGCTGAGTGGCGGCGGCGAGCAGGGCATCGAAGCCCGGCCAGTCTCTCCCCAGCAGTACGGCCACCGGAAGGTCCTCTACCAGGCCGACTTCCACCGGCCAGGTCCCTTGGGGCGACGAGATGGTGAATCGACGGGCTGGCACTTGGCGAGTGTCTCCATGCACACACGTAATGGGGAGGAAACTCTTCTCGCCTCTTCGGGGCCCACACACTCGTGACTGGAGAAGGGTGACCGTACTGCCAGAGTCCAGCAGGGCTCGGAAGTGTCTTCCCTCGATCACCACGTCTGCTTCCGGGGCTCCCGATGGCATCCGCTGGTGGACGATGCAGCCTGCCAGCCACGCACGCGGAGGCGGCATGGGTTCGGCGCTGGGCATGGGCTCGTCTCGCGGCGGGGGAACCGTCGGCCTGCACACTGGTCGCGAGGTGCCCTCGAACGGCCGTCGCTCCTGGACCACCCTCTGGGGAAACGGCAACGCTCGCTCCCCTGCCTCACGGTGGTGGATGGCATCCGCCAGCTCGATCGCCTCCACGAGGTCCGCGGTGGTGGCCGGGTTTCTCATCCCGACCGCCTGCCGGATGGAACGGGGAAGAGCACGGAGGAGGCGATCGACCACCACCCGTTCCGCTACCTGAGCTGCCGTGGGACTACCTTCCATCAGCCAGTGATGCGCGATGCGTTTCAGGTCGGCGGCTTGGGCACGGGCTGGCACACGAGGCTTGAATTCCCATTCATGAAACTGTTGGGCGGCACAGATAGATGAGAGCCCCAACCTCGCCAGGATTTCCCGCTTGACTTCGTCATAATCCTCAGCGATCGCTCGGGGAAGTGAAAAATAAGCCCGCTGGGCTTCTCCGGTCAGTAGAGGTGCCAGCGCGCGTGCCCAATCGCCCTCTGGCCACTCCTCTCTCCGGGCAGTGGTCTCGAAGACCTGTAGAAAAGCCTCCACGTCATCATCCGCCGTCATCTTCGGCAGTAGGCGGGTGGCTTGGGCACGCGGATCAGGTAGCGGAACGCGCTGGGCGGCGGCAGCACGGATGGCGGTGAGTTCGTCTTCCGTCCTTCCTTGGCGGGTGGCGAGATGTTCCGCGATTTGTTGCTGGCGGATGCTCACCTCCGTGAGGCGCTGCAACACTTCCTCCATCTTCGGGGGAGCGAGCGCGCTACTTCCGGGTTCTGGCGTGCAGGGAAAAAAAAACAAACAGAGAAGATTAGGATTATTGGGTGCGGTGAACTTGTCGGTGATTCCTCACGCTTCTGCCCGCATTCTCCACCATTGTCACGGGGTGAGGAATCACACGACAAGGCAGGTTGAGTGAAAAGGCCCCGGAGGGTGGATTTTAATTACAGTGAGTGAAAAAGGTGAAAACAGTTTGTGAGCCGGTGCGTGGTGGCTGGTGAATCCTCGTCCCGTGGTGGTGCTCAATCCTAGTGAAAGTGGGTGTCCAAACGTGCTCCAGTGAAGTGGGCTGTCGGTCACTCGCTGCTTTCTGGGGGAGAACAACAAAGAGAGGTTAGTCCAGCAGTGCATTCAGCTCAAGACCAGAGTCTGTCTGTCTGCTCATCCGTAGCTGCTTTTGTAGCTCTGAGCTGATGGGGTGCAGCTGTGACCGATCAGCCCATGGTGATGATGTGCAGGTGTGTTGTTGCCAGGGCGACGCTGATTCCTCTGGGTGGACTCGTCACAGTAAATAATGACATATTTTAGAGGTGAACTGTCCCTTTAAGGACAGCGTGTTCACTATAGGCTGTGCTACTGACAATTTAAGACCTCCGTTTATCTAATATACAGACACACGCGACTTTTACTTTCTCTTTAGACATAACCGACTGTGTTTATGTTAACCATGTGTGTATTTGACAGTATTAGCGCAGTAAGACGACTACTTAGTTCAGTAATCACGTGTTTGACAGGCGTTTAGTGTGCGCGCTCGGAAAAGCGCATGTTAAAACTGTGCACGCGAATGAGCCGGCAAGGCTTTAAAACGCATGCAAATAATGAACTTTCTTGATTGTGAATAACTATAGTGTTCCGTGAGTATAACTCTACCACTAACGTGTGATGTGAATGAATGTCGCGTTGTTCAGTATGGGATGGAGGCTAATGATAGAATTTGTAGAAAAATAATTCAATGCAAAACCGAAAAAAAACGCAATTCACAAGCGCGTATTAAATCGTGAATGCCGTACCGAACGGTTCAATATTATATTGAGAATTGTGGCATCCCTAGTTTAAATTTATATTAAATGCAGTTATCTGAACTCTAGAGTGCTTTTGGCTTTATATGTAATTTAATAATACCTTCTATTGTGTTTGAAATATGGTTTAAGTGTACTACTGTATGTAGGCTATTGACACACATTTTACTCAAATATACTTTAGTCATTTCTAATGAAATAAGTGTATTTGTTTAGAGCACAACAAAATGTTAATACAAGATTTATAATGTACTTTAAATGTGCAGTCCGTAACTTTTTTTGGTTAAAAATGATCCAAAATAATTTTTTGAGCAAGTACACAACAAGCCAGTCTTCAAAACTATCTCCTTGCCTTAGCCCCATTCACAACGGTAAGCTTGTAATAATGCGTTATAATTTGAGTGGTATGGTGGTGCCTTTGCATCTGTATACATAACGAAAGAGTCCGGCTAGTAGGCTATCGCATGTGAGGAGCATGTATACCGCATGTACTTCAGCAGATCATTTATAGCCTTTTCTCACAGCAGCTGGAGTAATTAAACATAGCATTTTGATGGCGGATTGTAATCCAGAAAGGCCCAAAGGACATCATCAGTAACAACTGGAGATTCACCCAAAGTCAAATAGACTGTACGGAATCTACAGGCAACGCGAATACACACACTAAATACATGTAGTCACGCAATGCTAATGCTGTTAACATTAACAATTTGAGAACAAAGTATAACAATAATAATAATTTGCACGGTTTGATGTTATATGAGCGACCGGTAGATTTAATCACTGTTGGTAGCGCAATTTATTGTAATGTTTTGTTCCCAAAAGTGGCAGACATATTTGCTTATTCAGATGACATTTTCCAGTGACAATTCTTATTTAGGTTATACTCCAAGATGTAGAATCTTTGATTCTGAAGTACAGTATCCACACCGGTGCGGTGATACCTCATACTCGGCCAGACATACTCCTCAAAACATTAGATTCATTCGAACTGAGGTGCCGCCGATGCACAACTCGCGTACAGATGATAACTTAGCAAATAACTGCATTTGCAGGTTTTTAAACAGAGATGGCGACACAGAGGCAAAACTTACGGACTCCAACTTTAAAGTAAAACTTAATCATTAGTGAACATTTAAAAGTGTACTTAAGTGTTCAGAAACAGTCATGAAAGTGTACTCTCTTTAAGTACAATTATGTGGCCTTTTATTTCATTAATAATATAGTATCTGCCTGCCCCCAGTTCAGATTGAATGAGCATGACACTTCCGTAATGGCATGGTGTTTCACAGAGACACTGGATCCCTTAACAGCAGCTCCTCACGACCATGTAAATTGCAAATTACGTTTAACACTAGTCATTCGAGCGCACATTCAGAAGACACTGACAATCCACAGAGAGGCAGTTTTAAGTTAAAATCTTCAGAATGTCTTGCTGCCAGTCTGTCTTAATGGAAAGCCATTAATGCTGGAATGCCTGAACAAATGCTTCGGCTTGCAGGAATCGCATTTGTTACCGAGGGCATTTGTTATTGAAATGGGTGGCGTGCTGCTATTTTGCACATATGTGCATGAATAATATCCCCAAATCCAGCAAGTTTATTTATAGCGAGAGGCTGTGTGTCTGTCTCCAGTATTTTATTTGTTGGGAACAAACATCCTTGTGTGTGTGTGTGTGTTTATTTCTTTACTCTTTATTGCTTAGCTGTGGCAGAACAATTTTCTCACTTGCAGTTTAACATTATAGACCAGCTAGTACTATTCTAGAGTGGAAGCATCTTCTGTTTTTATTGAAAAAATGCACATCACCTTGACATTCATGTGTCTTTTTACCAATGAGAACGACCCCCATCCAGCAGCTCTCCAGAAAACATGTTTAAGGTATTAATCTCAGGCTCAAATGTTGTTCCGTCACATTAGCTAATGAAGAAGACCGCTTGGAAGCGCCACCTCTTAAAATGCTGCAATGGCACTTTCATGGGAACGCCACGTCCTTTATGTACCTGGCCGAGGACACCAACACTCTATAGAGCGTGAGAGACAAAGGGAAAGAGAGTGGAACTGGTCACCTTACCCTGGGCTCATTGTGACAGCTGGCAGCCGCTGCAGAGTCACCTGAGCGGCCCATCGGAAATCAATAAGCTCACTCTTTAATTGTGTAAGAAAAGAGATTCAGTGCACCACATCATCTGTTAGGACAACTTGACTTTGGTTCCACCGCCCGTGATTGCTGATCACTGGACAGATTATGACAATGGAGCTTTCCCATCTGTATTTTCAGGCTCCATTTAAAATGCATAGAGCCAAAGTGTTCCTGTCACAGGCGTTTTGTATGTGAGCAAACTGCTACTGGTTTATTAGTGGTGTTTTGTAGGACAAGTATCACTATAAATATTGCAACTCTTGTGACTTAATTGTATTGAATGTGTAGCCTAGAAATCTAGACGCACCCTAGCGGCAGCAAATATAATTTGCAGCCAGGGCGTCTAGCAACTCTCCGTTGGCTTGCGAGCTGGAAAAAACAAACTCTAGTCAGGCCAATCACATCGTGTATAGAGTCAGTGGATGGGCTTAACACAAAGACGGCAGAGTTGTGGCGGTTCCGCGTGCTACTTGAAAACAAGGTAGCTGGAGAACAGCTGTCTTTCGAATCGGCTTTGGCTGCGACTCTGGAAGACTTGGAGTTATGCTTTTCTTTGAGAAAAGAACAAAAGAACGGCACTGAAGTCATTTTAAAAAAAGGAAGATGTGTTCGGAGTTTTGCCAACCGGATACAGCAAAAGTTTAATCTATCAGGTCCACTACACCTTCTTTGTTGCTCTGGTTGGTTGTAGCGCTATCCTATTGCGTGCAGAAGGAATTTGAAAGACAACCCTTTGGGATTGATTCGGATTGAGCCCTGCTAATGGTGAGTTCCCAGACCCAACATCTTGATGTGGGGCTGGCTTGTCAGGCTATTGAACGTGCACTTCAGAACTTAAACTTGCAGATAATATAAAGGCCTGTTCACACCGGGACGATTTTCGCGTGCGTTTATCACCAACGTTTAACGCCTCGTGACTGAACTAAGGGCGCCAATGTGAGTGGGCACACCGACACGCAAAACGGCAGCCGCAAAAGTGTAATAAAATAAAAAAAACGCTTGGACGCTTTTTGCTTTGACGCGGCGCATTAAAAACTGTCCGACCAAAGAGATCAGCGCTTTTGTTCACGTGCCGGGAGCTGCTGAAGTTACAGTAAAACACGACTTGGCGGCAAAGCACAAAACGGTCTTGCAGAGCACACATTGATACAAGGAAGAGGAAGTAGACAAAGAAGATGGACTGCTAATGTTGCTTGCCATGTAGCAAAAAGTGTGTGAAAGGTTTTGGCAAGCACGTAAATACTGTCTCTCTTCTTCTTATATGTGACAGGTGAGTGTCAGAAGCGTAAAGTGGCACAGCACCACCTTGTGTATCGGGAGCGCCATCTACTGAATTTGCACGTTCACTCTCGAAAAACGCTGCCGATAAGTGCGAGCGGTAATCGTCCCGGTGTGCACAGGCCTTAATATTACTGAAATGAAAGACCACTTAAAGGGATAATTCACCCAAAAATGATACTTCACCCAAAAATCGTTCCAAACCCAAGATGTTCATTCATCTTAAGAACAAAAGTGAAGATAAGTTTAATGAAATCTGAGAGATTTCTGTCCCTCCATTGTCTATTTACCAAAAACACTGATGCTTAAAATGTTCACAAAGAGATATAAATCCATATGAATCGAGCGGTTTAGTCCAAGTCAGACATGATTGCTTTATATAATGAACATATTTAATTTAGGCTTTTATTCACATATACATTAGGAGTGTTGAAACTAATCGTTTCTTCAACACATCGCAATGCAAACGAGGACGATTCGGTATCGGTTCAGTAATAGACCATAACTGATTATAATGTACTGATTATTTTCTGACGTCAATTGTCATGTAGCCTACGTGCTTTGTCGTGGTAGCATACAATGGCAGAGGGAGGCGAGACGCGAGTGCAAGTAATTGAAATGCTCCAACTACTTTAAAAGCAGACATCTGGGCACATTTCAGCTTTTATGAACAACCTGGTAAACACACGCGCTGTGTGTAAACACTTTATAAGTGCAGTTCATTATTAGTTCATGTTAACTAATGTAGTTAACTAATGTTAACTAATGACCATTATTCTAAAGTGTTACCTGTTTATCTTGTATATCTTATGTAACAATGTATATCTTCAATTCCCGCACTACATGCAGATTTATGGGAGTTCACGTCACCGAAAACAACAGATATGAGCTGCATCATATTGTTCATCAGCTAATTTCAAAATCAAAGTCCGCAATAGGAGAGAGCACTGGTAAGATCATTCAGTTTCTTTACTTTTAATGAATATGATTGTATATTGAGTGCCAACGACTTTACTTTCGGTAGTTTGTGCGCTGGCTTGATGAAGAGATACTCAGCTGCTCATCTGCGGCAATGCTTCAGTAGCGCTCTCATATCGCGCTATAACATGTCATATAGCCCATAACACGCTCTCACACATAATTTTTTTTACCATTGTTGCCAGGAGTAAAATTTGGTTTCAACAACTAGATGCATTTAGACTTAAGTTTTGACTGTTTTGACCCAGACCACCTCGTGAAGTGGCTTTTAGTATTTTGTGTATTTGTTCTAAATGCTTCTGTTGTCTTCTGTGCCCAGACTTGAGTTTTGTTTGATACATTCAAGAAGCATGTTTTCTTTATCTTTGGTAAAATAAAGGTTCAGTTCATATAGCTGACTGACAAAATTGTATACATGAGGATGCAGTGCATCGTCGATGCATCGTGTGATATCGAATTGAACCGAATCAATGACATGATAATCGTAATCGAACCGAACCGTGAGACCAGTGTAGGTTCGCACCCTTAATATACATCAGCGAACATAAACAGAAGCTCACCCGTACTTGCTTGACCCACGAAAACAAACCTCATTGGTTATTGCTGGAGATCAAACATGCTGGCAATACATGCGAGAATGAACTTTATGGTTCTCATTGAGTTTCTATTTACAAACAAAATTATGTAAACATTGTTCGCTGATCTGATCAGATAAATTAATTAATGAATATTAAAATTATATGAATGAATGAATAAATATGGAATGTTTTTATGTATTTAAACGAATTAATGAATATAAAATGAATTTATTTATATGAATAAACAAACAAACACATAAATAAGTAAATAAATAAGTCTGACATTTGATAATTTCCTTGATCATGTATGTACTAGCAGCATGTATCTTCAAAATGCTATTTTTTAGACTCTTTT
Source organism: Romanogobio albipinnatus (assembly GCA_023566225.1). NCBI lineage: Eukaryota > Metazoa > Chordata > Actinopteri > Cypriniformes > Gobionidae > Romanogobio > Romanogobio albipinnatus. The sequence continues at coordinate 65,058,478 of CM042239.1, forward strand.
AAAAAAAAGATTTTTGGGTAACCCTTTATAATAACTATACAGAAAGTATTTACAAATAGTTTGCAAACTATTAGTTTATAGTTAATTAATAGTTTGTAAACTGTAGTTAATACATTATTAGACGATATACAAATAGTGAGTTATTCATTCATTGTCACTGTAATTAACAAAGTGTTATTGATTCTGTAGTGCTTTAAACCAACCTTTATTGGACATTAATTGCATTAGTATCAAGAGTTCATTAAGCCTATCTAAACATAACCACTTTAAAAAAAATTACGTAATGCTGTCAATTTGAAATACATACAAATACTTATGAGATCACATTGTTGAAATGCATCAGTTGGGATTAGGGGTAGGTTTAGGGGATAGAATATGTCCTCCAAACAATATGCCTATATAGGTCGTTTGTCACTTGGGTTTACTAAAGTTGCGCCCCTATCGACAACAGGACACTTTCATTTTAATGCTTTGTTTCCTTTTATTTGCATCATATTTCAGGTTTTGTGTAGCTCAATTGATAGAGCATTGCAAAATACAACATCATGTAATCATGTGATCATGCAATCGTGGGTTCGATCCCAGGGAACACATAAATATATGCTCATAAGTATGCACTATAAATCACTGGGTAGGTTTAGGGGTGGGGTGGGTGTAGTTATATTTTTGTGTGTAATATTTTTGCTAAATGGAAATATGACAAATGGTGGTAAAAAGTCCACACATTGCATTTAAATGAACACACATTTTGATTGGTAATGACAGTCATACGTCATTTCATGACGACAGATGTAACACGACACTCATTATTTTTACGCCAGCTTGAGGGCGCATGACTTTAAAACGTAAATAAAGGTCGTAATAAGGGGCTTGAAAAACGACCTATAGAGTCTTTTTTTTTTGGAGGAGGACAGTCTGGAATATACAGTTTGTTTATTTATATTTTATATCGTTATTTCTGTGGAAAGTCCATATAAATCTTGAAAACCCTAAAACATGGAAACACAACGTGTGGGCTTAATGTATTTGTAAACATTTTAAAGCATTTTAAGGGATATGAATGCAATTAATGTCCAATATAGGTTGGTTTTAGTTGTTAAAGCGTAAAAAAACATTATTTAACTCTTTGCATATGAGCTAATTAAACAATAGCACTTTGTTAATTACAGTGACAATGAATGAAGAACTCATTTGTATATAGTCTAATAATGTATTAACTACAGATTGTTAATTTAACTATGAATTAACTATAAACGTAAAGTTTGCAAATTATTTATAAGTGCTTTGTTACTGCATACTTATTATAAAGTGTTACCGATTGTGGTATTCTTGTGCTCACTGCTACAGTTTTTCCCATGCAAAGCTTTCATGCAACTCTAAGATATGAAAGTCTGATTTCATTATGTTTTGTTTGCTATTGCATTTTTTTTTGTCCGTTTGTTCGCTTCATCAGCAGTCTCCAGGTGTCACCGGTAGGTGCTGAGATGCAGAACCATCCAGAATGTGCAGTCTCTCTTGCCACATGCTGTGTCTGTACCTTTTCATGCATTTCTTATTAGCCAATCACCTAGGGAGCGAGCAAGATCCAGAACCCTGATTGGGCCCCTGGTGCCTAATCAAGTGCCTTAGCCACAGTTGGGCATTTGCATCATTTGATAAAGGGATGTTGCCACCACAGCTGCCCTTCATCTGTCACTGGTGTGATTTCTGCCCTTTTGCACCGCAAATTTATGCTGTAAAATGCATAAATGGCTCCAGCAAGCACAGCATTAATGACATATTTTATAGGCTAGAAATATGAAGTGTCCTATGCCGCCATAAAACAAATAGTTACTATTTTATCTGAATAACGCACTGGCTGTTGCATTATTATTATCATTATTTTGAAAATCCTTGAAATACCTGCAGGGTGTCGCTAATTTCAAACATGCTGCGGTATTCATGGAGGCTGAGAGCATGAAGGTCTTTCACTGATTGTTTTCTCTTTTGTTACTTTCTTTTCCCACTGAGCCGATTTGAGAGAAAAAGATCCTTAATTATTTATACCTATCCGTTACGGCAGGAAAATCATAAGGACACTAACACGCTACAACAGGGTAAATCTAATATTCACCCCATCTTGTGTCAAGTTTGGATGTTATTCTTGTGGAAATTCCTCTTCTGTCAACTCATGTTATAGTCCGGGGACGCACAAAGCTGAAGTGAATTCTGAACAGGTGATTTTTTTTTCTTCTCTCAGCCTTTCTGTCTCAATATTTCTGTCACTGACTTTTTTTATCGCTCCTTTCTTTACGGCTGTCTCTTTCTCACACACACACACACACACACACATGCGCACGCGCGCACACACACACACACACACACACACACACACACACACACACACACACACACACACACACACACACACACACACACACACACACACACACACACACACACACACACACACACACACACACACACACACACACACACACACACACACACACACACACACACACACACACACACACACACACATACTCTCTCATTCTATCTGTAAGCTTCAGTGAAAAAAATACAAGTGTTTAACTTACGATATACTGGTCAGTAAACACGACGACGGAGAATTCAATAGAGTCTTTAATAAACTGATACTCAGGAGAATACAAGAACAGGAATAATAAACACTAACCGAACATGCAACGTTAATGCAAGACAAAACACTGCGGAGAACTAAGGGCTTAGAGGGTTAGTTCACCCAAAAAATAATTACAGTTATATTAGTCCTGGCTCTTCCAAGATTTATAATGTCAGTAATTGTTGCTCTGTTTTTGAAGTCCATAAAAATGCATCTGTTCGTCAAATAATGTGCTCCACACGGCTCTGGGGGGTTAATAAAGGTCTTCTGAAGCGAATCGATGCGTTTGTGTAAGAAAAATATCCATATTTAAAACTTTATAAAGTAAAGTTCCAGCCAATCGCCGGAAAAAGAGTTGAAAGTGCCTCTCGCAGTTCAAAATGCTTACGTCTGATGAACGTAACTGGTGAACGTAAGCATTTTGAACTGCAGAGGCACTTTCAACACTTTTTCCATCAATTGAATACGGAAGGCGATCGGCCGAAAAACTTTACTTTATAAAGTTCTAAATATGGATTTTTTTCTTACACAAACGCATCGATGCGCTTCAGAAGGCCTTTATTAGCCCCCCCCAGAGCCGCGTGGAGCACGTTATTTGACGGACAGATGCATTTTTATGGACTTCAAAAACAGAGCAACAATTACTGCCATTATAAATCTTGGAAGAGCCAGGACTTTTTTAATATAACTCCGATTTTATTAGTCTGAAAGAAGAATGTCATATACACCTAGGATGACTTGAGGGTGAGTAAATCATGGGCTAATTTTCATTTTTGGGTGAACTATCCCTTTAAGTACACAATGAGTGGTATCAGCTGAACAGAAACATACTAGGAAACTAACTAGGAAAACAGAACGCAGGTAACCGGGAACAGAGTAAAAAACGGGAAAGAGAATATATAGAATTTATATGTTAAATTAACAGGGATGGGCAAAATTTCGAACTTCCTTTTCAATTCACAATTTGGAGTATAGGAACTGAACTAGCCAAACCTCATAGGAAATCGGAATGAGAAAAAGAGGAATTTACTAATTCAAAGAAACTCAGTGCTGAACGTTTATCTTCTGTGCAGTGGAAATGTTCATCTCCCTATGAGAGAAGCGAGGCCTCTCTTATATATAAAAAAAAGATGACACATGAGAACAAATCATGTTTGATTAAGGTGGCAGCTTTTAAAAAGATGCCCATGGGGTCTCCTCAAAACAGAATGTTTTTGTCTTGCACTGCAAATTTTGGGTTTAAAAACTACAGCCTGCTACAGTCTTTGTTGTTCACTGTTAGATGCAAGGAAACACACGATTTTTCCTACTCTAAGAAATTACTTCATTTGGTATTCACTAAGGATAGCTTTTTAATTTTTGTAACAGCCTCACAATATAAACTCCCTGCCACTCATTGCTCCCTGAGAATTTACATATAAAGTGTCTGATAAGCATATTTATGTGTTGGCTGTGTGTGTTTGCACATTACAATGGCGGACATAAAAGAGGGGGTGCGAGCGATGTGTTTTGGATATCTATTAAAAAAAAGGAACGAAAAAAATTGATGCAAGAGCTTTAGGGATACGGACCGGTGTGTGATTGTGCGAGCGAGAGAAAGAACGCATGCAGGAGATCCGTCTCAGCATTGTCAGGAGGATTTACGGCGCAGGTGTGCAGCCATCAATCACGTCGGCGTATGCCAAAGACAACTTTGTGTCTCGCTGCCATTTGTACGGCTGTCCACACAAATTGATCCTTAACAAGACGCTTCTCCTCCCCTCCTAAAGGGACGCTTGGCTTTTAACAGATCCATGAGCGCTGTGCTTGTTTACCCTAATGTTGGGGAGAAATTAATTTTGACACTTTGCAAATGGTTGCTTCCAGCAAACCAAAACCAGAGACAATTCTCTGATCAGCTAGGATTGTATTCTGACTGGCTTTGATTTATAGAGGGGGTAAACGCGCATTTGTTTTGCGTAGTTGAGATGAATATTATTTACTGAACTGTGATTTTTTTTTCTTCTGTTTGCTGACATGGTTTTTCTTTACTATTATGGTTGCATGCATGAATTTGAGGGATTATTAGGGTCTATCCTAGTATTTAAGTCATGTATAAGCAGATACTGCTAACTTATGCTGTGTCTAAGCTGGTTTTCAAATCTTACTTTGAATAGGTAGAATAGAATGATATTTAGCCATACATATTAGCATCAAAAAGATGGACGACGTGTCTCCTTTCGCCGATTACGTCATTTGGGGCTGTGGATACACCCTATACCTAACAAGAGTACAGCAAACAGCAATGCCACATTCGTCCAGGTGTAGTTGAATCTGCCTATGGGAAGCATATTTAATAGCCCTGTCAACAGTCCGTATGCCTCACTGGAAATCTTCTCGTACTGTAATATTCTTTTAAAAGTAAATGCACTGGGGAATTGAACTGGGGAATAGGAGGTATTGGTAGTTAGAAAAAAAGATCAGATTACTTTGATGAAATTTTCTCTTTCTCCCCCCCCCCAACAATATATTTGCCATTTTATGAATGTGCACACCGCTCTCCTTCTGTAGTTTGTTCTACTGCCTTTTCATGGTAGTTTTCTTAGTTGAAGAAAATGACTGTTTCTAAGCAGGTTTCCTGAACACTCCCCCTTTCTGCCATTGGTCTGTCAAACTAACAGCCCCGCCCCCAAACTCATTCCATTGGTTGAGCCTATGTTGCTGTGTCAAGCTGGTTAGGATGTTTTCACAGTCAGAGTTCAAATAATGAATGGCTTATTTATAGCCGTCCCTGGAAAGGGTTGTTTTTGGCATTGAAAAAATGACCTGCTTTTCCTTTAAATGGAATGCGTCGGATTAAACAACTGTTGAAAAGCAGCTTTAGTTTTAGGTTTAAATCTTTCTCTGTTTGAGAAGTCACGTGGCAGTCCATATGTTCTCTCTCTATTCTCCAATCTTAATCATATTACATACAGTGAAGCACTGATCCCACGTCAGTTAATAAGGGCCTTTTATTAACTGAAGCGACCTGGTATAAAGCATCACAGAGAAACCAGAGACCAACTTCCTGCTGACGCTGCACATACTCTGCCGTGATCGCTTCAGCGTGATTTGAGATGAGGTCAATAGAGCTCTAGAATCAAAGAAACAGGCTGTACTCGTGAATTATTGATGCTGATGATTTACTAACCTCAATGGATCTGCCAAGAACTGAAAGCTTCCTTCCGTTATTCTATACGTATGGGTGTTGCTAATTCAAGCTCGCGAAATTGGGATGTTTTTGAGGCAGAGATGGAATCATCAAGAAAAAATGTCCTTTGCTGCCGAAGAAATAAGCTGCCAATTATTCCCTCAATCAATCTAGCTTATTCCTTAATGCCTCATTTTAGAGTGGGTCTTAAAACTTTAAATTAACATTATCACTTCATCTCCAGAGGGAGAATCGAAGCCCAGGGAGCGTTTAGTCTTATTTCACTGACACGTATGACCAGGAATGGAAACGTGGAAAGCAATACAATGACTTTGTCTGTGGCTACAGGGGATGTATCAGTGCAAGAAAGAGTTTTAAAGTCTTTATAGCAGCTTTTTGATATCAATACCAACATCCTCAAACTTTAATCCATATCGCATTAGCTCAATAACGTGATATTTGCATTGGACTTAATTAACCTTTTCTTTTTTTAATTTCTGTAACATTTACACACTGTAGGCACCATTTGCAGAGGAGACAGTGTTGATGCCTCTTTTTTTTAGCAGAATTGTCCTCACTACTTGAAATAGCTGTAGGGATGTCCCATGTGTAAGGAAAAGTGGGCTTTAATTGTATTGAATACTTGGGGCCCTATTTTAACGATCTGAGCGCTCGGTCTGAAGCGCATGGCGCAGGTGCACTTAGAGAGTTTCCGAAACCACTTTTGCTAGTTTAACGACGGTCCAAAAGGGTTGTCCCTAGTCTCTTAATGAGTCATGGGTGTATTTTGGGCATAACGTGCAATAAACCAATCAGTGTCTCATCTCCCTTTTCCTTTAAAAGCCAGTTGCGCTATTATTTTTATATTGAAAATGTTTGTGTGCTGCTGCGCGTCCCTGTGTGTGTAATGCTGCGTTCACACCAAGCGCGAATAGAGCATCAAGAGCGAGTGATTTCAATGTTAAGTCAATGTAAAGACGCATTGACGCGTGTCTGGAGGTCCTGCGGCGCGTTAGGCACGTTTTGTGCGGCGCGATGCAAGCGATTCCGCCTCATTTGGGTGACCAGTTTGCGGCGAAGGATGCGAATCGGCCGTCTTGCACGCGCAAGTGATTTTATTTGGTGCTTTTTGAGCATCCGCGTGTTTGAAGAAAATTCGCGTCTGACGCCCGAGTTGAAAAATCTGAACTTTGGCGTCTATTCATGCCGCGTTACCCAATCAGGAGCCTGCTTGCTGCTGTCATGTGGTAAAGTGATGTGATGAGAAACCCTGCATAATTAAAAAAATACTACTGTTATTGTGTCACAAAATTTAGTTTTAAGACGTTTTTAGGTAAGAATGTAGTTGTTTAAAGCTCAAATCCGTGGTTTATTTATTTAGAGAGTGCCTATTTTAAAAAAAGGGTTACTCTTTTGATGTAAGTCGACTTGCGTAGGCCATCTGCCGGATGCTTGTTATTTTAGTTTATAAAGTTTTAAATATGTTAAAATTTTCCTTGCAAAAACCCATCACTTTGTTTCAGAAGGCCTTTATTAACCCCCTGGAGTTGTATGGATTACTCTTATGATGGATAGATGTATTTTTTGGGACTTCAAAATCAGGGCCGCCATTCACTACATTATAAAGTATGGAAGAGCAATGATTTTATATATATATATATATATATATATATATATATATATATATATATATATATATATATATATATATATATACACTCACCTAAAGGATTATTAGGAACACCTGTTCAATTTCTCATTAATGCAATTATCTAATCAACCAATCACATGGCAGTTGCTTCAATGCATTTAGGGGTGTGGTCCTGGTCAAGACAATCTCCTGAACTCCAAACTGAATGTCAGAATGGGAAAGAAAGGTGATTTAAGCAATTTTGAGCGTGGCATGGTTGTTGGTGCCAGATGGGCTGGTCTGAGTATTTCACAATCTGCTCAGTTACTGGGATTTTCACTCACAACCATTTCTAGGGTTTACAAAGAATGGTGTGAAAAGGGAAAAACATCCAGTATTTTTCCAGTCTTCAACTGTCCAATTTTGGTGAGCTCGTGCAAATTGTAGCCTCTTTTTCCTATTTGTAGTGGAGATGAGTGGTGCCCGGTGGGGTCTTCTGCTGTTGTAGCCCATCCACCTCAAGGTTGCGCGTGTTGTGGCTTCACAAATGCTTTGCTGCATACCTCGGTTGTAACGAGTGGTTATTTCAGTCAAAGTTGCTCTTCTATCAGCTTGAATCAGTCGGCCCATTCTTCTCTGACCTCTAGCATCAACATTCAATCAGGCATTCTCGCCTTGTTATAATACGTTTTATAAAAATATAATAAATTTTCACGTACAGTAATTATATAACATGCAATTAACTGTCCGAAAACATTACATTCCGTTTGCATTTTATGTATATTCTTTTAAAGTAATCTTGTTAAAAGTATGCTGAAGTGTACAAAGAGTATCCAGTTCTAGAGCTGCTGGAGTTCCCATGTTGTTTGTGTGCTTTAAAATTAATTTAGTAGTTTTGGTTTATTAAAATAAAAAGTTGAATTGGGATGAATTAGAACTCAGTCCCCCTCAAACCAATGCGAGAAGTCAGGTATATTAAAATTTTGTGTTCATAGGTTTAGCGTCAGTAAACATGGATGAAGAAAAAAACATTTACAAGAATGCTGAATTTATTGCAATTTATTATTAATGGCACTTAAGCTGACAATTTTTTTATCCCAATTACTCCCAGCATATTTTATATGAGGAGAGAAATATTTAAATGCTGATCTTGTCTTCAGGGAGCAAGAGAACGTCTTTTCTCTGAGAGGGTGTGAGAGAGAAAGAGCGACAGACATTGGCCTTCTTTTTCTGGGCTACTGCTTGCACATTTTCTCTCTCTCTCTCTCTCTCTCTCTCTCTCTCTCTCTCTCTCTCTCTCTCTCTCTCTCTCTCTCTCTCTCTCTCTCTCTCTCTCTCTCTCTCTCTCTCCTCTAGAAAGGAAAGCAGGGTTCCCGGTGGGCCTGTTGCATCATGGGGAACTGATGAATCCTTTCTAAGGTCCAGCAGTGTAACCTGCTCCACACTATTTTCCACATACTTACCCTCCTGTGCAAACACATTTGGGGAACAGCACTTGCAAGTTTTTTTTAGTAGTATTGCATGTTGTGTTGGTAAATTCTGATCGTATTATAGCAGCCGAGAAAAGGAGGATAGACTTTTATTCTAAGTGTTTTATCCCTCAGGTATCGTCCCATCGGGGCCTGGCAATTTGTAATTTCTTTCCTCAGCATCCCTGAAAAATGTCACTGTATACAACTCGCTGGCTTTGTGTCAAATGACGTTAACCTTGAAATTTCAGCAGGTGCGACAGCCAAACTATTCTAATGACTTAAAGGGCCACCCTCCCTGAAAATAAAACACACTTTGAGTTCAAAAACCTCTGGTTGTCCTCCTCATGAAATTGGGGGTGGCAGCCATGACTAAGTCAAGATGTTTTCATGGCAATGGCACAGCCCAAATTAAAAACATCCTCTTTGCCCTAGAGTAGCTTGAAGTTGTCCTAGTCCTGGAATACATTAGTGCTTCATCAACATGCAAAGAACAGTTTGAGCTCTTACAGAGTGAAAGAACTCACACTTGCTACTCACCAAAATTGGACAATAGAAGATTGTATAAACATTGCCTGGTCTGATGAGTCTCGATTTCTGCTGCGACATTCAGATGGTATGGTCAGAATTTGGCATGAACAACATGAGAGCTCAACGGTTCAGGCTGGTGCTGGTGGTGTAATGGTGTGAGGGATATTTTCTTGGCACACTTTGGGCCCCTTACGACCAATTGATCTTTAAACGCCACAGCCTACCTGAGTACATTGTTAACCTGGATAAGTTGAATTTAAATGTAATTGTTTTCACAATTAACAGATTTATGCTGAATCTATAAGAAATGTTGATTACTTTTTGAAAATAAAATGTAAATACTAAACTATAATAATGTAAATAGATGTAAATACTAAACTAATAATTATGCCATGATTAATTTAGCCTGGATGCCAGCCGAACTTGGCCCTGCCCACAACATTTGAGGTCGGGAAGTTTAGACTTGATCCGTTGTGGAGCAACTATGCTTGATCCAGAGCTGTTCGGACCAATCAAATTGTCAGGGCGGGCATTTATATGATGATGGACAGATGTACGTCACCAAAGAGCGCTTGAGTTGAATTTGTTTTAATCCTAAACAGAGAACTTGTTCGTATATGCATTCACCTTTACCATTTCTCTCAAAAATGCTGATCGTGTTGGTAAGTACTCCGTGTATCCTTAAATTATTTTTACAACACCGGCAAAGATCGTTTACACTAATCTTCTACTTCTTCCAGCGTGCGTGCAGTTGAGTTCTGTTGACAATTATGCATCGCTCCATTGCTCTGATTGGTTGTAGGTCTATCCAATTGAGTGCAGAGACATTTTCTTTCCTGGTTTGGTTGAAACACGCCTCATAATCACAGCCCAATGGAGCAGTATCAGACTCATATTCTGACTGGAATTGTGTATGACGACGTCAGGCTACATGCCTTGTTCATAGCAGATAAAATGACAGTACCATGGATAAGTATCACATCATTAACATTTTCTTCTGAAAATATTAATAAAAAATCAAATAAATTTCACAAGTTACTCTTTAGTTTAAATTCATCCTAAGTGTATTCAGTTTTTTACAAAAACTGGTTTGGACAATAAACTGACAAAAAGTCAGTAAATATTTGTTGTTTGCTTCTTATATGTGTTATTTCCTAAACTATTTTTGCTAAAAGGGAGAAACAGTAAGTCATTTCTGTTCAGGGGCAGGAACTTCCTGCTAGCCAATCATATGCTTGTTCATGACTGTCTGAATCGAGTATCATCAGCTGCGGCAGCGATTCACACCAGGTGAAATGAGCTGGGTATTTTCCTCCTCCCCGAGCTTATTTACACCTCTACATCCCGTTCACCTACCATCGCCATAGCTCATCGCCGTGCTGATGGCCCGTGATCTAATCACCAATGATCATTTACGAGCAGTGCCTTTGGTCATAAATATTCAAATGAGCTGTCTTTTGTCATGCTTTGTAGAAGTGTGTGATTTGTTCCTCTCTCTCCACCCCCTCTTACACCACAATTCATCGCCACCAATCTGCGCCGCCTGGCTCCTACAAAGCTCTTCATTTGCAGAAGTATGATCAGAATGGCTGGCGATGATGTACCTCATCCAACTTGCATATTCAATCATCTACATGCATGTCAGTTTAATAGTCCTTTAATGTCCAAGATTTTAATTGAAACGCCTTGACCACGCAACAGTTTTAGGCTCTATACATGCATTACAGGAGAAAATTCAGCCGTTCTCAAATTACAAACATTCACCAACTAACCCTTTAAAATGAATGTAATGTTTTTATACATTATATATTGCATATTAATTGAAATAAAACTTCAATAGATTATAGTTTGAATTTGTTAAATGCAATTAGCTGAACTTTAGAGTGCAAACCACTTAAAGGTCCCGTTCTTCGTGTTTTTTTGAAGCTTTGATTGTGTTTACAGTGTGCAATATAACATGTGTTCATGTTTCGCGTGTAAAAAAAACAGTATTTTTAACACAATTTACTTATCTGTATACCGCTGTTTTCACTGTCCTAAAAACGGCTGATGAGTTCCTTTATTCTATGAATTCCCTCCTTCAGAAATATGTAACGAGTTCTGATTGTGCCAGCGGTTCCCGTGTTGTGATTTGACCGCAGCTTAGCGAACGTGGCACGGTTCCTGTGTTGTGATTCGACAGCAGCTTAGCGCACGCGGAAAGGTCACGCCTTAACGGGAGATATATGCGCTTAATGATCTCTACAGCATCCCTGGGAAAGCCAAACAAAGGTGATTTGACTCCGTGATGAAAATAACAGCGTCTCGACGACATGGCAACAAACACACTGAAACGCAGCACTTCCTTTTCTCCACGCGACACTTCCTCTTCGCCACGTGGGACAGCAACAAGACCACGCCCCCTTTTTTCGTGTATTCTTGTGGGCGGAGGTTAGTCTGTTCTACTGTTCTACTGACGTCATTTATGAAGGAAGTACCAGGATGTAGTCCAAGCCGGCCGTTCGCTGTAGGCTTTGAAAGGGAACTTCTGTTAAATAAAATATCTCGCTTGGCATTGAACTTTGAGCTTTATAATTTTTCAGGTATTATTTATGCTCTAACAGCAACACTACACACTAACTAAAGTTTGAACAATGGGATCACGAAGAACGGGACCTTTAAAGGACCCCATGATTTACTCACCCTCAAGCCATCCTAGGTGTATATGACTTTCTTCTTTCTGATGAACACAATCTGAGTTATATCAATAAATATCTTGACGCTTACAAGCTTTATAATGGGAGTGAATGGGGCCCACGAGTTTGAAGCTCAAAAAAGTGCATCCATCCATTATAAACGTACTCCGCATGGCTCCAGGGGGTTAATAAAGGCCTTCTGAAGCAAAGTGATGCGTGTGTAAGAAAAATATCTATAAAGTAAAATATCTAGCTTCTGCCAGAATTCAACTTACGAAGTAAGTGTAACACCTCTCGCAGTTCAAAATAGGGACGTTAACCGATGACCGTTTGACCGATGGTTGACCGTATCAACGTTAACCGATCAAAGTTGTCGGTTGTCGGTTAAAAAAAAAAAAAAGTGATCTCTAAATTAGGCTATTATAGACAGTGGACTAAACGCTACTACAGTTAGCCATCTCATTCCAAAATCTTTTTGTGTGAAGTGAACAAATCCCTCACACTCAATTTATCATAACTCGCCTGTTTGTACTTAATAAACCAATAAAAACATTTGGCGCAAAGTCACAGCGTTTGGGTTTGCGCGCTCACAAGGTTTGCAAAAAGTAAACAGGCTAAATAAAACACTCGAGGTTAGACGGCAGTATGAAGCGTGCAAAGAAAAGTAGTGTGTGGGACCATTTCACCAAAAAGAACGACACAGATGTAAGTTGCAACTTGTGTGATACAGTGCTTAAATACAGTAGTAGCACATCATCTAAATATATTACATCTACATTTCAGTGGTAACACATAAGGTGTTGATCATCATCTTTTTTTATTATTGTTAGCACTACGTTACCTCGAACTAAAGCGGCGTCTCTTCGGAGCTGTCATTATCTTAAATGAGTCGCGGCAATGTTTCAAATGAGCTTCTAACGCTAGACAATAGCCTTTATTTTCAACGCGATCACCTTGTGCCCAAACCATTTCGAAACTAAGGAGCCATTTGTCCTCCGATTACAAACAAGCTCCTCAGCGCCGCGTTTGCGGGACTCATGTTTCGCGCTGTAGGGGATTTAAAAAAATTGACGTGAGTGGAAGGCAGGCGGCGGCGCCTGGACAGTGTGTGAGTGTGTGTGTGTGTGTGTGTGCGTGCGTGCGTGCGTGCGTGAGTGTGTGCGTGCGTGCGTGAGTGTGTGTGTGTGTGTGTGTGCGTGCGTGTGTGTGTGTGTGTGTGTGAGAGCGGGAGGCAGAGCGGCAGAGAGATGCGACAGAGTTGCGAAATTGCAGGCGCGGCTCGCAAGTTGCGGCTGCTATTTCAAATAGCGCAGCATATTTTTTTAACTAATCAGTTAACCGGTTTCAACCGGCCAATGAGGCTCGGTGGTCGGTCAAGAAAATGTTTAGTTTTCGCCATCCCTAGTTCAAAACGCTAATGCTACGTCCGACGTCTTGTTGCGCTTTTTTTCCGTAAGTGGAATACGGAAGACGGGCTGGCGGAAGCAAAATATTTTACTTTATAACATGTTAAATATGAATATTTTTTGTTTTACTCAAGCGCATTGCTTCGCTTCAGAAGGCCTGGAGCCATGTGGAGTACATTTATGATGGAGGGATGCACTTTTTTGAGCTTCAAACTCATGGACCCCATTCACTGCCATAATAATACTTGAAAGCGTCAAAATATTTATTAATATAACTCTGATTGTGTTAATCAGAAAGAAGAAAGTCATATACACCTAGGATGGCTTGAGGGTGAGTAAATCATGGGTTAATTTTCCTTTTAAAGTTAACTAGGACTTCGGTACATCTTTATAGGTGATATAATTCTATTGTTTTTTAAATATGGTTAAAGTGTACTACTGAGTGAACTGACAAGCATTTATTAGCTTTAAATAGCACACTAATTAAATTATATTAAATAATTTTTTTAAGTATGTTTTAGGACTTTACATATGCTTATGTATGTCAACACATCAAATTAAGTGAACTTCTTTAAAGCATGACAAAACATTATTAAAACACAATGATTTAAAATTGTGACCCTTAAATTCATGAATGTTTCACCAATCATTATTACATATTCGGGTCTTTATCTAATATGGATGGATCTCTACCTGTTGCAATAATACAAAACTCTCCTGATATTAGAGTAATAATTACTGAAGAATAAAATAAAGTATATTTTGTTAAATTTTGGAGCTTGGAAGTGTTCAGTTTGAGCAGATGTTTTATACCATCATCACTGTCCTCGTCAGAGCTCATTTCACAGTACATTCGGCATCTAGCTCATATTTACCATCTCAAACATATTCTCAAAACTCTCATTTTCAACATCTTAAAAAATCAATATTTTGATCGCTGACAGCTTCTTCACCAGATCCACCATCAAGTGACAGTGACACTAATATTTGATTTGTGTTCAGTACAGTATTTCTGCAGTAAATTGCTGAGCCATTTCAAGTTTTGCTGATGATACTTCCTATTCTTTTGTTTTCTGCCTGCGATAACTATGAGTGAAACGTCACTTCATCATTGTGTATCAGACATTACCACCTTGTGGATTGTGAATTACACGTATTTAGTCATCAGAGATTCAATTATTGTTGTGCAAAAAAAAATACTTACTTACACTGCACCCTATACAATTTATACATGTTTAAGTGGCCTTTTATTTCATTAATACTGTATTATCAACAAGTACGTTTTTTTTTTTTTTTTAATACATACTTAAGATTTGAAGTACACTACAAGTGCACATTTGATACAATTAAATACACTTATTTTTCACAAGGTATCCACTTTCATTGTTGGCGTGTTGGCAGATGTCATTTTAAAATCATTCTATATTTAGATTTTTTACTATTATGTACATTTGATTTTTGCTTGAATTAGTTCAATAAACAAGAAGTTAATATTGAGTAACTTACAATTTATTTACATTATTGCCATTTAGTTTGTGTATCTTTGCTTTGCCAATGAAAGTATTTCCAAACAAATTCAAAGATAAAATGAATCATTTCCTGTCTCTGCGATACAAATAGGAGCGGCTTTCCAGAATGAATAAGTGTTTAAATGAATTGATTGATTATTCAATCACTTACAGTTTTAGTGTGTAGTATTCATGAGGATCTATTGACAGAAATGCAATATAATATACATAACTATGTTTTCAGTGGAGTATAAAGACCTTACGTAATGTACCGTAATGTTTTTATTACCTTAGAATGAGCCATTTCTATCTACATACACCACAGGTCCCCTTACAGTGAAGTCACCATTTTGTGCCACCATGTTTCTACAGTAGCCCTAAACGGAAAAACTTTTCCGCTAGTCACTCTCTGCTTTCTCCGACGATGACATGTTTGTCCTGTATCAGCCACCGTAGCTTCTCTATGTGCTCCAAAAGTGTGTGTGTGTGTGTGGGGGTGGGGGGGGGGGCAATTCACAACCTCACCGCTAGATGCTGCTAAAAATCACACACTGCATCTTTAATCTATGGCCCTGTCCCAAATGGCACACTTCATATGCACTTTCCTTATGGACTTACAATGGCTACCGCGTGCGCGTGTCCGTTGAGTCCACGAGGCTGTAGGGTGTCCCATTTGTCATTTTAGGTCTCAGAAGGGTGCTCGCCAGCGCCCCCTTTGTGGTCGATATGCGCCCTCGATGCGCACTTCTGCCGAGTTCCGCAACGGACTTCTTCCCGACAGTCAAAGCGGCATTACGTCATGAAAGTGCAGACCCGTAGGAAGACCGCGAGGGTTTAGGGTGCCATTTGGGACAGGGCCATAAAGAGCACTGGTTAAATGAATGACTCGTTCACTCATTCAATAAGACAGACATATGCCGCCACTTACTGGTGTAGCAATGTAACCTGCAAAAAAAGTCTTTGAAACTTCTAATGCACAGACTGTCTGCAATTCACAAACACACTGTTCAATAATTACAAAAAAAACTTCTTGGATAGTCAAGCAAACAATCCAGAACTTAAGTGTGCTAAATGCTTATAAGAGGCAGCTTTGTTTCTCAAGTGCTCACATGAAGCAAGTTTGCTGGACCTCAGCATTTCTTTATCATCTCTTCTGCCTACTTCTTTGCTGACAAGAAATAAGTGATAATAGTAATAGCCTTTTATTTCATTGTGTCTTTAATTCCTTCTTTATCTATCAGGAGCTTAATAAAGCCGTTCTACCTCACTGTCAAGAACTAAAACAAACAAGGTGTGCTGGACCTGATGGAGAGGTCCAATTTGGGCCCATCTTAATAGAATCTATAATAAGCGTTCAACTCCGCCATGATAGAATGCCACTGTATCTCTTGATAACGCACCGAGCTCTGAGTACTCGTGACACAGCCTGATGTATCTCTGCTGATGGGCTCCATCCGAGACTTGAGGACAGAAAAAACTGGGGCAAGTGTCCCTTTGGTTTGACCACTCTATTTGAGATTGTCAAGCCTCTGTTGTTTTCAAGGGCTTTTTTTTCTTCTTCTGAAAGGTCTTCTTTGTGGATCCTGATTATGATAGGCTCCACAAATACAGACTTCAGAGAGTTTTACAGACCGAGAACTTTGTGTGATCTGTTGCTACTGATGCTTCAAAGAACAAAGAAAGGCTTTATTTTTCCTCTGTTTACAGATGATACCTAGAACCAATATACAAGAACCTGGAGAACTTGCTACACAGATCAATATAGCAACCGTAGAACGAACTAACAAAAAGCTGAGGAGCAAGTTTCAGTAGGTGTGACAACAGTTTTAAAGTAGTGTCCCTTGTGAAAAAAAAAAGTGTGCTTAGTTATATTGATTGTGCACTTGAAGTGTAGGGGAGAGCGGAGCACAACCTAACGCAGGGTTAGTTGTAACACACATGGTTTTTAAACTTTCCACACATGCCAGGATGACGGAACTTAGTGTATTTACTAGTTTCCATATCAACATTATTTAGAGAAAAAAATTGCGCAAAAATTAAAAGAAATCTTTGGAAGATATCACTGAACATTTATTTAGCATAGCAAAAATAATTTTCTTACTTAAGTTTATTTTTCATCTCTGTTTTTTGTGTTTATGTAACATAAGACAAATCTGATATTATTTTAATCTTATATCTTATGCTATTTAACAGTTGAGCTAGTTGACAGAGTTGAGCAGAAGACACGAGCCGTGTTTAAATCCCAGTTGCACAGATGGGGTGCATTGTAACACTGCGTTACAATGAGCCCCTATTAGAAATATGCTATTATATTCTATACTTTTATGAATTCTTTTGAGAAACCATTGTTACAAGGTGCTCAAGCAGGAAGGCAAGGACAGGTAAATACTTTACTCAAAAAAAGTTTACTGATGAAGGTTTCTCAATACAAGCAGGGACATACACGCTATACATAACGGTGACCAGACAAAGAGTGAGTGAACAAGAGGAACTTAAATGCAACACAGATGACTGAATAAATGAAGGGCACAGGTGATGACTAACTAAGATGACTAACAAACCGGAACAGAACTAGACTAACCAAGGAAACAGAAAAGTGGCGGGAAACTAAGACAAAGGAACATGTGATAGAATGAAAACACAACCAAAACAGACTAAACATGAGATAACCATGAGAAAAATGTGAATAATGACTGAGAGTCAATGTTCAGAAATTATTAATTATTATTATGTTTTGAACTATACTGTATAGCTGTATTAAGCGATGTGTTTAGCGATGTTCTTATTGTCAAACTAAATTTTTTTTATAATTTTAATGATTAAAAAATGCCATTATTTCATTTAAAAAAGTGAATAATTGTATTTTATTGACAAAATATTTTATATAATGTATAACGTATAACATATAATGTCAATGAAATAAAAGGTCAACAAAGTGTATTTAAAGCGAGCACATTTTCATGACTATTTCTTAACTACTGTGTGCTTTTAAAATGTCTACTTTGTATTAATATCACATCAAAAGTTTAGCTAAGTTTTGTGTATTTTAAATCATTGTTTTAATAATCTTTTACTGTGCTTTAGATGTGTTGACTAACATACTAAAGTGCATGTAAAGTACTTCATTATAATTTGAACTGTAGTGTTATTTAATATTCTATATTAAATGTATTAAATTGCAACTTCATCAATACAAATGTGTAATTATACATACATTTAAATACATATGTTTGAATATAAATTACATTAAAGTATATTTTAGTTTATCATAAATTCTTCCCAGTACTTTCAGCTTTAACCATATTTCAAAGGCAATAGAAATAATTTGCTGCGAGTATGTCGGGATATTGAATCACGTTCAGTCTTTTGTAGTACATCATGTGTGCACGAATTCGTGCATGAGAAATTAGTCGCGCCTGCAGTTCACTTAATGACCACCGGTGTCACTAATAATACAAGGGTTTCTGAATTCTACATATATTAACAACTAAGCATTTCCTCTCTCTTTTAAGTAGAATCAGAATCAGAAAGAGCTCTATTGCCAAGTATGCTTACACATAAAAGGAATTTGTTTTTTAACTGGGTATACTGGGTGCGTGTTATGTCACAAATGCACCTGGTGCAGATCGTGTTCGTTCTAGACAGTGTTAACATAGCAACACATCTCTCCTGACACATAGCAACACAGCTAAAGTTTTCCTAATATGTTTGACCTTTTATTGAAAGTAGTCTACATTCACCTGTTGATGTCTTCACAAACACCCATAAAAGCTGTTGAATTGCAGGGCTCGACATTAACGTTTGTCCGCTTGTCTGGGACAAATGGATTTTTTGAAGGGGCACGTGAAAGAGTATTTTACTTGCTCTGTTGAGGCTCACGCTGCCTCATGAGGAGAAATCGAAACAAATGAGCGCAGCTCAAACAAAGAAACTCAGTAACATACTGTGGTAAAAATTTCAAATGTGGAGTTTTTATATTTATAACATGATACAGTTGAGCAAAATCACATGACCAAGAGTGCTAAATACCATCATGATTGAAAATGTGACACTGATTTCATATGACATAAACATTTAATTAACATAACATAACAAGTCACTTACATTTTATATGCAATATTGACTGTTTTTGTTCTATTTCAGCAGCAAAAATAGTTCCAAACAAAGATCACAGCAGAACCATAACGCATCTCACAGCAACAGTGTGTTACTGAATGATTCAGCATTTTAAATAAATTGGTTGAATCAAAGATTCAATTACCTATTCGTAAGCGACTGCCTCATTCTTGAATGAATGTCGACTCAATGACTCACTCATTAAGACAGTCACCTACTGGCAGTTTAGTTAAATGTTTAAACATTCTTTCCCACATTTCTTATTTGTATATTAAGAAAACAATCTCATAATATTATTTAATGCAGTTATTTTTCAGTGTCAATTATTTAATTTGATTGGTAACAGCCCTATAGTGTCTTATTCTAATTTAAGAATATAAAATGAAAGCTTAAGCATAGCCTATATTTAATAAGATTAGTTGAAAAAGTCCCCTTTATAAAAGGTAAATATATCACAAATATGAGGTTATAAATATGTCAAAGCTGACTGAACACTACTGATAATATTGCTTCAGAATAAACAAATTCTTTACTCGGGCAAGTGAATGACAGATTTGAAGTGAACAGGCTTAATGTCGAGCCCTGAGTTGTGCTTGAATTGAGTCAGGTGCGACGTGTGAAAGGTACAAAATGTGCTGTATTTTTATAATTCCGCTAGGTGGAGTATGACGGAGTATGACATCAAATACTTTGATGTCATACACCGATCAGTCTGTGCAGCGTCAATGCATCTCGGACAAGCCTGTTGCATCACCAATGCCGGACATTGCGTTACCATTGATGGAACCTACATCAGCATCCAAACAACGATTCCAACTCGTTCGTACAGCTCGCTGTAATTTGTATAGACTGAGATTACAACCGAGCAGCTATTAGCTCCATTAGCTGCTATTTCAAAAATGGTGGTCACAAGTTTGTGTTCGTCTTGTTGGTCAAGTCAAGTCAAGTCAACTTTATTTATATAGCGCTTTTAACAATGTAGATAGTTTCAAAGCAGCTTTACAGTGTTAAACAGGAAAATAATGCAGCATAATTTTATTAAGCTGTATAGCCATTTGATGTCATCAGTTAATTTCAATTTCCATACGGTGACAGTGTGGGCTTTAGATCAATAATTAGATCAGTAATTTAGTTTATATGGTTAATTTAGTTTATTAATTAGATTTATTTCGATGTTTAGTTGAAAAATTTAGTGTCCCCAACTGAGCACGCCAAGCCAGAGGCAACAGTGGCAAGGAAACCAAAACCCCATCAGGTGACCTAATGGAGAAAAATAAACCTTGGGAGAAACCAGGCTCAGTCGGGGTGCCAGTTCTCCTCTGGCCAATTAACAAACAGCGTATTATTATTATTATTATTATTCTGGCAGCTTTACAGGTCAGAGGTCATAATAGATCGGAATATTCGAAGGACCGGAGGCAACACGCTGGAGACGGGTTTATTGAGGATGATGTTGATTAAATAATTATTAAAGTGCAATATTCGAATGATCGGGGGCAACACGCTGGAGACGGGTTTATTGCGGATGACATATCGATTTAAGTATTATTTAATTGAAATATTCGAAAAGTCGGAGTCATCACGCTGGAGACCTAATATTGTCACATGGAAGTAAGAACTAATATTGTCACATGGAAGTTGGTCACAGTAACCCTGCCCCCAGCCCCTGAGCTGTTCTTACTTCTACACCAACAAAAAGGGATATTGTATGCGTTCAAAAAAGGAAGAATATCCAGTCTGTTCAGGTGAAAAAAAGTTGTCAACTAAATAACAGAAGTTGTCCGCACACTAAGAAACATACAATTAGACCAAATGCTGAAGAAAACATTGGCTGAAACATCTGCTCTTTGGTCTGTTTTTAGACACTTTTCACTTGTTTGCACTTTTTTCACTTGGCAATGTTACATTAAAGACATATTTTGATTAGTGCTGGGATTAGTGAATCGATAAAAAACAACAACTAATTAATCAAAATTTTTCTGTAATTAATCACGATTAATCGCAAGTTTTTAATATTTTGATATTGTAATAATTTCAGTTACTCTCCAATTTAAAGGTAGGGTAGGTAAGAATTATCTAAAACACTTTTGTCCAAATTTGTTAAAATTTTCTTTATGTCAATACATAATTAAAATGTAAGTACTCTGAAAAAGAGAGTATAAAAATCGAGTGACTCTAGACTTTTTAATCAGCAATAAACACCGCTCATTATTTTTGTCCGGGACGAAACAAGTGATTGGCTTGGGCGACTGTCACTCTCTCTCGCTACCATGGCTAACACCCCTTTTGCTACAGGATCTGCCCACATGCATGCACCCGTTTGATTTGAGGAGTTCAAGAGGCACGAAACCTAGGAAGAGCAAAATAATGGCAAAGAAAGAGCATTCAAAATTCACAGTGCCGGGTTTTGCAGTCAGCGAAGGCAAACAATGCAAAAAAAGGAAGACAGTACAAGAAAAGGCAATGCACAAAAAGTCTTTGGATAAACAAAGAAATCAAATGCGAGTAAATATCGGCGTGGCTTTCCAACGATGGCGAGAACCGAGGGACCTCAAGGGGCTGAAAAGCGACACCTTGATGGCTGTATTTCTGCTGGACAGGTAATCTTTCATTTTGATTATACATTTTTTTGGTTTATGTTTTCATGAAGCATGTATCACTAGCACACCTAGCTGCCTAATATAGCTAACATAACATTACTTAGCATAAAGTTACAATGTTATACACTTAGTGAGCCATTAGTAGAGATGATAAATACTCAATATGCTTAGCTCAAGTTGATCGCTGTCGTGTTGAATTTCGCAAAATTTAAATTTAGATAACAAAATGCATGTGTAAAAGCTAGTACACCGCATCCAGGAACTATTTTTAGAACTAAGTTAGCTTTAGCTATTACCCTCTGTCTAAACTCTTTTACCATGTTCACCGGGAACTTTACCTGCACATTTATTTCCGGCCTTTGGTTTGTTTTTATATTCTCTACCTATGTTTACTGATGTTTTTATCTTGAATCTGTGTGTGTCGTAGACACTGTGTTGTGTGTGTTATTATTTTGTGTCTGCAATGCAGTTGTGAGAAGGTGTTGTTTGAGTGTATGTTACTCTGTTTATCTGTAAATCAAGACATTTTAAAAATGTGGTGATGTAATTGTTTCCGCTCATCTCAGGTAAATAATGCGTTCTCCAGCTGAGCGGTCGGCGTAGCGCATTCATGTAGTTTGGGGGCGTGGCTTTGGAAAGAGCCCAGAAGCGAGAAGGTGGAGTGCATGGAAATAATGAGCTGTCTTTAAAACATGAGAGGTCTACAGACACTCAATTTTTATACTTTCTTTTTCAGAGTACATTTCAATTATGTATTGATATATAAAGAAAGTTTAAACAAATTTGGAAAAAAAGTTTTTTACCTACCCTACCTTTAATGTAGAAACAATTTAAAGACAGTATATTTTAAATATGTGTTGTAATGGCATCTTTTTATGAATGAAGGCCAGTATCACTGATACTAATGTCTCTATGAAACATTAATGAAGTTACATTACAGTATAACTGAAAGCTACCAATTTCAACATTTATTAGGCTTTAAAAAAACAACTTTTAACTTAAAACAATCTTTACATAAACCCATTATAATAAATGTTATTTTTACCTGTGGCCTTCCTTGTTAGACATATACAGAAATGTACTAGTTATCAAACACCTTTCTTAACTGCATAAGTAATAAATGAAATATAGATTAATCATTATTAAAGCTACAATTTTCTCTGTTCCCGTTGTTCTTTGATGAACATTAATGACAGGCATCATCAGTGCTCCTGTCACTATAAGAACAGCCGTTGCCGAACATGACGTGGATCTGACGCGCTGTCCCGCGCATCTCATTTCCTCACAACTCTTTAAGTTCATTTAAGACTCCTAATATGAGAATACTCAAAGTTCTCTGTGTTGTTGTTATTGTTTGTTCAAGAGCAAAAGAGAACTCGATGTGAGCAGGAGACTGACGCGAGTCTGTCTGACCCTAAATAGACCCTTACTTTGATATCATTGTATGTTTCTCAGTATGCGGACAACTTCTGGAACTTACTTCTAGACCAGCAATGTTTTGGTGCTACTTAAGAATCACTTTTCCTGGTTCAGAGCTAGTGCTTTGGGTGTCAAAAGACAAAGAACCAATTTACCCCTTTTCCACCAGCATGAACCGGGTGCTAGTTCAGAGCTAATGCTAGTGCCGGTTCAGAGTTGGTTTGACTGACGAGAATTCTAAGAACCGGTTTGCCACCACAGAGGCAGGTCTTACGTCACTGTATACGTCTCATCTTTCTCAGTGAGACACTAGTGAGGCAGCGGGAAACACAAACACACCAGGCTGGTCGAGATGCATAGGCGCTGTGCAGGCCGATCAGCGTATGATATCAAAGTATCATCAAGAGCGATTCAAAAGCATAAGGAGTCGTATGCTCTCGTACTTTGATGTCATATGGCGATCGGTCTGCACAACGGCGATGCATCTCGAACAAGCCTTCCATCAACAATGGCGAACGTTGCATTACTATTGATGCACATGGCTTTGCGATCCTACATCGACATCAAAACACAGCGAATCCAACACATTCGTGCAGCTCACCGTAATTTGTACAGACTGAGATTACAATCGAGCCGCTATTAGCTCGATTAGCTGCTATTTCAAAAATGGCGGTCACAAGTTTGTGTTTGTCTTGTTGGTCATGGTAACCCCGCCCCCAGCCCCTGACGCAATTGGTTCTTAATTCTAGACCAACAATGTTTTGGTGCTACTTAAAGGGATAGTTCACCCAAAAATGAAAATTAGCCCATAATTTACTCACCCTCAAGTCATCCTAGGTGTATATGAAATTCTTCTTTCAGACGTATAAAATCGGAGTTATATTACAAAAGTCCAGGCTAATCCAAGCATTAGGATTGGATTAATAGCTGCTCTGTTTTTGAAGTCCATAAAAAGTACATCTGTCCGTCAAATAATGTGCTCCACACGGCTCTGGGGTGTTAATGAATGCTTTCTGAAGCGAATCGACGCGTTTGTGTAAGAAAAATATCAATATTTAAAACTTTATAAAGTAAACTTTCGGCGACCGCCTTCCCTATTCAATTTATGGAAAGATTGTTGAAAGTTCCCCTGCCGATCGAAAGACTAACGCGACCAGGTAGGCTCGTCATGACGTCACGTACGCATCTTGAGTTTCACTTTCAACATTCAACACTTTTCCACGGAAGGCGTCGGCCGAAAGTTTACTTGATAAAGTTTTAAATATGGATATTTTTCTTACACAAACGCGTCGATTCGCTTCAGAAGGCCTTTATTAACACCCCGGAGCTGCGTGGAGCACGTTATTTGACGGACAGATGCACTTTTTATGGACTTCAAAAACTATCCCTTTAAGAACCACTTTTCCTGATTCAGAGCTGGTGCTTTGGGTGTCGAAAGACAAAGAAACGATTTGAAACTAGGCTCTGGCTCCGAACCAGCACTCAAACTGCCTTGGTGACAAAGGGGTATGTGTGTCCCATTTCAGGTGCTGAGAGATGGTAGTGTGCAGAAGTAGTGTTGAAAAGTCAGATTTTTGGGAATGATTTGGGTCTTTTTAATCATTGAATTGGTTTGTTCAGATAGCGAACCAATGAACAGGTTCAGAAAAATAGATTTGCTGATTCATACAGGTCATCTAGCAGTAGTGTTCATGAAAGTGTCATTTTACTTGTGTTTGTTTTTTTTGTTATCAAAATGTTGTATTTAGTGTACATTTATGTTCAAGTTTGATGCCGTCACCCTCATAGTTTTGGAGTCTAATGTTTGGATCAGTAAATTATGCCTGCACAACACATAGAAAATACACTATAAACCTTTTTTTTTTTGGTTCTGCAATATAGGCTTTTAGAAACCACATAAAATCCTGGCGTGAACAGTACTGACCCATTGTTTGAAAAAGACTATTGTATGTATGTCTAGTATGTTGACAAAACATATAACAAAGGTTTCATGAAAATTTGATACTGAAAGATGTGTGTCCTAAAAACAATCTGGCAGGTCTAAAGAGCTAGAGTTTCATCTATTGACAGTCCAGACGTGGTTCACTCTCTTTTTGCTTAATCCTCAATGACAGGAAGTTCTGTCAGACTCTTTTCTTGTATTTCTCACCACAAGTCTGAGCAGACCAACTTTAATTTCACGGGCACCTGTTCCACCGTGTTTGGAGGGAAGAAACAGACAAATGGCCAAGCTTATGTAACCACTGGGATCCAGCCAGAAATTCACAGGAAGCAGAAAATGTTCAACACAAGCCTATTCTCCAATGGCTTGCGCCTTGATTGCATGTGTGCGGTGTGATATGAGGTGTTCACGCTCGGCACAGACCGCAGAATGAATGAGGCCAGTGAGTTGGTCCATTTCAAGTGTCCATTCACCACCCTGCTTGTTTAATGTAGACATGGACCAGATGATAAATAGAAGCACAGCTACAAGACTTATTTTCTTGCCCGCAGAGGAGTATGTATTGCAGAAAGGTTAGGCTGGTGGTGTATGTGTGTATACATGTATAGAAAAAATCAATGGAAACAAAACAAAGCATACATGTTTAAGGCTTGTGTGTGTGTGTGTTTTTTTTGTTTTGTTTTGCTTCTCTGTATTATTGACCTCTGGCTCTTTGTGTGCCTTTTCCTTATCTGGAAAAAATGGAAAGGCATGACGCCAATTGGTTTGTGGAAACTCAAAAATCAGCATTACTCCTAATGCAATGATGCCAAATGTGGATAACGCATGTGTTGTCGTGCATGCGTACAGACAGCACGACTAAGCATTTACCCGCTCATGCGACGGCCCAGATGAAACGATAATGAATTTTGCCAATCAAGTCTATTCCAATTGGATTAAGACAAAGCCGGTCAAATGACAGGCAATGGCTGCAAATGTGGTTTTGTTTGTTTATGCCACTGAAATGTACTGACTCATCATCCCTTGAGGCACCAAGTCAGCGATTATACGGGAACTAGTTTATCCATTTAGTATCTACCGTTTCGTGCATCTGGGATGGAAACTGACTTGTATGTTAAAGAAATAGTTTGCTCTAAGGAAAATTATTTATTCATCCTCATGTCTTTTTATACCCATATGACTTTCTTCTGTTGAAAAACATGAATGTAAAAGGATTGTACACCTGTCATCATTTACTCACCCTTATGTTGTTTCAAATATGTATGACTTTCTTCTGTGGAACATAAAAGATGATATTTCGAAGAATGTCTTTGTGTTATTGTTTATTTGTCCATGCTATGGAAGTCAATGGTGACCAAAATGGTTTGGTTATCAACATTCTTAAGAATATCTGTATGTTCTGCAGAAGTGTGGTGTGAGTGTTCATTCTGTGTGAACTAACCCTTTAAAGGCCCTCTGAAGTGCCTTGAAACGCGCAGCATTAAGGCCTGTACACACCGGGACGAATATCGCGCGCGCTTATCGCCAGCGTTTTTCGTGCCGTTTTTCGGCGCGTCTTGAGTGTTCACACCCAAGCGATTTTCACTGGCGCTGCGCCGAGTGAACGTGCAAATTCAGTAGATGCGCTCCCGGTACACAAGATGGTGCTGCGGCACTTTAAGCCTCTGACACTCGCTTGTCACACAGAAGGAGAAGAGAGACAGTATTTACGTGCTTGCCAAAACCATAGACATATTATGTATATGGACAAAACCATTCACACACTTTTTGCTAACTGGCAAGCAGCATTAGCAGTTCATCTTCTTCTTTGTCTTCTTACTACTTCTTCGTCGTATCAGTGTGTGCTCGGCAAGACCGTTTTGTGCTCGAGCGCCACCAAGTCGTGTTTT
This sequence comes from Romanogobio albipinnatus, assembly GCA_023566225.1. Taxonomy (NCBI): domain Eukaryota; kingdom Metazoa; phylum Chordata; class Actinopteri; order Cypriniformes; family Gobionidae; genus Romanogobio; species Romanogobio albipinnatus. The sequence goes on from CM042239.1 coordinate 65,085,455, forward strand.
ACTGTCACTTCAGCAGCTCCAGGCACGTGAACATAAGCGTCGATCTCATTGGTCGGACAGTTTTTTACGCGCCGCGTCAAAATAAAAAAACGAACGGCGCCCATTGTTTAGTCCCGAGGCGTTAAACGTCGGCGATAAACGCGTGCGAAAATCGTCCCGGTGTGAACAGGCCTTTATTCAGTGTGTTGACGTAATTTCCCCTCAAACGGCTCCAGCTGTTAGCAGCTCCTCCCCTTTTTTGAAACAGCCAATAGCGTTTCGTTAATACCACAGTTTGACTAGAGCCTTTCTGTTTGGTAAAGCCAGAGTTTCCTCCTAATCTCTAACCGTTTATCATCATTATCTCCTCCATATCACTTTGAAATACAGGACTCTGTGCAGAATTTAAATGGGTCCGATATGTTTTGTTGTATGCGCCGACTCACGGATATGATCCGCTCTGCGCTCTCGTGTCTCTAGTCAGCGGCTCTGTTCTAGACTATGTGTGTGCACTGCGACGGTGCACGTGAAAGTAACGTGAAACCAGACTTCATTCGCCTCAACTGAAAGAATATTTACACTGTCTGAATCGTTTCTTATCACATGTATAGTGCGCTCTGTGCCATTCACCATGTAGAAATAGTAAATGTGTGAACAGCTGACCGATTTCATACGCAGCTTCAGCGTATAAGGGGGCGGGCACTTCAGATTCTAGAGACCATTTGATTGGACAGAAGATGTGATGAAAAGATGAACCCTCAGATGGTGGGGGGGGGGGGGGGGGGGGTATCTGACTAACAGACAGCAGATAAATGGCTATCCACCTGTCACTCGAAGTGTCCACGCCCTTAATTATGCAGAACTTTAATGCTTTATATAATGTAAACAAATGAGTTATAAAAAAATTCACCCCCTCACAGTTTTCATGAAGGGCAAAATTTGCCGTATAGACAAAAAACACAATTTGTACCAGGCTGTAAACATGTTTTTATCTGCTGTAAAGTTGGGCATTTTAACATGAGACTCAATGAGATTCTGCTCCCTTCTGGAGCCTGTGTCCCTAGTGGCCAGTCGATGAATTGCAGTTTATGTCACTTCCGTATCGGCTTCAAGAGAAACTGCGGGAGGTTGCCGCTTGGGTATAATAAATGATCTGTGGGGTATTTTGAGCTGAAACTTCACAGACACATTCTGGGGACACCCATGAGACTTGGAAAAAAGGGGCATAATAGGTCCCCTTTAAAATTAACTTTAAAACTTTTTAAAAATTGCACTTAAGTGTGAATGAAACAGTCATGAAAGTGTTTTCATTAAGTACACTTAAGTGGCCTTTTATTTGTTTAATATTATATTATATAATCAGCAAGTACAGTTTTTTTTTTTTTTAAATATACTTTAAAGATTCAAAGTACACTACAAGTGCACAGTCAATACAATTGAGGGAGAAGTAACAGGACTGATCCGGTTCAGTTTGATTCTCTGAGCTCACAGTAGGGGAAGATTGTCATGTATAAATTTTGGACTTTGGCAGGTGAGTAAACAGTGACAATTCTGTCACTGTTTACTCACCTGCCAAAGTCCAAAATTAAGTGTATGCCCGGTTTCACAGACAAGGTTTAAAGGATTAGTTCACCTCAAAATGAAAATTTCCTGATAATTTACTCACCCCAATTCCAATCAAGCTGTCCATGTCTTTCTTTCTTTCTTTTTCTTTTTTTTTGGATTTTTCTCCACACAATGGACTTTAATTGCAACCAAAATGTTGAACGTCCACATCAATGCAGTTTTAAAGGGCTTTGAAGTGCTTCAAATGGAATAGGGTCTTATCTAGCAAAACAATCGGTCATTTTCTAATAAAAAAAATCAAATATATATATTTTAACGACAATTGATAGTCTTGTGCTGGTCTGCAACGACGAGCCAGGCATTACGTAACGTACGTTGAAAAGGTCACGCCGAACATGGGTGGAAGTAGGGCTGTAACGATTTGACCAAAAATAATTTTACCTCGATTACGATTAATGAACGATTATTTTGCTCTTTTTTGCTTTCCTTTTTTTGCCCTCATAGTTCACTGATTTCAAGGTTTGTACTGTAAATATTTTCTAGCCTACTATTAGAGGTGGGATATTTCTTTCTAATGAAAAATTTCTTTGTGATTTTAAAATACTTGAAGGAAACTGCTCACTTTTCAGCAGTTATTGTCTATTGGGCAGATTTCTGTTTGTTGTACATCAGATAAATTAGCACAGTAGGCCTACATTTCATTTATTTGAATGCATTAACGAGAGAGTGATTGTATGTGTGAATTAGTCAAATCGTCTCTATTAATTATGAAGCTGTGGTTTGTACTTACTTCAAAGGTATTAAAATCTATGCTATAACGGTTGAGTTTCTAAGCTACTTTAGTGATAAATCACAGGGCAGCGTTGACAATGAGTTTCTGCTCTACTCTCTGCGTGCGATCTTCACATGATGTGCGAGCTACTGTCTGTGAGTGTTCGTGTGTCACAATATATCAGGCATTAGTTCAACATAATACACATCTGATGGACTAAAATCGCTTCAATGTTCAAACTGGCAGGCCTTAAAACACATACAAATGACAAAGCTTTGTGAGGATGCAAGTGAACGTGATCTGGCTTGCTTCAGGGCGCGCGTTGTCAGAGACACGATGCGGCTCGGCTCTCCGTGTCACAGAAAAAAGCTCATGAGCCTTGAACGAAGAAGTTTTCCATAACGTTGTTCTTGAATAGTGCACAGTTGCTTTAATGTTCAATCTGGCAAGCCTTTAAACTCATTTAATTGACTAACTTGAGGATGCAAGTGAAAGGGATTTGGCTTCGGGGCTTGCGCGTGCCGTCTCTGTGTGTGTATCAGCGCAAATAAGAATGGCGATTAACTTACGTGTGTAAACTGTATAAAACATGCAATTACCATAGTAATTCTGAGTATCTATAAACAAAGATAACTGCTCCTGCATCTTTCCGTATGCCTGCAAACTGCACTTAATGTGACTGACGGGGCGTAGTCACGTGACTAAAACCGAAATAACCAAAAAAATTACTTCGCTTAGAGGTTCAAAATGTTGGTTTCGATTAATTTTCGATTAATCGTGCAGCCCTAGGCGGAAGTACCACCCCATCGTTTAAAAGTGTGAAGTGTGGAAAAGGAGGATTGTTCAAATTTTATTGTATGTTGAATGACATTTATTGTTTACTTTATCATTGTTTTACCAGTTTTTTTGAAAAAGCGTTTGTATTAGTCTTCAAACGTTCGCTTTGTAAACAATGGGGCGGTACTTACGCCCATGTTCGGCGTGACCTTTTCAAAGTACATTATGTAATGCCTGGCTCGTTGCAGACCAGCACAAGACGATCAATTGTGGTTAAAAAGTATATATTTGAATTTTTTTTTAGAAAATGGCTGATCGTTTTGGTAGATAAGACCCTATTCCTCAGCCATTTGAAGCACTTCAAAGCCCTTCAAAACTGCATTGATGTGGACGTTCAACATTTTGGTTGCAATTGAAGTCCATTGTGTGGAGAAAAATCCTGAAATGTTTTTTTCTTAAAACGTAATTTCTTTTCCACTGAAGAAAGAAAGACATGGACATCTTGGATGGCATTGGGGTGAGTAAATAATCAGGAAATGTTCATTTTGAGGTGAACTAGGCACAAATGGCCTAAATAGCCCTAATTGAACAAAGGCCTAATCCTGGTTTAATCTAAGTCCTGGCTGTGAAACCAAGCCTTAATGTTTAGATGAATGATTCCCTTAGTAAGGCCTGAATTTGCTGTCTAGTTGTATTATTTTGTTTTTGTTTAAGTTGGGGTTTTTTTTAAGCTCGGCTCTCTTTTGCCTAATACCGTTCATCGACGCCAGGAGGCAATGTTTACATTGAGCATCTATATATTAGCCTATCTGGAATCTCGAATCCGTCCTGCATGGTTTTTCTCTCCACGACTCCTCACTTTTCCATTCCCTCCCTTTTTTCCTTTCTCTTACTGGGTGATGTACGCTCGGTTAGTCACTGCAGATGTTACTGTAATGATGCAGAAGGCTCTCACACAATCAGACAGAACGGGAGAAAGAGCCAGGCGAAATTAGTCAAAATTACTTTGTCATTACCCTCCTCATTGCTCCTGTAAGTAGTCTGCATTTGCCCACGATTAGATGAGAGTTGTACATGTGGCATAATGTGGCTTTTCCCCAGCTAAACCTTTGATATTCACTGCTTTGAGATGTTTTTGTCTTTCTCTGGCGTTTATTCTGTTATTACTGCTCTGACTCAGAGGATGCTGATTGCAGAATAACAACATGCTCCAGAGGTGATGCGCAGCTGTAAGTCAAACACAAACACAGGGCTCGCACACACATCCTGATACTCCCTAACCGTTCTCGAGTTCCCTCTGTGCTCCGTTATGACATCTAGTGGGAGCTAATTATTGCATATTGGCTGATTAGTAAGGTGCGCTTCATTTAAATCTCTTTTATTTGTGTTTTTGTGAAAACATGCTTTCATTTTCGAAATCACAGCTCCTCTGGATCTGAGTCATACTCCACTGTGGTGCATAGCTCCAGGGATGAATTTTTGTGAAATCATTTAGCGCCAGGCTTTTAAATCAACATATCCGCAGCCCGTTTTTTTTTTTGTATTGTGGCATATTTTTAAAAAAGAGAGAGATGAATTTTGGTTTTATCCATCAGTGATTGTGAAAAGTGGCCTTGGTAGCATAAACAGAAATGGGAAGTTGCTTCAGGGGTGGAGCCTGTGAAAAAGAAGTACACTTTATCACACTTTATCAAAAAATTTTTATGGGCCTTTATGAATAGCCTGGTCTTAGAGAGTCTGGCCACTCTCCATTGACAAGCGTTTACTTCCTTGAAGGCGGGTACTCTGTTGAAGTTTAAAACTATTGGATCTGCCAAGAGCCACTCTGGATCTGCCATAACCAATCGCTAACGTTCGGTCGCGACATGTCACTCGCCGTTCGCCTTTGTTTCTCACATGGAAGTCCGTAAAAATAAATGTGCACGCCACCTCAGTGGTAAAACCTAAAATGGATGGTGATTTATTCACGGTGGAGGGGAGAGTTTCTGATGTCATGTTGACTTCAAATGTTAGATTTTAGCCCCCTTCTCACTTCCCAGATTCCTTGAATTGAACAGTTCTAAATAAAAATAATGTCTCAAATGTTGTTTTCAGAGAATAATGGCTGTCAAACAGGAATGAGGTGATTGGTCAGGTCCCACTTCCGTGACTATTTGCCAGAAACACTATAAGCTAAAAACACTTGGATTTAAAAGAGTGCAGCTGTTATTTCACAGGCACAAGTTCTAGCTACATTTTCGGCTTCACTTGCAGGAATGATGGGATCGCTTTACACAGAGCTGTGGGAATGAAAAATGCAACCTCCTCACAAAGCGGTGCAATCAGAAACCTGGAAAGGTGGAAGCTGCCGGTGCCGGAGACACAGATATGAGCCTATGTCAATCCCTCACATGATAAAATGGTCTGTTTGACCACGATGCACAAATAGAAGTATTATTCTGTCACCTGATACTCCGGACATGATTAAGATGCTATGTGGTCAGTTTAGTGACGAAACTGTAACTGTAGAGTTGCCTCATACTGTAAGTAGTCTGTGTTTAGAAAAATAATACTGTACTGCATACTATTTTTAAACATTTGCAAGCTACGACAGTATTTTTTCCCATTGAAAATGTGAAACGCTACATAGAATGTAACACAAAACATTGCAAACAGTAGTAGCTTATCCTACAGCTATTTAGGAGCTATTTTTAGGGATGTGCCACAAATTCTGGCCGATAATGTCGATAAACTGAAAATTATTTTTATGTTATGGCTGATAGTCAGTAAGTGACAGATATTAAATGCAATAGTATTTTGTTAATAAAAACAAAACACTTAAAATAAGTCATTTTAGATGTTACATATGAGATTGGGCATCACAACACAGTAATGTAATATTAAGTACCTACATGTACTATGGGGTTAGGATTAGGGTTTGGTTTTGGGTTAGTTGCATATAATTATGCATAGTTTATAACTATTACGATAGTAACTACATGTAACATATGTAACAATGACACTGTAAAATAAAGAGTTACTAAGATTAAAGTGGCATTAAATATGCTAACACTTTATTTTACAATGTCCTTGTTACATATGTTACATGTAGTTACTGTTGTTATAACAGTGATGATATATTATACATTATTACAAGCAACTATTTTTAAACCAAACCTACCCCTTCCCCTAATTATATAGTAAGTACGTTGTTAATTAATATTAGGGGAGCGCGGGGCACAACCTAACGCGGGGTTAGTTGTAACACACATGGTTTAGAAATGTCCACAAATGCTAGGATAACGAAACTTAGTGTATTTACTAGTTGCCAATATCAAGAAAAAAGTATACACTGTATTAATGAAACAAAACTTATGTAAATATGTAAAATTTACATAAACTGAGACAGTCAGAAAGTGCCCCGCTCTCCCCTACTCAGTACTTAAATGTATAATCACACTGTAACAAGGGTACCTTAGACATTTTTTTAAGCTTTACGCGAGTGCTAGTAAACAGAAATGATCATTGGAATGCATGTGAAAATACACAGTACTGTGTGTAGTACTAGAATATTTTAAAAGAAATCTCAGTAACCAAAATGGTACGGATATATTGGGCATCCCTAGTTGTGATGCATTTTAAATCAAATTTTATGTAAAACTATTTTCACGTTATGCAGTCTGATCACATTATGAGTCATGTATGAAATATTTTATATTTCTTCTGTTGCTTTTTCGAAAATGAGTTTGTTTGGTGCATTGCATTATGGCAGGGATTCCAAACTTTTTTTGTTGGCCAAACCCCTTAGATGTAAAATATTAACTTGAATCCATAGATTTTAGGTCAATATTTCAATAAATTAACAACACATTCACATGTTCGTGGTTTTCTGATGTTGGTTAATGGCCACATGACATGCAAGGAAATAGATAAAATATTTTTTTGTAAATATTTTATTCATTATTTTTTTTTATCAATATAGTTGTTGTTGTTAATAATAAAAAATAATACTAATACAATAATAGTCAAACTATTATTATTTCTACTTCTAATAATAATAGTTATCATCTTATTATTGTAATATTTTGTTTGTTTGTTTTGTTCTTTAATCAAGACCATATTATGTTGCACTGTATTTGATGGTCCAATTTAGACAATTAACTATCTATAAGTAACTTTGCAACTACATGTCAACTAACTCTCATTAGAGTATTAGTAGACTGTTAGTATACTGTTAGGTTAGGGTTCGGTTAGTAGAATAAGTTGACATTTAGTTACAAAGACACTTATAGTCAGCAGAATGTTTGTCGAGGGAGCATCAAAATAAAGTGCTAGCAGATAGTAAGCAGAAAGTCTACTAATAATTGAATGAGAGTTAGTTGACATGTAGTTGCAAAGTTACTTATAGTTAGCAGAATGTCCAAGGTGGACCATCGAAATAAAGTGTTAACCAATATTATTGTGCAGACACATTATTTTAAAACAAGGATAAAAATAGGAAATGTGTGGTTTTGGCTTTCTTTTTTTTGCCTCGGTGCTTTATTTTAAGCACATGAAATACTGTTTATAGCCTCTATTGCCAGTTTAGTTGTTATAATTAGCTTGGCTTTACAGCCAGAAGTCTCACAGTGAGTTACCATAACCACCTCTTCCACTCTTAGACACCCTTTTCCCTCTTCCAAGTCAGCAGGGGTAGACAGACGCTTGGAGAAAATGCAATGTGTTCTCTTTTAGCCCAGCGGTGTCTCTCTCCAATAGTCATGTTCGCCTTATATAGCACACACTCCTCCCAAAATAACTTCCATTTCAGGCGAGTACAATGGTCGGAAGGAATCTCACCCATGCAGCCAAAATAATTCCACGCTGAGCTTGTGTGCGTCATCCCAAAATTATCCCTATGTGACGTCACAGCTCTGTGCCCTTGCATGGGCGGATGCAACGATGGGACCCGTGCCAGTGAGAGTGTGCGAGGCTCTGACGTCTTGCGCCAGCCTCTGTGAGCGGGCGCAATGCCAGCTAGCGCTCTCTTTTTAAATGAAAAGGCATGCTGCGAGAGGAGGTGGTATTCGGACAGATCAGTTACCAACAGATACCCAGTCGGTATCCGTGAGAGAAGTCATGAATAGATGGATTTGATTTACCACACGTGGTCGTGAGATCACATCCCCGTTTTCACGGCTCAGTCAAGGACAGGGTATTTGTGTCAGTGGCTCATCCGACGTATTGAATGGCTGTGATGTAACTGAGGCCCTTACTTTAGCTTGTTCCCCATCAGGACTCTGCAGGGGCTTAGAAGTCTGTGTGTGTGTGTGTGTGTGTGTGTTGGGTTATGGATGTGCCCCCTAAGAATAGCGCTGATCACAGAGTAGCATCTCTTTTGCTCCCTGCCATTTTTAAATTATTGACTGCAGATGCTGCCAGCCTCCCTAAGATCATTCTAGCCCCTCGAGCCAGGCAAATGGTAGCTAGGTTATTAAAAGCAAATCAAATTCCCTAGGATTGTTTCATCATCCTGTTACTTTTACGCCACGGACATACATTGTGGTGTACCTCTTTGAAGACAAGCTATATATTTGGCTCTGTACATGTGTTCACATTGGTGCATATATGTGTTTATCAGTAGAGACTAGGGTTGAGGATGGAAAATCGATTCCAATTCTGGAATCGGATACTTAAAGGTAGGGTAAGCAATTTTCACAGGGGCTAGCAATAGCAAGTTAGCTTTGAAAGCATGAGATCCAACCCTCCCTTCAGAGCGTCTCCAAAATGCCTCCTTCAAAACACATGAACACTCACAGCAGAGTTTGCAAAGCATCACCAGATGCGAGACGGCGTTAAACTACCTCATGTCTCAAAGCACTAGTGGTGCAGCAGTACACAACAATTATGGTTCGGTACGTGACTTGATTTTGAAGTCACGGTTTTGTTTACTGAACAAATTGTGTCTCTGTCTTTCAATAAATTCAATTATAATTTCGTTTTTCTTAAGGATAAAAAAAATCTATCTCTGCTAATGCTGTAAATTATAGGGAGACCTTGTACATTACTATAATATTAAAGGTTACAATTCACCCTTCACCAGGAGTTCGATTGACAGGCGATCTGACCAATCGCAATCCGCCATTCGTTGAATCCGTTGTTTTTGTCCGACAAAGCACTCAAGAGAGTTCGTAGATTAACGTTGGTGGACTTGAAAAACGGTGTGTACTGACGTCTTTCCGTGGTTGAAACATGCCTTCTGAAGTTCATTCATATTTATTTGATACTATAAATTAACTAGAAGGAAGAGATGATCGTTTCACGGGCAGCTTTAACTGAGGCGGTACAGTGACCTGTCACCACACATTAAAGAGCCACAAAAGGTTATTATTGTTTACATTTCTTTAAAAAAATGAGTGCGGCTTGTCGGTAACTAAAAGGGGCGGGTCTTTGCGAATGGTCAATTAACAACAGAGCCCAAACTATTTAAAGGTCCCGTTCTTCGTGATCCCATTGTTCAAACTTTAGTTAGTGTGTAATGTTGCTGTTAGAGCATAAATAATACCTGTAAAATTATAAAGCTCAAAGTTCAATGCCAAGCGAGATATTTTATTTAACAGAAGTTCCCTTTCAAAGCCTACAGCGAACGGCCGGCTTGGACTTCGTCCCGGTACAGCCTGCTTTAATTACGTCAGTAGAACAGTTTGTTGACTAACCTCCGCCCACAAGAATACACGAAAAAGGGGGCGTGGTCTTGTTGCTCTCCCACGTGGAGAAGAGGAAGTGTTGCGTGGAGAAGTGGAAGTGTTGCGTTTGAGTGTGTTTGTCGCCATGTCGTCGAGACGCTGTTATTTTCATCCCGGAGTCAAATCACCTTTGTTTGGCTTTCCCAGGGACGCTGTAGAGATCATTGAGCGCATACATCTCCCCCGTTAAGAGGCGTGACCTTTCCGTGCAACGTGCGCTAAGCTGCTGTCGAATCACAACACAGGAACCGGGCAACGTGCGCTAAGCTGCGGTCAAATCACAACACAGGAACCGCTGGCACAATCAGAACTCGTTACGTATTTCTGAAGGAGGGACTTCATAGAACAAGGAACTCCTCAGCCCGTTTTTAGGACAGTGAAAACAGCGGTATACAGATAAGTAAATTGTGTGAAAAATACGGTGTTTTTTTACACGCGAAACATGAACACATGTTATATTGGACACTGTAAACACAATCAAAGCTTCAAAAAAACACGAAAAACAGGACCTTTAAATTCAGTTAAATAATTTTAATAATTACAATTTTTAGATATAATAATCAACACTCATATAAAAATGGATGCAAACATGTGAATTGCATATAAGGCAGTTTTTTAATAAACTTCTAAATTTAATTATAAAATTATGTTTCTATTACAGTTTGTTGTTAAAATCATAACCGTCATAACCATATAATATTCATTAAATAATCAAGACAGGTTAAGTAAAATATAATGAATATATAGGCTAATATAGGGCATATATTTAGCGAAGAATTTCTCTAGCGAACTAACAAGCTGTGGACAGTGAATGATTTGCCTGAGGGAAATGTAACTACAATCTGTTTTATTGACGTCTTTTTGCAGTTGAAACACTGATTGAGCGATTACACGAGATATATGTTTCAGTAAGTTGTACTGTATCTTTCAACATCCCTTCAAATGTTCACTCATGTTTATTCTGTAACTATTATTAAAGCATTCACTCGTGCTCTGCGCTGCCGCTTCAACTGAGCAGGGCTGGTCCGAATACCATTTTTCGAGCTTCGAATCAACACCGGATATTCGAAGCTTCGGAGGGAGGGGGTTGAACATATTCTTCTCTCTAATAAAGGCAGGAATCTCAAAAAGTGACGCGCCTCATGTGGGCAGGGCTTATATGCTCAGAGAACGGACACTGCACTAGTGATACAAAACACACAGGTCTGTTACGTCCCAGTAACAAGCTCCTATATATCACAGTAGATTCATTTAGATTGATTATAACGGTTAATAGGCTTGCTGTGATAGTCGGTGTTACTGGTGTTCAGGCATAACAATTACAATTACATCACTTGCCCACCGCGGCACCGGCCCCCACTGTCGTTTTGATATTTTATACGGGAGAGACGCAGGAGAGAACCCATCCATCAGCCCGCAAGTAATGGTTAGACTTTTCAACTCCAAGCGCAGGTTATTTCTGTAAAGCCAGCAACACACCATCAGGAACTGTCAGTAGTGATTGTGACCAGCAAAATTTGCGGCTTGCATGGCAGTACATAATACGGTGAAATGATCATGCAGTCAATACATATATTTCATAAAAACAGGCAGGGCTATAACATAACCCATTAAAAACTCGAAGTGTCTGCTCTATTTCAAACAATTTATATTAAAAAACTACCCAAAAACAGCGGCATTACAAGATGGAAATACAGACTGTAAAGGATATTTAAACTTGCTCTGCCCTTACGCCCATGACTCACTGCGGGGTTGTCAGTTTTGGCTGCGTTTCCAGCTTTTAACGGCGAATGTGCTCTTATAGATCAACACGTTCTCATGAAATGCGTATATATAACAAAATTTGTATTTATGGTGCAATTTATACGCCAAAATAATGATGATCATGTTCAGCAGCGGCAGATCTTAAAGTCACAGCAGCACTAACTACTGATGAAGTTTGAAGCCCAACAAATGTTAAAAAGCCTTCAATTAAACTGTAATGTTGAATGGCTATAATTAATGTTTAAAATGGGGGAAGGTCTATTTCATAGAGACATCAGTATCAGTATTAGTATCAGTGATACTGGCCTTCATTCATAAAAAGATGCCATTGATCAACTATTTAAAATATACTGTCTTTGTTTTTTCTTCATTAATTTGGTGATTTACTGTGAAATTATTACATTATAAAATATATAAAAAATGTGTTTTAAACTGAAAAATGTGTGAAAAATCTTGTTTAAAACAGCACTAAAAGAAAGTTTACATTAAAAATATACACTCACCTAAAGGATTATTAGGAACACCATACTAATACTGTGTTTGACCCCCTTTTGCCTTCAGAACTGCCTTAATTCTACGTGGCATTGATTCAACAAGGTGCTGAAAGCATTCTTTAGAAATGTTGGCCCATATTGATAGGATAGCATCTTGCAGTTGATGGAGATTTGTGGGATGCACATCCAGGGCACGAAGCTCCCGTTCCACCACATCCCAAAGATGCTCTATTTGATTGAGATCTGGTGACTGTGGGGGCCATTTTAGTACAGTGAACTCATTGTCATGTTCAAGAAACCAATTTGAAATGATTCGAGCTTTGTGACATGGTGCATTATCCTGCTGGAAGTAGCCATCAAACGATGCCCAATTGGCCTAAAGTGTGCCAAGAATACATCCCCCATACCATTACATCACCACCACCAGCCTGCACAGTGGTAACAAGGCATGATGGATCCATGTTCTCATTCTGTTTACGTCAAATTCTGACTCTACCATCTGAATGTCTCAACAGAAATCGAGACTCATCAGACCAGGCAACATTTTTCCAGTCTTCAACTGTCCAATTTTGGTGAGCTTGTGCAAATTGTAGCCTCTTTTTCCTATTTGTAGTGGAGATGAGTGGTACCCGGTGGGGTCTTCTACTGTTGTAGCCCATCCGCCTCAAGGTTGTGCGTGTTGTCGCTTCACAAATGCTTTGCTGCATACCTCGGTTGTAACGAGTGGTTATTTCAGTCAAAGTTGCTCTTCTATCAGCTTGAATCAGTCGGCCCATTCTCCTCTGACCTCTAGCATCAACAAGGCATTTTCGCCCACATGACTGCCGCATACTGGATGTTTTTCCCTTTTCACACCATTCTTGTAAACCCTAGAAATGGTTGTGCGTGAAAATCCCAGTAACTGAGCAGATTGTGAAATACTCAGACGGCCCGTCTGGCACCAACAATCATGCCACGCTCAAAATTGCTTAAATCACCTTTCTTTCCCATTCTGACATTCAGTTTGGAGTTCAGGAGATTGTCTTGACCAGGACCACACCCCTAAATGCATTGAAGCAACTGCCATGGGATTGGTTGATAAGATAATTGCATTAATGAGAAATTGAACAGGTGTTCCTAATAATTCTTTTAGGTGAGTGTATTATGCCTACCCGCTATCTATCTACTTTTTGTATTTATTGCATAGCATATTGTATGTTCAGGGATGACAAACTGATAAGCAGACATGTTATTTATGACTGGACGTAACTTTTGAAACTTTGCGGTAAAAGTGGCTCTTCTATTGATTTTGTCCTATCAGTGTGGCTCTCCTGAAAAAAATAGCGAAGACCACTGGTGCGCAAGGTGCGCAGCGAGACAAGGTGCGCAGCGAGGCATTAAGTTTTGACATAATTCGACCTGAGGTTCGAATCCACCTTTTGCCAAACTCACTCTACTTCCTTTTCCCATCACATATCAGATCGGAAAGGTGTTTATTTTCAATAAAAATGAAGAAAATATTTGAAAAGTGGAAATAAAGTGTCTAACGTGTGTTGAAACCGTTGTTGTAGCTACAGTTTTGGGTTATGTTGACAGTGACACTGACTGGGCACATTCATGACTGAGATGTGGTAGTTTTACAAGGTGTGTTCTACGATTCATTTTTTCAATAGGATCAAAGAAAATAAAATTGAAATGTCCTGAATATTTAGTCCGTCCATAATTTTATCTGAAAGCATAGCCATTATTTGCAGGTGGGACATGTATGCACAATCACTGCACAATCCCCCCTTCCCACCCTTGCATAAAAGTGCCCGCTCACTTTTGCCCAGGCCCAACCAAAAATACAATTCTGCCTATGCCACTGGGCACAACTCTTCCAAACCCCACAATGAAGTATCATTCACAGCACAAGTACTAATGGCTTGTGAGTTTAATACTTTTAGAGGTTTAGAACAAACTCACCCTAGGCATGAGAAACAATTACAGTAATGCTAGCGTTAGCAAACACTAATTTGGAAAACAGTTACAGCAGTTGGGATTGACCGGCAATGACAGCTTAGCATATCTTGAGGTCATCTTGATCATTAAAAATGGGAGTAAAACTCGTCAGCAAGGAAGGTCTAACCTTCAGTCTTAATTTTACACACAGCCTTAGTGGTGAATCACATAGTCTCTTATCACAGAGGCTGAACAATGGGACATTCAAACCGTTCAACTGGGTTTAAGAGAGATAATAAAAAGGAAGCTAACCATTTATTTTGCTCTAATAATGCAACTGTGTCAGCAGCTTTTCCTTGTCAGAGCAAAGTATGAGAAAACAAGGCATTTTATTGTGAGGTAGCACACAGTAGCTCCGGGGTCTATCGCTTTAATGGTTTTGTCTCTTACTGGTCAATATAAGTCGATATAAAGGATTTTCACATCGTAACTTTAATTGCAAAAATTCTCTTTTACAAGGTTCGATTGAAGTTCAATGTTCAGTTTTATTTGTGTTTACTGGTTGAAAGTGCCTGTTTTAAAACTGATCCTTGCCTGGAGCCATGTTCCTTTTAGATTTCTCATCTTGCCACTTGATCTCAGTGTAATAGTTGCCTCTTGATGTCAGGTAAACAAACCTTTTTCAAGCCTTAGGAGGTTTTTAACTGTTTTTTCAAACCAGAGTTAGAGGGTCCCTATATATATATATGGGGGGGCTTTGGTAAGTCCAGGCCCCTTCAGTTACTCATCCTTTTGTTCTTTTACCAACAAACATAGAGAAATATGTTTTTGGATTGAGTCAGTTATTTCAGGAATTAGTTAACAAAATGGATTGCATGTGCATTTATATCTTGTAATGTTATGAAAAAAATTCCAAAGAAAACTTAATCTACTATCCATCCATTCAACCACCCATCCATCCATCCATCCATCCATCCATCCATCCATCCATCCATCCATCCATCCATCCATCCATCCATCCATCCGTCCACCCGTTCACCCATCCATCCATCCATCCATCCATCCATCCATCCATCCATCCAACCAACCTGCCTTTCACCCATTCATTCATCCATCCATCCACCTGCTCATCCATCCATCCATCCATCCACCTGCTCATCCATCCATTCAACCACCCAACCATCCACCACCCATCCAACCAGCTGTTCACCCCTCCATCCATCAATCCATCCACCTGCTCATCCATCTGCTCATCCATCCATCTGCTCATCCATCCATTCAACCACCTGCCCATCCTACCAACCAGCCGTTCACACATCCATTTGTCCATCCGTCCAGTTATTAGTTAATTAGCCAGATGAAGTACAATGAAGTAACAAATGTATTACCAACAGACCAGCAAGTATTATATTTAGAGTTTCTTTGGTATAGGCCCCGTCCGTAGCCCCCGTCTCGGGGGTAATGGACACTGCATTTCCTGCCTGGAGATGAAGGCAGGGCGCAGCTGACCCCCCCGGGAGGTATAGACAGGGACCATCCTGGTGGTGGTGGTAATGTTGGCGTCAGCAGAACTCAGACATGTGTGAGTACCGATCTTTTATACTCTGAGAATTAGAACATGATTGGTTAGGTCTGGATGTAATGAGTGACGTAACATTGAATCTTCCTGGCAGAACTTTACGCTAGAGCTTCATTTATTATTCATTTAATTTTCATGGACTTTTAGTTTGTTTCCTTTGTTCTAATTTCCCGCCACTATCAGTTGTCATGGATATTCATGTAATGTTAGTCAACACATCAAAATAAATATTTCATTAAAGCATGATGAAATATTATTAAAGCATAATGATTTAAAATGCACTTATTTAAATAAGTAAAACTTATTTAACATTATAACAGGGTGCATACTTAAATGTGTTAAGAAACAGTGCACTCTCTTTAAGTGTACTTAAGTGTCCTTTTATTTCATTAATATTACATTTACATTAATATTATTATTATTATCTGCAACTACAGTTTTTTTTAAAAATATGTACTTTTAAAGATTTGAAGTACACAAGTGCACACAAATAAGCTCCTTTCTTTACAAGGGGACTTCACTTTTATGTCTATTTTTCTTTTTTCTTTTTTTTGAAAATAAAAGAATATCCATTTTAACTCAAGTTATGATAAAAAATGCCCCTGATCTCCTCTATATGAAAGAAGAAAAAGCATTAAGAGCATGCAGAAATGTTTCCTTTTGACTACTGTATGTAAAGTACATTAAATGCGTGCATCGTATATGTATATGGACATGTCAGCGTGTTATTTCAGATGTTCTTCATCACTTGCTCTTTCCCTGTCACACTTGCACAGACAGATTGAGGGCACTCAGTCTGACAGAGGGACAGAGTGACAGCGGTGACTGATACTATGACCACAGCCTGTCACCACTGAACCGAGTGCCTCATGAGCCGCATGAATAGCGTTTTCTTATGGGGGAGTGTTAAAGGTGTAATTGAAGAGTATTACTATTAATCTATATGCATGGCTCACTGGACATTTAGAACAGTGTGCATTTAAAACAGTGCTTTTGAAACTATTGTATACAAGCAGGGCTGAACAATATGGATGACCTGATGACCCATATAAAATTTTTATAAAAAACGTTTGTATTTTTCCTTAAATTTTAACCCCTTAACTGTCACCCCTCTTTGTGAAAATGCACTATCCAACCTTAAATGGCTGTAATTCAAGAATGCTTTTATAATATAGACCTAATTACGTTTGGTCTAGTTTTAAAGAAGACACTCAGCAGATTAGTATTCAAAAATGAAAGTATGACAATGTTATGGAAGTTTAAATTTACTGTAAATGAAATGTACTTTCTAAATATTTAATATATATGTTACCAAATTTTTACTCTAAAATTGCTATTAACTATTTCCCCGCCAGCGTTTAAAAAAAAAGTTGCCAGCCACCTCCAGGGTTTTTGACCATTTTCACAAAAATGTAATGGCCTATAGAATATTTTGTTGTATGAATATCTGAGCATGCAATATATCAAAAGAAAGAGCAGACCATCTGCTTTTAAACAAACCAAAAAAATAATGTTTTATTCTAGCTTCATGCATTCTTTTTTATCAAAACTTAAATATGGGTACGTTTCATTAAAAAAAGCAACATTTTGAACAAAAAGCTGAAAAAATCAAATTTTTGTCAAAGACTACATCCAGATCAGATTTAGAGCGATGATCTAACACAGATGGACCAGATCGAGTCCATCAACACCCCTAATACTTGCACAGTCCTATAGCTCATTCTGGGTCGACATTTCATTCAGTAACATTAGGCAGTTTTGATATATATGATGTTTAATGTTGATGATTGCCTTATTTTACATATGCATCTGCTTATATACGACCGCTTGTTTTTTTGTGTGTCTTCCTCGTCTGTGTTTTGATCAGGAGATTCTGTACTCATTCAGAAGATGCGTAATAGCACCCCCCTAGCGTATAACAGTGAAAACATGGAAACAAGGAAAATTCCGTGTTTGGCAGGGAAGCGGTTTCTAACAAATAACGGAAAGTTCCATGTTTGGCGGGGAAAGAGTTAAATCAAAGCCATATGTCTAACCAAGTTCCAAATTTGAAGTGGATCAAAAATTTAAGTTTGCATGAGATTTTGTTTAGGCACTGTACCAGAAATAGCCACTTGATTTTTTTGCATTCTCCTGTAACAAATTAATACATTTCTGTCCAAAATAACTTCTATTACAAAACAGTCACCAAATATGAAACCATGAGCCTCAGACCATTCGGCTGATATGTGTTTAGTCAAAATTAATAAAGTAGTTAAATTACAAAGGCTAGGTTTCGATTATAAAGTATTTAAAATACATTTTGTAATGTGAATCCTGACACCGCCCACTAGGGGAGGAGCCTGATAGAAGAATTTAGAGTACTGTTTCCATGGTTACACAACATCCAATTTCAAAACGGTTTTGACAGAATTAATAATATCGCAATGCTAGTGGGTCGGTGACAGTTAAGAGGTTAAAGGGAATGCGCTTAATTGTATTGAATGTGCACTTTGTAGTGTACTTCAAATCTTAAAAGTATTTTTTTTAAACTGTACTTGCACATTTAAGCACATTTTAAAAAGTGCACTTTGTAATAATGTCAAATTAAAGTACATTTTAAATCAGTGATTTAATGATTTTGTCATGCTTTTAAGTACACTTATGTGTTGACTACTAAAGCACATGAAAAAAAGTACTTGATTATAATGTTAACTGTAGTTTGTTATTCACTATCAAGATTACATTATATATATATATATATATATATATATATATATATGAAACTGAGTTCTATTATTGGTGCAATGGATCACTCCAAGGAAAATTCATGATGTAAATGTTAAATAAGTGCTAGCAAACTGTACATTTATAACAATATTTAGCACATATAGAATCAAATTGTTCATGATATAAATCTAAATTTGGGTCATATGGGTAATAAAAGATGTGTTTATTATTTTATAAGCTCTTATAGCCATAGGCTACAAACAGACAGAGGTAAGTAGTCTATTATCAAAGACTGATTGTGATGGGAGCTGAATTGACTAGATCTAACGCTGAGGTTCTGTGACTGAAGCATCATGAAATATTTATGCCCCTCATCATTTTTAGGTGGCCATATTCCCGTCATTTCAAGGAAACTAAATGGAGAACCACAGAACATAATGCATTCTTATGACTCTGAGCCTTCTTTATGCATGGTTGTCCCCATTTTTATATAATGTTACTCATAAATGCTTATATTAAGACAGAGAATTGTTTTTTTATCATCTCGGGTCAGAATGAACATGTCTCACAAATACAGCCATATTTCTTTTTTCAGACCTCATTGTAGAACATGCATTGTGGATCTATTCACAATTCACAATACTTGCATGCTCGTGCCAGTCTCGAACCATCCTGCAGCCGGTTTGCCAAAAGCTACAGGAAACCCAATACGGGCCATGCTGAGTGTAGTTTATCTTCACAAATAATTGTAGCGAGGAAATAGGAAAAAGCCACAGTGTGAGTCAAAGGAACTCGAAATAAACATTGCAGGTATGGGGTATGTGCTGTGGTGCTGGTGTATTAGAATAACAGTGCCAGCTTGAGTAGACTGTGATTGCCACTGCCCGATACGATATATTTCAGCAAGACTGAGCATTTCACTGCCAGTGGAACCTAGAAATACTGTATATGGAGAGTGCTGCATCTTCATGGACTCCATGATTTGGCGTTTAGCATTTCTAGTGACCTATCTAGTTACATTATCATGTGGCCTGGATTAATGGATCCATGCGGTCAGCAGCACAGCAGCCGGGTTACTAACCTAAATGTTGTCCGTTCAAACCCCAAAATGGATTATGGATAAAATAGTAGAAATTCCATCCATCCATCCATCCATCCATCCATCCATCCATCCATCCATCCATCCATCCATCCATCCATCCATCCATCCATCCATCCATCCATCCATCCATCCATCCATCCATCCATCCATCCATCCATCCATCCATCCATCCATCCACCTGCTCATCCATCCATCCATCCACCTGCTCATCCATCTATCCATCCATTCATCCATTCACCCATCCATCCATTCAACCACCTGCCCATCAATCCATCCATCCATCCATCCATCCATCCACCTGCTCATCCATCTATCCATCCATCCATTCAACCACCCGCCCATCCATCCATCCATCCATCCATCCATCTGTCTGTTTGTCCAGTTGTCCATTAGTCCAGTTAGTTATTATTAATTTTCATGGACTTTTAGTTTGTTTCTCTTCAGTTACCGGTTTCCTTTGTTCTAGTTTCCCGCCACTATCGGTTGTCATGGATATTCATTTAACGAACACACTTGGTTGTAATTAAGTTTGTCACCTTGTGTATTTAAGTTTCTCACAGTCATTGTTCGATATTGTTTGTGCATGGCACTCAGTTTCGTTTGTGTTCATTGTTATTGTTCTGCCTTTTTGAGTTTTGAATTTTCTTTATGTTAATAAATCAAGTTATATTTGAGTCTACTTCATCTACTTCCATCCATCCACCCGCTCCCCTACCCATCCATCCAACCGACCGCTCGCCCTCCCATCCATCCATCCATTCATCCATCCATTTATTTTGATCAAAGTGCCTTTTAAAAGATGAATAACGGCATTTAGTTATCCCAGCTTTCAAGCTTATAACAGTTTTCAGAATATTTTTCTCCTGCAGTTCCTTGTGATCACTCAATTGTGCCTAATGACCTCATTTCCTCAATCAATGAGTTTCCCCAACATCACAAACATCTCTACAAATATTCTTTACCCTGAAAGCTTAACGTTGAATTAAAATATACAGCAATGCAGTTTTTAAAGTAATTTCCCCCTCTATGATCTTCAACAGACTGATATTAGTCATATGAAGCTGCATTGGTTACTGTAGGTGAGTCTACTGAGTCTCAATGGTCTACTCTGTAAACCTTAAAGGCCTAAATGTAATGCAGAGGAAAAGTTTAGAAGGTAAAACCTATTTTGTCTGATCATCCACCCTGTAGCTATTTCTTCATTTCCAGCTCCACACCAATCTGTTTTGGTTGAGTCATGTTGTCCCCCCCGCTGCTCGCTTCCTGAACGCTGACCGCTTGCTGCGACACACTACTCCTAATCTAGCCGAGCAGGGCAGAAACAAAGCGGACCTGAATGCCTGTGTGCTGAGGTATTAGCATCTGAGCTCCGAGGCACCGCAGTAAAAGCTTTTGACAGCTCACTGCACCCGTATGGCAGTAAGCAGAGAAAATACCACTGTTGACATTTCAGCGGCTTGCCTCTCCCTGTAGACGCTGAGCATCCACATTAGTGCACTTGCATCATTAGAGAGGGTTTCTAGGTCTCATATGAGCTCTGGGATGTTCTTCGATCTCTTGGATGTTCAGAAGAGGGTTGGATTGGGAGGATCTACTATAATCCAGGCTTGAGCATGAGTTGATTTGTAGGCCAGAGATTAACTCTACATGACGCCATACAATAATTTGTAGTGGATGGAATCAGGCAATGAGCTGAAGCTGCTCACGAGTTGTCCTTTTTGTAAAAAATGACTAATTAATTGGCATTAAGTGTTAATGTATGAATGATAGAAAGTACTCACACTGTCTTCATATTTTAGGTTAAATCAAATCAAATCAAATCACTTTATTGTCACACAGCTATATGCACAAGTGCAACAGCAGGTGAAATTCTTGGTGCAGTTCCGAGCAACATAGCAGTCATGACATGACATGTACAACATTTAAAGCAGCATCAGATTACACATCTGATGCGCCCACAATTACTCACAGCACAGTATACACTACAATAAACAATAAATAATTTACACAATGTGAGTGTAGTTCTCACAGCTTTAACCAATATACACATACTTACAATATACATATACTTTAAACAATATACACTAAACATACATTAAACAGTATACATTAAGCTATAATAATAATAATATACAATGTACAGTATACATTATTATTCACAGTAGAGATCCAATTATGTACAATAGGTGCTATATGATAAATGATGAATAATAAATGATACATAAATGTGTATATAATGTGTGTGTATCTACAGTGGGTTGTGCGGAGTGATATTCTGTCCAGTGTGTGTTATGATCCTGATGGATCAGGAGTTAAGTAGTCTGATTGCTTGTGGGAAGAAGCTGTTCTGAAGTCGGCTGGTGCGTGTTCTGATGCTACGGTACTGTCTGCCTGATGGCAGCAGTGAGAGCAGCCCATGGTTCGGGTGGCTAGAGTCTCTGATGATCCTCTGAGCTCTCTTCACACACCGCCTGGCGTAAATGTCCTGGAGGGAGGGAAGCTCACCTCCGATGATGCAGCTGGCCGTGCGCACTACCCTTTGCAGGGCCTTGCGGCTGCGGGCGGTACTGTTGCCGTACCAGGTGGTGATGCAGCCAGTCAGCAGGCTCTCGATGGTGCAGGTGTAGAAGCGTGTGAGGATGTGGCGGTTCATTCCAAACCTCCTCAGCCGTCGCAGGAAGAAAAGGCGCTGATGAGCCTTCTTCACAACGGCCTCAGTGTGGACGGACCATGTGATGTGGACACCGAGGAACTTGAAGCTGCTGACTCTCTCCACCGGTGCTCCATCGATGGTGATGGGGCGGTGTTCTCTCTCATTCCTCCTGAAGTCGACCACCAGCTCCTTGGTCTTGCTGACGTTGAGGGAGAGGTTGTGCTCCTGACACCACCATGTCAGAGTGTGCACCTCCTCTCTGTAGGCTGTTTCATCATTGTCAGTGATGAGACCTACCACCGTCGTATCGTCAGCAAACTTGATGACGGTGTTGGAGTTTAAAGGGAGGTTAAAGGGCATATTTTAGGTTAAAGGGTTAGTTCACCCTCATGTTGTTCAAACCCGTAAGATTTTCGTTCATCTTTGAAACACAAATGAAGATATTTTTTATAAAATCTGAGAGCTTTCTATACCTCCATTGACAGCCTACGCAACTACCACTTTCAAGCCCCAGAAGGGTATACGCTGTTAAAAACACATGTGAAATATTTACATTTATGCATTTTGGCAGACACTTTTATCCAAAGCGACTTACAGTGCCCTTATCACAGGGACAATCCCCCTGGAGCAACATGGAGTAAAGGGCCTTGCTCAAGGACACACTGGTGGTGACCGCTGGGATCGAACCAGCAACCTTCTGCATATCAGTTCCATGGTTTAACCCACTGGACCACCATCTCATATATCTCACAAGATGACAGATGATATTACTATCATAATATACAAGTTCACAGTAAAATACTGTAGATTCAGCAAAAAATTGTAGTAATGATAGAAGTTCTGTGAGAGTCACAACCAGCAGTTTTTCCAATGTACTGTAGAAAACACAATAACCAGCAATGTTCTGTAGAAAATCACAGTAACCTATTATGTATATAGAGAAGGAAAACACAGTACACTGTCAGCTGGGTTGCCAGCCAGTTTAAATTGACCTCACTGTAGTTCAATTACATTTTCACTCTGAAAAAAGAATACAGGAAGCAAATGTATCCTTTAATAAAGCATCCCCAGAAGGTCACAGAGATTTTATTGTTTTCAACACATTTAGCAATAAGTGAAGAATGAATAATGAGCTTGTTATAATGAGGAGCTGTTTAACTGTGACTGTCGATAAATGGATATTCATATTTAAATCATGCTAGTGTTTAGCACACTGACATAGAGTGAAATTGCGCCTCGAGGTCCTTTGCTGATCCCATTCCCCTCTCTCCACCCCACGCTACCCTGTCAATCGCTACACTGTCTGTCTAGTAAGAAAAAAAAAAAAAGCAGTCCTTGCAAATTAGTGTTTTCCTTTACAGTTACATGGATGCTACTGTAAATGAAAACAGAAAATATGGTTATTTCTTCTTGCCACTTGCTGCCATTTAATTACTGTGAATTTCACATTCAGTTTCTTACAGTGTAGTAAAGACATCATAAAAGTAATCCATGTGTCTCCAGTGGTTAAACCTCAGTTTTATAAAGTGACGTGAGTGCTTTGCGCAAAAACAAAAGTACCACTTTATTTTCAAATTATTAATCTCGCGCACGTTCACGAGAGCACTACGACACATGCATGTTCATGCAAGAGCAGATGTTGTTGCGTGAATGCACATTGGAGATTCATATTTTGTTAATATTAATTTATTTATTACTCATTAAACTGTATTACTTGAATATATTTAAAAAAATAATTTATCTATGGTATCAAAGCTGAATTTTCAGCATCATTACTCCGGTCTTCAGTGTCACATGATCCTTCAGAAATCATTGTAATAATTTGGTGCTCAATTAATAATGATTTCTTAGTATTATCAATGTTGAAAACTATTTTTGCTGCTTAATATTTTTGTTGGAACAGTGATAGTTTTTCTGGATTTGTTGATGAATAGAAATATTAAAAGAACAGCATTTATTTGAAATACAAATAGCTTTGTAGCATTATAAATGTCGTTACTGTCACTTTTGATCAATTAATTATTTAAATATAGTGCTTACCCTAAACTTCTGGATGGTAATATGTTTGCAATATTTAATAACAATAAGAAATGTTTCTTGAGCAGCAAATAATTTTGAATTAATGATGCTGAAAATTCAGCTTTGCATCACAGGAATAAATTACATTTAAAAATATATTCAAAATATATTCAGAAAAAAGTTGTTTTAAATTGTAATAATATTTGACAATAATTGTGATTTTACAGTATTTTTGATCAAATAAATGCAGCTTAGGTGAGCATAAGAGGCATCTTTTAGAAAATAATATTAGGAATATAATTATTCCAAACTCTGTTTCAAAACCCATATTATTTTTCTTTATCCGTGGAACACGTTATTTAAATTTATTTTAGAGTAATTTTAACATAATATACATGTATTCTGTTTATCACACAAAGCTATCTTATTTGACTATATTGCACAAGAAGGACTTGGCTGTAGTTATTTGGCCTGTGTCAATAGACAAACTCTTGAGGGAAGACAGCTGGTGTTTGCCACAGAAACAAGCCCTCAAGCCCTTCCACACAACCTGAGAACATAGAGGAGGTGAAATAAGACAAGAAAGGCCTGTTAGTTCCTCTGTCAACATGCATCTCTCCCTCTCCACCTCAATTTGTTGGCAACTGAAATACTGACTTGCTGCTGTCAATGTACATTCAGCCTATCATCAACTGTACCATTCCAGGAAATGTTTTGACATAACATAACATAACATAACATAACATAATGTAACATAACATACACGTAACGTAATGTAACATAACTGGCGAGGTTGACGAGCGAGAGACGTGGGTGGAGTGAGCGAGACCAGTGCATGATTGAGAATGAGCGTCACATCAAGTCCTCTCATGAGGGAGCCCAGAGGCATACTGTGTAAGGACGAGCGACACTGGTGAAGGACGAGAGAGGACCAGGGGCCTATACCATGAAGCCGGTTTAGCTGGCTAGCCAGATATGTTTAAGCTTAGTTTGTGCTAACCCTGGGTTTTAGGTACCATTAAAGTGGTTTGGCCTTTAGCAGTGTTCATCTCCATAGTAACTTACGCTCCACGGCTAACCTGCTCCAGGGCAGGTTATGTTCTGGATAAGAGCTCAAACTGAAATTGGACCAATCAGCTGTGAGCAAAGTGACACACCTCTGATGCAATAAAGTCACTCCCCCTGTTTCTACTCCAAATTAAAGGTCACTACAGAGCAAATGGCTATTAAAGACTAAAGTGTCTGGCTTTTAACAATGCTTATTTATAATAATAATAATTTAGAATTTAGATATCATTTATGTAATTGTTATACCCATAATCAATTACACATGTATCATTTTAGTTAATCAATCATTAATAGGCACTTAGTTGAAATTAATATAAATAGCCTATACAAAGGTCATACAAATAAGCTTTAAAATAAATAAATAAAGCTATAAAAATTACTACATTACTCAATTTTCTATATATCAACTAAACTAACTTCATAACTTTTACTTGCATTGACGTAGTGAATATTTTCTTTAAGTTGTACTGTTGTATAGACAGCTCTTTTCTTCTTGCTGTGTAAATTTGTTTAAATTCTTAATATTTTTCAATCATGTAATATTCTGCAGAAGAGAGAAATTAATCTCGCTGCTTCTCTCGCGAGAAGTGAATCTCAGTTTTACTGATCCACAGTGTGTGATTGGCTGTTCACTACTGATGTCACAGCTAAGCTCCTAAACTCAGGATCAAAACAAAGCCTGAATAGATTGATTTGGTTTTGTCAACTCTAAACTAATCCTGTAACCCTGAGTTTGTTAAACTACCATCATGGTACAGGCCCCAGGTCTGGACTTTACATTGTTTTGTTTATGTTTTGTTATGTGTGTGCGCGGCAGTCGTTTGTGAGGGGCTGTCGCTTTTACTTTCATTTTGAGTTTATTATTTGATTAAAGTCTTTTAACGTTCGCCGGTTCCCGCCTCCTTCTTCCCATATCAACGAACTTCATTACAATAACATAACATACACATAACATAACATAACATAACATAACATAACATAACATAACATAACATAACATAACATAACATAACATAACATAACATAACATAACATAACATAACATAACATAACAACATAAATATATAACATACACATAACATAACATACATATAACATACACATAACAACATACATATAACATACACATAACAAAACATATAACATAACACAAATCCCATTCAAATCCCATATGTTACAGAGTTATCAGAAAAAAACCTTCACTTATGCCATTTTTATTTTAGCATTACTTATTTATTTAGTATTATATATTTATTAATGCTAACACTTTATTTTAAGGTGATGCAGTTACGGAAGTTACATGCACGTACAATGGTTATAACCAGGGTTTGACATTCACTTTTTTGCTCACCAGCCACTGTGGCTAGTGGTTTTCCAAAGTTACTAGCCACTCAGCATTTTCACTGGCCACAATTTTGCTGTTTGGAAATGACATTTTATATGATTAAAGTTGACTTTGGCATGCTTAAATTACTTGATTTTGAGTCTTTTTTCTTGATTTGTAAGATTTAAAACCCCTTCAAACTTTTAAATGCAGAGTGACCACCCAAATCAAAATTACATATCAACTGGTATGTGCAGGTGGGCAAGGGGTGGGCAATATGACCAAAGGCTTAAATGAGAAATTTTATATGTTGTTTTTGTTAGGCTATATAAAAGAACAAAGAAGCAAAGTAGAAAATTACAAAAACAATAGTATATTTAAAAAAAATATTTTTCAGATACAATAAACAGTAGGTTTATTTAATATGTATATATTTATTTAATATCTGTAGTTGTTTAATTAACATTAACGAGAGACAGGTATTTAATTGGGCTTCTGAATGTATGGACGTAATATTCTGACACCATATCCAGTTATTACCCACCTGTTTACGTGATCGCGCGTGCGACAGAGAGAGCACTTCTGTTGTGTGTTATTCAGCCTATTCCGCCTATCCCGCCTTTACTAACTGCAAGTTAATCGATAAAGAATTGTAATTGAATTGTAATTTTGTGATACGACGGTCTTGGTATTTCATTTGGCTGTAGGCTGAAATTATATTAGTAAGTACAGTAGTTAATTATTGTGTAATTACACTGTAACAATGTAAAATAAAGTGCAACCGTATTTTTTTATATTTACAGTTTTTACATTTTAGTAATTGTATGTGCATGTCATTTTTATTAGTTTAAAATAAAAATTTCTATATAGCTTTATTATTTTTTTTCCAGTTTTAGTAATTTTAGTACTTCACCTTATTTATTTCAGTTAGTTGCCAAGGCAAAATTTCTGATTTTAAGTTTATCATATTTTATTTTATTCTTAATTAATATTATTATTAAATATTTATATCAAATATTTTATTTCAGGTACAGAATTTGTTTTATTTTTATGGTTTTACTAAGTTACATAAGCACAGCACAGTGAGCAGAAGAAGAAAGTGCACACCATTTTCTTCACCTCCCCAATAGGGGGCGCGTCCCACTCTCTGAACACCACTGATCTTCACAGCACTGTCAGAAAGAGTCACCTCCGCTATCGGAGGCCTACGTTTTGTTTGGCTTCCTCTGAATTTCCTATATTGGAGTCACGCTCCTCAAATAATTCTCTGATAAGCAATAACAGCAGCAGAGATTAATTGTGTCCATTGTGCACATGAACTGATATTCGGCCCGCGCATCCATCTTCGCCGCCCATCCCCGTGCCCTGTCATGTGACCCGATCATGCACTCAGACTATTCTTATGATTTTCTGAAGAAGCCATTCAGCTGTAGAGCTTAATGAAAGTCATTTTCTCACCAAAGCCCTTTGGCTAATGTAAAATACAGCTCTGAGGACAATCAGCCCTTCTGTAGTGATAAAATAAGTCATTTTGAAAGAGGAGTGTTTGATAATTGAAAGTGATGGAAGGGAACTGAATTGGAATAGGCAGAGTTTGCTCAGCCCAAGCACCTGCTGGACTTACTCGCCATATCTCGCCACTCTCTTCATCTTTATTTCGATAGTCTTGGTGATTTAGTATGATTCATTCTTGTCCTGCATGCATCACTCTTCATTCAGGAGAAGTATTTGGCTACCGTTTCTTTTTCTCCAGCTCTGTGTGCATTGTTTGACACACCGGACTGATTAAAAAAAGATACCTCTTCATGCACTGTGACTGCTTGTTTGCTCTAGAGATTGCAGAGTTATTACTGTGCAGCCTGCTGGGCCTGCTGATGATGTATGGAACTGGGCTTTGGGAGAATGTGAGGTGAGAGCGAAAGCACCCTATTGAAGAGTTAAAGGCAAACTCGCAGACAAACTGACTTCGTTGTTTTTTTTTTATCTCTCAATAATGGCAGAGAAGTAGACAGGGTATCATTGGGAACGTACAAACCTCTAATCAAAACAAAATAGAGCCGCGACCGAAACTGTGCCTTAGCTTTAATGCGTTGTCGAATCACATGCTTTCAGCTTGAAGGGAATCAGTAACAACCAATGGAAATGCCTAGATGTGCGACAAAAATATAAATGTTAATTATGTTCTATTTTTGAAAATTGTCTCATTTTGTCTGGAGAGAAATGGCAAACCAAGTAAAGCGGTACCCTTTTGAAAAGTTAGGGATTTTTTTGTGTTAATTTTATGGTTTGAGACCACAAGCATCATCGCTTCACAGGCAAAAAGAAGCTTCCCTGAGGGTACCAAACTAATTATCATTTTCTCTGTTGCTGCAATTTTAGTGATATGCGTGATTAGGTATTCATCAAGACAGTAAACTGTTCTCTTATTTTTTTGTCTTCCCATTCAGTCAGACTTTTTTTTTAGTATTTGTTAATCCCCCCCCCCCCCCCTTTTCCTTCCCCTCAATATACTGTATTATCCTTTTCTACACTGTTTCTTTCCTTGTGAAAAAAATGCACTTAATTGTATTGAATGTGCATGTTAAATAACAGGCCATTTATTAATGTTTCTTAAAGGGGTGGTAAAGCACACTCTTTTGAAGGCTTGATTGTGTTTGTGGGGTACACTGTAACATGTGTTCATGCTTCGTTTTTTTAAAAATGCAGTATTTTTCATATGTTTTACCTTTATTCTACACTGCTCTGTCCCTCCTTGTAAAAACGGTCTGATGGTTTCCGGGTTGTATGATGCCAGTCACTCAAAAATACGCAATGGGCTCTGATTGGTTAGCTGGCCCAGTGTGTTGTGATTGGCTAACCGCCTAGAGCACGTTTGTCTGAAACGTCCCGCCCCTTACCTTTACCGGTAGCCTGTGCTGTGGGTAGTACAATAGCGTCAATAAAACCATACCAATTTGAGTCCGAATCAGACCCAGACAATTTTAGTGAAGATGATCGAGCAGAACCTGTTCCCAAGAGTAAAGACTGCAGATCTATAGTGATCGCTAATGAATGGCACTGTTACTTTTGTATTTTTTAGAACGATTTGCCAAATATCTGTCGCAAGAACGAACACTAAACATTGGCTTTACTATAGTATCCAAATCAAACACAGAAGCATGTTTAGCATGCCTGTAGATAAACAATACATAAAAGCTCTAATCAAAGAATAATTTACACTAATGCCAAGTTCGCTGTTGAGATTTTAAACAGTTTGTAACGTTAGGTGTTTGTCGAATAATGTTAAGTATGAATGAGTATTTAACAAACTGGTTTGCAGAGCCAAATGAGCGTTGTCATCGGTTTACTTCCTTGCTACAACATAGACTACAATTAACAACACAAACTATTACAGGAAAACACATCAACGAAAAATAAATCCTACTTACAGGTTGTGGCCCGTAAACAGCTTCTGTTTTTAATCCATCTTTCAGGACAAGCCGTTGTGCGAATCCCGCTTTCATAGCGCTCGTGAAGATTGTGGAAGCTTTCCTGCGTGAGATGGGCAGCGGGAGCCGCGCGCGCCCGTCTCATGCGGCGTTCACATCGGACGTGAATCAATCGCGCTATTCGCGTGAAGGTGGATGCTTGAACATTTTGAGTTTACTCGCTTCATTCGCGTGTGACATTCACTGCACAACAGACGCGAATTCTCGTCATAGGAGGGGCTTCTGCCAGCGGCTCGTCTCGGTGAGAAATGGCTGACATGGGCTGTGTTTACGTCTTTTTTTGTTAAAATCTACTGTTAATGTGTGACAAAACGGAGTTAAGACTTTTTCAGTCTATAATGTAGTTGTTTAAAGCTCAAATCTGTGGTTTATTTATATAAAGAGTGCCTATTTGTACATTTTATCTGGGGTTTTCGGAGTGGTGAGCTCCAGCAGATCAGCGGCGCTTACACTGGCTGGTTTGTCTCGTGCAGCTGAACTGCGGCTCATGTATTGCAAATACAGACGAATATAGTCCATTATGTCACATTTCCCGGTCTTCTCCTTCGACCCCTGTCTGTCTCGTGCTTTGATTTCGTCGGCATTGGCAACAACACTCTCACTCCAGCCTACTAACTAGCCTACCACAACAACTCTTCCCCGCGGCAATTCAAAATGGCCTCGCCCCCCCTTATTTAATATTCTCGGAGGAGGGGTTTATGTAAATATTGGGGCTGGTGATGTCAGAGACCCTGGAGTAATGTCTAGTAGTCCCTACTGACCGTTTGCTGTAGTCCTTAGAAATAGATTTCTTTAAAAACAAATATCTCCCTTTGCTTTAAACTTTGAACGTTGTAACTTTGCAGATGTTGTTTATGCTCAAACAGCAATATTACACACTAGCTAAAGTTAGAAAAGTGAAATCGTGGTTTACCACCCCTTTAAAAAGTACAGAAGGTGCACTTAGGGCATGACCGAATCAACTTTTGCTAGTTTAACGATGGAAAAAAAAGGTTGTCAGTCCAAAAGGGTTGTACCTAGTCTTTTAATGAGTCATTGGTGTGTTTTGGGAGTAACGTGCAATAAACCAATCGGAGTCTCATCTCCCGTTCCCTTTAAAAGCCAGTTGTGCTTGCAACGAATTTGCGAGTGGGAAGACTGAATGCTTCTCCAGAGAGGAATCATTTTATTTTTTATATTTAAAAATGTCTGTGTGCTGCTGTGCGTCCCTGTGTGTGTAATAAGCAGAGTGTACGCGCGTTGTGCACCCACCTATAGGCGCATATTACTAACGCGCCCTTTAAATAACACAAAAAATACTGCGCCATTGACTTTAGACCAGGTTTTTGTTGGTCAATGGCACAGTAATTTTTTAAGTTGCCTCAAAATAGCAATGTGCCAGCAATGCACCTGAACACAGCTCGTTTTAGACCAGCACGCTCATGGGCGAACAGATGGTGTGAGTGCATTTACTATTTAAACAACATGGCATTGTGCCGGGTGTTATGATAGGGCCATAAAAGTTTTACTTTAAAGTACATTTTAAATCTTTTTTATTCATAATCTTTTGTCGTACATTAAATAAGTACACTTATTTTGATAAGTGTCGACTAACATACTAAAGCACATGTTAAGTACTTGTTTATATTTTTAACTGGTAGTGTCATTCAATATATTTTAAATGTATTAAATTGCATCTTCATCATTACAAATGTGTAATTACAAATATATTTAAATACATGACATACAAGTTTCAATAGAAAGGACATCAAAGTATGCAAAAACATTTTTTGCCATAAATGTTTCTCAGTATATTTAGCA
This sequence comes from Romanogobio albipinnatus, assembly GCA_023566225.1. Taxonomy (NCBI): domain Eukaryota; kingdom Metazoa; phylum Chordata; class Actinopteri; order Cypriniformes; family Gobionidae; genus Romanogobio; species Romanogobio albipinnatus. The sequence goes on from CM042239.1 coordinate 65,117,173, forward strand.
GTACACTTTAATCATAGAATTAAATGAAGAAATTACCGTATTTCCTCAAATAAAATCCGGGCCTTTATTTACCTGAACTGCAGAAGGTCACAGGCTTTTATTTGAAGCAGGCTTTTGTTAGGGGCAGGCCTGTATTTCTAATTCCATCTATTTGAAAAATAATTGTTTTAAATAAACCAATTTAAATGAAAAGCGATAGCGTTCCAGAGGACAGATATCATCAGGGGCGCGGGAAGTGGTGGTGCTGCAGGATTGCAAATGCAATGCAAATATTTGTTCATTTTATTTGTTTTTAGAATTTAATCATTTATTTGTAATAAACATTTTAAGTGGCCCATTAAAAAGTATTATTTATAAGTTGAATTATGTTTTTAAAACATACATGAGGTCATATTGTGACTGTTGCGTAGAAAGAGCGGTAATATTTTCTCCAGTGGAGAGTGCCTGACTGAAGATTTCCGTTAATTTCTGAAGCTCATTCCGCTCAGCACCGTGCGCTCAACCCAGAACTCCCTTTGTGACACATGCTGGATCAAAGATAGGCCTGTCTGAAATAAATAGTTAGGGCTGCCCCTGACTAAAGTTTTTTTTTTTTTCCTAGTAGTTGTTCATGTAAGCCGTTGTTCACGTGGCGCCATCTCATTGTCTTTTATAGACTATTTGCTTATTTATTAAATCTGGGCAATTTGGTTGATAAAACATAGATTAATATTAAGATACAATTTATACAAAACGAAATTCACTTTAAAGAAAGGCTTTCAACAAAACAAAACTTATTGAAATGTTATTGAACTTATTGAAGACCCCCGTCTTCTGACATTATGCATCTTATGTGTCCTGTTCACTTTTCAATGTAAATGAAATAAAAAAATAACATTATCATATTTAAACTGAAACTAATTACGTGTTTTAATGACTACAAGTATAGTAGGCTACAGTAGGCTACAGAGAAATGTCATGTCGGAGCGGGATTTGAGCGCACGCCATTTTACCGGTGAGCAGTTCATGAGTGAAGCTCCGCTTTGCTTCGCTCACATGCTCTGGTAAGGTAGGCAGGTTTTTTGCGTTCATTTTTATTTCCTGTCGCTGTACAAGCTTGTTTATTGTATATGACTGTGTAAACCTTTTATTTAAAGGTTTAATGTAGGCCACAGTCCATTGCATCACGATTGCAAGAATAATCAACATTGTGAAAAATGTAATGTGCAGTCAAATGTCCCGGTGTGTATGCTGTTTAAACGAGTGTTCTCACCAATATATTTGTTGTTCTTTCGTGTTTTATAGACTATATAGAAATATCATTATTTACAACAGCAGCCAGAAGGCGACAAAGTTTATTCCGCGCTTAATTTCTATATTGTTTGCACGTGAGGGAAAAAAGCTTTCTTCTATAATTTCGTTATTTTACAAACCCAACTAATGCATCCGCGCTTTCTATATCCCACTTGAGGGAAAAAAAGCACTTTTTATTTTAATATATCTCTTTACATATTTTTTGATACTTAAAAACTATAATTTTGTTATTTTTCTAACCCAACTAATTACTAGGCTACTCATTGCGCGCACTTTTCTCTATGCGTTATGGAGCTATTCAATTTTGATTTGCATATTGTTTTTTAAACGTTCGTTCGAGTAGTTCATATGACCACTTTACAATATTTCAATAACATAATTTATTTTGAAGCCTATGCTGTTTTCTTGTACAAAATAATTGTAAGTTAAATGCAGAGTAAGACATGTAAAAAAGACAAGAGGCTAAGAGATTGTCAAGATCATTTGTGTAGCCTGCCTGACACGGTATTTTCACAGACTAACACACGTCACATCTCTCATAGACTACAGAATTTAAAATAACATATATGCATCAGTTATATTCTCAATTTAATTTACAGAGCAATCCCTGCAAAGTTTTTAGGTTATCTATAGAAGAGACCAGGGTTAGTGTGCGTCGCACTGGCAAGACTCACAACAGTGGGGCGATGGTCACGATGGTTTCGCTCCTTCGGCACAACCCTACTGTACAATACGATGAACTTACATGCACATTAAATTAAAGGCACTTAGGAGATTATCCACACTAATGTTCCCCCGGCCTTAATTTAAGACCGGCCTTTATTTGTTTGTGCTGGCCATGCCCCTGCCACTATCAGAGGCCCAGCGTTTAATTGCCTACAGGCTTTTATTTGAGGAAATATGCTACATATAAAAATGTACTTAAAGGGTTACTTCAGCGATTTAGCATTAAGCTTTGTATCAGTAGGTAGTATATTCGAATGGTTGTGCCCCCCCCATATCCCCCTGATGAGACGAAAGATTTATGTATTTTATGTCTGGAAAAAAGCCTCTGATGACGCAAATATTGTCATTTTGCGTCATCTGAGGCTTTTTTGGCCAGAGGCTAGAGACTACAGCCAGTAGTAGTAGCTAGTTCCGCATGTTTTCAACCTGCCCATAGGGGTGGGATCTCACTCACAGAATGTAAGACACAGACGTCCGTACGGACATTCATTACGGAGCGGTGCAGAGCAAAGCGAGTGCTCTTAATTAATTCCTATGAAAGTTAAGCTTCCATAGACATGAACTGAAAACACACCAGACTGGACATGCGCTGTGCGGCCGTGAATGACTGACAATGCGGCCGTGAATGAATGACAATGCGGCCGTGAATGAATGCCGGTCGTCCGTGCCCATTTTAGGTTTAGTTTAAAATGAGTGCCAATTCGGGGCGGGTTGCTTGAATTGTGGGTTCATTAAAACACAACAACAAAACGGTACAATGACAAACTCACTTAAATAGACTCATTTCGCTATGAAACCAAATCTTCTGCGATCATCTGGTCTGTCAGCTCCTCACTCTCTGATGAATGAAATCTGACTCCTGCTGCGTTTGTGCTGCGACACTCATTTTGCTCGTGCTGTATTGAGCAGACACGTTCAGTTTTTAATTGCACTGTCTGTTCTCTGACTGAACTAAATTATTTTATTACTATAAAAATCATAAAGATGGTGGGGTGGTGCCTCATAGGGCAGCGAAGCAAGTGCATTCTGGGAGTGGTTGTCTTTCATCCATATGAGCCAAAAATACATTTTCTGGCTTTTCTCAGTCTAGAAGGCACCAACTTATAAAATAATTTCACATTTCTACTACATGAATGACCCAAATGTAAATACACCCCTTTAAGTGATTTTAAAAAAGCACTCTCAAATTTAGCTGATTGAATTTAATATAAATTAAGTAAGTGCTTTTTAAAAAAAGTTCTTTTCACACTAATTGCTAGAAAAAATTCAGGGCTCTAACAATTTGAGTTATAGGGGTCTTGACATGAGAAATCAAATTTGCCTTAATCTTTTGACATATAAGAGGTCTTTGTACCATTAAAACATCCTGCATGTTTCATAGCTTAAAACATTATCATTATAAACAAATCATTTATTCAACCAGGCACCAAAAACGGCTCATTTGGATATTATGCGATTTGTGATATCACACACAGGCAAATACATTTGCGTATGACTGCATCTAGAGCAACATATCAGCGAATAGCTTTATATCATCGAGTATACAGTATACCGATGCACATTCAGTTTCTGACGTAGAGTCTGTCGACAACAGGACAAATGGAAGAGAGATAGAACGTACACTTTGACGCCTCCACTTTAAAAAGCTTGTTTGCGTCTCTGTACAGACTTCAGATAGATCCCAGCATTGCAAACAAGTGGATGGTTTATTTTAATGGCGTCATGGATCGCGTCGTGTTTGGAGCATTTTGTTTTGTGAACAAGGCACAATGTAATGGAAAGTTCACAAAGAAACTTTTGTTGAAAGATGAAGCAGCAACTGTATTGGATCTGACAGCAGCTGTATCACAAATCCCAAGTCATAGTGCTTTGTCTTTTTTACTTTTTTTTATACACATTTAAGTAATAAAAAAAAAAAACGATTTTAATGATTTCTAAAATAAACTATTTTGGAGGATAGCTCACTCATTTTCAAACGTTGGGTGTCAGGCATGTCGCAACCATTGTGTGAACCTTGGCAATGGGAGTTGAATACTGTACCACTAACCTTTTCCTGAACTCTGCCTTGCAAACCGCCCGGAACAACACAAAGCATCACCAGCGCACGCAAGGCCCACATCAACCATATTGGGTACTGACCCATAGCACATCTGGGGTTAAGAAGAGACTCTGTCATTAACCACAGCCGATGGTATGTATGAGGTTGTGTGCTCCGGCCGTCAGCCTCCCTTCACCGGCATCCGTGGCCTCTTCTGGGATTAAAGTCAAAGCTTGTAATTAGCATGAAAGGCCAGTGTAGAGAGGAGAAGAGGATGAAATGACCCCTACTATCTCTCCCCCCCGCATGCCTATGGCTTATCGCTCTTCCACCCGGGGGGAATGTTTATGTATTACTCATGCAGTTCAGAGAGGAACAACGCATAAGCCTCTGTGTGACAGTTCAATTTGAAATATGTGTTTGATTGTTGGAGAAGGCTGCTGAAAAGAGGCGAAAAACCTTGAGAAGAGGCTTTTATGTGCGCGTGCGCGCTCTTTTAAGATTGCTTTTCGCTTCTGCCACCAGCTGCTGTTCATCATGGTGTGATGTTCGACCTTATGATTTTTGGAATGGCGTAATGATGATGTATCTCTATCAGCCAGAGTAATTGGGAGCTGTTTTTCCTCAGCACTTACTTACAATTTGCTGCTTAAATTACAGACGAGCGACTATGCATTTCATTTTCACTCACTCTGCCCTTCACTGTCTACCAGAGTCAGACGGCATGTGAGAGCGAGAGGGGCCACTGTGCTCAAGGGCCCTTGAGCTGATTTTGCAGCAAATGCCATTTTGTTAACAATACGGTGAGTGTTGTTCCATCACTGAATATTTTATTGGACAAAAATGAATCCAAAACATCAGAAGCAAAAAAATAATCTATTCATTTGACATATAGGGTAAACAAAAAACATTAAAAAGGATAAAACACTTAAAGAGACAGTTCGCCCAAATATTTAAATGTATATCAACTTTTATCAAATATCAATATCAAAATTTCAAACCTGTAAGACTTTTTTCCCTTCTGTGCAACCCAAAAGAATATTCAGAAAAATGTTGAAAAAGTTTTGGACTCACACACAGGCAAATACATTTGCATATGTTTCAAGAGCAGAATATCAGCAAAAAGTTTTACATCATTGAGTATACAGTATACCAATGCGCATTTAGTTTCTGACACACTCCACTCACTTGAGTCTGTCGACAACAGGACCAAGTATATATACCAATATCATCATCAGCAGTAATATCATCATCATCATCATCATCAGCATCAGCAGCAGCAGCAGCAGCAGCAGCAGCAATATAATCATCATTAGCAGCAATATCATTATTAGCAGCAATAATCAACAGCAGCAGCAATATCATCATTAGCAGCAATAATCAACAGCAGCAGCAATATAATTAGCAGTAGCAGCAATAATCAACAGCAGCGGCAATGTCAGAAGCAGCAGGAATATAATCATCAGCAGCAGCAGCAATATCATCATCATCATCATCAGCAGCAGCAGCAGCAATATAATCATCATCAGCAGCAATATCATTATTAGCAGCAATAATCAACAGCAGCAGCAATATCATCATCAGCAGCAATAATCAACAGCAGCAGCAATATAATTAGCAGTAGCAGCAATAATCAACAGCAGCAGCAATGTCAGAAGCAGCAGGAATATAATCATCATCAGCAGCAATATCATCATAAGCAGTAATTATCATCAGCAGCAATATCCTCATCAGAAGCAATACTCAACAGCAACAGCAATATAATCATCAGCAGCAGCAATAATCAACAACTGCAGCAATATAATCATCAGCAGCAGCAATATCAGCAGCAGCAGCAATAATCAACATCAGCATCAATATAATCATCATCAGCAGCAATATAATCATCAGCAGCAATATAATCACCAGCAGCAATAATCAACAGCAGCAGCAGCAGCAATATAATAATCAGCAGACACAATAATCATCATCAACAGCAATATAATCATCAGCAGCAACAATAATAATTAATCATCATCAGCAATATAATCATCAGCAGAAATATAATAATCAGCAGCAGCAATAATCAAAAGCAGCAGCAATGTCATCATCGGCAGCAATATCAGCAGCAGGAATAATCACCAGCAGCAATAATCAACAGCAGCAGTTGCAGCAATATCATCATCATCAGCAGCAATAATCAACATCAATAATAATAATCAGCAGCAGCAATATCGTCATCAGCAGCAGGAATAATCAGCAGCAGCAATATCATCATCAGCAGCAGCAATAATCATCATCAGCAGCAGCAGCAATAATCATCATCAGCAGCAATATCATCATCAGCATCAATATCATCAACAGCAGCAGCAATAATCATCATCAGCAGCAGCAATATCATCATCTGCAGGAATATCATCAACAGCAGCAGCAATATCATCATCAGCCGCAATATCATCATCAGCAGCAATATCATCAGCAGCAGCAATATCATCAACAGCAGCAATATCATCATCAGCAGCAATATCATCATCAACCGCAATATCATCATCATCATAGCAGGAATAAGCAATAGCAGCAGCAATATCATCATCAGCAGCAATATCATCATCAGACGCAATATCATCATCAGCAATAATCAAAAGAAGCAGCAATGTCATCATTGGCAGCAATATCAGCAGCAGCAATAATCAACAGCAGCAGCAATAATCAACAGCAACAGCAATAATAATCATCAGCAGCAGCAATATCGTCATCAGCAGCAGGAATAATCAGCAGCAGCAGCAATATAATCACCAGCAGCAATAATCAACAGCAGCAGCAGTAGCAGCAATATCATCATCATCATCATCATCATCAGCAATAATCATCAGCAGCAGCAATATCATCATAATCAGCTGCAATATTATCATCATCATCAGCAGCAGCAGTAGCAGCAATATCAGCAGCAGCAATAATCAACAGCAGCAGCAATATCATCACCAGCCGCAATATCTTCATCATCAGCAGCAGCAATAATCATCAGCAGCAGGAATATCATCATCAGCCACAATATCATCATCAGCTGCAATTGTTACAAACAGAGGTGACACGGAGAACTGATGGCAGGGGTAAACAGAGTTTATTGAACAGAACCAGGAAGTGAGCAGATGAGGTGAGTAACAGAAGAGGTAATCCAGCGGAATGGTAAAGTCAATGGGTAATACTGTACGTCTCGTTGCAGGTGACTGGGTGAGCAGGACGATGGAGCGATGGAGACAGGGAGCCAGGAGACAAGACGAGGAGACACTCAAGAGACTGGAAGAACAGGTAGGTAATGCAGGTAAGTCCGTGGAAGCAAGCAGTAGCGTGAGCATGTGCAAACGAGACCGGACAGTGACTGAGTGAATGCATGGGGCTTAAGTGCAGGTGGTGATTGCTGTGATAATGACGTGCAGGTGCGTGTAATCAGTATTCTGGTGAATGTGAACGTCTGGGAGAGGGTGGAGCCTGGCGTGCTTGTGACAGCAATATAATTAACAGCAGCAATATCATCAGCTGCAATATCATCATCAGCAGCAATATCATCAGCAGCAGCAATATCATCAACAGCAGCAATATCATCATCAGCAGCAGGAATAAGCAACAGCAGCAGCAATATCATCAACAGCAGCAATATCATCAGCAGCAGCAGGAATAAGCAACAGCAGCAGCAGCAATATAATCATCATCATCAGCAATATCTTCATTAGCAGCAATAATAATCATCAGCATCAATAATCAAAAGCAGCAGCAATTTCATTATCGGCAGCAATATAAGCAGCAGCAGGAATAATCACCAGCAGCAGCAATATAATCACCAGCAGCAATAATCAACAGCAGCAGCAGCAGTAGCAGCAATATCATCATCAGCAATAATCATCACCAGCCACAATATCTTCATCATCATCATCATCATCATTATCAGCAATAATCATCAGCAGCAGCAATATCATCATCATCAGCTGCAATATCATCATCATCATTAGCAGCAGGAATAAGCAACAGCAGCAGCAGCAGTAGCAGCAGCAATATCATCATCAGCAATAATCAACAGCAGCAGCAACATCATCACCAGCCGCAATATCTTCATCATCAGCAGCAGCAATAATCATCAGCAGCAGCAATATCATCATCATCAGCTGCAATATTATCTTCAGCAGCAATATCATCGTCAGCAATATCATCATTAGCCACAATATCAGCCTGTCAGCTGATGATGATATTGCTGCTGCTGTTGATATTGCTGCTGATGATGATATTGCTGCTGATGATGATATTGCTGTTGCTGCTGATATTGTGGCTGATGATGATATTGCTGCTGATGATGATATTGCGGATGATGATATTGCTGCTGCTGTTGATGATGATATTGCTGCTGCTGATGACATTGCGTCTGATGATGATATTGCGGCTGATGATGATATTGCGGCTGATGATGATATTGCGGATGATGATGATATGGCTGCTGATGATGAAATTGCTGCTGCTGCTGTTGATATTGTGGCTGATGATATTGCTGCTGCTGTTGATGATGATATTGCGGCTGCTGTTGATGATGATATTGCGGCTGATAATGATATTGCTGCTGCTGTTGATGATGATATTGCTGCTGCTGATGACATTGCGGCTGATGATGATTTTGCGGCTGATGATGATATTGCGGCTGATGATGATATTGCGGATGATGATGATATGGCTGCTGATGATGAAATTGCTGCTGCTGCTGTTGATATTGTGGCTGATGATATTGCTGCTGCTGTTGATGATGATATTGCGGCTGCTGTTGATGATGATATTGCGGCTGATAATGATATTGCTGCTGCTGATGATATTGCGGATGATGATGAAATTGCTGCTGCTGATGATGATGATGATGATATTGCGGCTGATGATGATATTGCGGCTGATAATGATATTGCGGCTGATGATGATATTGCGGATGATGATGAAATTGCTGCTGATGATGATGATGATATTGCGGCTGATGATGATATTGCGGCTGATGATGATATTGCGGCTGATAATGATATTGCTGCTGCTGATGATATTGCGGATGATGATGAAATTGCTGCTGCTGATGATGATGATGATGATATTGCGGCTGATGATGATATTGCGGCTGATAATGATATTGCGGCTGATGATGATATTGCGGATGATGATGAAATTGCTGCTGATGATGATGATGATATTGCGGCTGATGATGATATTGCGGCTGATGATGATATTGCGGATGATGATGATATGGCTGCTGATGATGAAATTGCTGCTGCTGCTGTTGATATTGTGGCTGATGATATTGCTGCTGCTGTTGATGATGATATTGCTGCTGCTGTTGATGATGATATTGCGGCTGCTGTTGATGATGATATTGCGGCTGATAATGATATTGCTGCTGATGATGATATTGCTGCTGCTGTTGATGATGATATTGCTGCTGCTGATGATATTGCGGCTGATGATATTGCTGCTGCTGCTGTTGATATTGTGGCTGATGATATTGCTGCTGCTGTTGATGATGATATTGCTGCTGCTGTTGATGATGATATTGCGGCTGCTGTTGATGATGATATTGCGGCTGATAATGATATTGCTGCTGATGATGATATTGCTGCTGCTGTTGATGATGATATTGCTGCTGCTGATGATATTGCGGCTGATGATATTGCTGCTGCTGCTGTTGATATTGTGGCTGATGATATTGCTGCTGCTGTTGATGATGATATTGCTGCTGCTGTTGATGATGATATTGCGGCTGATAATGATATTGCTGCTGATGATGATATTGCTGCTGCTGTTGATGATGATATTGCTGCTGCTGATGATATTGCGGCTGATGATATTGCTGCTGCTATATGCTATATGTTTGATTATTTCCTCAGTTTGGACGACTTTAAAGCTGCTTGTGTAAAACAATGAGAAGAAGACTAAAAATGTGTTTTATAGCAACTACTCAATGAAATAAGCTACTTTTTACTGTAAAAGCTACACTCTTTTGAAAAGTTTAACAGAGCTGCTGTCAGGTTACTAGAAAACGTACTAAGAAGTGAGTTGCTACTTTTTGTTAGTTATTTGCCTACACTGCACTTATTGACCGTTTAAATAACGATGCAGTTGCATTTCATACAGATTTCAACAGACCTGCTAAAATTGACATTCAGCGAACTATTGCTTGCCATATTTTGGGGTTGACAGCTTCTTGCCGCCATGCCTGTTGACCTGTGGTCCCTTACAGCCTTCAACTTTTTCTGTATTTATTTATTTGTTGTTGTTAGGGGCAGACGCTTCAACAACAAGCTCTCTGCTCATAGTTGTTCACTCACCCTAAAAACCTCTGCATTATTCATTCCACCTCCGACTCCAACTCAAAACATTTCATTTCAGCTTTTATTTATTTGATGTATTACTTCAAGTGCAGTATGCTCTACAGACCTCCATACTTTGAACCTGAGCTTCTATGTCTCTCTCCGTTTCTCTCTCTTCACTGTAACATTTTACTTCCTCATTTTCTCTCTGTCTTTGTTATATTAGTCATTACATGTATTGCATAAGCAACACTTTAAAACACGAGGAGCAGGTGGATACCACAGAATGACTTTAAAATAGATACAGGGGAAACACATACACTATTTCGGTGGCTGGCTTCCTTGTTTATAGAAATCTTAATTTAAAAAAAAAAAGTTTTTAATGTTTGATTCTTCTTCTTCTTGCTATTGTTTATTTATTATTTATTGATTGGTAACAACAACAACAACAACAACAATATATATATACACATTTATTTTTTGATATATCAAAACATTTTTATTTGTTTTATTATTATAATTAATATTAATAATAATAATCATCATTATTTTTATTATTATAATAATTAATAATACTAATAATAATTATTATAGTTTGTTAATAGTAAGTATATTGGTAATAATAACAATACATATTATTATCATTGCTATATTACATTTAATTTATTGAATGATGATGATAATAATAATAATAATAATAATAATACATATTATTATTGTCATTATTGCTATTCATATTAAACCTATTAGTAATAATATTACTAATAATTAATAATAATAATACTATTACTAATATTTATTAATAATAATAATTTATTGGTTATAATAATAATAATAATAATAATAATAATAATAATAATAATAATAATAATATCATTGCTATTATTACATTGTATTTATTGAATAATAATAATGATACATATTTTTGTAATTATATAATTGTCATTATTGCTATAAATATTAAACATTAGTAATAATATTACAAATATTTATTAATAATAATAATAATAATACTCAAATAATTATTTTATTGTAAATAATAATAACAATAAATAGTAATATTGCTAATATTACATTTTATGTATTGAATAATAATAATAATAATAATAATAATAATAATTATTATTATTATTATTATTATTATTGTAACGATTGCCTTTTATTACTGTGAATATTAAACATATTAGTAATAATAATAGCAGTAGTAACAACAACAACAACAACATAAACTACAATAATAATAATACTAATAATAATAGTAATAATAATAATAATAATAATAATAATAATAATAATAATAATAAGCAAGTGTATGTGCAAGTACATACATAGTGGTTTTACTGTGGTTAAAGTGTGTAAGGCACATTGTGAAGCTCCGGTAACTTACAGCTTTAATAATCCATAGTGAATATCTCACTGGAACATTTTGTACTCTGTACATTTAAGTTTATATCTTTTTCAAATGTTCTCAGTTGGACAGCATTTTTCTTTCCTTGCCAAGTAACAAAAACCAAACAAAGCAAGACAAAACCAAAAGGACCATGAACTACTGTAGCTTGCTGATTGTGCATATCAAAGCATCAAAGCAATGTATGTGGTTTCCTCGAACATCTTATCAAATGAAGTTGTAATAAGTGTGCCTCATGTCAGTAGGTTTCACAGAAGTATGCAAGGGTTCTGAACTCCCTGGAGCTTAGTAACGAGGCCACGTTTGCTGCTCTCACAGGTGCAATGTTGAAGATAGAGGCTCCAGTGGTGCCTTGTGTTGAATTTTGATGAACCCATGCCTGGCCAGCCTAATGTGTATCTAAAAGCATACAGCGTTCATGTTCTGTAAATGGCCTCGACATCTGTGTTTAAGCTGTTTTTCAGTTCTAATGTTTTAGCCTGAACCATAGGTTGAGGAGCAGTGCTAGTAGGCTATTTGTAGAAGAAATAGCATGACATTCAGATCCGCTGCTAAATTGTGATTCTCTTCTTCTTTTCCCCTGGTGCTTTAGCTAATTTCTGTTTGATTTACCACATAGCTGCCAATGTTTTGTTGGAATGATGTTCAGCCTGTCCGTTAGCATTTTATTGTTTAGGCAATATCACACATTCAAGAGGTCTACTCTGGTCTAGAAGGTGGCAAACAAAGACAAGCGCAATGATACAAAGTGCAAAGTCCCAGTGCTGTTGGCCTATATATCAGCACTCTTGAAACCAATCAGATTACAGAACTGGAACTGATGTAACTGTTGTATAGACAAATGGCATGTGGATTGGTATCAAGTAGTTTGAAATGACAACAACAAGCCTTTATAGAGGTTCAGTTCCTATAGCCATTATGCCCCAAAAATGGATCTCATTACCAATTGAAATTAGACAAGGTTTTATATATAAATATGTATGTATGTTTATGTGTGTGTGTGTGTGTGTGTGTGTGTGTGTGTGTGTGTGTGTGTGTGTGTGTGTGTGTGTGTGTGTGTGTGTGAATGGATTCTTCTGTCCACCCTCTCATCACTGGGCATCACAGGGACTCCACTCATTTGGTTTGAGTCCTATCTCACAGGTAGTTCTTTCAAGGTTGCCTGGAGAGGAGAGGAATCCCAAGCACATCAACTGACCACTGGGGTTCCCCAGGGCTAAGTGCTTGGTCCTCTCCTCTTCTCCATCTACACTACTTCATTGGGACCCATCATTCAGGCACATGGCTTCTCATACCACTGCTATGCTGATGACACTCAGCTCTACCTTTCATTTCACCCAGACGACCCCACAGTAGCTGCACGAATCTCCCGCTGTCTGGCTGACATCTCTGCATGGATGAGAAAACATCACCTGCAGCTCAACCTGGCAAAGACTGAGTTTCTCATCTTCCCCGCCAGTCCCACCATACAACATGACTTCACCATCCAGTTAGGTACATCCTTGATTTCCCCATCAAAGTCAGTCAGAAATCTTGGAGTAACATTTGATGACCAGCTGTCCTTCAGAGAACACATTTCTTAGACAGCTCGCTCATGCTGGTTTGCGCTCCACAACATCAGGAAGATTAGACCGAAGATTAGCACGTCTTGTCTTCAACGAGCCCAAAAGGACCCACGTCACACCTCTCTTCATCTCCCTGCACTGGCTACCACTCGCTGCTCGTATCAAGTTTAAGGCGCTGATGCTTGCATACAGAGCCACCACGTGCTCAGCTCCTGCTTACTTTGACTCAATTCTACAAATCCACACCCCCACCAGAAGCCTTCGCTCAGCAAAGGAACGACGGCTTGTGGTACCATCACAGAGGGGGAAAAAATCCCTTTCCAGAACATTTTCATTCAACGTTCCCAGCTGGTGGAACGATCTTCCCAACACCATCCGAAACGCAGAATCATTGACATCATTCAAAAGTCAATTTAAAACTCAGCTCTTCCGTGAGCACTTAACCTCATAAAAAAAAAAAACTCTTTCCTTTCCTCTTTCTCTTCCTTCTTCCCTCCCTACTCTAGCCTGTGCTACACTGAGCAATGTACACGGTCTCAGGATTTCAGGCTCTTATTGCGCTTCTCGACTCGTCATGACCAATCGCTTCATGTACCCCCAAGTTATAAGTCGCTTTGGATAAAAGCGTCTGCTAAATGCATTAATGTAAATGTAAATGTTCTTAAACTATATGAGTGCATGGTCTGAAGTGCATGGCACAGGTACACTTAAGGTGTTTCCAAATCCACTTTTGCTAGTTTAATGACGGAAAAATGGTTGGTACAGTAGGTGCATGGTCCAAAAGGGTTGTACCTAGTCTCTTAATGAGTCATGGGTGTGTTTTGGGGCATAACGTGCAATAAACCAATCAGAGAAATCTCCCATTTCCTTTAAAAGCCAGGTGAGCTTGCACCATGGCGGATTGCTATTTACATTGCGGAATATAGACACTCTCAACCTGACGAGTCAGTTTAAATACATGTGTGTATTGCTAGCCTAGAAATCTAGACGCACCCTAGCGGCAGCAAATATAATTTGCAGCCAGGGCGTCTAGCAACTCTCCATTGGCTTGCGAGCTGGAAAAACCAAACTCTAGTCAGGCCAATCATATTGTGTATAGAGTTGGTGGGCGGGTTTAACATAATGACATCAGAGTTGTGGCGGTTCCGTGCGCTACTTGTAAACCAGAAGTTTAGAGAGGTGGTGGAGAGGTGGTGGTCCAGTGGGTTAAACCACTGAACTGATACGCAGAATTCTGGTTCGATCCCAGCGGTCACCACCAGTGTGTCCTTGAGCAAGGCACTTTACTCCACGTTGCTCCAGGGGGATTGTCCCTGTAATAAGTGCACTGTAAGTCGCTTTGGATAAAAGCGTCTGCCAAATGCATAAATAAAATAAACAAAGAAGCTGGCGAACAGTGGTCTTTCGAATCGGCTTTGGCCGCGACTAGAACAAAGAACGGCACTGAAGTCATTGTTAAAAAAGGAAGATGTGTTCTGAGTTTTGCCGACCGTATACGGCAAAAGTTTAATCTATCAACCAGCTCCGCTTCACATTCTTCTTGCTCTGGAAGACCGTTCGTGTAGCGCTATCCTATTGCGTGCAGAGGGAATTTGAAAGACAACCGTTTATCCCGCCTCTCAGATTGAGCCCTGCCAATGGTGTGTTCCCAGACCCAACATCTTGATGTGGGTCTGGCTTGTCAGGCTAGTGTACTGCCACAATTGGTCAAATAATTAGCCAATTTTATTCGTCATTACTGCAAATAGGTAATTCTGATACACGCTATGACTATCCATTGACATGTAGGCATTTTTATTTTTATGTACACAATAATAATTTTTTATACTTTAATCCTTTTATTTTTATTATTTTGCATGTTTGTGTGCTTCTGCGCTTCCCTGTGTGTGTAATAAGCAGATACGTAATAAGTGTACGCGCGTTGTGCACCCTTAAGGCGCATATTACTAATGCGCCCTTTAAATTACACAAACAATACTGCACTATTGACTTTAGACCAGGTTTTTGTTGGTCAATGGCGCAGTCGTTTTCAGGCCAGCACGCCCATGGGTGAACAGATGGGCGTGAGTGCATTTGCTATTTAAACAACGTGGCGCTGAATGTGAAAATGATAACTGCGTCAGGTGAATGATAGGACCCTATGTATTTAACTGTAATTGATTCCTGTTACGACAAAGCTGCCATTACTGCAGTCTTCAGTTTCACGTGATCCTTCAGAAATCATTCTAATATGCTTTTGCTGCTCAAGAAACATTTACTGTTATTATCAATTATCAAACAGTTGTGCTGCTTCATAGTTTTCTTATGTTTATCCACTCCCACCCTTTTGATGTATAATTGCTCTGAGGTATAGCAGTAGATACAAATATTTTTGTCTCACTAAGGTTCACTGTACACATTGACATTTGAAATGGGCTTGCCCATACATGGCCAGTGTTTCAGATGATAATACAGGAAGCCTAAATATTTGCTGCTGTGCTTGGAAACACGATTGTAGGGGTTGCTTGCCCAAAGCACATGTAAACAACTACAAAGGCAACATTTTCACATTTGCTTTTGCTTGTTTTTTTTTTTACATTGTTGCATGCATGACCCAGGCCTAGAAGTTCATGCAGAGACTTTGCAATAAGATCCGGATAGACGATTTGTTTCGAGCTCACCGATCGCACACGCCTCTGCTTTTTTGTTAGATGCACTGAAAAAAGAAAACAATTACAATGGAGGCACTCTGAAAAGGGTTGAGCGAAGGTGAAAAGCAACAACGAAATGTGAAACTCAGTCCTCTTCCTTCTGTGTTTTTTTTCAGAATGGCTGTGTCACTATCAATACTGACACCTTGAACAATTCTGTCGGTGATATTGAGAGCTCTCAGTGTCAGCAACCTCGCTGTTGACACTCCCCCAAGGCACTGGCCACCCTATAAAAAAGACCAATCAGAATGGCCTGATGGAACTAATTTCCTCTGGCCTTTCAGTCCTGCTTTCTCTCTCTTTTTCTGTCTCTCACTGAGTCGTCGGTACCTTTTGCTTTGCAGTCACGTTTCATCTCTGCATGATTCATTCTGCTCAATAAGCTCCAAAGTAAGCAGATTTGTCCATCCCCTCTCTCGCTCTCTCTCTCTCTCTGCTCTTTTTCTTCCTCTTTAAGAAGGCTATTGTGATTCATGGACGGAACCCTTCAGAGCAAATATTCTCAGGACATTTCATGTATAAACATGCTTGACTTTCCATCATGAGAAGAAGGAGGGGAAAAGGAGAAAAAATAACCACTGAGCTTTCCCAGAACAACTCTCGATTCGGTGCAAATAACGTCCACCGCACGGCGGCCTGTCGAATTGAGCGGTTTGGTCAAGTTAGCATCGCATGCCCCAAGTGTGATAAATAGATTAGTCTTCAAATGTAGGGAGCAAATGAGTTTCTGCTCATATTGCATGGGGAGCTGTCACTCTCGCTAATATGTCGGGATTTTGTTGCCAAGCACAGTAATGGCAGTTGAAAGGATAGCGGCCCCTTTAGCATTTAGACTGAAATAAATAAATTTATACGCTCTATTAATATATACATCCCTTAACTTGCTTGGAAACCAACCCTCTTAGCCTTCCACCAGATTAGGGGGTTGCAAATGCAATAGGACTTGAATTAAGCGAGACGTACACAAAGAAAAAACCCTTAGGAGGGGTATTAACTTTTGAACATTGCCATAACTTCTCTGAATATGCATTTAACAGTCTCGGTAGGGTGTTGGAATAGGGTTCGGTTTAAAAAAAAACGACTGAAGTTTATTCATCAGGCGGGAATGAAGGATTTTGTGCAGTGCAGTAATGGAAGATCAATATCATTAATAAAGCAAACGTGCGCATGCGCACACTTCTCAATTATAAGACAAACTCATTAGGGCAATTGACAACCCTATATAGTCTGAACCCAACCCCTCCACTTAAAACTGCCTCACTAAGCAACTTCAATTATTTTTCATTTCTCAGGCAGACAGCAATATTTATTACCTTTGATGATGTTCAGTGCATTGTGCCGGAATATACATATGGAAAGGGGGATTGGGGAATTTTGATTAAAATTGATTTTCCATCTCCTGGGAAGTGAAAAGTCAAATACTTGCACATTTATGAAAAAGATTTAGTCTGTCGACATTTGAGGGCCGCTTGATAAGTAATTAAATCCCCTTTTACCCAAGGTGACAGGTACCGCTTTCATTTAGCTTCAGCACGTGGAGTCCGTAAGGGTAATGGACGGGTTTCTACCTACTGTATAGTTTTTATGGGCGCTCTTGTCATATTCAGCCTGTCTGCAGTCCACAGGGAAAGGACAGAATTGTTTTTGTCAGCACTTATAGTCACTGTTGTTCAAAGACATCACGACCAATAGCGGCTGACAGCACACAGCATTAAAAGATGGCAATGTTTGTATTGCTTGTGTTTCTCTTTGGTTCAACTGTGATATACATCATTTATAGTTGTTCGGAAATGCTGCTATTACATAACAAGATGCATTCAAAATGTTCCCCAAAACTAGTGAAGATTTGTTCTTCTGTTTTAAACTTGAAGGGGAAGTGTGTCATTTCTGTCACCAAACTGAATTGCTTTTTTTTTTTTTGGCCAGTATTTCTCTGCAGGTCTTTGGAAACCCATGTGGATTCAGCCCTAGTTTCATTGTCTTTTTCTTTCCTGTTACAGCATCTGCCATTGTTCTATCCAAGAAGGTTTATAATACCTAGAGAAAGCTGTCCGTTAGCATTCCCGTTCATCTCAATGGAAGTTGCTCGGCTGGTGCAGGAGCCCACATATGTATGCCATTTAAAAGGATCATGAAAAGCATTTCCAGATCTTTATATTATGAATATATTTAAAATGATAATTTTACATCCTCATGACCTCTTTCAGAAACACAAGTAAACGCACACTGCTGTGATTGGTAAACTTGAGTGTGCGACGTGCACACAATATAACAACATGACAGTAGTTTATATACAAAGGAAAGAACCAATGACATAAACACACACTTACAAGAAAAATTACGACACATAAATAATCATGAAAGAAAAATATTTATATTTAAAAAAAATAATATGGAATAATTATGTATTGTAAAAGGAAGATTAGACATACTGGGAAAGGGGGAATTATTTTTAAACATTGTGGGAGAAGTTTAAATGCAGAGAAAAGGCCTGGGTCAAGGATGAAAGGCCAACCCCCAGTGAAGGGCTCTTTTTCCCACACCTCCTGCCATATTTGTCTATGGAGGTTGAGGCTGTCTGATTAATGATTCAGCTCTGTCCCTTAGACTGGCCACGACAGCACATACATCTGTCACTCACAACCTGCGGCGTCTCCCTGCCGGCTGGCCACCCGGTACCAAGGGCATCCCCAGATGTTCAGAAGTTTCCGTTGGCGACTTCTAGCAGTCTTGTGCTGACAAATGGCTGCCGTGACATTGTGTATGACTGCCCTTGGCACCTTTCTAGACTACTTAAGTTGCTGTGCATGAAGTAATAGAGATATATATGGTGGTTTATTTTTGTGTCGTTTTAAGTTAAAATCGACGTAAAACCTTTTACTTCTGCAATCCAACATATCTGAGTGGAACAGGATATTCAACAAGAAAAAACAGAAGGAAGAGCTTAATGTTTATCCATAGGGAAATAATTGCACTGTGAAAAGTGGAAATTAGAGACTTTGGAATAACATACACCAATGCAGTGTACAAAAAGAGTACTTAAGTGTTTTTAGGATACTTACAGTAACTGCATGTTAATTTAAATTATAGTTACACTTTATATTAAATGCTATTAGCTGAACTTTAAAATGCCTTTTTGACCCAATTAAGTAGGACTTAAGTAGCCTTTAGTCCTTTAGATATCTTTATATTTAATTTCATAATTACCTCTAATTTTCTTTGAAACATTGTTAAAGTGTACTGCATATACTGACAAATGGTAAACTAAAACATATTTGTGTAATTTCTGTTGAAACATGTATGTCATATTTGTAATTACACATTAGTAATGCCAAAGTTGCAATTTAGTACATTTAAAATATATTAACTATCAACAATCAACACGTTAGTGTTGCAAACATGTGCTCGAGTGTTACTCAACACAACAAGTACTTTAAATAAAGCTTTTAATTTAACACTATTACAAAGAGCACTTTTTAAAAGTGTACTGAACTCTTTCACCGCTATTGATATAAATCTCTGTCAATTATGAGACTACACTTCCCTGCCATTGACGTAATTTTCCGTCTTTCTGTGTTTTCACTGTTATAAGGTAAGGGGCGCTATTACACATCTTCTGAAAGAGTACTGAATCTCCTGATCAAAACACAGGAAAAGAAGAAACAGGAACAAGCGACAGCATATGTAAAATAATGCGATCATCAACATTAAACAGCATATAAAAATAAAAAAAACTGCCTAATGTTACCGAATGAAATGTCGACCCAGGACGAAGTATAGGACTGTACAAGATTTGGGGGTGCTGATGGAGTCAATCTAATTTGATCATCATTCCGAATCCGATCCAGACAAAGTCTTTGACAAAAACTTTTAAGCTTTTTGCTCAAAATGTAGCTTTTTTTTTTTTTTACTTATCCATATTCAAGTGTTGATAAAAAAGTATACATGAAGCTAGAATGAAACATTTTTTGTTGTTTGTTTAAAAGCAGAGGGTCTGTTTTTTTTTATTTTGATATAGCCTATTGCATGTTCAGATATTCTAACAACAAAATATTCTGGGGGCCATGAAACTTTTGTGAAAATGATCAAAACTGCTTTTATTTTATTCACATTATATTTTCTGTAATTAGAAATGCTCTTTAAAAGACAAGCACTTTGTGTGTCAAAATGTCCTGCTCATGTCCTACATGCAGCCGCAGCATTCAGGCACTTTAGCATGATAACAAGCTGAACCTCAACAACCGTTCCTGTAAACGCTATGATGGTGCATGGTTCCAGCGCTGCAAATATGTTTTTATTCTGTTCGTGATGCTCTTATTTTATTTTTTTATTTTTTGCATTGGGAAAAGCCAAGTCAAAAAACAAAGCAAACAAACAAACAAAAACAGAAAAAAAGTAATCAAATTCAGCTGAGGCGTTGGTTTATAAATGAGGTTTGCGCCAAGCGTCATAACGTTATTTAGATTTCTGTGTACTGAGACCTTGTTCCGGCTCCCAACAGCACTGCGACAGAATCAGATGTGAATATAAGCTGATGTAGGGAAATTGGCTTGTTATGTGCTGATGCTTTGGAGACCAAACCCTGTGTGGGGAACAGAGTGGGGTGGGTGGGGGTTGGGGGGGGAGATGAGAAATCTGTGGTGCAGACTGATGTTTTAATTACTTGAATTGGAATGATAACAATGTTCCTCTCCCGAAATGATGCAAATTAATAGGGTGAGAGAAGAGTCACCCCTCTCCAGAGCGTGTCTCGTTTTCCGAGCATGTGCCGAGATGTTTGGGATTTTCCCTTCTCTCTGGATTCAGTCTCAGCAGTGAGGAATTTGAAAACAGTCTTTTCGTAAACAGTCTTTAAACGCCATCATATTTTAGTACTTGCCAGCACAGCCAGCTTTAGCTATTCAAAATGAGCATAAGCATTGATGATATTCATACAATGAGGCTTGAATATTGTTATATTCAGGGTTCATGCAACGAGTTAAAGGACACACAGGAGAACTGCCTCTGATATTCTACAAATATTGTCATTTTCACATCCATTTCATTTGCATTTGATCAGTTTTTCATGTGTAATATCAATGTAGTTGCTTCTTGGAATAACTTTCTTTTTTAAATTGATTGCTAAGGAGTTTGGAATTATATGTATATACCATATTGTTCCGAATATAAGACGACCCACCTTTTTCAAGATTTACCTTTTGGAAAAAGGCTTTTGAAGACCAAACTATTTGGTCTTCAATAAAGTATTTTATAAAGACATTTTTTATAAAGAAAATTTTCATATTGCATATTTTTCATATTTTTTACTGGTTAAATGTGCAAACGATCACATAATAAAAATAAGCACTTTTTGGCATACTATAAAAATAACATGTAGCCAATCTGAATTATATAACAATTGGGCTATCCATCTCATAGTGAAAACCATATCCATCATTAACAGTAGAAGTGAAATCTTTTTGTAGTTTTGAAATCTGGGAATCTTTTTAAAATCACATAGGGGGAAGTTTGTTCAGGTGTTCCAATCACTTCCATGGCCACAGGTGTATAAAATCAACCGCCTAGGCATGCAGACGCTTCTACAAACATTTGTGAAAGAAAGGGTCGCTCTCAGAAGCTCAGTGAATTCAAGCGTGGGACAGTGATAGGTTGCCACCTGTGCAATAAGTCCATTAAGTACATACTAAATATTCCACGGTCAACTGTTAGTGGCATTATAACAAAGTGGAAGCAATTGGGAACAACAGCAACTCAGCCTCGAATTGGTAGGCCACGTAAAATCACAGAGCGGGGTCAGCGCATGCTGAGGTCGCCAACATTTTAATTTTTCCTTTTCCTTTTAGACGAGTCAAGCTGCGATACCGAACAGCACCACACGGAGACGCCAAAAAACACCTCCTAAATCAACCGTTTTGAGTGCATAAACCTACGATTACTAAACACAACAGTGTACACATGACAAATCAATTATCCTTCCCGAGTGTGTGTGGAAACAACTCGAATTTACTGTGTGTCTGTACATGAATCCAGCATGCGATCAGTGATCGAAAGCGTGCACATACACGGTTTGTTGTTTGTGCATCAGACACTCACGCGCTTACTGTACGACTCCGGTACGTCACCAAAATTGCGCTTTTCAAAAACAAACGCAGAATACGACAGAGTTTGTGTTATAAAGCAAAGCACAATGGAACGAACAATTCACTAAATTGTCACTAAATTGTTCACTAACGCAATGTGAGTCTATTCTCTCTGATATGTGTGATGTGATCAGCCTGGCCTTCTTTACATTAGCACTGTTTTGGACTGTTTGAATGAATTTGATTACTGTATCACTGAAAACTTTCCCAGAGTTTAACGGCTTTAAATGGCCGATCACAAACAGAGAAGCAAACAGAGAAGCAGACAAACAGGGGAAAAAAACATTGTCTTATATTCGGAACAATGCAGTGTACAGTGTATATATATATATATATATATATATATATATATACACTGTACACTGCATTGTTCCGAATATAAGACAATGTTTTTTTCCCCTTAGAAATACATATGAAAAAACTGGTTCGTCTTATATTCAGGGTCTAGACTTTTAAATGTCAATAATACACCCGCAACAATAGGTGGCGCCACATATGCGTAAACCGACTACGGTGTGTCAGAGTGTAATGTTAGAAGGTAATGTAAATGTTGAGCAGCAAGCTCATTGGCTGCAGATGCGACATGAACCAGTCAGCTTGTGCCATGGAGTAAACAATGTGAATATCATCAGGTTGCGTTAAGGACACATCAACCTGCGGCATCTAGAAACTGCAGTTTCATGACAGAACTTGGTATGTAATTCACATCAAAAGCTAACACCACCCGCCCTACTCTCCATGCCACTGATTCTGTTGTCAGTGCTATGTCTTTTGTAAATTTGTCTGGCTCAATCAGGAAATGATGGGTGGAGTTAATGTAAATAGCCTCTGCCAACAAGACAGCCTATTTGCTCTTGTTGTGGGTTAGCAAGGAACACATATGTTTGGAACGACATCAGGGTGAATAAATAATACCAGAATTTATTTTGGCCCAGAATGTGCGGGCTGGTTTCAATTTTCACTTTAGAGCGAAGATATGGATTTAGATCAGCTCTTATAATTTCTCCTTTTGTGTTCCATGGAAAATATAGCATATGGATTTGGAATGACTTGAGGGTCATTCATTTTTGGGTAAATTATTCCTTCATTGAGTGTCACACATCATTGAGCCCCAAAAATGTAATCATCGAAACGAATCACATTTGAAATCATGCAAGAAAAATCTGATCTAAATTAGAATCAGCTCCAATCATAGATGTGGAAGAACCAATGCCTGCAAAGATGTGTTTGACCGCAGCTCCATCCTGTTTCTATGAAACACGTCTCTGTGGTACAATCTTGGATTACACCGCCTGTCAACCCTTTGCTTTTTGGATCCATTATCCAAAAATGAGAGAAAGTTTGGTTTGGATGGCTTGTTTTTAACAAGTGCAGTCAGCTGAGTTGGAGTCAGAGCCAAAGTGACAGGATGCTGAAACTGCTATAAAGAAAACCTAGCAGCAGTCCTTTCACAGCCACTTGAAAATAACTTTAAACTATGATGCGAAATATATTGAGAGCCACTGCCAGGAAACAGTGGCAGACATGCACATCAAGTCAACAGTCACTTTTTTCCCTAGACTTCAGCTCTCCACCAATGAAATGGCACCGACTCAAACTCAGAGCGTGCTGTGATGTGCCAGACGCCATTACAAAAAGAGGATTATAAAGTTCTCAAACCTAAAAACAGACCTTGTATGTGTTCTCAAAAATAAAATAAAAAAATCTTCAAATAAATATTATGAAGGCTTATTTTTATATCATCTTTGCTGCAACCTGTAAAAGTAAAAAAAAAAAAATTGAAATAATACAGTAATAATAGTATATAAAGTTTGTAATATAGTCATAAAGTTTGAGATTAAACAATAACACAATATCAAAATATTGGCAGAAAAATATTGCATTTTGAGCTAAACACAATTAGCTGGATATTTAGAGTTTTTTGACCTACATATTTATATGTAATTTCATAATTATTAATTCTTTGAAATATGGTTAAAGTGTAATATGGAGCTTGCTGCCCCCGTGACCGGACCCCAGATAAATGGTTGAAGATGGATGGATGGATGGATGAATGGATGGATGGTGTAATGTGGAATGTATGGACAAGCATTTATGGTAGACTAAAATATACTCTAATGTCATTTATATTGAAACAAGCATGTCATGCATTTAAATATATTGTAATTACACATTTATAATTAATACCAGCAGGTGCCGCACTGAAGTCATGCAGACACATTTGCTCCCAGCTGATGATATAGTTGAGATTGGTGTATGTTCTGACACTGAACACAGGGGTAGTTGCCGCCTGCCACCCATGAATAATATGAGAGCAAGTAACCCCTCTAGACACAACCATCCTATGATATCTAATAGTGTGGATTTGGTGCTTTCCTTGCCTTTCTCAGCCTGTTCCATTAGGAAGTTGTTTGATGGCACCTCAGCTTTTTGAGGTTTAAGCCAAACGTTGCCCGCAGCTAAGATTTATAATCTTAAAGCCCTGCAAAAATGGAACTCTCTCACACTATAACGAGAAATCCAGTGAAATAAAAATCAGCGTAGATAGATAGCATCTCCTGGGTGATGTACATAACCAATAGCCAACCCACTTTGACAGTGCAGGGAACTCTCTAAGGATGCAAGTCATTATGTGAAACCACGAGTCGGAAATATATTCACTAAGATATGTAAATGTCTAGGCCTTCACTGCTAGAAGTGGGTTTAATAATTCCCAATCATATGTGGGACTTTGATTTTCTTTGACAAAATGAAATTGGTGCCAAGATGTCGCTCTTCAAATGAGGTCTGATTGATGGTTTTCTCAGGGCAGAATGTACTCATTAGGAACATGAGGACAAAATATGTAATAGCTGCAGAGAATTTCATCCCAAAATTAAAATCTGCATGAACATTCTGCTAAACATCTTCTTTGGTGTTCTAGAGAAAAAGTAGCGGCCCCTTTACGGCCCCACTTTATATTAGGTGGCCTTAAGTACTATGTACTTACATCAATAAATAAGTACAATGCACTTACTGTGTTCAGAATGTATTGCAAAACACCTTTGCTGATTTTGAGGTGGGATACGGGTAGAGTTAGGGACAGGTGTGGGGGTATGGGTAAGTTTAAGGGGAGTGTTAGGTGTAAGGGAAGTGTCAACTGTGTAATTACAAATGTAACTACACAAATTAATTACAGATGTAATTACATCTTTTAAAATGTAAGTACAATGTAAAAACATGTATGTACACAATAAGTGCATTGTATCAAATGATTAATTAAAATGTTAGTACATAGTAGTTAAGGCCACCTAATATAAAGTGGGTCCGACTTTACTTTAGCCTTTATACAGTATACACGCACCTAAAGGATTATTAGGAACACCATACTAATACTGTGTTTGACCCTCTTTCGCCTTCAGAACTGCCTTAATTCTACGTGGCATTGATTCAACAAGGTGCTGAAAGCATTCTGTAGAAATGTTGACCCATTTTGAAAGGATAGCATCTTGCAGTTGATGGAGATTTGTGGGATGCACATTCAGGGCACGAAGCTCCTGTTCCACCACATCCCAAAGATGCTCTATTGGGTTGAGATCTGGTGACTGGGGGGGCCATTTTAGTACAGTGAACTCATTGTCATGTTCAAGAAACCAATTTGAAATGATTCGAGCTTTGTGACATGGTGCATTATCCTGCTGTAAGTAGCCATCAGAGGATGGGTACATGGTGGTCATAAAGGGATGGACATGGTCAGAAACAATGCTCAGGTAGGCCGTGGCATTTAAATGATGGCCAATTGGGACTAAGGGGCCTAAAGTGTGCCAAGAAAACATCCCCCACACCATTACACCACCACCACCAGCCTGCACAGTGGTAACAAGGCATGATGGATCCATGTTCTCATTCTGTTTACGCCAAATTATGACTCTACCATCTGAATGTCTCAACAGAAATTGAGACTCATCAGACCAGGCAACATTTTTCCAGTCTTCAACTGTCCAATTTTGGTGAGCTTGTGCAAATTGTAGCCTCTTTTTCCTATTTGTAGTGGAGATGAGTGGTGCCCGGTGGGGTCTTCTGCTGTTGTAGCCCATCCGCCTCAAGGTTGTGCGTGTTGTGTGTACAGTGTTGTTCGAGCCTAGGGTTCGGTTCTGTGGGAAAAAAATTATAAGGTTCGGCAGAAACCGAACCCCGTCAAAAAGCCCAATATTCGGCCGAATCCGAACCCTAATCCTGGATTCGGTGCATCCCTACTTAAGACATCAATGTGTCGTCACGAGCCACAGGGTTTCATTTATATTTTTTCTGTGCATGTTTTTTTTAAACATGAACTATCCCTTTAAGTAAAGTGTCACCCAGTCTGCCACAATTAAGTCCTACATAGGCTCATTGAAAAATGTGCCTCTACCTACATTTTTGCAAATACATGCACACAATTATCTGCAGCTGAAATGAACACTAGTGGCAACTTTTATTAATTCCTTTTTACACAAATTATGATCACAGGATCAGATTTTGGATTAAAAAGACTTAAAGGGGGGGTCTAATGCTACTTCATGCATTCCGACTTATTTACACTGTTAAAGAGTTGGATTCTCATGCAAACATGGCCAACGTTTAAGAAACGTGTGCCAAATACACTCCTTCAGGATTCTAATACGTTTAGGACAGTTTTTATTTTCTGAGTATGGCCCTGTATGTTGTCATAAAGGGTGGAATTCCTTGTATGGGCACTTCTCCCGGATGTAAACAACATGAGCGTAAAGTGAATGAGACATTATCCAGGGATAACGCCATGATATTTTGTGTGTGTGTGTGAGCTCGTGACTCTTAAGCTCCGCCCACTACACGCCTGCACAAGCTCGGCTGTTTTCAGAAAGAATCGGAACAGCGTATCTGTCTTTTATAAATATGATCAAATGAATAACTCTTTGGAGATATGAAGGATGCAATACTACTCAGGTACTCAAGATTAACATGAGATTGGCAGAAACTGTGTATGTTATGTACCCTCACTTTTACTTTTGAAGTTTGCATCACATAACCAGCTCCATATGGCTTTTCTGATGTAGCAAACTTGCTCAGTTGCTCATCTGGTACAGCATTACACTTGTGATGTGGAGCGATTGAGTACGAGTCCCTTGAAACACCAGTCACGATATAAAAGATCTCAAAGACTTGTACAAGCAAGCTAAAATGGCTTCAACAAATGTGCTTTCATCTCGCATTTACTTTTGTTAACACTATAGGTTAGGTTTTGTCTAGGTGGTGCATTATTTTCAAACGCAATAGAGCATTTACCTTTTTAGCACCACTCACCAGACATGTACTGTAAATACCGAACTGACGTGATACGTACAACCAACAAAGTAATAAAACATTGCCAGATTCACGTTCATCGGTTAAAACTGAACAAACTTTTAGCATCACTAACTGGACATTAAATTTGCAGCGAAACATGCAAGAAGCAACATAATATCATTTGTAGAATTGCCGCCACAGGCACATAATGAGCCCGAGTTGATTAAATCACACACAAAAAAATGATAATCTTTTCTATACATCTTTCCCTACATGGCGTAGTTTGTGGCCAGACGGTCACCTTTTTTCCCATCAGATTGGAAATGGGCCAAAAAGACCTGGGTCTGGCTTCCCGTAAGACTCTTATCTTCTGTCTCATCAGGGGAGCCAATCACCAAAGGTGCTTTTAAGAGTGTGTTTGTGCCGAGAACAGACTTAGTCCCTCATCAGCGCAGACAGACCCATCTAGGTTCATCAAAATCAGGGATTCTGGGTAGTGAGCACACCTCTCCTACAGACTCGATAACAACCTGAATTGAGGTACAGGATCAATGCCACAAACCTCACCCTAATTTATTTAATCAACATGGGGAAGAGAACTAAAGAGACAAAGTACTGCAGGATTTCCTCTTTTCAGTCCTCGAATGCTGAGTAAATTGTTTTTTAGATCAACTACTATTGAAATTTAAAGAGGTAGTTCCCCTATTAAAAATGCAAATGTTCATTAATTTACTCCACGTTGTGTTGTTACAAAGCTGTACAATTTCTTTTTTTCTTTCTTTCTGTGGAACACTAAAGGAGATGTTTAGTAGAATGTTGATGCTGCTCTTAATGAAAGTGAATGATGAAAGTGAATAAGATCAGTGAATGGTGTTCAGGTCCCAAAATGACAAAAATAATAATCATGAAAGTGTCCTAACAGTAATCAAAATGACTTGTGCATTTTATTGTATTGTTTAACAGAACACAATTCAAGCAGTTATTCACTGATAATCTTCTCTCAGATCTCATGTACATTAGGTTTGACATCAGTGATGTGTCTTGTAACTGAGACATTCGCATATTAAAAT
Organism: Romanogobio albipinnatus; assembly: GCA_023566225.1. NCBI lineage: Eukaryota > Metazoa > Chordata > Actinopteri > Cypriniformes > Gobionidae > Romanogobio > Romanogobio albipinnatus. Next base: position 65,145,691 of record CM042239.1, read on the forward strand.
CACACAAATGGGAATTTGCTGAACCAAATAAAAGTCGGTTCCTCACACAAAGCTATACCTTTGAGAAAAAGAAATACGCTTTAGCATACTTTTGGTGTACATATTACATATATAATATACTTTAAAAAAAATCTAACTTAAATGCATATTATGTATACACTGTAAAAAATGTCTGGACTCTTCAATTGAAAATTTTCTAGTGACTGGTCACATCAAAAATGTTCTTTTGGCCAAATTGAATTTCTGTAAATAAAATTGTATCAATTCACAGAAATTAAATTTGGCCAATTAAAAAATTTAGATGTGATCAGTCACTAGGAAATTTTCAATTGGAGACCTGAAATTGTTTACAATGTAGTTTAAATTTCTTTGCCAAACATTATTTTTTTACCTGCTTAACTACATATTTGTGTAATTTCATACCTCTATTGACTTTAAAATACAATGGTTAAAATGTACTGCTGAATGTACTGACAAGACTAAATGGAAAACTGAAATGTTAATGTAATTTCTATTAAAACTTGTATGTCATGTATTTAAATCTATAATTCCACAATTTGTATGATGATGTTGCAGGTTAGTACATTTCATGCATGGTGTCCACATTTGGGGACAGTTAATTTAACTCCATTAGTGTTCATTTATCATGGTAATTTTCTCCAAACCACTTGAGGGCAGTGTCAGTAGATTGACAGCAATATTGTAACAGTAGCCACTGTCTTGTATTCCAAATATTCATTGCTTGATGACATCATTAATCCAAGATGGCTGACAGCGATAGCCATGTGCCAAATGCCCCAGGCATATCTGTGAAAAAACTTTCATACAAGGTCATTTGAGCAAAAAAAAAATTAGTATGTACAGTAAAGTACACTGTAAAAAAAATTCAGGTCTCCAATTGATAATTTTCTAGTGACCGATCACATCTACATTTTTCAGTTGGCCAAATTTAATTTCTGTGAATTGATGCAATTTTATTCACAGAAATTCAATTTGGCAAACTAAAAAATGTAGATGTGATCGATCGGTCACTAGAACATTTTTTAATTGGAGACCTGATTTTTTTTTTTTTTTACAGTGTATGATAGTATTTTATAAACTAAAATTCAGAGTAAAAGTAGTTTTTATACACCAAAAACTAACTGTCCACATATGTGGATGTCATGCAACACTGGAGTCAGATTGCATAAAGTCTGGTTTCTGTAACCTGCTAGTATATCTGTTCTAATTTTGCAAATATGTTTTGAATTGTTTTATATTGTAATAAAACAGATATTGAACAAATATATCAACATAAATAACCATTCAAAATTACATATTACGGAATTAAATGGCAACTTTACACATACATACCGAGACAAATTAGCATTTTGCCTTCCAAACAGGGACAGCATAGATCAAGCACTACAGAATAATATAGAATATCCCAGAGGACAGTGGAAGTGACATTGACAGCTTTGATGAGGAGTATGTGCCAGCAAAGCCCAGTCCATATTGCTACTATAGGTTTCCGCATATATGTAACTACCATTATAGTTCCTACAATATGTGTTTTATCATTGTTATATTGTAATATTAATGTTTTTAATAACTGAGCTGATATACATAGCATAACATAACATAATAAAAATCACAAGGTTCCATATTGTCATCTGTGGCTTTTTGTCCCATTTTACGCCTTTGTGGCATGGTGTCCACATACGTGGACAGTTAAATCATTTTGAAATAAAACTGAATTTTGTAAAATTTTAGGATTTCAATTTTAGCATCATATTAAAGTAATAAAAAGAATCTTTAAAAAAATCTAGATAATGTTTTCCATAATATATTATTTTTAAATGTAATATTGAATAACACACTACAGTTAAAATTATAATTATGTACTTTACATGTGCTTTAGTCAACACATAAATGTACTTCTTTAAAGAAAGACAAGATTATTGTTAAAAGTATTATCTGCAAATGCCATTAAAAAAAAAAGATACTTTTAAGATTTGTAGTGCACATTCACTTGTCTGGCTATCACCAGACCAAGCTCAATTTAAGATAGAACATTGGTCTGGGGAGTCTGCTATGTATTTTCTACTGCACAAGAGGTGTGATTAACAAGCATAAGTTAAATGACTGTACGCAATTGGATAGTCCTTCAACCAATCAGACCACAAGAGGCGTGATCAACGGGCATAATTCAAATGACTCTGTATGCAATTGGATAGTCCTTCAACCAATCAGACCACAAGAGGTGTGATCAACGGGCATAATTCAAATGACTCTGTATGCAATTGGATAGTCCTTCAACCAATTAGACCACAAGAGGCGTGATCAACGGGCATAATTCAAACGACTCTGTATGCAATTGGATAGTCCTTCAACCAATCAGACCACAAGAGGCGTGATCAACGGGCATAATTCAAACGACTCTGTATGCAATTGGATAGTCCTTCAACCAATCAGACCACAAGAGGTGTGATCAACGGGCATAATTCAAATGACTCTGTATGCAATTGGATAGTCCTTCAACCAATTAGACCACAAGAGGCGTGATCAACGGGCATAATTCAAACGACTCTGTATGCAATTGGATAGTCCTTCAACCAATCAGACCACAAGAGGCGTGATCAACGGGCATAATTCAAACGACTCTGTATGCAATTGGATAGTCCTTCAACCAATCAGACCACAAGAGGCGTGATCAATGGGCATAATTCAAATGACTCTGTATGCAATTGGATAGTCCTTCAACCAATTAGACCACAAGAGGCGTGATCAACGGGCATAATTCAAATGACTCTGTATGCAATTGGATAGTCCTTCAACCAATTAGACCACAAGAGGCGTGATCAACGGGCATAATTCAAATGACTCTGTATGCAATTGGATAGTCCTTCAACCAATCAGACCACAAGAGGCGTGATCAACGGGCATAATTCAAATGACTCTGTATGCAATTGGATAGTCCTTCAACCAATCAGACCACAAGAGGCATGATCAACGGGCATAATTCAAATGACTCTGTATGCAATTGGATAGTCCTTCAACCAATTAGACCACAAGAGGCGTGATCAACGGGCATAATTCAAATGACTCTGTATGCAATTGGATAGTCCTTCAACCAATTAGACCACAAGAGGCGTGATCAACGGGCATAATTCAAATGACTCTGTATGCAATTGGATAGTCCTTCAACCAATTGACCACAAGAGACGTGATCAACGGGCAGCGACCCATCGCTTCTCTATCTGTCATCGTGTTAAACCCGTCAATAGTGCGCCAGGATGATAAGCCAGTCTGTGATTGGTTCCCGCAAAAGTGTAACAGAGGCATGAGAAATGAATGTTCAGGTTTCCAGACTTTTGTTGGAGTTGCAGGGCGAAATCAAATCGCCCGGCAGATCTGGCTGGGTTTATCCAGTCTACACATTCACTACAATTAAGCACATTTCTTTTTCCACAAAAGTATGGTTTCAGAAGACTTGGCATAAAGTGCGTGTTTTATCATTTTTAAGCTTGGCAGTACCTGGTCATCGTTCACTTTATTTTTATTTCATCGAAAATGGCAGAGTGAACATCCTGGCCGCCAATTATATTTCTTTGAGATGATCAAAAAGGGTTGGCATACCAATTTTCATTTCTATCCGTGCACTATCCCTTTAATGAAAGCATTGCATGTTTTCTGTGCCACATTGGAATGAAGATGAAGAAATGACATACACTTACAACGCTGAATGCTAACAGTTTATTAACCATCACATATGCTATTATGGGCTTGTTTTACATGAGCCTGTGATCCACATTCAGTCCGCAGGCTCAGTGGATAAATATGAGTGCTGTAATTACAGGGCCATTGTGGAGATGTCAGAACAGTAATTGCTGGAGGGACAGTGGGTGAACGAGAGGCACATGTTTCTTGCGGCGGCGTGGCTAACTATGATTAGATGGAAAAGGCGAGAGGAAGAGGTTATCGCCACTCAGTTCATATGTCTTATTATGAACAGCCTTGCCTATTTAAAAAGAGATAAGATATGTTTGGACATTAAGATGTCTATATACACAGCATAATTGTCCGTGATTCCAGATCTGCCCCGAGAAGCTGTCATTTACAGATGTAACAACATAGGCCATTTTTTGACCTTCTTTGTACAGTCATTTTGTATCAACCCATCAGAAAGTGTGACGGACTTACTGGAGATTCTTACAGTACTCCGTAATCCTCTTACTGCCTTAGTTCTCGGGATAATAGATCTATTTCAGTATATATATTGTATAGAAGGGGTAAGCTGTATTGGGTAACTGTTACCAAAAAATGGCTTTAGTTTCTTACATGGATTGGTAATTGTTAGGCCGCTAAAGCAGGACAGGACCCGGGGCAGTCATGGTGTGTTAGTTTCCACGGGAGAACCCTATTTTATGAGCACATGTGACTCCACGATGCAAAGCATAATAGAATAGAAAATTGAGAGTGTGACTTTAAATGAATATGCACTTTTTTTTCACGAAGCCAAGATTGAATGTGAAAATTGCCTGTCATAATGTCATCAGACATTGCGAGGGGAATATGAGGATAATCAGTGCCTAATCAGTGCTGTGCAGTGTGCTGTGATACTTTAGGCTCCATTGCTATTCTGTTTGCTGCTTTCTCCTTAGCTGATGATTGCACTGGACAACCTAAATCGAAACATTTATGCCTGAATGCTTAATATATAGTTACCCTTGTCTTATATATCTTATTATGCCTTGATATTTGAAACTGATGTGCGTTAAATTAATTAAACAATAAGTGAGTCAACCTTCCTTAAATTCGAATTACAAAATGCTAATGCAACATCAGTCATATCAGCACAATAAAAGTTTGTGGTAATCTAATTGTGAGTCAGTAAAGGTTGAATGAAGATCTCAAAGTAACTGCAAGAGCAAGCCGTCAAAATATCTATGCAGAGCACTCTTGTGAAAAGCACTGACCTTAATCAAAAGAGCCATGCAATTGGCTGCTATTAACTTAGCGTGAAATCTACCCCACGTTGGCAGAGCTTTATGAAGACTTGTCTTGTTCAGACTGATAAAGTTTCCCAATTACCAGTTGTGCTGAAAAGCCGTTGGTGACATTAGCTGTTGAATCTTGTTGATATCAATTTGTCCATTTTAATGTTCGTTTGATTAACATTCAGTTAGCTATTTTTAATTTATGTTTACATTAACTCTTTCCCCGCCAGCGTTTAAAAAAAAGTTGCCAGCCACCGCCAGGGTTTTTGATCATTTTCACAAAAATGTTATAGCCCATAGAATATTTTGTAATATACAGTATGAGCATGCAATATATCAAAAGAAAAACCAGACCCTCTTCTTTTAAACCAAAAAATATTCTAGCTTCATGCATTCCTTTTTTATCAACACTTGAATATGGATACGTTTCGTAAAAAAAGCAACATTTTGAACAAAAAGCTGAGAAAATAGTTTTTGTCAAAGACTACATCCAGATCAGATTCAAAACAAAGATCAACACACAGATGGAGTAGATCGAGTTCATCAACACCCCTAATGCTTGCACAGTCCTAGAGCTCGTCCTGGGTCGACATTTCATTCAGGAACAGTGAAAACACAGAAAGCCGGAAAATTCCGTCAATGGCAGGGAAGTGTTGTCTCATAATTGACGGAGAATTCTATCAATGGCGGGGAAAGAGTTAAGGGACTTTGTATTGAATGTGCACTTATAGTGTAGTTAATTTTTTTTAACGGAGTGTCTATTTACACCAAGCGCTATTTTAAGGGGTGTATTTTGGTAGTCATCGAGAACAACGGCAACAGTAACAGTGACTCCGCTGCACATATTACATCATCAGCAGCCATCTCTACGTTCGACTCCCAAGCCAGCCACTGAACCAAGCGTGAGGGCTGCCTCCCACAACGCAGCCAGAGCCAGCCAACATGTTCGTCCTGGAGCTAGAGTCGATGCCACTTCCGTCCCGAGGCCGGTGCCCATTACCAGGTACAGCCCGGAGTCCGTGCTGTGGAATCAGTCCACCCAAGAGCTAGAGGACCACTGGCTCATCGGCTTATAGACAGAACCAGCTCCCACCCTTGTTCTCGCCTCTGAAAGCACTCCAAGTAATTTTTTGAGACAATCCAGCCCCTCCCAGTCATCTGCCCCCCCTTGGTTTCATGTTTACCCTTTCAGTTTAGTCGTCATTGTGCCCTAGTTAGTTCCCTTGGTTACTGATTATGTTCACCTGTTGATCATTATGTTTCCATGTTTATTTATACTCCATGTTTTGTTCAGTTCATTGTCGGTTCTCCAATATATTGGCCAAGATATCCAATATTTTGCATCATGCATTTATACTCACTCAAGGGTTTTTTTGGAACACCATACTAATACTCTGTTTGACACCCTTTCACCTTCAGAACTGCCTTAATTCTATGTGGCATTGATTCAACAAGGTGCTGAAAGCATTCTTTAGAAATGTTGGCCCATATTTATAGGATAGCATCTTGCAGTTGATGGAGATTTGTGGGATGCACATCCAGGGCACGAAGCTCCCGTTCCACCACATCCCAAAGATGCTCTATTGGGTTGAGATCTGGTGACTGTGGGGGCCATTTTAGTACAGTGAACTCATTGTCATGTTCAAGAAACCAATTTGAAATGATTCGAGCTTTGTGACATGGTGCATTATCCTGCTGGATGTAGCCATCAGAGGATGGGTACATGGTGGTCATAAAGGGATGGACATGGTCAGAAACAATGCTCAGGTAGGCCATGGCATTTAAACGATGCCCAATTGGCCTAAAGTGTGCCAAGAAAACATCCCCCATACCATTACACCACCACTACCAGCCTGCACAGTGGTAACAAGGCATGATGGATCCATGTTCTTATTCTGTTTACGCCAAATTCTGACTCTACCATCTGAATGTCTCAACAGAAATCGAGACTCATCAGACCAGGCAACATTTTTCCAGTCTTCAACTGTCCAATTTTGGTGAGCTTGTGCAAATTGTAGCCTCTTTTTCCTATTTGTAGTGGAGATGAGTGGTACCCGGTGGGGTCTTCTGCTGTTGTAGCCCATCCGCCTCAAGGTTGTGCGTGTTGTGGTTTCACAAATGCTTTGCTGCATACCTCGGTTGTAACGAGTGGTTATTTCAGTCAAAGTTGCTCTTCTATCAGCTTGAATCAGTCGGCCCATTCTCCTCTGACCTCTAGCATCAACAAGGCATTTTCGCCCACAGGACTGCCGCATACTGGATGTTTTTCCCTTTTCACACCATTCTTTGTAAACCCTAGAAATGGTTGTGCGTGAAAATCCCAGTAATTGAGCAGATTGTGAAATTCTCAGACCGGCCCGTCTGGCACCAACAACCATGCCACGCTCAAAATTGCTTAAATCACCTTTCTTTCCCATTCTGACATTCAGAGTTCAGGAGATTGTCTTGACCAGGACCACACCCCTAAATGCATTGAAACAACTGCCATGTAATTGGTTGATTAGATAATTGCATTAATGAGAAATTGAACAGGTGTTCCTAATAATCCTTTAGGTGAGTGTATAAACAACCACGGCCGACGTGACAATTTGCAGATAATATATTAAAGGTGGGGTAAATGTTATTTCAAAACTGCTTTAGAAATGTGACTCGGGCCGAGTACCATAACAAACTGATAGCCAATCAGCAATAAGGGGCGTGTCTACTAATGATGATGTGAAGAGAGCACTCAGTGCCTGTCATTTTTCAAAAGACACGACACACAGGACGGACATTAGCCGAGCGACGACAGAAAGAGAGAGGCAGATAAAAAAACATGTGGAAAATGTCTATGGAACAAAAGAAAGCTTACGATGAGGCAAGAAGTATCAGCTTTCCAGCGCTGGAGAGACCTCAAGAAGTGATAAGGCCTGCAATCCAACACCGAGGTTACTTTATTTCTTCTCGATAGGCGAGTAACATTGGTTTTGTTTTGTTTCACAGAACTAATATTTGTTAGCTTTTGCTTGAATATGCTCATGTGTCATGTTTGCTTGTTTGTCCATTTGCAATCGTATCGTCATTCACTTCAGCGATGATAAAGACCCATTCATTTCCACATCCTATAAACCACACAGTGGAAGTGACATTGACAGCATTGATGAGGAGTATGTGCCAGCAAAGCCCAGTCCATATTGCTACTATAGGTTTCCGCATATATGTAACTACCATTATAGTTCCTACAATATGTGTTTTATCGTTGTTATATTGTAATATTAATGTTTTTAATAACTGTACTGATATACATAGCATAACATAACATAATAAAAATCACAATGTTCCATATTGTCTGTGTGTTTCAAACGTCAGCTCGCAGTGTGTCCGAAAAGTAAGACAATAAACTCCTAATATATGTTTGTTTCCTTTGATTCCTCTTGTAGTGATCCATATAACCCTCTAATCTTGTCATAATTGTAATGTGTTCATTAGTTGGACTGTCCAACTTCACGATAGCTTGTGCTATCGAGTTGTTCATGAGAACTGCTTGTGTTCTGCTCGCTATAACCCTCTAATTTGGCCATAATTGTAATATGTTTCGTTAGTTGGACTGTCGTGCTCGTGCAATCGAGTTGTTCATGAGAACTGTGTTTGTGTTTTTGGGATGGAAGGGATGACTTTTTCTCTGAACATTCAAACTGGATTAACATAGTAACACATTGCTTTCACTTATTGATGGTATCATACCCTCGGCCGGCTGGCACAGCAGATTCCACCATAGTCTCTGCCTGCGTATATTGTACGTATGTGTGGGGTGGAGCTATCAAAATAGGGGCGAGTCCCTTTTGGGGTAGGGGCGTGTTTGTTTTGGTGATTTGAACTGTCAACTAGAGGTCTTCATGGGTCCAAAAATTAGTACCCAAGCCCGAAGAGACCCGTAATGTGCTAAACGGAACCCACCTGGACCCGTCTATTATTTCAAAAGCTGGACCCGGACCCGTGCAGATCCGAGAAATGCCAAAAATGTAGTACCCGGAACTGGCCTGGAACCGAGCCCAGCGTGAAGACACAGACCCGACTGGACCCAATTGTCACATATTCCACAATAAACTGATATTAACAAGTCAATAAACAAGTTGCGAAACATAACTTTTTGTCTTACCTATAGCCGTCGTCTCCGTTCCTTGTAACGTTACTTGATTGTGATGCATTACACCCTTGCCAAAAAGTTAAAATCCATGTTATTCCTCTCTTGTTATTCCAAGCATGCTTAATTCACTCATCATTTCAGCTTTAAAAGTCCACTTTATGTCACGGTGACGGATGACAAATGCGTCTTTGCAGAATTGCATTTCGACTCTAGTTAGTCGCATAATAACTTTGACTGTTTGCCTTTTTTAACTATAATAATGATTGCTTGTTCGGTGGCCGCTGACGTCCACATTATTTATTTGCTATCATCTCTGTGAGCCGAGTCTGTTCACCAAAACTTTAAGATTAAATAAGACGGTTCATTCATATTATTATTAATAATCAGTCACTGCGGAAGCTCGGGTTGCCATAGAAACATGACATGCGCTTGAGACTGCACATGTGCGTTAGCTGTAGCAACCTGAAATATTAGCTTTTTTACGCAATTTGAACGTCAAAGAAAACATTTATGTGACAGTTCACCTGAGATTGTGTTGCTGATTTGAAATATATTATTTAAATATAAGTTCAAATCAAACTTCAACAGTGCGTCACACGTAGGCTAATACACTTGACAGCACTTACTTTTTTCTCATGTTTGTCCACAATAGGCTATGCATGAAGGATGCCCAGACAGAAGAGGTGCCCGTGGGTTTAACTTCTTTATATTCATAGTTTTTTTTAGCTTTTTTCAGACAGAGAGAGAGAGAGAGAGAGAGAGAGAGAGAGAGAGCGCGAGGCGAGCGAGCAAGAGAGAGCGATTGCTCGTGTTTTTCTTCTTTCTTTTTTTTAAACCTTATTTCCCGGCTCACACTTTTCTTATCCTAATTTTACAAGTTGCAAGTTACAAAAAACACACAAGCAGTGCTGACTGACTCTGATCACGGGCAGGTGTTCTCCGAGTCCGGATCGACTCGGGTTTTAGACACAAATGTTAAACAGACCCGGGACCCGAAGTAATAGATTAGGACCCGGCTGATCATTTAAAATATAGACCCGAACCCGTACGGGTCCTGGGTCGGGTCCCGGGTCCACGGGTCTCGGGGGCTCCGTGAAGACCTCTACTATCAACATCGGTTACCAGAAAGCACTTACCCCACCTTTAAATTAAAAGTTACTTAAGTGTACTTAGAGATCCCATTTTTATAGCTAAAGTTTTATTTTGAAGTAAATTTTAAATCATAGTTTTAATCATCTTTTGTCATGCTTTAAAGTAGTACACTTATTTTGATGTGTTGACTAACATACCAAAGCACATGTAAACAAGTACTTGATTATAATTTGGCAATGTATTGGACTAGTATTACACTACAAATTAATAAATAAAATGCTTTAACTATAACATGATAAAAAGTAGTGATTTGAGTTTAAATTTTTTTATTTTGTAAGAACACAACAGAATGAAACGCTTGACCACTCAGAATCAAGTATTCCTGAGAGTTGTATAGCTTTGCTTTAGCCATTAAAATACCTCCTTGTGTTATTAACCACTGAGATTTTTACTGTTTAGATAAGTGATATATGTATGATGCACTGTTTAGAAGCTAGTGGGGGAAATATTTTTCCATACTGAAGTGTTTGAAGTTTTTCAATGTGCATTCAGAGTCAGTTTCTGAAGGATGCTCTGAAGTAGTTTTGAAATATCTCCTCATTGTTCCAGAAGTTTCAGTCACAGTTTCTTTTGTGTTTCTCTGTGTCAAGTCTGCTGGCTCACTCCAACACTTGGCTCTATTTTTTGCCAGCCAACTTATTACCGGAGACACAGGTAGCAGCTCTTCACAAACATAATATTTTCACACATGAGTGACAATAATTGTGATCTCCACAAAGCATGGATGCCTTGTCGCGTTTGCAGAATGTCGTCCTCCTTGTCTCCTGCGAGGTGGAAGAAAGCCTCTGTTTGTGCAGCTAAAGATGAAGGCAGGTTCACTGTCACGGCAACCTAAACATTTTTGATTGCATTTCTTTAAATGGAGCTTTTTGATCGGCTTGTTTTGAACAGATGTGCTGTTCCTAACAGATAAGAAACAACCTTGTGCCACGTGCAAATGTGATACCTGCTTCTTAATAGTGTTGCCTTTCTGTTTCCCCCTTGTCTTCATAATTTCGCAGCCACTGTTTTAATGTCCGAGACCTCATTTCTGTGAAAATAACTTTAAAAAAGTGTAATATAAGGGGGTAACACTTTATAATAACGTTCAGTTATAAGTCACTTATAAGTTATTAGTTAATGATGAACTAATCATTTACAAAACATGACTATACATTCATAAATGATTAATAAGTGATATGCTAACATTTTATGAATGTTTTGTTAATTTAGTCGCAAGTCATTTATTGTAAAAGTAAATTATTAGTTAATACATTCATAAATTATTAATAAGTGGTATGCTATACCGCCTATATCCGTAAAGTGATGAATAGTTTACACTTTAGATTAGGGAGTGCAGAAAGCTTTGTAAATGACTTGTATACACATACACGCAATGTAAAAAAGGTAAGAAAGATCTACAGTTCAAATGATTTGCAACACATTTACACGTGATGAATTTTACACTTCAGATTAGAGGATGCAGAAAGCTTTGTAAATGGTTTACACATCATCTATAACAGGTGTTGAACATCGCAGTGCGTACTGCAGTGTAAGTGCTGACTGGTGAGGGCACACATGGAGCCTTTAAACACTGTGCAGCTGATGTGAGCTTCAGTGGAAGGTGGAAATGGTTCACATTATCACTAGATCAAAGTATTTATTAAACCCACTGGAAGCCTCTGACTGTAAACCATTTATAAATGTTTATCCCATTGAAAACAAATAAATTACTCTTCCTAAAAAAAAAATCTGTTTTAGCATCCTGCATGTGTGTGTTTGAATACAGACCATACTGATCATTTACTAATGGTCTGTTCATAATTTGTTCAAGATTAACCATTGTGAGACAATACGGAAACAAGTTTGACATAAATACTTTAGTGATTTAGACACACAAGAGCCAATGACATTTTACAGTCAAAGCTGACGTAATGATGCAATTAGTCACGAGACATACGAGAGCCAATTTCACTATGAAATCTGACGTAACGTTTCTTCGGGCGGCAATTTTTGAAATTTGAATGTGTGCATGATCTTCGGCGGATGGAGACTTTTGGGGATTTTCTTCACACATATCAATCGTTTGGCCTCAGAACACTTGGAATATTTGTACTTTTTTAATAAATTGTGCATGCAGTCGTGTCTGCCTGTTATATCCTGTGTTTTATATCATATAATACACAAATGGGTCAAGTCAAGTCAAGGCAACTTTATTTATATAGCGCTTTTAACAATGTAGATTGTTTCAAAGCAGCTTTACAGTGTTAAACAGGAAAATAATGCAGCATAATTTTATTAAGCTGTATAGCCATTTGATGTCATCAGTTCATTTCAATTTCCATACGGTGACAGTGTGGGCTTTAGATCAATAATTAGATCAGTAATTTAGTTTATATGGTTAATTTAGTTTATTAATTAGATTTATTTCGATGTTTAGTTGAACAATTTTAGTGTCCCCAACTGAGCACGCCAAGCCAGAGGCAACAGTGGCAAGGAAACCAAAACCCCATCAGGTGACCTAATGGAGAAAAATAAACCTTGGGAGAAACCAGGCTCAGTCGGGGTGCCAGTTCTCCTCTAGCCATGGGTAGAGGAGAAATGGGTAGGTTTAGGGATGGGGTTAGGTTACATGTTCAATATATAATTTCTTCATGACAATAACGATTCCATGCCCAAAAAAAATCAATAAAGCACCCTGCACGTCGAAAACTTACACCTAGGGGTGCCTTTAGTGTCTTCATTGTGACGCGGAAGGCACTTGACCATGCTTCAGATTTTGACGCCTTGGGAGTGAGAACGGATTGATTTTACCAGCTGATGAATGAAAAAAAAAACATTGACAGCCAATCAGAATACATCCGGCTTTAAAGAGCTCGATTTTTTTAAAGAGGCAGACAGAATAGCAGGGTGTGTGTAGAATAAACAAAATTATATGCGTTGGTGTGGACGCTGATATAGTTATCGTTATAGTCATCGTTCTTAGTGTGGATGAGCCTTTAGACCACATTAATTCAAAGTCCAATTTAACCTTGACGTTTTAGATTTTTAAACAATTTAAAACAAAACATATCAGGGTTCTGCACCGTTTCTAGATCACTAATCAGTTAAAATGTTTGACTGTTCTTGCTTGCATTGAAGCACAAGATGCTATCTGGATCATTCTCAAATCATGCTGGAAAACAATTTGTTGTATATTAACGGTCCATTTTGTAATTACACTCTTTTTTGTATATTCACTGTGTCAAGTACAATCTAGCCACAGCTGGGAAAGGCTGGAAAGCAAACAAAGAAATTGGCAAATCATGTCTGGGCTTTATGTTGATATGTCTGTTTGTATTACTTGTTCTGTTGGTTCATCTGTCTGTCTTTAGTCTCACAGTGCAGACAGATGTTTTATTCATATGAATATGGGCTCTGCGTTGTTGGATAAATTGGCCATCTCATAAAAGACTGCCAGTGAACTTGTCAGGCTGCGCAGGGAATTTCCAAACCCGGCGACCCACATTTAGCTAAAGACTGGACATGCTTCCTCGCGAGAAAGCAGGCATAGCATAAAACATAAAAGCATCTTAATTCTCCAGAATAAAAGCATTTTAACAGAAGCTTGTGTTATGAACACTGCATTAAAACCTTAAAATAGTCAATTCATTATTGGTTAATAGTCAAATCAGTATTAAAAATATGCACTTGTATCTATAAAAAAATAGGAAACTATGTAATAATATTACTTTTGTTTTCAAACATAAAACATTGAGGCAGCCATGTCTTCTCTCTAGACACCTATTCCCCTACTATTTCTTTAATTTTGTTAGTTGGTCATGCTGTTTTTTTTATAATGCAAAGACTAAATGTACTCAAATAGTATTCAAATAATCACTCTACAATAAGGTCTGATTTTTAACATTACTTAATGCATTAGTTAACATGAACTAATATGAGCAATATATATTTTATACACCTTTGATAATAGTACAAATTTATTGTTCATTGTTTGTTCATGTTAGTTCATACCTCATTAAATAATGTTTTGTTACTCAATATTTTATTTTAATAATGTATTAGTTAATTAAATTATTAATATTCACTAAAATTAATAAATGCTGTAGAAGTATTGTTAGTTCATGTAACTAATGTTAACAAATGAAACCTTATTTTAAAGTATTACCCAGTATTCTTTACAAAACTTGTCTGTGTTATTATTATTATTATTATTATTAGACAGGGATTATTAGAAATTAGTAAGTGCAGAAAAAAACTGATTATTATAGTACATTGTTCTGTTCGCATTGGCGGAAGAGTGCAGCTGTTGAAAAGGCATGAAAAGAAATTAATTTTATGACCATCCATGAAAAAACGTTTTTTTCATCAAAACATGAAAAAAACATCAGTTCTGGATCCTCAACAGTGAGCAGAACAACTCAACGGCTCTGACAAAACTTGACTGCGTAAAATTACTATTTGACATAAACCCTGAGCTGCATCATAGAAATGAATTGCTATTATCGGCTCAGTTGCCCAGTCCCCATGTTACTGCCTGCGTTTACATGCTCAGCACTACCATACTGTAAAAATTGTTATTTGAAGTTTCGAAGATTATTGGAGTATGTTTTATGAAATTCTATGTTAGTCGTTCAGACGTACATTTTAATTCAATGTGTTACTTGCAATTATTTGTGAAATTTACTAGCAATTTCTAAGTGAAAATTGTTTCTAAGTAAATCCTACACCAGTTTTTTTTCAGTGCATTGAGTGATTGTTGCTTTATTTTAATGGCTCCTCTGCTTTAAGCAGCACTGGATATTATTACACTTCAAGAAATCCTCCTGCACGTCTACAAATCTGCACTGCAGCCCAAATATAAAATATCATTTGCAAGGTCAGTAGACAGACTCTCCGAGGTCTCTAATGTCCGCAGAGGAGCTGTCGGTTGCTAGGACTAGCTATGTGTACAGGGAACTTGTTATTGGCAGAGGAATTTTATAATGATGAAGAGTCTGTTGAATGCCCTTTGTCTTCAGAAGATATACGTATAGCAAAAGAAAGAATGAGAAACGGGCGAGCAGCAAGAATTCATAGGCTTACTGTTTACATCCTTAAGGTTTTGGGTGACTCTGGGGGAGGATTTGCAGGCTGTCTCTGATAGCTTGACTGGAGGAGCAGGATTATCGAAAAAAGGTCAGACCTGAGGCCAGTATAGTATTATTGCAGACTATAACATATTTAATGCGTTGGCATTGCTTTTGGATCATATGGATCAGTTTTACTGGATGCCCAATAGATACTGTTGGCTTATGCAAGATATTTTGTGTTTTTAGACTTTTGTATGTCAATAAATGACATTTGACCAGGTGGAGAGTAATCTTTTGGAAAGTTTTATCTTTCTTGAACAAGATAGCTCACATCTGATATTTTTTCATCAAAATAACTGTTTATTCTTATTTTCCCCCTATATATTAATATTTGCCTCAGCTTGTGGAAAAGCTACTTGTGATTAACTTTGACTCATCATTTGGTTTTCTTTTTACCACCTGTTTTATAAGGTGGTTGTCATATAGGCATAAAGGTAAAAAACAGATTATAAAAATTGCTATATTTAAGTCCCCCTGCAGTCAAAAATAGCTTAAAATAGCTTAAATGTAACTCTATACCCTTGCTTCATTTAGTATGGAACCATGAATATGTAAATTTAGCTTCCTGCCAATTATTTATAAATAAATAAATTAATTCTGTCGATAACATTTAACATTTACAACATTGTTGCATAACAATGTGGGTCAGATATAGGTGATTATGCAAATTCACTCTTTGCCAATAGGTGGCGCTTGTGGAACAGCAGAATTATAGTGGTTTCATAAACATATCAAAGCTGCGCTTATAAACACTACGTAGAAGTAATATGAAAATCAAATGGCATCAAAACTTTCCTGACTGAAATGCAAGTTTACAGGTACCGCTCAATGATTATATCCAAGCACAAGTTCCTGAAGCCGTGTTCAGTGCAGAGCGTCTCTCTCGCACTTTGACATTACAGAAAACTAGTTGTCCAATCCAGTCCCCGTTCACACAGCAGGGCTTTACCGAAAATGCAGAGTGTAGGCCCCTGGGCTTCAGCCCATTAAAGCCCATGCGTTATTGTGCCCCCGCTTATATTTTTGAACCATTAACTGATTCAGAATAAGAAGAGGAAGAACGGATTATACAAGTTGATGTATCAGAATTGTAATGCGTTTAATCTCTACAACGTCAGACGCGTAACATTAATTGATATGATTAGGCTTGACAACATTATCCAACAGCTAATAATGTGTTGCTAATGTTACACAAACCATGTTCCCGTTCGCAATCTCAGAGTCAGACAGTTGCCTTCTAAAAATCAGCATCCTTAGAAACGTAACTTCATATCATAACGTATAATAACTTTGTAATATACATCATATACATAATTCACTATATTGCTATACGTACCCAATTTCCCTGTTCCTTCTTAAAAGGTGTTTTTGTGCTCACTGTGGAAAAAGCGCCACATTGTATGTTGACGCGATTGGTTACATGTTTGTTATAGTAGGAAACAAACGGTGTTTTTGAGACTGTCCTTGGTATTGTCACGTATGCTCTCCATCTGCCCAGTGAACTAATCAGAAACAACATTTCCCAGTATCCCTCATATCCCTTACCTTCTTCTGCCATCACCCTCACTTGTTTCCAATCAGCACTCCAATCTGCACCAAGATAAGAGCACACACCTCACAATCACTCTTTGGCTATGCCAGTCCAAATCCGATTATTTGTGTGTCCGATTGGAATCTGATCGTAAATTATTGAATGTCCACATTGTGTATCGTAAAAAGCTGGTATGTGTGGCTTTATTCCATGCTGTCGTCTCCACTGGTTTCAAAACTTGTCTTTCATTATATTGTCATGTTTCTGCAGCATGTTTCCTATAACAATGTCTGACGTTTACATTTTACGTACTTACCTTTTGGATCTCCCTGTGATACTCCAGCAACCGCCTTTAAGCTACTCTTTGGAATATTAGACGTACCTGTCAACTCACCATACTAGTCCTGTATGAGAGGTGTGTGCTCTCTCTACACTCCCACTCCAGTCATCATTGCTCCACTATCACCCTGGTAAAGGAAAAGAGATTCTGTTATTTCGTATTCATCTGCTCATCATTATTCCGACTGTTCCATTACTCACCTACTTGCTATTAAATTCACCACTGTCAATAAATACCCTGTTTGGATATAACTTTATCTCTCTCTCTGATGAAGACATATCGCCCCTCAGTTGTAGTCTCCTCAGCCCACTCCAGTCCTCCTGGTGTCGCCGGTCGACATCTCAGAGACACCACCGCCTCTGAATTCCTGTGTAGCCACTCTCTACCCCTCCTCACACCCACCACCGAGCTAGAGCCCACCTCGAGTCAAGAACCAGAGCCAACAATTGTCACAGACCCCGAACTCAGACAACCCCTTACCCCCACGGTCACTGAGACAGAGCCCACCACAGACCCAGAACCTGAGCCAGATCCCACCACAGGTCAAGAGCCAGAGCCAGGGCCCAACAAGCACCAGCCACAGATGGAGAAGGTCACCCCAGAGCCACAACCTGCAGCTCTACTCCTCCAAGAGCCAGAGCCAGCTGTCATGTCTGACCAGGTGCGAGAGCCAGCACCCATGGTCATCCCAATGGGGATTCTAGGGCAATTTGATGGTGTGGAGTTGGATTCCATTCATGCCCCCTTACCTGATGTACAGTTGCTGCCTACGAGCACAGTCAATATAATGGACTCCTATTTCCTCCTATTCCCAAACCAAGTCTCCTAATTCTCTACTAGTCTCGCCCAGCTCCAAGTCTCCTGCATCTCTGTTGGACCCACCCAGCTCCAAGTCTCCTGTGTCTCCAATGATCCCACCTAGCCTGCCTCTCCCACCTCCACTACCAAAGACAGCCAGTCCTTCAGCCCCACCTCCACTGGCCCCCTTCAGTCCCTCGGCTCCTCCTTAATTGGCTCAAACCAGCAGCTCTGAACCGCCTCAGGTCTTCCAGTCTCCAGCTCTGTCTTGGCATGAGGATTCCCTGGTTTCCTCAGGCTGCCGAGCCTGTAACTCCACCTCTGCCCGTCTCCACTCTGGCTCCTCGTCCCCTCGGCTCCACCTGGGACTGTCTTCCCTCCAGCTTTGCCTTGGTCAGTTATCACTCTGCCTGTGCCCCAGACTTCTGGGCCTTCAGATGCGCTTCGTCCCTCCACCCCTTCAGCTCAGTCAGGCTTTGCCTTGGCCTCCAGGACCTACTGTGTCGTCTGGTCTCATCAGCTCTTCGGTTTCACCTGGGCCTCCACCTCCCACGGCTCCACCTCTGTCGGTCAGATCTCTGGCTCCATCCTGGTTCCACACTTCATCAGCTTTGCCATGGGTGCTCATTCTGGCTCTAGTCTGCCTTGCTCTGTGGTGTTTGCCTTCACCAACTCCATTCCACTCACTGTTTCCCCTCAATGCCTCAGACCCTCCCTCCCGAGCCCTCAAGAACTACACCAAACTACTACCCAATACATTTTTGTGGGTGTCCCTACTTTCCCTCACCTGCACTCACTCAGCCATCACCCACACCTATTTCCCATCAGCACTCCAATCTGCACCAGGATAAAGGCACACACCTCACAATCACTCTTTGCCTGGTCTAAACTATGGGAAACAGATCACTTACCCGCTCTACTTACCCTTTGGATCTCCCTGTGATAATCCAGCAATCTCCCTGTGATACTCCAGCAATGATGGGAAACAGATCACTTACCCGCTCTACTTACCCTTTGGATCTCCCTGTGATAATCCAGCGATCTCCCTGTGATACTCCAGCAATGTCCTGTAAGAGACTCTTTGAAATATTACACATACCCGTCTACTCACCATACTCCTGTAAAGATGCATGTGCTCTCTTTACACTCCCACTCCAGTCATCATTGCTCCACTATCACCCTGGTAAAGAAAAGGATACCCTGTTAGTTCAAAATCATCTGCTAATCATTATTCTGACTGTGCCATTACTCAGCTGCTTGCTGTTAAATTGATTACTGTCAATAAATACCCTGTTTTGGTTTAACCTTATCTCTGTCTCAGAGTCTGACCCTGACAGGTACACTGCAGTTTTAAGTAGAAAATACTAATGTGTGCTGACTAATGAATTTGCACATGGTTTGTCTTAAAGCATATTAAATAGACCACATAGACATAAACAACATTAAAAACGTTTTCACCACAGGGGGTCTTTAACTTTATTAGTTAAGTTTAGCTTTTGTACTATACATTTTTAGTTAAAATTTATCTGTAAAACCTAATGTTGCTACTGTATTTTTTATATTATTATTATTATTTTTTTAATATATATTATTATATATATTTTTACAGTAAATGTCTGGCAACTGCTTCTGATTTTTACTGTAAGCATTTTTTTTTTTACATTGTGTGATTTGGTCAAAGCATGGGGACTTATGTTGACTTAAATATTTGATCTTCAGATTTAATAGTTTATGTACACCGGGTCTATGTAGTGTTTTTGATTTGTATTTTGTAAATGTTGTGTTATGTTTTTCAAGTAACCATTATTAATGATCTTTTTGGTGAGGTATATACAACTTTAATGTTTTGATGTATAATAGTAACTCTATATAACCTTTTCTGTTTTCCCAACAAACTGATGCTCAAGCTAGACAAACCTAGCCTAGAAATATAGACACACCCTAGCGGCAGAAAATTTATTGTGCCGCGAGTGTAGTCTAGCAACTCTCGGTAGACCTGAGAGCTGGAAAAAACAAATTCTGGTCAGGCCAATCACAGCGTGTGTAGAGTCGGTGGGCGGGCTTAACATAATGATGGAGCGTCACGGCAGAGTTGTGGAGGTTCTGCATGCTACTCGTAATCGTAAACAAAGAACCTGAGCTGATGCACAGCGGTCTTTTGAATCGGCTTTGGCCGCGACTCTGGAAGACTTGGAGTTAAGCTTTTCTTTGAGAAAAGAACAAAGAATGGCACTGAAGTCATTCTTAAGAAAGGAAGATATGTTCAAAGTTTTGCTGACCGGATACAGAGAAAGTCTATCAACTAACGTTAGCTCGGCTTCACCTTCACCTTCTTCTTTGCTCTGATTGGTTGTGGCGCACATGGCGCTATCCAATTGCATGCAGAGGGAATTTGAAAGACAACCGTTTATCCCACCCCTTGGATTGAGCCCTTCAATGGTGAGTTTCCAGACCCATCTTGATGTGGGTCTGGCTTGTCAGGCTAAGACAAACCAAAAATCTTTAAGTTATTGTTGAAAAATTCCCAGAAAGTGATTAAAAAAAAATTCTCAAGCAGGAGGGAACATCACTTTAGTCTGTTTTTGATTGAAGAAATTAACTGTTACATTTGACTGTTCCAATCACCTCCTGCTTTTTTCTCCCCACACTTGCATACAGCATGTTTCATGTGCTTTCAGTTCACAGCCAAACAGCTCTTCTTTACTGCTCTCACAGGTTCTGTCTGAAAGGAATCAAAGAGCGTTTTCCCCAACGCTATTAATTATTCTTTGATGGGGCGCTCAATGGGAATAAAAGCAGTCTGCATCAATAATTAAGCAGAAAAACAATACAAAGCAAACATGAAATGGAACAGCTCTTTGACACATTTCACAAGAAAGTATCTGGATTAGGTTTATCACCAATACTTGTCTGTTTTGTTTCTTTATTCCTCCGACATCTTTCCTTAAAAGTAGCTCAATGGCTCAATGGTTTTGACAAAACTAACATTAATATTTGATAAAAACCCTACATCAAAGAAATGAATTGCTAGTATTGGTTCAGTTGACCAGGCCTGAATTTACAATCTTACATGCTCAACCCTAACTACCACATTGTAAAAAAAAAAAAGATTATTGTAGTGGGAAAAATAGGATTTCAGTCTTTCTACTAAAAATTACCTTTAATTGTAATTATTTGTGTAGTGTACTAGAAATGTACTAGTCTTTGACATGTTTCACAAGAAAGTATCTGGATTAGGATTATCTGTTTTTTTGTTTTGTTCTCAGACATTCTTCCTTGAATAAAAAAACGTAATACCGGGAGGAGTGAACCTATATAGTCTTTCAATTAACTGCCGGAGCATATAAGCATATGCTCCAGCATCAGCTGTTTTGGCATCCCTCCACCTCCCCAACTCCACCAACATAATTTAGGCATCTTGCTACCAGACTCTTGCGAGTATTAGTAGTCCCACTGGGGAGTATATCTAAACTCGAGTTGAAGCTGCTTCCTCGAGCCCCCCACTGCATACAGCAAGCCAAATATATTTAACCATAATAGTTTATGGGCAAAAGAACTCATGAAAACTTTACTATGTAAAATTACTAGGCTATTTTACCTAAACCCTGAGATGCATCATAGAAATGAATTGCTATTATTACTGTATTTTCCGGACTATAAGTCGCTCCAGAGTATAAATCGCATCAGTCAGAAAATGTGTCATGAAGAGGACAAACATACATATATCGCACTGGACTATAAGTCGCATTATACTGGACTATAACGCCGGCTTCACACCGCACGCGCAAACATTGGTAGGGCAGAAGCCGTGCGTATGGAGAGCGGGAGACGCGCGAGCGCGGCAGCGTTTGTCTCGCGCAGCTGAACCTCTCCCGGCAGAGCGTTCAAACACCGTTCTGTGGACTCGTTCCTCCAGCTCTGGCCATCTTGCTTTCAGTCCGCCACCATGATTAGCTTTCTTTGTTTTCGTCATTACAGTTAAAGTAACCTTTGCTTTTCGCCAGCCCCTTACAAGTTTCTCACTCACTCCAAACTTTCTTTCTGCTGCTCGATTACCGTTTTCGGCTGCATATTTCACTAGCGTTACCTACAGTTTTTAATTTGCAGAATAGGATTTTCTTTTTGGGGGGCATTTTGTTTGTGTTCAGTCTTTCTCAGTTGTCTTTAAGTTAATATTTCAGTTAACAGTTTTTTCAGTTTTCAGTTGTTTTTTCAGGGGTAGGCTACAGGAGCAGCATAGAGCGCCCTCTCGCGGCTGTAGACGTAGCTAAATGTTTATTCTTGTCAGTCAGTATGAATTAATTTTGATATATACGTAAGTCGCACCTGACTATAAGTCGCAGGACCAGCCAAACTATGAAAAGAAGTGTGATTTATAGTCCGGAAAATATGGTAGTTCAGTTGACCAGGGGTGCTTTTCCCAAAAGCATCGTTAGCCAACTATGGTCGCAAGTTCCGTCGTTATCAACATAGTTCAACCAGTCTGTGTTTCCCAAAACCATAGTTCAAACAAACATTCGCAAACAGCATCGCAAACGTGTGTGGTTGCAATGACAGCTCTCGTCCTGTGGTTAGAAGCATAGTTTCTTGTTGACATGTGGACTTAAATCCTTATCTTGAGCAAAATAAGCAAGCTGTCATTTAGTACAATATATATCTTTTATTTTGAATACTGTGACGAGTCCACCCAGAGGAATCAGCGTCGCCCTGGCAACAACACACCTGCACATCATCACCATGGGCTGATCGGTCACAGCTGCACCCCATCAGCTCAGAGCTACAAAAGCAGCTACGGATGAGCAGACAGACAGACTCTGGTCTCGAGCTGAATGCACTGCTGGACTAACCTCTCTTTGTTGTTCTCCCCCAGAAAGCAGCGAGTGACCGACAGCCCACTTCACTGGAGCACGTTTGGACACCCATTTTCACTAGGATTGAGCACCACCACGGGACGAGGATTCACCAGCCACCACGCATCGGCTCACGAACTGTTTTCACCTTTTTCACTCACTGTAATTAAAATCCACCCTCCGGGGCCTTTTCACTCAACCTGCCTTGTCGTGTGATTCCTCACCCCGTGACATTGGTGGAGAATGCGGGCAGAAGCGTGAGGAATCACCGACAAGTTCACCGCACCCAATAATCCTAAATCTTCTCTGTTTGTTTTTTTTTCCCCCTGCACGCCAGAACCCGGAAGTAGCGCGCTCGCTCCCCCGAAGATGGAGGAAGTGTTGCAGCGCCTCACGGAGGTGAGCATCCGCCAGCAACAAATCGCGGAACATCTCGCCACCCGCCAAGGAAGGACGGAAGACGAACTCACCGCCATCCGTGCTGCCGCCGCCCAGCGCGTTCCGCTACCTGATCCGCGTGCCCAAGCCACCCGCCTACTGCCGAAGATGACGGCGGATGATGACGTGGAGGCTTTTCTACAGGTCTTCGAGACCACTGCCCGGAGCGAGGAGTGGCCAGAGGGCGATTGGGCACGCGCGCTGGCACCTCTACTGACCGGAGAAGCCCAGCGGGCTTATTTTTCACTTCCCCGAGCGATCGCTGAGGATTATGACGAAGTCAAGCGGGAAATCCTGGCGAGGTTGGGGCTCTCATCTATCTGTGCCGCCCAACAGTTTCATGAATGGGAATTCAAGCCTCGTGTGCCAGCCCGTGCCCAAGCCGCCGACCTGAAACGCATCGCGCATCACTGGCTGATGGAAGGAAGTCCCACGGCAGCTCAGGTAGCGGAACGGGTGGTGGTCGATCGCCTCCTCCGTGCTCTTCCCCGTTCCATCCGGCAGGCGGTCGGGATGAGAAACCCGGCCACCACCGCGGACCTCGTGGAGGCGATCGAGCTGGCGGATGCCATCCACCACCGTGAGGCAGGGGAGCGAGCGTTGCCGTTTCCCCGGAGGGTGGTCCAGGAGCGACGGCCGTTCGAGGGCACCTCGCGACCAGTGTGCAGGCCGACGGTTCCCCCGCCGCGAGACGAGCCCATGCCCAGCGCCGAACCCATGCCGCCTCCGCGTGCGTGGCTGGCAGGCTGCATCGTCCACCAGCGGATGCCATCGGGAGCCCCGGAAGCAGACGTGGTGATCGAGGGAAGACACTTCCGAGCCCTGCTGGACTCTGGCAGTACGGTCACCCTTCTCCAGTCACGAGTGTGTGGGCCCCGAAGAGGCGAGAAGAGTTTCCTCCCCATTACGTGTGTGCATGGAGACACTCGCCAAGTGCCAGCCCGTCGAGTCACCATCTCGTCGCCCCAAGGGACCTGGCCGGTGGAAGTCGGCCTGGTAGAGGACCTTCCGGTGGCCGTACTGCTGGGGAGAGACTGGCCGGGCTTCGATGCCCTGCTCGCCGCCGCCACTCAGCCTGTCAGCCAGGAGGGGAACCGTCGAAGACGGAGACGGCCGCGAGGACCCCGCCGCCGACCGGCGCTGCTAGCCTCCGACAGCGGGAGAGATGGTGAGTCCCCCTCCCAATCTACTAATCCGTTCTTTGATGTGTATCAGCAGGCTGCCGGAGGGGGCTCATTCGCCAAGGAACAACGGGAGGACGATCGCCTGAAGCACTGCTGGTCCCAAGTGCGGACCCTCGACGGGAAAGACGTCCTCCCACGGCCCCATCCTCTCCCGCATTTTGTCGTTGAGAAGGGCCTGCTATACTGTGTCGCACAGCGGAGGGGGGAGGAGAAAAAATTATTAGTTGTTCCTCGGACCAAGACCGAAACCATCCTGGAGTTGGCACACTCCCATCCGATGGCAGGTCACCTCGGGGCAGCTAACACCACGCAGCGTATCCGCGACCGGTTCCACTGGCCGGGACTGGAGGCCGAGGTGAAGGGGTTCTGCCAGGCCTGTCCGACCTGCCAAGTGACGTCGCCCAGGACTCCTCCCCCCAGCCCACTCATTCCGCTGCCCATCATCGAGGTGCCCTTCGAACGGATTGGGATGGACATAGTGGGGCCGTTGCCGAAGTCTGCCCGTGGCCACGAACACATCCTGGTCATCGTCGACTATGCCACCCGGTACCCCGAAGCGATTCCCCTCCGCAAGGCCACCGCGAAGAACATCGCCCAGGAGTTGTTTCTGCTGGCCAGCCGGGTTGGCATACCAGCGGAGATACTGACTGACCAGGGTACCCCGTTCATGTCCCGGCTAATGGCGGATCTCTGCAGGCTGCTGCGGGTGAAGCAGTTGAGGACCACAGTCTACCACCCACAGACGGACGGGCTGGTAGAAAGGTTCAACCAGACCCTCAAGCAGATGCTGAGACGCGTGGCGGCGGAGGATAAGCGGGATTGGGACCTCATGATTCCTTATGTGCTCTTCGGGATCCGCGAAGTACCCCAGGCCTCAACTGGCTTCACCCCCTTCGAGCTTCTCTTCGGCCGCCAACCACGAGGGCTCCTGGACATCGCCCGAGAAGCTTGGGAGCAGCAGCCTGCCCCTCATCGCACCCTCATCGAGCACATCCGCCAGATGAGGGACCGGATCGACCGGGTGATGCCATTAGTCCGGGAACACCTCAGCAAGGCTCAACAGGCGCAGCAACGCCGGTACGACCGGGCAGCCCAACCACGGGAGTTCCAGCCGGGAGACCGCGTCATGGTCCTGGTCCCCAGCTCTGCCTGCAAATTCCTGGCCACCTGGAAAGGACCCTATACTGTAATTGAAAGAATTGGGCCAGTCACCTATCGTCTGAGACAGCCGGGACGGCGGCAGGCAGAGCAACTCTACCACATAAACCTCCTGAAGAAATGGGTGGGGACCCGGGACCAGGTAGCGGCATTGTGTGTCACCGATCCCGTGGTTGTAGACGTCAACCCCCATCTTTCGGCTGCCCAGAAGGCGGAGCTGCAACACCTGGTCAGTCAGTTCCAGGATGTGTTCTCGACCCAGCCCGGGCAGACCAATGTGGTACAGCACGACGTCCGAACCTCGCCAGGAGTCATCGTCCGGCAACGGCCCTACCGTGTCCCGGAGGCTCGTCGGCAGGCTATTGAGGAAGAGATCCAACAGATGCTGAAGTTGGGGGTAATCGAACCATCCCGGAGCCCGTGGTCCAGCCCCATCGTGATGGTCCCAAAGCCGGATGGCACCCTCCGCTTCTGCAACGACTTCCGACGCCTGAACGAAGTCTCCGAATTCGACGGCTACCCCATGCCTCGGGTCGACGAGCTGCTGGACCGATTGGGAAGGGCCCGGTACATCAGCACCTTGGACCTCACCAAAGGCTATTGGCAGGTACCACTCTCAGAATCCGCTAAACCCAAGACTGCTTTTTCTACCCCCAGTGGCCACTGGCAGTACCGGACCCTTCCCTTCGGCCTGCACGGGGCCCCAGCGACCTTCCAGCGGATGATGGACATCATCTTGCGGCCCCACCAGGCCTACGCGGCGGCCTACATAGATGATGTCGTCATCCACTCCGAGGCATGGGAAGACCACCTGGAACGTCTGCGGAGGGTGCTTTCGGAGCTCCGGCGGGCTGGACTCACTGCCAACCCCCGCAAATGTCACCTCGCCCTCTCCGAGGCCAAGTACCTGGGTTTCCGAGTCGGAAGGGGCCTCATCCAGCCCCAGGAGAAGAAAGTCGAGGCCATCCACTCCGCCCCAAGACCGCAGACGAAGACCCAGGTACGGGCCTTTTTGGGGTTGGCAGGGTATTACCGATGTTTTATCCCCAACTTCTCCTCTCTAGCCGCCCCCCTGACAGACCTGACCAGGAAGGGGCAGCCGGAGAAAGTCTGCTGGACCCCAGCCCTCGAAGAGGCTTTCGCCCGGGTCAAGACAGCCCTGACGTCGTCGCCGGTACTCCGCGCTCCAGACTTCGGTTGCCCCTTCCTGCTGCAGACGGATGCTTCCGACACAGGACTGGGAGCCGTCCTGTCCCAAATCCAGGAAGGCGAGGAGC
Organism: Romanogobio albipinnatus; assembly: GCA_023566225.1. Taxonomy (NCBI): domain Eukaryota; kingdom Metazoa; phylum Chordata; class Actinopteri; order Cypriniformes; family Gobionidae; genus Romanogobio; species Romanogobio albipinnatus. Next base: position 65,172,635 of record CM042239.1, read on the forward strand.
ATCCGATCGTCTACATCAGCAGGAAGCTGTCCCCGGCTGAGACGAGGTACGCCGCCGTCGAGAGGGAGGCCCTGGCCATCAAGTGGGCAGTCCTGGAGCTGAGGTACTATCTACTAGGCCGCAAGTTCACCCTGGTCACCGACCATGCGCCCCTACAGTGGATGGCCCGCGCCAAGGACACCAACGCCAGGGTGACTCGCTGGTTCCTAGCGCTCCAGGACTTCCACTTTGAGGTACGTCATCGGGCCGGGGCCGCCAACGCAAACGCCGACGGCCTCTCAAGGATATGGACAGCTTATGCAGGTCTGTCAGGGGTCATTCCCCACCCTCCCTTTGTTTCACCCCTACTGTCTCCATATGTTCGCAGGACCAGGACAACGCTTAGGGGGGGGGGAATGTGACGAGTCCACCCAGAGGAATCAGCGTCGCCCTGGCAACAACACACCTGCACATCATCACCATGGGCTGATCGGTCACAGCTGCACCCCATCAGCTCAGAGCTACAAAAGCAGCTACGGATGAGCAGACAGACAGACTCTGGTCTCGAGCTGAATGCACTGCTGGACTAACCTCTCTTTGTTGTTCTCCCCCAGAAAGCAGCGAGTGACGACAGCCCACTTCACTGGAGCACGTTTGGACACCCACTTTCACTAGGATTGAGCACCACCACGGGACGAGGATTCACCAGCCACCACGCACCGGCTCACGAACTGTTTTCACCTTTTTCACTCACTGTAATTAAAATCCACCCTCCGGGGCCTTTTCACTCAACCTGCCTTGTCGTGTGATTCCTCACCCCGTGACAATACATACAAATGTAATTTATGTTTGTTAGTTTGTCAAGAGATTTAAAGCACCTCTTTTGAAGAGTTTGCATGTGCGGACGTGCACTAGTACGTAAGAATGAGCCTATGATTGAATCTGGAAATAAAGCAAAAAATAAGAATTAGTCCTCGGGTGCCATGTCCATAATTTATAGCAAAAAATCTAGCATGAATTCGATCTCAAAATAATTAAATAAAAAGCAGTTAATACTCCACCACCTGTTTGACATCATTACCCAACGTGGTTGAACCAGGGTTGAATGACAGGTTTGCGACAATACGGTTTTGGGAAACAGTCGTGACTAGCGAGTTGATTTCTTCAACGATACAACGTACTATGGTAGTTAAGGAGTGAGTTACGTCGTTGTACAGGAAACTTACCCCAGGCCGCCATGTTACTGCCCGAGTTTACATGCTCAACACTACCACACTGTAAACATTTTTTTAATTTGTTTTATTGGAGTGTATATTTTATTGAAGAAAATACTCTTTCAGTCTTTCTACTTCAAAGTTTAATTTAGTGTTACTTGCAGTTTCTTTGTAATTGTTTGTGTAATATACTAGAAATGTACTATTCTTTGATAGCCTGACAAACCAGGCCCACATCAAGATGTTGGGTCTGGGAACTCACCAGTGGCATTGCTCAATCCGAGGTGCGGGATAAACGGTTGTCTTTCAAATTTTCTTTGCACGCAATAGAGAGATTAAACTTTCGCAGTATCTGGTCGGCAAACCTCCGAACACATCTTCCTTTCTTAATAATGACTTCAGTGCCGTTCTTTTTTCTTTTCTCAAAAAGTTCCTGGGGATCCACATCTCGGCGGACATGTCGTGGACGACCAACACCTCCAGCCTGGTCAAGAAGGCTCACCAGCGCCTCTTCTTCCTGAGGACACTGAGGAAGAATCAGCTCTCCTCGGCTATCCTGGTGAACTTCTACCGCTGCGCAATAGAAAGCATCCTGACCAACTGTGTAGCAGTATGGTATGGGAGCTGCTCTGTTGCGGAGCGCAAGGCACTGCAGCGGGTGGTGAAAACTGCCCAGCGCATCACAGGGACTCCACTACCTGCCATCGAGCACATCCAGAGGAAACGCTGTCTGCATCGAGCTCGCAGCATCCTCAAGGACTCCTCTCACCCGGCCCACAGACTGTTTTCTCTCCTGCCCTCCGGCAGGCGTTTCAGGATCCTCTGGACCAGGACCAGCAGACTTAAGAACAGTTTTTTCCCCAGAGCTGTCTCTTTACTGAACTCAAACCCCCGTTGATCCACTTCCCTCATAAACTGCTAACTGTCCTACCTCACATCTGCCTTCACTTTGTTATTTGCACTACCGACTGTTTATTACAGTAACAACTGTTTACTTATGCATTTTGCACCGTACTTCTAACTGTAATATGCAACCACTTTCCACTGCACTTTTACACTTTTTTTCGGATAGCTCTGTCCATAATTTATTGCACTACCTTAATCCACTGCTATATTCCTCATATTAGCCTAACATACTATTGTATACCTCTATCTGTAAAATTCTGTTTAAAGTAATAGCCATCTGTATATTATATTCATAGTACATATTCACCTGTAAATTCTGTTAATAGTAATAGCCATCTGTATATTATATTCATAGTACATATTCACCTGTAAATTCTGTTTATAGTAATAGCCATCTGTATATTATATTCATAGTACATATTCACCTGCAAATTCTGTTAATAGTAATAGCCATCTGTATATTATATTCATAGTACATATTCACCTGTAAATTCTGTTTATAGTAATAGCCATCTGTATATTATATTCATAGTACATATTCACCTGTAAATTCTGTTTATAGTAATAGCCATCTGTATATTATATTCATAGTACATATTCACCTGTAAATTCTGTTAATAGTAATAGCCATCTGTATATTATATTCATAGTACATATTCACCTGTAAATTCTGTTTATAGTAATAGCCATCTGTATATTATATTCATAGTACATATTCACCTGTAAATTCTGTTAATAGTAATAGCATCTGTATATTATATTCATAGTACATATTCACCTGTAAATTCTGTTTATAGTAATAGCCATCTGTATATTATATTCATAGTACATATTCACCTGTAAATTCTGTTTATAGTAATAGCCATCTGTATATTATATTCATAGTACATATTCACCTGTAAATTCTGTTTATAGTAATAGCCATCTGTATATTATATTCATAGTACATATTCACCTGTAAATTCTGTTAATAGTAATAGCCATCTGTATATTATATTCATAGTACATATTCACCTGTAAATTCTGTTTATAGTAATAGCCATCTGTATATTATATTCATAGTACATATTCACCTGTAAATTCTGTTTATAGTAATAGCCATCTGTATATTATATTCATAGTACATATTCACCTGTAAATTCTGTTTATAGTAATAGCCATCTGTATATTATATTCATAGTACATATTCACCTGTAAATTCTGTTTATAGTAATAGCCATCTGTATATTTATTCACTGTACATATTCACCTGTAAATTCAGTTCTGTTTATAGTAATAACCGTCTCTCTATTTATACATATTTATATATATTCAGTACATTTCCATGTCCTGCACTTACGCAACCACTGTATATCCTGCACTTGCTGCTATTGCACTTCTGGTTAGACCTAAACTGCATTTCGTTGCCTTGTACTTGTACTTGTGTAATGACAATAAAGTTGAATCTAATCTAATCTAAAAGTTTAACTCCAAGTCTTCCAGAGTCGCGGCCAAAGCCGATTCGAAAGACTGCTGTTCGCCAGCTGCTTTGTTTACGAGGAGCACGCAGAACCGCTGCATCTCTGCCGTCATTATGTTAAGCCCGCCCACCGACTCTATACACGATGTGATTGGCCTGACCAGAGTTTGGTTTTTCCAGCTCGCAAGGCAACAGAGAGTTGCTAGACTACCCTGGCTGCAAATTAGATAGCGAGGGTGCGTCAAGATTTCTAGGCTAATTCTTTGACATATTTCACAGAAAAGTATCTGGATTAGGTTAAGCACCACCTATGCCATAATTCATTCAGTAAAATTAAACCTATATTAAAATATTCTCTGACCTGTCTAACACTGTTTACACCGAACACGACTGTTGCAAATCCATTTGTCCTTCTTATGAGAAGTATTGTGAGTGATTGGAGTACGTCATAATCCGCATCCAGTGTAGACAACATCACTGATTATAATGGATTCTATTGTCTTTTATTGACAAGGTGTAAGGATGATGGTTTTGTGCAAAGGAGCTTAGAAATCATCTTCACAACAACCTCTGTCAGACCCCGTCCTCATTGTTTACCCGGCCCACTCCCCCATTCTAAATAAGAGCTGTAACAAACTCTTAGCTGCATCCACATACACATTTGGGCAAGGGAATACAAATTAACCTAAGGTGCCATCAGCAATTAAGCCTAATTTCAATAACATTTAAGCAGTTCATATTCATGTGCATTCTCATTAGCGTAATCAACCGACAACAAATGTTATCCTGCATGGTAATATCTGTCATCCCGCGTGTCTGGAGAAATTGTGCATCAAGATGATATTTAGTTTCTCTCATCAGAGAGGGAAACACATCCAATAGGATGCTAATATCCCATTCTGATATGAGAAAGTAGAATGGGACACATAAGTTGCATACTCAGCCTTTAATGTGCTATTGTTTGGATATGGGCTCCTAACAATGTTATCTCTCCAGTGATGAGACACCACTTTTCTGAGAGACTCTACATTAATATTCCTTGTGGCAGCATAAAATAGGTAAAGATGGATTCCACGTAAGACAAAAATGAAAACACGGGATCAAGGAGGTATCTTCAAAGAAACAACGCTGATGGAATGCCAGCCGTGATTTAGTTTAGGCCTGAAGAGACTAGACAAACACTGTATGTTTAACACATTCACAGACTACTGAACAAAAGAAAATCCAATCTCAAACTGCTCATGAGAAACAACTGGCTTTTGCGCTGCACAGTCATTTATTTGAAACATCCAGTTCTGATGGTGCAGTGGCTGTTGTGTTGATCATCAAACCTCAGTCAGTGTGCATTAGACATAAATTAGGTATTTCTAACAGCTTTACTAAATGGAAAGCAATTGTCAGGCAATAACGGTTACATTCCTGCAAGAAATGTTATAATTTAAAGAGCATATTTACAGTGCTTTGATGTTATGGGGTTTTAGTAAGTCTTAGAATTAAATACCCGTAAGTGATGAAAAATCACTTATGTGAGCAAACAAGCACATTTGATGTGCTCTATGTATGTGTTTTGATCAATGTTTGCCTAAATTAAATGTTTATCATGTAAATCAATCCTGTCACTTCAGAAGACTTGGATTAATCAGTTTGATTCATGAATTACAGTCAAAGTTTTGGTTGCGTGCACTTTCAACCAAAATGTCTTCATTTGTATTTTAAAGATTGACAAAAGTCTTATTCCCAGTTTGAGATGACGTGGTTAAATAATAATTAATCATTTTTTCTCACTACACTGTAAAAATTACCATAATTTTAACAATAAAAGGCTACGGTAAAATTCTACAGTAAAAAAACTGTTAATTGGTCATCGGTAAGTTCATGTATATGGTAAAGAACTGTAATAGATCTAATGGGACAAACCGTAAATTGACATTGCTCTGTGTCAGCTCACATTTGATGTTTTTTTTATTTTTTTATTTTAAGCATTGTTACTTTTTTATTTAATTTTTTTCTTATTAGTTCACTGTAAAAGCCACTAAGTTCAGCTAACTCATTTCATATGAGGAAACTGATTACCTCAATTCAATGATGTAAAAAAAAAAAAAAATTAAGCAATTTTGAGCGTGGCATGGTTGTTGGTGCCAGACGGGCCGGTCTGAGTATTTCACAATCTGCTCAGTTACTGGGATTTTCACGCACAACCATTTCTAGGGTTTACAAAGAATGGTGTGAAAAGGGAAAAACATCCAGTATGCGGCAGTCCTGTAGGCGAAAATGCCTTGTTGATGCTAGAGGTCAGAGGAGAATGGGCCGACTGATTCAAGCTGATAGAAGAGCAACTTTGACTGAAATAACCACTCGTTACAACCGAGGTATGCAGCAAAGCATTTGTGAAGCCACAACACGCACAACCTTGAGGCGGATGGGCTACAACAGCAGAAGACCCCACCGGGTACCACTCATCTCCACTACAAATAGGAAAAAGAGGCTACAATTTGCACGAGCTCACCAAAATTGGACAGTTGAAGACTGGAAAAATGTTGCCTGGTCTGATGAGTCTCGATTTCTGTTGAGACATTCAGATAGTAGAGTCAGAATTTGGCGTAAACACAATGAGAACATGGATCCATCATGCCTTGTTACCACTGTGCAGGCTGCTGGTGATGGTGTAATGGTGTGGGGGATGTTTTCTTGGCACACTTTAGGTCCCTTAGTGCCAATTGGGCATCGTTTAAATGCCACGGCCTACCTGAGCATTGTTTCTGACCATGTCCATCCCTTTATTACCACCATGTACCCATCCTCTGATGGCTACTTCCAGCAAGATAAATGCACCATGTCACAAAGCTCGAATCATTTCAAATTGGTTTCTTGAACATGACAATGAGTTCACTGTACTAAAATGGCCCCCACAGTCACCAGATCTCAACCCAATAGAGCATCTTTGGGATGTGGCGGGACGGGAGCTTCGTGCCCTGGATGTGCATCCTACAAATCTCCATTAACTGCAAGATGCTATCCTATTAATATGGGTGAACATTTCTAAAGAATGCTTTCAGCACCTTGTTGAATCAATGCCACATAGAATTAAGGCAGTTCTGAAGGCGAAAGGGGGTCAAACACAGTATTAGTATGGTGTTCCTAATAATCCTTTAGGTGAGTGTATAAGAGACAATTGAGCATTAGTCGTGGACACCTGCTGTTAACAAGCAGAATCACTGAAGGAAAGAGAACTACTACTGACTTCAGCCACAGCCTTAGATGAAATCAACTGAAGATAAAAGAAGACATTAAATATCTCAAGATCTCAGCAGAGAAGGATTAAACAACTCTACAAACAGCATTACCAGCATCACTTATTACTTACCTGTACTTCTGTTATTCGTCTACATAAATTCTTTTTGAGAATTAACAGAGGTTTAGATGTTGATATTTTATTGGGAAATGTTTGGTCACCATTACGGTGATCAGTTAGTCAGTTGGACTCTTGGCTTTTTATGTGAGTTTGTGGTAGTGTTACCAAAACATATAATTTGTTGCAAAGAAATTAAGAAAAATAGATGACCAGGTGATATAGCTTTCAGCATCATAAAATAGAATAATTAATTAATTATCCAATTATTATCCAATTATCATAGGAACTAGAAATGTTCTGTAGGTGAATCTCAATCAGCTCCCTAGTTGAGTAGTCAGGGCACTGATCAGGGAATGTGTCAATGGGCTAACTCCCTGATCAGTGCCCTGACTACTGAACTAGGGAGCTGATTGAGACTCACCCTTTAACTCATTCAGTTAGAGTTTCAGTCATTGTGTCCACATATCTTTCGGTATTTGAGTGCAAAGAACTAATTTTTATTTAGTACATGTAATGTTTAGGTTTTACAGTGTACATTAGGGCTTTATGTTACATTGTATGTTGTTAAATTAACATTTATTGCATTATTTTTGTGTCATGTGATGTGCTCTGTTAAATATCTGAAGTTGAGAAAGCAACTCAAAAACTTGAGGCAACCAGCTTCAAAAATGTTTTCAGTATACTCAACTTGGATACAAATGTTGCATCAATTTAACAATTCAATTTGGTCTGTGCTTTTATTAAACCTAATATAATAAGTAAAATAAACTCAAAGATATATTTTTTTTCTTGTGAGTCCAAGCTCAATATGCTTGAGTTTAGCTGAGAAATAACATACTAGTGATGTAGAACTTCCTCAGTTTGTCTAACTTAAGCATCAGTTTGTTCAACAAACTACATACACCAAAATAAGTTGTATATACAGTACTCATCGAAATGGAAGAAACTCTAAGAGCCCTATTTTAACGAGCGCATTGCACAGGTGCACTCAGGGCTTGTCCGAATCCACTTTTGCTAGTTTAACGATGGAAAAAATGGTCGGCGCCCAGCACATGGTCCAAAAAGATTGTAGTCTCTTAATGAGTCATGGGTGTGTTTTGGGTGTAACGTGCAATAAACCAATCTCCCATTCCCTTTAAAAGCCAGTTGCACTTGCACCATGGCGGATTCGCTATTTACATGGCGGAATTTGCAAGTGGAAAGACTGAATGCTTCTCCAAAGAGGAATCCTTTTATTTTTAATGTTTAAAAATGTTTGTGTGATGCTGTGTGTCCCTGTGTGTGTTATAAGCAGAGTGTATGCACGTATTACTAATGCGCCCTTTAAATAACAAAAAATACTGCGTTTGAACACACCTCGTTTTCAGACCAGCACGCTTATGGGCGAAAAGATGGGAGTGAGTGCATTTTGCGTGGATGCTGGACGTGAAAATTGTGAGTGTGTTGGGCTGAAACTAGCAAAAAACACTTGCATTGCACCTGCCGTTGCATTGCGTCCATTTATGAAAGGACCCTAAAGAGAACAAATTATCCGAGTGTATAATCAGTGCTTAAACTGAGCATGCCTGTTAGCTGGACCCACACCACCAAACTTGACATTGTTATGCCAACTTTTTCTACATTCAGATGTTCCGTCATCCTTTAAAAGTTTTAATTTTGGCTTAAGTGCACATCAAATATTGAACCACACCCAAAAATGTTCTTATCATATACAAGGCACAGTAGTAGAAAAATGTATTTCCCTGACAGTGAGAATTATGATTGAAATCATAGATCAATGCCATGAGAAAGTCTGCTACCTGATGATACTATCTTTTTCAGACTGTTTTTAATCAACCTTTACTTATTACCATATTCTTTCTTCACTCTGCAAAATATAAACCTGTATGTTAGTCAGTGTGTGGCCAGCATGTTCTGTGCTTTTGCAAGTTTTCATATAGCATTCATGTAGGATTCATGTCTTGAATAGGTTCTATTTGTGAATTCAACTGATGTAAATGCAACAGTAGAATACATATAGAAATTGACACAATTGAAAGAGTAATCAGGAATTCAAGACTAGAGAAATCAGAAGAAAATGTCCTTGATTATATCTCCCTTTCTCTTATTCTTCTGTGGGAAGTGTAGACCTTGAAATGAATGCATCAATGAAAGCTTTGCTACACTTTTATAAAATTACTTTTCTTTGTGTTCTGCAGAAAAATGCTACAATATTTCACAACTCTGAATACACAACTCAGAAAAGCTGCAGCTCTAACTGTTTTGAGATGTTGTCAGAATTTGGGAGGGAGGATGGTTGTTGTGTGTTCGGGGTAGGGGGCTGATTTCTATTCTGGCGAGGCACCAAGCGCAAAAAAGTTGCGTTGCTGGTTTCGATACCATTTGCATGAATTGTAGCTGTGTAATGGCCCAAGTCCCATTCTCCATAACAATAAAACAGGAAATGCGGACAAATATAGTGCATAGATAGATTCAGATGAGAGGGAGGAAATGGAGAAGAGGAAGAAGAGAAACCGCTACAATAACACACAATCTGCAAACACAACACTTTTTCTGCCTCACAGGGGCGGCAGCTGTGCTACCTCGCTATTCCCGGGAGATTTTAATGGATTCTCCCTCGCAGGAGGAGGCGACGACTCCTGGGTTTAAACACAGCGCTGGTGGGAGCCGGGCTGTGCTACATTTACACAGAAATGAGCTGCAGAGACATCAAATCATAGAGCAGGACTCTACTTAGGCAGATTTATTTTTACCTGACTGGATTCAGACCTCTGTTAATTATGCTGGATGTTTGTAGACGCTGTTGAGTGTGTGTGCGGCGCAGATATTTTCTGATAGCTACTCCAACTTTTTGTGTACCCTGGGGTGGAATTTCATGAAACCTGGGAAAATCCGCAGGAAAAAAAGAGAAATACATCTAAATTATTGCTTCCTATTTTAAGAAGTGCTTTTGCATTTTTATATGTCAATTTCCACAGCAAGCTCAAAAATACTGTTTTCCAGAATCTAATGAGAATCATCACCGAGAATAATGATATATAAAAAAGAGAAGGAAACAGCAATGTCCAAACGCATTATGTTAATGGGAATTTGGGGGAATAATGGGCTTAATTGTCATGAAAATGATGTCATGATGCAGAGAAAAAAAGTTAATGGTCCTATAATAATCATATTTTATTAGAAATTATAAAACGGATAGTTCCGGTCCTCAATGCTGATTGGTCAATAGACATGTGTTTTTTTTGTTTTATGATAAAGCTCAGGGACTGTATATATACAGTGAGGAAAATAAGTATTTGAACACCCTGCTATTTTGCAAGTTATCCCACTTAGAAATCATGGAGGGGTCTGAAATTGTCATCGTAGGTGCATGGCCACTGTGAGAGACATAATCTAAAAAAAAAAAATCCAGAAATCACAATGTATGATTTTTTAACTATTTATTTGTATGATACAGCTGCAAATAAGTATTTGAACACCTGAGAAAATCAATGTTAATATTTGGTACAGTAGCCTTTGTTTGCAATTACAGAGGTCAAACGTTTCCTGTAGTTTTTCAGCAGGTTTGCACACACTGCAGGAGGGATTTTGGCCCATTCCTCCACACAGATCTTCTCTAGATCAGTCAGGTTTCTGGCCTGTCGCTGAGAAACACGGAGGTTGAGCTCCCTCCAAAGATTCTCTATTGGGTTTAGGTCTGGAGACTGGCTAGGCCACGCCAGAACCTTGATATGCTTCTTACAGAGCCACTCCTTGTTTATTCTGGCTGTGTGCTTCGGGTCATTGTCATGTTATAAGACCCAGCCTCGACCCATCTTCAATGCTCTAACTTAGGGAAGGAGGTTGTTCCCCAAAATCGTGCAATACATGGCCCCGGTCATCCTCTTCTTAATACAGTGCAGTCGCCCTGTCCCATGTGCAGAAAAACACCCCCAAAGCATGATGCTACCACCCCCATGCTTCACAGTAGGGATGGTGTTCTTGGGATGGTACTCATCATTCTTCTTCCTCCAAACACGTTTAGTGGAATTATGACCAAAAAGTTCTATTTTGGTCTCATCTGACCACATGACTTTCTCCCATGACTCTTCTGGATCATCCAAATGGTCATTGGCAAACTTAAGACGGGCCTTGACATGTGCTGGTTTAAGCAGGGGAACCTTCCGTGCCATGCATGATTTCAAACCATGACGTCTTAGTGTATTACCAACAGTAACCTTGGAAACGGTGGTCCCAGCTCTTTTCAGGTCATTGACCAGCTCCTCCCGTGTAGTTCTGGGCTGATTTCTCACCTTTCTTATGATCATTGAGACCCCAATGTTCAAAATACTTATTTTCCTCACTGTGTATATATATATATATATATATACGTGCTGCGTTAACGCCAGACTCTTATCGGGCGATAAAAAAAAATATCGCCGTTAATCTATTCTCAAAGTTGGAATAGATTATAGATGCTAGATATAGATATAGATATAGAATAGATGCTTTGGGCAATGTTCTGCTGGGAAACCTTGGGTCCTGCCATCCATGTGGATGTTACTTTGACACATACCACCTACCTAAGCATTGTTGTAGACCATGTACACCCTTTCATGGAAACCGTATTCCATGGTGGCTGTGGCCTCTTTCAGCAGGATGCAAATATGGTTTAGGGATGGTTTAAGGACCACAACAACGCAACACAACATTTTATAATATATATATAAATTGTACTTTCAACATTTGTTATTCAGGTTAACTAGGTGTTCTTGCTTTGATATCCTGTCTTAAATGGCGATTGCCATTTTGTGGAACATTTACCTTTGCTTACCTCTTCAGTCAGCACTGAATTATCCAATATATACAGAAACAGTGAGATGTAATGCATCAGTTCTGGAGTAACTATCTGAGTAGTCATCTAAGAGGCACCACCATGCGAACCAAATTCTCACATGGTTCATCCACTGCCATCGTTTGTCAATGAACACAACAACCCACATCAAGTGAGTGTCATTTGTTAAGTGAAAGCCAGCCTCCTGAAGTCTCATGCATTATTTACACTGGATTCAATATTCCTGGACAAAATATGTGTAATTTCATGAAAAATAAAAACAAACCAAGGTCTCTCTTTACGAAAAAGTGCCTAGCTGATTAATAATGCATATGATGGTCAAAGACAAGAGACAGCTGATACTAACGGCAGTCTCTGGTCCTGAGATTACAGTAGACCCGATGACCTCCAGTCATGAAAAATTTACATCACTGATATTGAGCTGACTTTATGCTTTATTTAGTCTTTATTCAGATCATCTCACTACCAGTGCTGAGCCTAAAAAGCCATGATCTAAATCAGGGATGGGCAACGTTGGTCCTGGAGTGCTGCTGTTCTGCAAAGTTTAACTCCAACCCTAATCAAACACACCTGAACAAGCTAATCAATGTCTTCAGGATTACTAAGGCTACAGGCTAAGTTGTTTTTATCAGGGTCAGAGCTAAACTCTGCAAGCCAGGATCGACATTGCCCATCCCTGATGATCTATATATCTTCGCAGAAGCATATCTAAAATAATCACTGCTTCCTTGTATGCACACCTGTTTTATTCTTTATTATTATATTCTTTTGGAAGGGTGTTAAAGTTATAATTAACAGAGTCTGACCCACCCAAATCCACTGCCATGAATGGTAATCTGCTAACCTACTAAGATCTTTTATAATCATTATAGACATTGTGCAGGAGTATTTTGTAGTAGTAATGAACCTGACACCGTTCACACATTCATAAATCTGCATTTGAACCATGACATCTGACCATCAGGGGTGATATCTGTCAATTTTCATTATTTTTGAGTGGAAAACAAGAACTCGTATGGTCTCTTTTGCAACAAAACGAGACACAGATGAAAAGTACCACATTAAACAATGACGCTGTCAAGCTGTCAGTAAGGTAATGAAGTTGGCCAACACCATTTGTCTTATTTTGTCACGGTTTTTCCCCATTAGTCATAGCGCCTTGCCATTAACTCCTCAGGAACCCCCTTCACCCAAGGACACTTAAACTCACTTTTAGTGTGCACACATACACACCATGACTAAGAAAGTAAACTAGAGGAACAGAGGTAGAGTGTTGCAGAATAAAGCAGAGGCAGCAGAGGTGTACAAGTGAGGGACAAATCCTGACATTTTCCATTATCTGTTGAATCGGCTAATGTTTCTATTCACCCTTATTATGCAAACATTATGCTTTAAAAGAATATACTTAATTTCAAGCTGAATGTAATGTTTTTGGACACTTAAATGCCTGCCATTTACAATTAGATAAAAATGTATTACAATTTAAATGTATATAAAATGCAATTAGCTGAACAGTCAAGTGCTTTTTTGACCCCCTTAAGTAGGATGTAATTTTATAATTGACTTGTCTTTTAATTATTGTTAACGTGTATGCTGAATGTAGTGAAAAACATTTCATTTTTATTGAAACGTCATGTTTTTAATATTGGTAATTATACATTTGTAATTATGAAGTTGCATAATAATTTAACTTGTAATATCGAACACTACACTATAGTTAAAAATGATAATCAAGTACATAAAAATAAGCATTCCGTTTAAAGCATGACAAAAGATGAAAAGAATAACGCAACATGATGACGCAGGAGCCCGTTAAAATAATACACACTGAAGCAACATTAGATGCAAGAACGTGCAAAGAACAACTCAAACTCAAGGTTATATATACAGTAGGGCTGTGAATCTTTGGGTAGGAAGCGAATGGATTCGATTCACAATTCATAGGTTTTCGATTCGATTCAAGAACGATTTTTGACAATTCAGAACGATTCGATTCGAGACGATTCACATTAAAATTCGATGCGATTTGATTAATTCGATTCGATAATGCATTTTTTTTTTATATGCATTCATCGGATTATTAAAATGCTTCCCCTAATGTGTCTTAGTCAGGGTGTGAATTACACAGCGGACTTCACAGCTCAGAGAGTGGGCAAAAAAACGGTAATACTTTACAATAAGGTTCATTAGTTAACATCCGTTAATTACATTAGTTAGTCATGTTAACTAATGCATTAACTAATGTTAACTAAAAAAACTATTGTGTAGGATAATGTTAATGGCTACACAACCTATTAAAGTGTTCCTGGCATTAAACACACAATGCTGCATGGAGAGACTCATATCATGCACTTTTCCAACTATTCCTAACTTTTCTTCACAGAATAGAAAGAAAAACCCTCTTTGTTCTCTTTATACGGATCATTTTCCTTATGATGATTCTGAAAGAAAATGCACCGGTGTCTACTGTTGCTATTATCGGAGGCTATTTTAATCTGATTGATATATATTGATATAATCTAATGTTGATTTTAAAGCACTGAATCGCTATTGAATCGCGATTAATTCGATTCTTAGCATTTTAAATCGATTATCGGCCAAAATAAACGATTCATGATTCAAAATGCACATTTCAAGATGCATCGTCAGGGTTTGTAATCGATGCATCGAGAAAACGAGGGAATCGTTACACCCCTAATATACAGAGTAACTCAGGGGCAAACAAGGAAGAAGTGAATCAAATCAACCAATTAGTGAATTGCTATGACAACCAAATGAGGAGAAGGAACAGAGGGAACAAAGGACACACAGAAAAGATGGAGGTGGAGACGGGCTCGGTAGACAAGGCGAAGTCAGAGGGAAGGAAGAGCCTGATGCAGCTCTTTCGGGGTGCAGGTGAGGCATAGCCGGAGAACCAGAAGTCCATGGCGGAACCAGGTTGATGATGGATCATGGAGAGTGGAGCCAAGGTGGAGCCGATGGGATGACAGACTAAGGTGGAGTCCAGGACTTGGAAGCTTGAGGTGGAGCTAGAGGAGCACCAGGACGGAGCTGAAGACCTGAAAGCCCAAGGCAGATCAGAGCTGCTAGATGGAGCCTGCAAAGGAGCCGAAGGGCTGAAGGGAGCCAGTGGAGACGGGTTGAAGAACTGGATAGCATTGGCAGAGGAGGAGGGAGTGGGAGGCTAGGTTGGAGCATCAGCGACGAAGATTCGGGACTAGGCAGAACCAGAGGCAGAGACAGGAATGTAGGCTAGAATCAGAGAATCTAGTTCACACGAGGAGGAACAGACTTCAGGTGTAGGATAATGGTTAATACTCTGTTCCATAAAATCCACTTCCACCAACATTCCCTCAACAATAGACATGACTACCGGCTCCCTATGCTCTGGGTCTGTGGTGGGCTCTGGCTTTGGGTCCTTAGCAGGCTTTGGCACTGGTTCAGGGTGGGCCTGTGGAAGCGTTGAATGGGCTTTGGTCAGCAGGGTTTGTGGGTGAAGACACTGATGATGAACAAACATTTTAGGCAATGGAGAATGGCTTCTTGCCAAGTAGGATTATCCAGCGGGCCATAATAATTGGCTCCTATTACATACAATGTTTTATGGTAGTTTCATCTAGACTGCTAGGCTAACACCAGAACTGGGCAGAGTAATCCAACAAAGGGAGGCCTTCATGGGTGAGAGCAATAAATGTTGAAGGTCCAACTTCTGTCACAACGGTTATAGCAAGAGAGTAGTTTAGGCAGGAGACCATAAAATAACTACACACTAAAACAACACTAGATGTAAGAAAGCACAAAGAACAACTCAAATTGATAGCTTTAAATACAGAGTAACTCAAGGGTACTCAAGAGTAAGTCAATCAGTGAATCGCTATGACAACCAAATGAAGAGCGGGAACAAAGGACACACAGAAGACAATAAAATACAAACAGCGAAAAAAATACTTAAGCACTGTTAAAATGAAATACTTAGGACTTCTACTCAAGTCGTATTGGAAATAGTCACATAAACCTAACAGTAACTCCCCCAAAACACAGAGATGTAAAGAGTACCTGAAAACCATACTTGAGTAAAAGTACAGGTACCTTGCAGCGAAAATGACATTAAAACTAAATATTCCACGGTCAACTGTTAGTGGTTTTACAACAAAGTGGAAGCAATTGGGAACCACAGCAACTCAGACACGAAGTGGTAGGCCATATAAAATCACAGAGCGGGGTCAGCGCATGCTGAGTCAATAGCTACAGACCTCCAAACTTCGTGTGGCCTTCAGATTAGCTAAGAACAGTGCGTAGAGAGCTTCATGGAATGGGTTTATCTGGCCGAGGAGCTGCATCCAAACTTTACATCACCAAGAGCAATGCAAAGCATCGGATGCTGTGGTGTAAAGCACGCCGCCACTGGACTCTAGAGCAGTGGAGACGTGTTGTCTGGAGTGATGAATCACGCTTCTCTGTCTGGCAATCCGATGGACAAGTCTGGGTTTGGCGGTTGCCAGGAGAACGGTACTTACCTGACTGCATTGTGCCAAGTGTAAAGTTTAGTGGATTGGGGATTATGGTGTGGGGTTGTTTTTCAGGGGTTACGTTTGGGCCCTTAGTTCCAGTGAAAGTAACTCTTAATGTTTCAGCATACCAACACATTTTGGACAATTTCATGCTCCCAACTTTGTGGAGCCCCCTTTCTGTTTCAACATAATAATAATAATAATAATAACTTAGACTTATATAGCGCCTTTCATGATACCCAAGGTCGCTTAACAAATTATGTGGGGGAGGGGGGGAGGGATTAGGGTTCAAATGACTTAGTGAGAAGAACTGTTTTGAGGTGCTTTTTGAACATGGGCAGGGACGGGGCAGCGCGGACATGGAGTGGTAGACTATTCCAGAGTGTGGGAGCATTGACAGAGAAGGCCCTGTCACCAAAAGTCCGCAACCTGGTGCGGGGGGTGGCCAGCAGGTCCTTGTCAGAGGACCGCAGGGAACGCGACTGAGTGTATGGGTGTAGGAGATCTGTAAGGTATTGTGGTGAGAGTCCATGGAGAGATTTGTAGGTGAGCAGGAGGATCTTGTAGGTGATGCGTGACTTGACTGGCAACCAGTGGAGCTGTTGGAGGATGGGAGTGATATGCTGCCAGGGCTTTGTGTGGGTTAAAACCCTGGCAGCTGAGTTCTGGACATACTGGAGTCTGCTAAGGGCCTTGGTGGGCAGTCCGGACAGGACACCATTGCAGTAGTCCAGACGGGAGGTGATGAAGGCATGGATGAGTGTCTCAGTTACTGAAAGAGTAAGTGAAGGCCGGAGTCGTGAGATGTTTCTGAGATGGTAGAAGGCAGACTTAGTGACGTTGTTGATATGGGACCGGAAGGAGAGAGTGGAGTCCAGGATAACACCCAGATTGCGCACCTCAGGAGTTAGGGAAATGGAGCAGCCATCCACAACCAGGGCCAGGTCTCCAATTTTCCTGAGCAGTGGTGGAGGGGCCACTACCATGAGCTCTGTCTTTTTGCTGTTTAGTTTGAGTAAGTGCATGACCAGTGCACAAAGCAAGGTCCATAAAGACTTGGATGAACGAGTTTGGTGTGGAGGAACTTGACTGGCCTGCAAAGAGTCCTGACTTCAACCCCATAGAAGGCCTTTGGGATGAATTAGAGCAGACTCTTTCAACAGAGTCAGACTGAAATTTCCTCATTCCAACTCGGAAGGAATTGCAACTTTGCCGTCATTGCACTGAGAAACCATCAGTGCTCTTCTCGCCTCTCCTGGTTGCCGTGCGTGTGTGGGACGGAAACCCGGTCCGACCACACTGTTGCGTGCCGGCAGGCCCAACACCTCAAGCCATGTGCTACTTTCTTGACCATGAACTGAATGATTGATTGTAATTGATTGCTACATCAAGTTAATCTCATTAACTGATTCAAATATTCATAATTAATCATAATGAATAATCATAATGAGTTATGAATAATTATTAATATTTTCCCTTTGAGCTAACTCGCTACAATTATTTAATTTATCTGTTATATTGAAGGATATCCTTTTTTGGAGGATATTGGTTTACTTATGCCCTCTTTGAGCACTTGAGCTTAACTGAGAGTGTTTGTAGACGTTTAAGAGGCTGTTGTGTCTACCTTGATTTATTGCAATTATGAGGTGTTCAGTTTTATGTTGATTGTAGGAAAATAAACATGTGATTGCTCTCTTCACAAATCAACTGTTACCTGTTTTTCACTGGCATGTCTAGGTGTTGAGGACTACTGAATTTTTGAGCCTGTAGAGAGTAAGTGTTGCCAATATCTTTAATACTCAGTAAGAATACTCAGTAATAAACTCATCAAAAGATACTTAAGTACAGTGACTAATTCAATTTACTCTAATAATTTACACCACTGCCAAAACATTTAATTCATGCTTCAAAACCTAGTTATTGTGTTTTGTCATCGTGTGAGCCATACTGTCAAAAAGTCTAGATGTTTTTGGGGTTTTTTTTTCACAATGGCAGTCAATGGAGGAATGTCCCGGTTGCGACATTCCTCCATTTTCAAAAATGGTAGGGATTGTGCTCAGCACACAGCATATAATTGCTTCTAAACTTCACAAGTGGATTTGTATGCTTTCCCATTTCATTACAATGGCAGGCCATTTGCCAATTTAGCAGACATTACATACATTTTATGTCTTATATTCATGGAATATACATGCATGTCTGACAGATTTTGATAATTGAATGGATCATTTTGCACTGTGATGGCTTATATGATGAAAGAAGTTGTGAAGAGTTTGATGGTTTAACTGAAAATCAACTGTTGATCAACAAGATATGTGCATTTAGTTATTGTGCAAATTGTAGAAAATTGTACTTACTCTTTTGCACAAATGCGCCAAAACACATGCAATTGACTTTAATCAATAAGAAATTCAAATCCGATGTGAATATGAAGCTAATTGTTCTGAGATCTGAACTTATTGTTTTGAGAAAGAAAAATCTAAAAGAAACATCAAAGGCATACAATTGCACTCTCTTTGCGTACACATAAGTAGCCTTTTATTTCATTACGATTATACAATCTGCAAGTACAGTTTTAAAAAATATATATACTTCCAAGATTTGAGATAGGCTACATTACAAGTGCTCGTTCGATTATTAAGCATACTTCCCTCCCCCAAGTGTTAGAATTAGTCACAGGGTGGCAAAGAGTTAGGATGGAAGATGCCACCCGTAGTTAAACTTGTTTGCGGGTGGTTAGTGAAAATACACAAGTGTTGGCACTGAACAGTTAAAGAGCAGCCAATTAAAATAAAGCTGACCTGGCATTGTTATGCTCTAAATAAACCAATACGTTGGTTTAAGTGTTTGAGTGGGTGTGTCTGTGGGCTGCTCACATCGGTGTGTGCGTGCGCTGTTAAATAAGGCGTAATGAATCTTATTGATGTGTGTCCCACAGCGCTGGCTGAAGGCCACCCTCATGTAGTGGGTCTGCACTTACAGATGCCAGGGGCCAAGCACCTGGGAGGGGATTAATTACCAGACAGCTGCCCAGCAGCTCTTAGCTCACTCTTGGGAAGGCCGTAGCATCCACCCCCTTCAGAAATTGGCCTTCATGAATACACACCTAAACAACACATCAGAATGTTGCATTGCTCTCTCATTTATGGCATATACACTATTTGTATAATTACAATCTCAGAAAGGCAATGATGAGGTTTTATAACAAGTTAGTTTCAAAGTTTCTTCTGATTCCCATTTCTGGTCATCTGTTCTATCTGGACCTTTGAAATAACGTGGCATTTGTTTAAATGTGATCTAACAGGTTGGCATAGCAGCAGTAAGTTAGAAAGTGATTAAAATGTATTTGAGTTTTAGAATGTGCGTTTAAAATACATAAAGTCAGAGACCATATTGATTTTAAAATCGAATTTAATCCCAAAAATATACAAAGCCGTTTAAACAGAAATGTTATGACATAAAATAGTTTATAGCTCATTTATCAGAGAAAAAAATATTCTGAAATCATGCTGGAGTTTTACACTAAAATTTGTGGAGAGTTTATGCAGCTTGAGTTCTTCTGTCATTAAAGCAAAAGAGAGACAGATGCTAAGATACTAAAATATTATAATTTCTCAATTGAGCTTTTCATTCAAATTGTCATGCTGATTAAATCATTTTTAATAAAAAGTATTAAATCATAACAATGCAATATAAGCATTTTCATTATAATATTTGAAATATTGATACATATTATAACAGTAAACACATACAAAAATAACACTAGTCTGAGGCAGCCAGTGAAAGTGCTTATATTGCATCGTTATGATTTAATAGATTCAGTTTTAAATGTAATGAAAAATGTGTCATTTTTTATTTCAATTTATCTCAGTTTTTAGTCATTTTAGTACTTGCACTTATTTGATATCAGTTCTTTTCTAATATTTCATCTATTATATAGCCTGCATATAGCCTATAATAGTTTGAGTTTTAGTGAACAACAACATTGTCTCATAATTTTGGTAATTTGTCGATGAGCTTGAGACCATTGGCTATTATGGATCTGTTATGGATTGTCAGCAAAGCGGGGAGCAATAGGTTGAAATGTAATACCTGTAAAACTTTTGGCCCTCGCAAAGGCATGGGTATATAACAATAATTAAGCGGCACAATAAAAATGATTAGAACTGCTTCTGACATTCTCATTGCGAGTAACTTCGCTGTAATTGCAATCACAAATTTTAATGCCAGTTTTATGTGCCAAGGCTATGAGCTGTTTGAAGTTCAGCGGTTCTACTCTTTAAATCTGTCCCATTTCTTTAGGTGAGCAGGGAGAGTCTGAGACAACGGCAGTCATGAATCCCCCTGACCATTAACGGAGCAGACTTGTGGCTATGGCCAGGAGGAGGCCCCGCACCGCTCTGCTCCAGGCTAGTTAGCTATTCAGCTGCAGCATCTGTTGAGGGCTAATGAATGTTATAACCTCATAAACGTCATGAAATTGGACATTATCCCTTAATTAAAAGAACAGAGATGCATTACAATGATTACAGTGGCACCACACTGCATTTCCACTCAGCTGCAGCGAAGTGCTCCAAGCGAGGCTAATGTTTCTCCTCTACGTGGGGTGGGACATGATGGGACCTCTGAGCAGAAAACGAGGGAGGGGAGGATCGTTTTAATGTGAGGAGTTCAGTCACTTCCTGTCGCAGTGTTTGTGGTAGTATCTTTTTAAAGAAACTTTTTAGGCCCAGATTTTTGCTCTCTTCTACAACCTAGTGAACTGCCTGAGAAGGCATTTTAGGCATTGTAGGCGCTGTCCCGACACAATGGCTTTTTGAACGGTGTTTACAGTATGTTACCTTCTAAGATTAAAAAATTATAAGGCAGCATTGGTGTATCGTTTGTGGAGAAAAAAATCCTAGATTGCATCGCAACCAGAGACATAAATCCAAGATCGTGGATGGGGAAAAAAAAATGTTAACTAAATATATTTATAATTCCATACATAACAGCTGATCTTTGGGGAAAAAGAGGTACACTTTAAAGAGCAATTATTATACAAATAATAACCTTTATAGGAATATACTGACGTGTGAATGACATGCAATGCTTTCAGACACATGTTAATTGCAGGTGAAAATGTATGTTAAATGCAATTAGTGAACTTAAGAGTGCTTTTGACCCCCTTAACTAGGACTAAAGTTTATCTTTATACATCATTTCATAATTCTATTTTTTTTTTTTATATGGTTAAAGTGTAGAAATGTACTGACAAGAATTTATGGTAAACTACAGGGCCGGCTCAAGCTTTTATGGGGCCCTAAGCAGATTTTTATTTGGGGGCCCCTCTGTGCCACCAATACAATTGACTATTGTCAATTCCTGATAATTCGCACACCCAGTATCAATATTATTAATTGTAGCCGTGTTATTATCATCGTGTCTGCCTGCCATGTTTTTACCCTTCAAAATTTTTTAATTGTAACAGTAGCAAACCCTCAAGAGTGGTCAGGTGTTAATATTCAAAGCCTTACAGTACTACAGTTCAGACTGGGATATGTAGGCCTACTTCTTTTTTTTTTTAAAGTAGTCTCTTATGTTGAATATGCTCACTTTTATCCAGGAGTCTTTGATGAATAGAAGGTTCAAAAGAACAGCATTTATCTGAAATAGAAAGCTTTCAAAGAATCCTAGAAAAATGTTTACACAACTGTTTTCAACACTGATAATAATCATAAATGTTTGTTGAGCATCAAATCCTCATATGAGAATGATTTGTGAAGGATCATGTGACACTGAAGATTGGAGTAATGATGATAAATAAATTACATTTTACTATTATGTTCACCCAGAAAACAGCTGGAATAATATTTCACTATATTACTGTTTTTACTGTATTTTTGATCAAATAAATGCAGCCTTTCTGAGCAGAAGAGACTTCTTTTAAAAACAAGAAATGTTGATTTCTTTCAAACATTAAAGAGAGCTTTTATTTTGGCGGATATACGCAGGAAGACCTTCATGCTTCTTTTTGTTAACAACAACAGATTTAAAAATTATTCTCATTACGAATTTGGGAAGATGTTTGACGCATGTTGCGTTCCCAAATGTTAAATCTAAGCGACTCAAACAGCACTTGCAGAAAAACATTTACTGAGAAATTGAAAGCTGCTGTAGGCTACTCCAAAACATGCAGCATGTCAGATAGATTTTTCTCGCACTTTGGACTTTGAACCCGGTTAACAAGCGATAGTGTCCGGCCGGCGCCATGAGCTCATGCAGTGCTGTCAGAATGTGCATATATTAGAAAACGTAACATTTTGCAGTTTATTTAGTAATTGTTTAATGCTATTTCGCAATTTCAATCATCACTAAATTACATGCAGCAATAATTTTATGTGCTCTTGGGGGCCCCCTGGTGGCCAAGGGGGCCCTAAGCAGCCACTTATTTCGCTTATGCCTTGGGCTGGCTCTGGTAAACTAAAATATACTTTAATGCCATTTCTATTGAAACTTGTATATCATTTATTTAAATATTTGTAATTACACATTCGTAATGATGAATTAAGCAATTTAGTATTCAAAACTTTAAATGCAATAAAAAATAACACACTACAGTTGTCAGGGTCCTGCCCTGTCAGTCTTGTCTGTCTTGTGTCTGTTCAATGTTTCTTTGTTTGTCTTGTGTCTGACCACATGGTTCTGTCTTTGTTTGTGTTGGCCATGTGCTCCTCTCGTCCCACCTCCTTGTTTCCCTTTACCACGCCCCCTTGTTTAGTCCTCGTCTAGTCCTTGTTTGACTAATTGTGTTCACCTGATCCTCATGTGCTCTTCCCTTTTATATTGAGCTCATTTCCCTCTTGTCCTTGCTGGTTTGTTGTGTGCTTTTGTTGTATGCCTCGTGTCTAGCTAACCTTGTCCTGGTGATAGTAGTTCATCTAGTCTAGTATAGTTTTTGGTTACTTTTTCCCTATCCTTATTTTCTCTCTCTAGTTTCCTGCAACGTTACAGATTTAGTTTCTAGTTCCAGTTATTTATTTTTAGTTTTTTTATTTTGCCTTTTCTCTCTTTTGAGAAGTCTTTCTTCTGTTTTCTTTTTTGGATTCTAGTTACTTTGTTGGCATTTATCCCTATTCTTAGTTTTTGCTTTTTGCTCATGTTTGTTTCTCTTGTTGTCTCGTCTTGAGTCTTGTGTGTTGTCTTGTGGTGTTTCCCGTCCTGCATCCTGTTCCACCCTGGTCACCCTGGACTCTCCTGGCCTGGCAACCAGTCTGGTTTCACAGCAAGTCACATCACCTACTGTCAAGCCTGGTTCCTAGAGCTGCCGCCTCGTCTCCATCATTGGCCATCCCATCCCTGCTGTCTCTACCCTGACCAGCCACTTCTCCCATTGTGTCCTGCCCCTATTGTTTGGACTTTGTTCCTGTCTCACCAGTCTTGTCCTGTGTCAAATATTGTTAATAAATTTCACCCCCTGCTCATTCTGCATCTGGGTCCTCACTCTCAGTATCCTGACAGAACGAACCAGCCAAGACAGGACCCAGCAATGAGCATCCGTGTTGTTCCCCCTGCAACTGCCCAAGAGAGACTGGCACTCCAGAAGGGATTGTTATCGCTTCGCCAGGAGGACCGGGAGGTACGGTCCTTTGCCCAGTTTTTCTGGACCATGGCAAGGGGTCTGGAGTACCCTGACTCAACCCTTAAAGCTGCATTCAATCTCTGCTTGAGTGATCCCCTACCACAATGGGAGATGGATCAGCTAGCGGTCCTGGACTATTGGAATTTTGCTAATTACCTGCACCACCGCAAAGACTGGCAGATCCTTACGCCCCCAGAGTCTGATCACTGTGGCCAACCCGCTCCCCCACCCTCGTCGAGTCAAGTCCCAGATCATCTTCTGAGTCCTACTGAGCAGCGACGGTTGAGAAGGAAGAGGGCGGCTCGGACTGCTGCATCTGTCTCTTGTTCCACCAAGTCAGTTCCTGCCAGTCCAGAGCCAGTCGAGTCCGACCCTCCTGCCAGTCCAGAGTCCCCTCCTGCCAGTCCAGAGTCCGCTCCTGCCAGTCCAGAGTCCGCTCCGTATGAATTGTCATGCCCTCAGAAGCGGAGGAGAAGGAAGGCCAATGTTGGCAAGTCAGATGCCCTTCTAGAGGCCCCTAACCTGTTGGTCCAGGAGGGCCTGAATCAAGAGGCTCCAGCCCCAGAGACCAGTCCAGTGTCGGCTCCAGCCCCAGAGACCAGTCCAGTGTCGGCTCCAGCCCCAGAGACCAGTCCAGTGTCGGCTCCAGCCCCAGAGACCAGTCCAGTGTCGGCTCCAGCCCCAGAGACCAGTCCAGTGTCGGCTCCAGCCCCAGAGCCCAGTCCAGTGTCGGCTCCAGCCCCAGAGCCCAGTCCAGTGTCGGCTCCAGCCCCAGAGCCCAGTCCAGTGTCGGCTCCAGCCCCAGAGCCCAGTCCAGTGTCGGCTCCAGCCCCAGAGCCCAGTCCAGTGTCGGCTCCAGCCCCAGAGCCCAGTCCAGTGTCGGCTCCAGCCCCAGAGCCCAGTCCAGTGTCGGCTCCAGCCCCAGAGCCCAGTCCAGTGTCGGCTCCAGCCCCAGAGCCCAGTCCAGTGTCGGCTCCAGCCCCAGAGCCCAGTCCAGTGTCGGCTCCAGCCCCAGAGCCCAGTCCAGTGTCGGCCCCAGCCCCTGTGCCAAGTCCAGTGTCGGCCCCAGCCCCTGTGCCAAGTCCAGTGTCGGCCCCAGCCCCTGTGCCAAGTCCAGTGTCGGCCCCAGCCCCTGTGCCAAGTCCAGTGTCGGCCCCAGCCCCTGTGCCAAGTCCAGTGTCGGCCCCAGCCCCTGTGCCAAGTCCAGTGTCGGCCCCAGCCCCTGTGCCAAGTCCAGTGTCGGCCCCAGCCCCTGTGCCAAGTCCAGTGTCGGCCCCAGCCCCTGTGCCAAGTCCAGTGTCGGCCCCAGCCCCTGTGCCAAGTCCAGTGTCGGCCCCAGCCCCTGTGCCAAGTCCAGTGTCGGCCCCAGCCCCTGTGCCAAGTCCAGTGTCGGCCCCAGCCCCTGTGCCAAGTCCAGTGTCGGCCCCAGCCCCTGTGCCAAGTCCAGTGTCGGCCCCAGCCCCTGTGCCAGCTCCAGTGTCGGCCCCAGCCCCTGTGCCAGCTCCAGAATCTGTCAAGTCAGCTCCTGCCCAGGAGTTCACTCAAGTCCTCCCACAGTCGATTGAGACGGTTGCAGTCACACTAGAAGCGGCCAGTCATGCGCGGTTCTGCCCCCAGAGGAGAGGGCATGTTGTGCAGTCAAATGCCCTTTCGGAGATCCTAAACCCACTGGTCCAGGAGGGTCCGGTTTCAGCGGTCTCTAATCAAATGGTCCAGGAAGACCCAACCCTGTTGGATCTGTATCCAGTGATTTCAGAGGCATTTAGTCTGGTTGAACCAAACCCTAAGCCACCTACTTCACCAGCTATTCCTGTGCTGAAGGAACCTGTGACTGCGCAGCCTGAATCACTTACCAGTCCTGTCATGGCCAAGCTGGGCATTCAAATCAACACCGCTACCTCAACGGAAACCGTTCCTGACCTGGCCATGGAGGCTACCTCAGAACAGCTAGCAAGCCCATTTGAGCCCTCAGAAACTGATGTCTGTCATGTTATGTTCTCAGAGACCATTCCTGTTTGTAATGTCATGTCCCTTGAAACCGTTCCTGTTCCAGCCACCGAGGCTTCTCCAGAGCATCCATGTCTTCCTGTTAAAGTCACGAGGACCGTCTCAGGAATATTATCCAGTGAAGTCATGCCCACAGAGACTGACCCTGTCAGTCCTGTTATTTCTCCTGAGTCTGCTTCTGACCTGGTCACGGAGGCCATTTCAGGGCATCTTTCTCTGCCCGTTATAGGCACGGAGGCCACCTCTGAGCTGCTCACCAGCAATGATTCGCCTAATGAAAGACTTCCTGCCAGTCTCGTCATGCCCACTGTGATTGTTTCTGCCACTCTCGACTCAGCCAAGAGGTCTGCTTCAGCCCTAAAGTCTTCAGCAGGGTGTATTTCTTCTAAATCTGATAAAGCCCTTGAAGCTGTTCCTGACATCACGTTTGTCCGGGAGGCGTCAAAACATTTGTCATTACCAGCCAGTGCCGTTATGGCTCCTGAATTCATTCCCAAGCATTTCCCTAATCAAGAGACTTTCCCTGCATCTGTTCCTGACCCCAAACCCTGCTGGAGGTCCCCACCAGTGAAGTGGCCCTCGATCTCTAGAAGTGCCACTAATCAGTTTCCCGTCCCTCCCATCCCATCTTTGGTGTTGCCTGGCCGTCATGTTCCTCCAAAGCCAGCACCTCCATGGGCAGTTCCTAACCATACCGCTGGATTGACTCCTACCCTCCCTGCTCCACCCCCTCTGTTTCCTGGCTGTTATGGGACGCCGATGTTTACACCCCTCCTGCCCTCCCAGTTGCTACCCCCTTTGACTCCTTTGCCTCGTGTGGACGCCTGGAGGCGTCCATTGGGGGAGGGGTACTGTCAGGGTCCTGCCCTGTCAGTCTTGTCTGTCTTGTGTCTGTTCAATGTTTCTTTGTTTGTCTTGTGTCTGACCACATGGTTCTGTCTTTGTTTGTGTTGGCCATGTGCTCCTCTCGTCCCACCTCCTTGTTTCCCTTTACCACGCCCCCTTGTTTAGTCCTCGTCTAGTCCTTGTTTGACTAATTGTGTTCACCTGATCCTCATGTGCTCTTCCCTTTTATATTGAGCTCATTTCCCTCTTGTCCTTGCTGGTTCGTTGTGTGCTTTTGTTGTATGCCTCGTGTCTAGCTAACCTTGTCCTGGTGATAGTAGTTCATCTAGTCTAGTATAGTTTTTGGTTACTTTTTCCCTATCCTAATTTTCTCTCTCTAGTTTCCTGCAACGTTACAGATTTAGTTTCTAGTTCCAGTTATTTATTTTTAGTTTTTTTATTTTGCCTTTTCTCTCTTTTGAGAAGTCTTTCTTCTGTTTTCTTTTTTGGATTCTAGTTACTTTGTTGGCATTTATCCCTATTCTTAGTTTTTGCTTTTTGCTCATGTTTGTTTCTCTTGTTGTCTCGTCTTGAGTCTTGTGTGTTGTCTTGTGGTGTTTCCCGTCCTGCATCCTGTTCCACCCTGGTCACCCTGGACTCTCCTGGCCTGGCAACCAGTCTGGTTTCACAGCAAGTCACATCACCTACTGTCAAGCCTGGTTCCTAGAGCTGCCGCCTCGTCTCCATCATTGGCCATCCCATCCCTGCTGTCTCTACCCTGACCAGCCACTTCTCCCATTGTGTCCTGCCCCTATTGTTTGGACTTTGTTCCTGTCTCACCAGTCTTGTCCTGTGTCAAATATTGTTAATAAATTTCACCCCCTGCTCATTCTGCATCTGGGTCCTCACTCTCAGTATCCTGACAACAGTTTATAATCAAGTAGGGGAGAGTGGGGTAAGATGAGCCAGTGGGTAAGTTGACCCACTCCCTTTAACTTGGCAACTGTACACTTTTATTACCATGTGACATTTTGGAACCACTCATCATTTCTGCCAGACTGTGAAAATGAAAAGCACATGGGAGGAGTGGAAGGCATCCATTTTCTTTAAAAACTGTTTTTGGCTTGTCAAAGTAAAATGTTTTCATAACAGATTTGCATCAAAGCAAATTTGTCCAGGTCTAAAATATTTATGATCCATATTGGTGATTTAGTAATGTATAAAAACATTAGCCTAACATAAATATTAGCCTGAATTGGCAAGCTAGCTAGTTTAATCCAAAATGGCAGCTTTGGGGCAAAGTGAGCCAAATGATGTGGGATAAATTGAGCCAGCATTTTAACTTACCCTACCATAAGGCACTGTAGTTAACTGGTATAATTTCAATGTAATGTTACACAACTGGTTTAGTTTATCATTTTCTTAAAAAAAAAAAAAAAGGTTTTAAAATAATTTTCTGATAAAACCCAGAAGATGCTTAATCATATATATATATTTCCACCCGTAGTCTCTAATGACCTAACATGTTCAGTGTTGCAGAAAACTGCCATGCCAAGAACCTTTTGACTAAAATGTTTATTAGTTTCAATGATATTCATTCATTCTAATTCAGTTTTTATTTTATTTGTATTTAATTTTACTCAACAAACTCTGCTTAGGCTGTTTTTGGGAAGGTTACAACTTTGGTGTTCAAAATATTGTTTCAGAAATGCAAACAATTAAATATATTAAAATTTCTACTTCATTTGGTTGGTTTTATATTGTTTAAGTTAGCTTTAAGAAAAGAAATATGTAAAAGGACTATTTGTAAAAGGAAATTTGATTATTGAAGGTGTTTTTAAAAGAGGTAAATTATCGTTATAATTTCACATAGGTTTGATTCAGATTCAATTAGATGGAGAGTTTAAACCCAGATGGTAATACCCACTGACTTGGATCAACTTACCCCTAACCTGGGGTAAATTGAGCCACATGAACACTTTTTTTTAATAAGAAGCCATATTTTTAAAACCTTTTGTCATAGATGCATTCTGATAATTTAAAATTGCGAACATCCTCAAAATGACTTTAGATACTTCTGCCTTATTTTCTTTTATCTTGAGGACCACATAAGTAAAAAATGGCTCATCTTACCCCACTCTCCCCTTCTTTATACACTCACCTAAAGGATTATTAGGAACACCTGTTCAATTTCTCATTAATGCAATTATCTAATCAACCAATCACATGGCAGTTGCTTCAATGCATTTAGGGGTGTGGTCCTGGTCAAGACAATCTCCTGAACTCCAAACTGAATGTCCGAATGGGAAGGAAAGGTGATTTAAGCAATTTTGAGCGTGGCATGGTTGTTGGTGCCAGACAGGCCGTTCTGAGTATTTCACAATCTGCTCAGTTACTGGGATTTCCACGCACAACCATTTCTAGGGTTTACAAAGAATGGTGTGAAAAGGGAAAAAACATCCAGTATGCGGCAGTCCTGTGGGCGAAAATGCCTTGTTGATGCTAGAGGTCAGAGGAGAATGGGCCGACTGATTCAAGCTTATAGAAGAGCAACTTTGACTGAAATAACCACTCGTTACAACCGAGGTATGCAGCAAAGCATTTGTGAAGCCCCAACACGCACAACCTTGAGGCGGATGGGCTACAGCAGCAGAAGACCCCACCGGGTACCACTCCTCTCCACTACAAATAGGAAAAAAAGAGGCTACAATTTGCACAAGCTCACCAAAATTGGACAGTTGAAGACTGGAAAAATGTTGCCTGGTCTGATGAGTCTCGATTTCTGTTGAGACATTCAGATGGTAGAGTCAGAATTTGGCGTAAACAGAATGAGAACATGGATCCATCATGCCTTGTTACCACTGTGCAGGCTGCTGGTGGTGGTGTAATGGTGTGGGGGATGTTTTCTTGGCACACTTTAGTCCCCTTTGTGCCAATTGGGCATCGTTTAAATGCCACGGCCTACCTGAGCATTGTTTCTGACCATGTCCATCCCTTTATGACCACCATGTACCCATCCTCTGATGGCTACTTCCAGTCACAAAGCTCGAATCATTTCAAATTGGTTTCTTTTACATGACAATGAGTTCACTGTACTAAAATGGCCCCCACAGTCACCAGAACTCAACCCAAAAGAGCATCTTTGGGATGTGGTGGAACGGGAGCTTCGTGCCCTAGATGTGCATCCCACAAATCTCCATCAACTGCAAGATGCTATCCTATCAATATGGGCCAACATTTCTAAAGAATGCTTTCAGCACCTTGTTGAATCAGTGCCACGTAGAATTAAGGCAGTTCTGAAAGGCAAAAGGGGGTCAAACACAGTATTAGTATGGTGTGTGTGAGTTTAGGTGAGTGTATGTGCATTAGTATGTTAGTCAACACATCAAAATAAGTGTACTTCTTTAAAGCACAACAAAAGATTATTAAATCATAATGCACTTTAAAGTAAAACTTTTAATTTGACATTATTACAAAGTGATATTCTCTTTGTAAGTACATTTAAGTGGCCTATTTTATTAATATTATATTATGGCAAGTACCGATTAAAAATACTTTTTTGAAGTACACTAAGGCCGGTTTCAAAAACAGGGTTTCAATTAAGTCTGGATTAAACTTTAGTTCAATTAGGACATTTAATTAGCTTTTATAAATGTGCCTTAGAAAATAAAACACTGGTGTGCATCTTTAGACAAAACAATAGCACTGACATATTTTAAGATTTGTTTTCAGTTAAAACAGCTAAAACATGAGTTTTAGTCTGGGCTTAAGCCTTGTCTGTGCCTACAAGCCTACAAGTACACATTCAGTACAAATAAGAACCACTTCCCTATTTGTGTGCTATGTTTTTTATGCTTATTAGAGTATGATGATTATATGATGATGATGATGATGATTCGAATTGCTTATATCATGATTCTTGCTTCTTTAATGTGTGTGCGAGCTGTGCAAAGTTGCTGTGTATGTGGAGTGTTCCAGATTGGTCAACTTTGAGGTTCTGTGACGTTTAGGCTGTTGCTTTAGCAACCAATGTAAACAGCAGACAGCTCACTAGATCGTGTTGACCGCTACGCTTCTGCCATGCTGTCGGTCAAGCTGCGGGGAGTTTATGTCCCTTGCCGGTTTTATGTTTTGGCTTTCTGGAGGCCATGATGATTATGGGAGCTCCGCTCAGTCAGGAGGTGATTATACTGCAGTGTCAGCCCCCAAAACAGCTGTGCAATAAAGGCCCTATAAAAACAAAGCAAGGTGCCTTGGGTTTGCACAGCACCTGGACCAGACAGGCTTTAAATACTCAACACCCACTAACCTGTCCAGGGAGGTTTATTGGGCTCAGTGTGCGTCAAGGCTGCACCCGTAGGTGTGGATGTTAATGTCTTGGAAGCATGCATGGCATGCACATGCTCTGCTGGTGACCCTAGTATGAAAATGCCATGTGTGACTGGACACATTCACACCCTGTGTGTCAAAAGTGACCCGGCTGATTGGTTTACAGTTGACCAAATATTAACCTTTGTGCCCATGGATGGACCGTGACCTTGCATGTTGATTATGTGAGCTACGTTCAGTCAGCGGGTGACAGCCCTGCCCCCACCACTTATTTACATACACGAACATCTGGCACATCTGGATGAATTAAAGTCTCAGAATCATCTGTTCTATTTGGAGTCATGACGTGTTTCCGCTATTTATACTGATCCATGTTTATCCCCGACTGATCTCTTGATCCATGGCTTGAACTAATTTTATGCTAAAAAGAGATACTGTACCATAATTAAAGCAATAAGGTACAAGAGGTTGTGTTATAGTATGAATAATACACAAGGGTTGGCATACATTCACAATACAGCAAGGCCTTGAGTGCAGTGTAAATACTTTTTTTTTTTCTCACACACATCTCGAAATATCACATGAGTGCCCGTGGATACCGTTCTATATCAGCACGGCTGCCGCAGGCCGTTTATACAGCAGTTCAGTGGCACAAGTGTGTAATATGGAACTACCTCTTTTATAAGGAACTACTTCCGCCACGGATTCAAATCTCAAGTTGATAGTTTAACAGTTGAGCTCAAGCCTCCCTTAGGCCTACTAATTCTAAAACGTCACTTTATAACTAGCAATGAAGGAACGCTGAGTTGCTTCATTGAAGCTTACTGTATTAGAGCAGAGCATGAAAGAGACACTAAGCGAGTGCATTACCTGCAACTATTCTTCAGGTCAATCTTGTATTCATAATCACAAAATCAGTTTGAATGTCTGCTGTGTTTGTCCTTTTAACAGTTATGGGGATTTCCCAAGACAGCGCTCGTCAGTGCATTTGTAAGTTGCGTATACCTCATGTTTAAACACTATCTACATAAGAGCCAGCTGCAAATTCCAGAGGGACTGGCTGAGATAAAGCTGTTCATGAGCGCTGATCAGCCGCTGGTGGTCTGGAGCTCACATCTGCAAAAAACATCTAAACCAATTGTCAAAATGTCACAAGTTGAGGTCAGTATTAAAGGGTTAGTTCACCCAAAAATAAAAATTAGACCGTGATTCACCCTCAAGTCATCCTAGGTGTATATGACATTCTTCTTTCAGACTTTAAATATATCCAAACTTTATAATGGCAGTGACATGTTGGGTAATTTTTTAAGTCCATAAAAGTGCATCTATCTTTATTTATAAAGAGAGCGCCTATTTAAAAAAAATAATCTTGTGTTTTTGGAGTTGTGAGATACAGGCGATCATCGGGCACTCAGTGCTCATTAACCCCGGCGAGAGCAGCCTTTCCTCGGCTAGTCCTTCAGACGTTTGCCATTGGCTCGGATGTCCTGTAGTGGTTCGTCTTGTGTGGATCTAACGGGTGATTTTTGGTGTCATGAATCTATAATTTGTTGTCTGCCAAATCGTTTTGACTGAGGGCAAAGAGAAGTTTCATAACTTTATTTTTTAAGGATATTTAAATATACATGCAGTGAAGATAATGTAGGAGTTGCCTGGACCACATTTGTGTGGCTATTAATGTTTAATATATATTTTTAATGAAAATGAAAAGAGGCAGAGTGGTGTTTTATGACCTGGAGCGCCTTGAACGCGCGTCTATTCCGCTTCAAACACTCGATTTATACGCGATGGACTCGCGAATGGATTCAAAATGTTCAAGCATCCAACTAGACGCGGTAGACGCGATTTTGACGCTCTATTAGCGTTTGGTGTGAACGCAGCATCACAGTCACAGAGTTGTATTTTCTTTTCTTAATTTCTTTTATATGATTGTTACATACAAAATGATGGTCATTTATTGTGCTTTGATGCTTTATATTGGGATGTATTTCTATGTTGTAATGAAGCAATGAAAGAGACACATTTTTAATTTCAATTATTAACATAATTGTGCATTTCTGACCATTATATGATCACCACCTCAATGCCCAAAAAATTTGTAAGTCTTAAGTGACCATCCACCTGTTCTCCGACTGACTTCTTGCAAAGCAGCACCCAACCAAGACCAGTCACACACACACACACACACACACACACACACACACACACACACACACACACACACACACACACACACACACACACACACACACACACACACACACACACACACACACACACACACACACACACACACACACACACACACACACACACACACACACACACACACACACACACACACACACACACACACACACACACACACACACACACACAAGGATTATTATGAACACCATACTAATACTGTGTTTGACCCCCTTTCGCCTTCAGAACTGCCTTAATTCTACGTGGCATTGATTCAATACGGTGCTGAAAGCATTCTTTAGAAATGTTGGCCCATATAGATAGGATAGCATCTAGCAGTTGATGGAGATTTGTGGGGGACACATCCAGGGCACGAAGCTCCCGTTCCACCACATCCCAAAGATGCTCTATTGGGTTGAGATCTGGTGACTGTGGGGGCCATTTTAGTACAGTGAACTCATTGTCATGTTCAAGAAACCAATTTGAAATGATTCGAGCTTTGTGACATGGTGCATTATCCTGCTGGAAGTAGCCATCAGAGGATGGGTACATGGTGGTCATAAAGGGATGGACATGGTCAGAAACAATGATTCCCAAATGATTCCAGAAACCAAATTCTGACTCTACCATCTGAATGTCTCAACAGCAATCGAGACTCATCAGACCAGGCAACATTTTTCCAGTCTTCAACTGTCCAATTTTGGTGAGCTTGTGCAAATTGTAGCCTCTTTTTCCTATTTGTAGTGGAGATGAGTGGTACCTGGTGGGGTCTCCTGCTGTTGTAGCCCATCCGCCTCAAGGTTGTGCATGTTGTGGCTTCACAAATGCTTTGCTGCATACCTCGGTTGTAACGAGTGGTTGTTTCAGTCAAAGTTGCTCTTCTATCAGCTTGAATCAGTCGGCCCATTCTCCTCTGACCTCTAGCATCAACAAGGCATTTTCGCCCACAGGACTGCCGCATACTGGATGTTTTTCCCTTTTCACACCATTCTTTGTAAACCTTAGAAATGGTTGTGTGTGAAAATCCCAGTAACTGAGCAGATTGTGAAATACTCAGACCGGCCCGTCTGGCATCAACAACCATGCCACGCTCAAAATTGCTTAAATCACCTTTCTTTCCCATTCTGACATTCAGTTTGGAGTTCAGGAGATTGTCTTGACCAGGACCACACCCCTAAATGCATTGAAGCAACTGCCATGTGATTGGTTGATTAGATAATTGCATTAATGAGAAATTGAACAGGTGTTCCTTATAATCCTTCAGGTGAGTGTGTATATATATATAAAAATAATTAATAGCGAATAATTAATAGCAACGTTAATAGCGATAAAAATAATATTGCCGTTAATCTATTCTCAAAGTTGCTGGGTCTATACTACTCAAGCTATGATGACTTTCACCTTGATATTTTAGCGCGGATGTATACCTAGCCGAGTTGCACTGTAGGGGGCGAGATTTTCTACATTATCGATATCAGCTGCGCTCTCCTCTCCTCTCCGACCGACAGCGAGTGACACGCACCCTGCCTCATTCAGTCCGGTTAACCCTCTGAACATGGCGAACGGTTGATCATTTTTCCTCATGACAGCGTGTTAGTATTGGTGTGACCGGTCTGAATTTCGCGTGGGGTTGCACATAACATTAATTCTACTAATTCCCGCTGATTTCGCGCTCGCATCTGAAGCGCACACACACATACCGTAATAAAGCCGCCTCTGACATACAAAAAGTGCAAAAATGAGTTCCTTTTTCCATCTTATTAATGGTCAAATACACTCAAAAATGTCTCAATGCCCATATTGTTGAGTTTTAACGTAAGCACAGTCGTAACCAGCTCACAGGAACAGTGTTTGGGATCCATGCGTGCGTCAGGTCTTAAAGGGACAGAAGTTATTTATTATTCAAACTACAAAAAGACAAACGAACACTTACGAGCGCACATATTCTGAATGCCTTTGGCAGAATTCAAATGAGCCATTTTAATCTAGATTAATCTATATTAATTTCAAGATTACAGTGAGATTAATCTAGATGAAAAAAATTAATCTATGCCCAAACATATATATATAATCAGCATAATAGACTGATTTCTGAAGGATTGTGTGACACTGAAGACTGGAGTAAGGATGCTGAAAATTCAGCTGTGACATAACAGGAATAAATTACATTTTAAAATACATTCAAATAGAAAACTGTTATTTTAAATGGTAATAATATTTCACACCATTTCTATTTTGCAATACTACAATGCAACAAAATGCAACACGTGATGCAGACAGTGCAGAGTGTTTTGGTGACCAGATTTTTGTCATAGCTGTGGATTTTAGCACGGCTGGAACGCGGCAATAAACACTCAGCATTTTGGACCGGAGCGATCTGTTTTAAAATAAAAAAAGACATACAATATCTAAATGAAAAACAGTAACAGACCCATGCAAAAAAATCCAGTTTTCAAAAATATTGCCTCCTGAGGAGAAAATGTATGAAAAGCACCTTTCCCTGGCAAAGTTTTGTTATAAAATATTAATATATATCCATCAAGGGCAGAACGCATGTAATTTAAACACAGACACATCTAAAATGATCCTGGGTGTCCCCTCGTTTTACATTTGGCGGAAGGACCTTCAGAAGGCATTTGTTTCAGGTTTCCTTCCTTGTTAATTGCCTTTTTGCATGTCGAAAATTCACATTGGCAGTGTTTGGTTGCTACTGGCATATTATTTATAACCCCCAGTTTCTGACAGGAAGTTTTTCCTCTCTCTCTCTTTCTCTCTCCCTTTTGCCTCATGGACAATGATTGATTTATTCAGTTTAACCTTGATAAGGAAGGCAATAGAAAAACAAATTGCCTTATTGACACAGACGTGACGGCACGCTTTTCTCAGGTGACGGGGGAGGTGAAGCAGAGGTCGCTCTGTTTGGAGAGGAGAGAGGAAGTGATACACATTTCTCAAAATGATTGCCTTTCATGTCACTCATCCACATGCTGGAACACATACTGTCTCTTTTTAGACAGAGGCATTGACAATTATTCTATTTCTAATAGTGGAAGGATTTTGTGCTATATTGAGTTGAGTCTGAGGTCAGAGTCAATCTACAAATAACATATGTCAATCTACAATATTTGTACTAGTATTTTTTTTTTTACCCATGATCCTGCTTTTAAAAACATTTGACAGTTGTTGACATGATTTCTACATGCAGTGTCAAATATGCATCTCTCAGTTTGAATCTATTTTTATATAATCTTTAATATTGGTACTTTAAAATATCCAAAATAATAATAAATAAGCTCACAATAGGTGAGGCATGTGCATAACTTGTTAACTACAGATGTTCCAATTCTGTCGGAATCTGCTGAGCTTTTTTCAGAGTTCTGTGTATGCCTGCTAGTACATGAAAATGCTTAACAAGCACAGTTTTCTTTCCTGTGTTGATGTATTTTCTTTTGAAATGGGAAGTTCCATTGGACATTTTGAAGGCCTTATCGGCTTCAGTTTAAAATACTTTCTAGTCAGTTGCAAGTATTATTCATAGAGAGCATCTGATTGGACAAATCTATTTAGTATAGGATGAGTCATCAGTTCCAAGTGAAAAAGAAGTACACGTTAGCATACATTTTAAAAAGAGTGCTTATTATGGAAATTATATAATTTTAAATATTATACTTAAGTGTGAACATAATGTAATGTTTTTGGACACTTGACTGCAATTACTTGAACATTTATTATACTTTTAATTTAAATTTCCACTTAAGTAGGGGACAGCGGGGTACAACCTAATAAGGGTTTAGTTGCTTTAAAGGGGTGGTAAAACACATTCTTTCGACGGCTTGATTGTGTTTGTGGGGTACGCTGTAACATGTGTTCATGCTTCGTTTTTAAAAAATTGCATTATTTTTCATATATTTTACTTTTATTCTACACTGCTCTGTCCCTCCTTGTAAAAACGGTCTGATGGGTTCCGGGTTGTATGAAGCTAGTCCCTCAAAAATACGCAATGGGCTCAGATTGGTTAGCTGGCCCAGTGTGTTGTGATTCGCTAACCGCCTAGTGCACGTTTGTTGGAAATGTCACGCCCCTTACCTTTACTGGTAGCCTGTGCTTAGAGTAGTACAATGGCGTCAATAAAACCATACCAATTTGAGCCCGAATCAGACCCAGACAATTTTAGTGAAGATGATCGAGCAGAACCTGACTGCGGATCTATAGTGATCACTACTGAATGGCACTGTTACTTTTGTATTTTTAGAACGATTTGCCAAATATCTGTCGCAAGAACACTAAACATTGGCTTTACTATAGTATCCAAATAAAACACAGAACCACAGTTTAGCATGCCTGTAGATAAACAATACATAAAAGCTCTAATCAAAGAATAATTTACACTAATGCCAAGTTCGCTGTTGAGATTTTAAAAAGTTTGTAAGGTTAGGTGTTTGTCGGATAACGTTAAGTATGAATGAGCATTTAACAAACTGGTTTGCAGAGCCAAATGAGCGTTGGCATCTGTGTACTTCCTTGCTACAACGTACAATTAACAATACGAACTATTACAGGAAAACACATCGACGAAAAATAAATCATACTTACAGGTTGTGGCCCGTAAACAGCTTCTGTTTTTAAATCCATCTTTCAGGACAAGCCGTTGTGCGAATCCTTCATTGAACTCGTGAAGATTGTGGTAGCTTTCCTCCGTGAAATGTGCAGCGGGAGCCGCGCACGCCTGTTGTGCATTCACACTGGCAGTGTTTGTCTCGCTCAGCTGAACCGCGGCTCGTGAATTGAAAATACAGACGAATATTGTCCATTATGTCACATTTTCCGGTCTTCTCCTCTGACCCCTGTCTGTCTCGTGCTTTGATTTATGATGGGCAGCATGTATCTGCTGCAAATGCGACCGTGTTCCCCTCTGTCTCATACACGCATGCATATAATGTTGTATGTTAAACGCACTGCAACGCACCCCCATCCCTAGGAAGGCTGAACAAAGTGGACCTGCAATCCGGATGAAAATAACAGCGTTTCGTCGGCATTGACAACAACACTCCAGCCTACTAACTAGCCTACCACAACAACTATTCCCTGCGGCGATACAAAATGGCCTCGCCCCCCTCCCCCACCCCCCTATTTCATATTCTCGGAGGAGGGGTTTATGTAAATATTGGGGCTGGTGATGCCAGCAACCCTGGAGGAATGTGTAGTAGTCCCTAGCGGCCGTTTGCTGTAGTCCTTAGAAATGGATTTCTTTAAAAGCAAATATCTCCCTTTGCTTTAAACTTTGAACGTTGTAACTTTGCAGATGTTGTTTATGCTCAAACAGCAACATTACACACTAGCTAACGTTAGAAAAGTGAAATCGTGGTTTACCACCCCTTTAAAACTTTCCACACATGCCACATGCCAGTTGCCACATCGACATTATTTAGAGAAAAAAAAGGCACCAAAATTAAACAAAAAATTGGAAGATATCACAGAACATTTATTTAACCATAGCAAAGGTAAATTTATTAAGTTTATTTTTCATCTCTGTTTTTTGTGTTTTTTTAAAATAAGACAAATCTGATATTATTTTAATCTTATATCTGTTATGTAACAGTTGATATAGTTCTTTAATGCTGATCTAACAGCAGAAGACACGAGCCGGGTTTGAATCCCAGTTGTGCAGGTGGGGCATGTTGTCACACTGTGTTAGAGCCCCTATTAGAACTTTGCTACTATATTTTATACTTTTATGAATTGTTTTGAAAAACCATGATGAAAAAATGTGAATAATGACTGAGTTAGTTATAGTTATATATGAGTGAAGTTATTAATTATTATTATGTTTTGAACTATGCTGTATATGTATTTAGCGATGAGTTTGTTGTCAAACTCAAAATTAGTATATTTTAAATTATTAAAAAATGCCATTATTTTATTTTAAAAAGTTAATAATTGTATTTTATTGACAAAATATTTTAGTTTGTCTTGGATATTTTTTGTTGTTGTTGATTATATTAGGTAACATTTTAAGCTGTCATTTGGTCATGTTACAATGTACCCCACATATGGGCCATGTTGTCATATTTCACTTCCATTCTATCGGGGTAAATCAAGAAAAAAGTGTACACTGTATTAATGAAACAAAACCTCATAATTGTACTAGACGTGTGAAATTTATGTGGGAAAAATAAATAGTCTGAACCCCACGTGGATTTACACAAACTGAGGAAGTCAAAAAGCGTTAGGATGTGCCCCGCTCTCCCCTACTTTATGTGTAATTTCATAATTATGGTTAAAATGTACTGCTGAACAAGCTGACAAGCATTTATGGTAAAATATACTTTAATGTAATTTCTATTGAGACTTGAATGTCATGTATTTAATAAAACATATTTGTAATTACATATTTCTAATGATGAAGCAATTTAGTACATGTAAAATATATTGACTTTGTATTGAATAACACACTATGGTAAAAAAAAAAAAACAATTCAAATACTTTACATCAAAATAAGTGTATTATACAAAATGATTTAAAACATACTTTAAAGTAAAACTGACATCTCACTAAGTAGACTTTTAAAATGTGAACTTGTACATAAAGAAACAGTCATGTACATGTATTCTTTTAGTACAGATTCAATACATTTAAGGAACACGCCGACTTTAGCTTATTCACCGTATCCCCCAATGTTAGATATAGCTTAGCACAAAGACTGGAGGTGAACGGCTCCATCTAGCCTACTGCTCAATAAGTGGCAAAATGACGGCAACATTTTCCTGTTTACATGTTGTCATGTGTATAGTGTAGTAAGACCATGGGTGCAGTGGCGCAATGATATTACACAGCAGCTGAAAATAGTCCCCAGCATGCTCTCTGTGCAAGCAGTTTGTCACGTTGGTTATGTTGACGGAAGTTAGCCTATTTTCAGGCGCAGTGTAATATCATTGCGCCGCTGCACCCATGGTACGGCAGCAAAGTTCCTTGATTACTACGCAGGAATGAGAGTTCCTAGCCATATCGGCCTAGAAAATCACAACTTTTCATTTTCTGCCGATCTTAGTACACAATGTAACTATACACATCACTACATGTAAATAGGGAAATGTTGGTGTTATTTTGTCACGTATTGAGCAGTAGGCTAGCTGGAGCCATTCACCTCCAGTCTTTGTGCTAAGCTAGGCTAGCGGTGGGTGTATCAGACAGAGTTATGGCACGCACGGAAATGAGAATGGTATGTATGGACTTATCTAACTCTGGGGAATACAGTAAATAAGTTCCAAAAAGTCGGCGTGTTCCTTTAAGCACAGCTCTTTTTCACAGGCATACCTTTAGTCCGTTGTAAACATGTTTGTGTATATAAATGCAGATTTTATAATTGAATTTTAAATTTTAAGTCAACAATTAGAACAACACCAGAATATAGATGTAATTTCACCAACAAATTCATGCACCTTCAAATCTTGTGTTCACTGTTTATTCGTGGTCATATCACCAGGATCATGACAATAACCGGAACAATCCATCATAACAACAAAAAGATTAGCATAGCATATTGCTATTCTGCCTGTTTGAGACCAAGCGGCTGTATTGTGGTTTCTCCTACACTTTGTCACGCATGTAAATTCACGTTGAGTCTCATTTGCTTTCTTGTGCCGTGTGAAGTGTGTGTGGGTCTCGCCGCTCTATTAATCTCCCTCAGTGGACCTGCCCTCTGTGTCGCTCATTTCTCCCTCATTTCAAGGGGCCTTCTGACATTTTTTGCCATTAACTTTTCTGGCATATGCTGATTGTACTTATCACTCTTGACCTGTGTTTAAATCATCTATGCTGCATGTGGTATTTTCCAGCATTTTGTCTCTGTTATTTCCAAGCCATGAGACTTGCTTTCGAGGAATTATCCACTTTTCCCTCAATGGCACATGATGTATTAAGACACCTGTCACTCACTGTCACAGTTTCACCTGGCTCCACCACCACGGCCACTCAAAAATCACACTCTCCAATATGGAGAAGGACTAATAACACGCTAAATACCCAATCTCCTAACGTTCCAGTCTCCAGTGGATTCCTGTTCTCTTCCTGTGTTCCCTCGTGTTCTCCAGTGTCTCCTTGAACCATCCTCTACTACTCCAATACCCTTATATTCAGAAAGGACTGTTATTCATCTGCCATCATCACAGTACTGTGTTATTTTTCTGCTACTTACGTCATTATTCAACCTGTTCAATGAATACCTGTCTGGTTCAATTTAACCTCTATCTCTGAGTCTGGTATCCTTTACAATCACACACACCTTCCCTTTAGAAAAAAAGTGCACCTAGCTCTATTGAACTTGCACTTCAAATCAGTATATTTAAAAAAAAAAACCTTACAGATCATATAATATTAATTAAATAAAATCCACTTTATGTACTTAAAGGGTTAGTTCACCCAAAAATGAAAATTCTGTCATTAATGACTTACCCTCATGTCGTTCGACACCTGTAAGACCTTTGTTCATCTTCGGAACACAAATGAAGATATGTTTGTTGAAATCTGATGGCTCAGAAAGGCTTCCATTGGCAGCAATGAAATTTACACTCACAAGACCCATAAAAGGTACTAAAGACGTAGTTACAAAGTCCATCTCACTACAGTGGTTCTACAATAATTTTATGAAGCGACGAGAATAGTTTTTGTGCACAAAAAAAATAAGTTTCTGTCTTCCGCCTAGGCCTTTGACGGGAACTCGCGAAGCACCACGATGCATGCGCGAGGATATCACATAGAGCAATTAATGACAGAATTTTCATTTTTGGGTGAACTAACCCTTTAAAGAGAGTACATTTTCATGACTGTTTCTCAACACACTTAACTATACTTTTAAAAAGTACACTTTGTAATAATGTTTTACTTTAAGATACATTTTAAGTCATTATGTTTCTTTCGTTGTGCTTATTTTGATGTGATGAGTAACACACCTTAGCACATGAAAATAACTTTTTCTAACTAATTTTAACTTTAGTGTATTTGATATTACATTTAAAGTTAATAGGCTACATTTTTAATGTACTAAATTGCATATTTATCATTACAAATGTGTAATTACAAATACATTTAAATACATGACTTAAGTACAAGATTCAATGGAAATTATATTAAAGTATATTTTAGTTAATTATACATGCTTGTCATTACATTCACCAGTACACCTTAAAGGGGTCATGAA
Organism: Romanogobio albipinnatus; assembly: GCA_023566225.1. Classification (NCBI taxonomy): domain Eukaryota; kingdom Metazoa; phylum Chordata; class Actinopteri; order Cypriniformes; family Gobionidae; genus Romanogobio; species Romanogobio albipinnatus. The sequence continues at coordinate 65,215,056 of CM042239.1, forward strand.
CTGCATTGCTTTATTGTTTTATGTTTCCTGGGGTGCACTTATAATATTAGTATGATTTTACATCAGAAATGGTCTTAATTTATAAATAAAAGGCATTTTCCTACCCTGATTTTAGCCTCTGATATGAAGTCTCTGTTTTAAGGGGCGTGTCTGTTGTGAGACGTCAATGTAAACGCCCACTTCTGTGATTGGCCAACATCTTTGCATATGAAATAGCTATGTATTACATGTGGAAATCTCTCGAAAACCTTTAGCACGTTTTTACTATTGCAGTCTCAAGGTTAGCTAATCGTGAAAAGTGTTGATTATAGCATTATATTTTAGGCTGGATGCCAGCCGAACTTAACCCTGCCCACAACATTTTAGGTCAGGAAGTTTGGCCTGAATTTGATCTGTTGTGGAGCAACTATGCTCGAACCAGAGCTGTTCGGACCAATCAAATTGAGGGCGGGCTTTATACGATGATGGACAGATGATCAACAGTAACGTAATCATCCATGTCACCAAAGAGCGTTTGGGTTGAATTTGTTCTAATCCTAAACGGAGAACTTGTTTGTATATGCATTCACCTTTACTATTTCTCTCAGAAATGATGATCGTGTTGGTAAGTACTCTGTGTATCCTTATATTCTTTTTACAACACCGGCAAAGATTGTTTACACTACTTCTTCTTCCAGCTTGCGCGCAGTTGAGTTCTGTTGACAACTATGCGTCACTCAACACTCCATTGCTCTGATTGGTTGTAGGTTTATCCAATTGAGTGCAGAAACATTTTCTTTCCTGGTTCGGTTGAAACACGCCTTATTATCACAGCCCAATAGAGCAGTATCAGACTCATATTCTGACTAGAATCTGAGTATGACGACATCAGGCTATGTATAGATCTATGGCATTATATTCAGATTGTTGAAAGTTTGCAGTGATGAGCATTGTAGCCGATCATGTTGAGTGCATGAAAGCAGTGATCTCGTCATTGCAACACTATTTCTGCACAAATGCTTTCATCATAACTAACATTGATAAACTTGCGCTGTTTGATTGACAGCACCAGTGATTGTAAAGGAAGCGTTCTTTGATCGCTTTCTACATATAATTTAATCACAGTTTAAATAACAATGTGAAGTTGACCGTTTAGTCACTAGTTTGATTTACTGACACAAAGACAAATAACATCTGACTGTAAATTAATCATTACATATCAGAAATCACTGGTCACAGATTATTTTAATTAATACAGTTACTTACATGTAGTTGTGGCATTACTGTCGAGTCCATATTATAAATGTCTGTTTGCAAAGCCTGCGCTGAAATTGCAACTGATTAACCAAAAAATCCGCAGTGAAATGTACAAAATACAAATGCTCAACTGAGACATTCACATTGTTGAAAATAAATAGAATAACCACATTCCTAGCTTTAGGATCCTTTGGAAGGTAATGTTATTTTAAACCCAGTGATCCACTGATCACTCTTCTCTCCTCGTCATCTCACTAACACACCTGAGGGCAGGGCCAAAGTTGCAATGATGAATTAGGTGTTGATTTTCTTCTGCAGAGCTTTCTTCTTTCACCTATAGATAGGCACATTCCACAATGAGTCGTTCTCTGGGCTTGGTTACAATAACAGCTGTTTTTGGACTAACAAGGACGTTTTCAGTTCTGAAACTTACAGGAAATATAGTATTATAGTATGATGACCTCTTATATGCCAACATCTCAAGGAAAAATTTATTTTTCAGTTCATGACACCTTTAGCCATATTTCAAAGACAATAAAATAATTGTGAAATGACATGTAAAGATGTACTTACGTCCTAGAATGGGTAAACCCAGCCTGATCTGCCGGCGATTTGATTTCGCCATGCATCTCTGGAAACCTGCACATTCATTTCTACTGCTTCTGTTACACTTTTGCGGGAACCAATCACAGACTGGCTTATCCACTTGCCGTGCTTATTGGCGGGTTTAACATGAAGAAGAATAGAGAAGCAATGGGCCTTTGCCCATTGATCACGCCTCTTGTGGTCTGATTGGTTGAAGGACTATCCAATTGCAAACAGAGTGATTTCATTTATGCTCGTTTAACACTCCTCTTGTGCAGTAGAAAATACAGAGCAGACTCCTCCGACCAATGTTCAATGTTAAATTGAGCTTGGTCTGGTGATAGCTAGACAACTTACGTCCTACTTAAGAGGGCCAAAAGAACATTAAAGTTCAGCTAATAGCATTTAATATAAATTTAAACTATAATAAATTTTCATGCAATTCATTTAATTCAATTCACATTTATTTGTATAGTGCTTTTTACAATATAAATGTGGCCTTATCATACGCTCCGGTACAATGCAATGCCAGGCGTTGACTATTTTCTGCTAGTTTCAGCCCGACACAAGGAAGTTATCATTACCATATCCATTATCATATCACACAGGGACACGCAGCAGCACACAAACATTTTTAAATATTAAAAATAAAAGGAGAAAAGGAGAAAAGGTGCAAATTGCGCCATATAAATAGCAAATCCATCATGGTGCAAGCGCAACTGTTTTTTAAAGGGGGGGGGGGGGGGGGTGAAACACTTGTCAATCTTAAGTGCCTATAGAGTAGTATTGCATATCTCCGAAAAGTCTTTAGTTTGATTATATTTATAAAAGAAAGATATGCTGTACAGAGTCTTTACAGGCGGAGCTAAAGAATCACAAGCGTGCGCAGCTATTGCGTTTAGAGCGTCTAAAAGCTGTGACATCCTTAAACGTGGAATCAGATCTAGAGGCTGAAATTGAACAGGACAAGCAGCAACGATGACTACAGCAGGACGTCTCAATGGTATGTACTGTAACTGTAACTTATATACTTGCTTAGAGGCTTGTCATGCGTGAGTTTTGCAACATTTGTGTGTGTTTACTCGTGGTTTATGAGGACATCATTTGGTTTTTGGAATATTGTATGCGATTTAATGTTAGCAGTAGCAAGCGGAACACGTCAGACTTTTGCAAGTCAGACTAGTGCGTGTTTACATAGAAAAACAATGGAATAGTAGCGCATTTGAATGAACGAGTCGATAGCTAACAACACAAAGACATTTGAAGCAGTTTTACTCACCGCCTGCTTCCAACCTTAATCACTGGAACCGCATCTTTCAGCATTAGACGAGCTACAAATCCGGAGTTGAACTGGGGCTTGTTCATAAACCATCGTCGACGAAATTCGGGGAACAAACAAAAACACTTGCACAACTCCGTTGCTGCTCCGGAAAAACATGATCCGTCCACTGTACCATTAACACTGGTTTCTTTGGGAAGCTGTGCAGGGTTGTCTTGCCCTGACAACCAAAAACACACATCTTTGGTGACATTGATGATTTCGTGAAGTCCTGTGACTGCAGCGTGCAGCCGATGACTTCCATAAAGCCGAGCACACCACGTTAATGGGCGTGCATTTGCTCTCTCGCTCTAGTCGCGCACGTGACCTTCCAGGAGAAGAGCCCGTACGGCCCGTACAAGGATATTCTGCCCTCGTTGACGTCACTTTGGCCCATACTCGGAAAAAACTTTCCGAAAATTAAAGCTCTAGTGTAAAATTCTGCCAGGAAGATTCAATGTTATGTCACTTATTACATTCATACCTAACCAATCATTCTCAGAGTATAAAAGATGGTCGCTCACACATGTTTGAGTTCACAGATGCTGACGCCAACATTTACCTCCATCTTCCCCACCACCACCAGTATGGTCCTTGCCTATACCTCCCAGGGGGTCGGCTGTACCCTTCCTTCATTTCCAGGCAGGAAATGCAGTGTCCGTTACCCCCGAGATGGGAGCTACGGACGGGGCCTACGCCAAATAAACTCTAAATATAATACTTGCATTACAATTTAGAGTGATCTGTTATCAGAGGTGACTGTGTCCAAGTTATGTATTTCAGAAATGTACATATACAAATCATGCAGTTAGCTAATAATGTATTAATTTAAACAATGTATTAATTTAAGGCAGACACAGTGAGCTCATTGAACTAATGAATACATGTTGTTAAATGATTGAGATGATTAAAATGATTAAGATATATATAAAATTTAGGTGCATGTTGATTCATCCGAGGTCCTCGCAGGAGTTGAAGTCCTCTCGATTAATCTCTTCACAGGTGTTGGGGCATCTGAAGTCTTCATAGGAGGCTAGATCCAAACTGGAGCTGATGTACTCTAGTGGGCCTGAGATAAAACAGAAAAGCAAATGGAAAATAATTACCATAGTTGCTGTTCATAACATTAAGCAAAGATAATCATGTGCATTTAATCTGATATAAGGTTATGAGATGCATTATGTGAATGCTTGGCTAAAGAGATGCATCTTTAATCTAGATTGGTGATAAAATGGGAGAGTGAGTCTGAGCTCCGAACATTAAGGAAGGCTATTCCAGAGTTTGGGAGCCAAATATGAAAACACTCTCCCTTTGTGGACTTAGATATCCTAGGTACTACCAGAAGCCCAGAGTTTTGTGACCTTAAAGAGCATGATGGATTGTAGGGCAATAGAAGATTGGTTAAATACACAGGAGCTAAACCGTTTAGGGGCTTATAGGTCAGTAGCAATATTTTGTAGTTGATACAGAACCTAAGGCAACCAGTGCAGAGATGATAAAATTGGTGTTATATGATCATATTTTATTGACCTAGTAATTAAGTTTCCAAAATGTTTTAATTCAATTTGCACTTACTGTAAGTATATTCTTTTAAAGTATATTATTTCCATAATAAGTATGCTAAAGTGTACTTATTTTTCACAAAGGTTGGTTGGGGGGATCAGCCGTGAGCTCGAGATTAGACCATGACAAGAGCCCGATGGCCCTCTTATGGTGCAGCCGGGGGGCGGTAACCCTCTGTGATCCAGTTAAAACACAGCAGGGAGTCACAGTTACCCATCACCCCCTCTTATTCAGAGACGCTCCCGTAACCAATAAATGTCAACGTTTTTTATTCCATGCCACATGCTGCATTCGGCTCTGCTTCCATTAAGCGAGCTAGATCTGAACGATTTTTCTGCAGCAGTACACGTGTTTGGGCTCCATTGTGCTGGAGAGAATGACTCCATCTTCTTCTCTTTCTCGCTGCATCCCAATTTTCCTACTTATGTACTATGCCCTAAAAGTATGTACTCCTTTGGTGAAGGAAAAGTTGATACTTTTGAGTGTGTAGCAAAAGAGTAGGCTGACTTTGAGACATACTACCACTATATTGTGCTCTGTTGTAAAGTTACATACATTCTGTCACCATAAATCAGCCTGTCAATTCTCCTGTAACAGATAACACCTTCATATACACACTCCACATTTTATTTAATTAAATTAACACTACTTAAATAATTCTTACTTTATTGGAGAGAAAACAAGTACGTTGATCTGTGTGTCGTGGGTCTCTGAGATCTCTGCTCATGTTTTTTGCACGGTGTATTTAACAGTTAATGGACAAACGTATCTGTTTTGCTATTGTGCTATTTGTACCTTATATAAGTTGACAATAATGATGGAGATTAAATATAACACAGAAAGCATTAAATAATGATTAAATGAATCTCACGCACATCCACCATGTTTGTAGTTTTTTAAATTATGTTTGTAGTTCTGAACTGAATCCTTCCGAAAAGCGTAGTGGGTAATATTATCCATTAGCATGTATAAAGATCCACACTTAAAAAATATACCAGAAATAGTAGATCATCAGGGGCACTTTTTGGCAAACTTAATTAGCATGTGCTTTGGGATGCGCTTATTCCAATCTCACATACTGTTTAGGATAGATATGAATGTTAGGAGTCAAGGATTATCTCTGACTGTGTGTTAGCTTGGGAATTGTGCACTCTTAAAAAGCCAGACATACTTTTTGTTGTCCCTTGTGCTTTTTCCCTCCTCTCCATTTCCTGAGAACATTTTTCATGTGCATTTTGTTTTGCAATACTGACTTTATCCACCATTTAAAATGTGAAGCTTTGTAAATATTCATAAGCCTCATTCATAGACCTTAAAACAGGGGTGTCAAACTCCTGGAGGGCCAGAGCCCTGAAGAGTTTAGGGGCCGTTTATGTGACACAATTTTCAACTAAAACCTGAAAACTTTTGAATGTGTTTTGGCCATTCATTCACATGACAACAGTGTTTTGAGGGCCTGAAAACACAAACATTTGAAAACGTTTTTTAAAGTGCAAGGTTTTGAAAACAATACCGTTATTGTCTCCATGTAAACTACAAAAATGTAAATTTGTAAAAACAGTGACGTCATTACTTGACGTACATTACACAGTACTTGTTGTCTAGTGTATTACATGTTCAGTCTATTGGTGAAGTCGGCATTCGCCAACTACTGGCCTGACATGATTATACATAATTGTTTTTGTAATTTTCACGGATCTCTGTGAAGGGGATAATTTTTACAATGTTGTCGTTTGTACACGAAAAACGCAAAGGAAAAACTTGTCTGTTTTTAGTACATCGTTGTTGTGTAAATATACCGTAAATGAGAGATAAAACAAGGAGCAGGTGTGTGAAAATTAGATTTATAACCATAGTAACAACTGAACAGGGACTAAACAAGCAAAGAAACTAAACACAAAGAGCGGCCCCACTTTATATTAGGTGGCCTTAACTACTATGTACTTACATCAAAAAATAAGTACAATGTACTTACTGTGTTCATATTGTATTTCAAAACACCTTTGCTGATATTGAGGTGGGATACGGGTAGGGTTAGGGACAGGTGTGGTGGTATGGGTAAGTTTAAGGGTAGGGTTAGGTGTAAGGGAAGTGTCAACAGTGTAATTACAAATGTAATTACAGAAATTAATTACAGATGTAATTACATGAAGGTATTTTAAAAAATGTAAGTACAATGTAAAAACATGTATGTAAACAATAAGTGCAATGTATTAAATTATTAGTACATAGTCGTTAAGGCCACCTAATATAAAGTGGGTTTCAAAGAGCCAATCTAAACAGCCAAAATGTAACAATATATACACTATGGACAAAAGTATTAACCCAGCAAGCAATCACAGTCATTTCACCATCTCGGTTAACTATAGAACCGATATAGTCTTGGTTTGAGTAACCCACTTCTAGCCAAAATAACCTTGAATTTGGTTACATGTCTTTTTTGACAAAATATTAAACTTATTAAATAACTTGTGAGATGTATGATATTCAATCATGTAAGCAAAGTAAAAACTAGCCGCGTTTCCATTACCCTTCAAATTGCGCCAATTGAAATTGAAAATTGAAAATACGCCCAATAGAAATCAAGCATAGCGTCAGTTCTGGCAGGTCACGTTAGTCAACTCGCATCAGCTGTACGTCACCTGATCATGTCTACATATAGGGTTACGACGCCTATCACCAGATACATATATATAGCTCCTCAGTACTATCAGCTTCTATTGCGTTTCTCCCGAGCTAATTTACCCTCCTCCACCCCCAGCTCCTCCTCTTGTCAGTCAGGATTTGGTATTCTGATTTCCCTTGAATCAGACTAAATTCCTGAATACTTTGTACATTTAAACATTAATGATATCTGCAATACATTATGTTGGTTCCGGTCTGTTTACCCCGAGGGGGTTTATTGCTGCTCTCCCTGCTCTTATCCATGCTAGGCTGCATGGATGTGCAGGGAGTTCTTGCCCAGAACAGAACCATACCGGCAATCCAAACTATATGCTAATAGTATATGCTATATGCTAATGTATGCTAATGTATTAATCATCTTTGACGATAGTGGTCCCGACAGAAACGCGTCAATTTAGCAAAAACTCACATATATATCGCAAAAAGGTTTTTACGCTCGCATGAGGTGGTTTTTCAGGCAATTCAAAAAAGGACATTTTCGCAAAACTGCAATGGAAACAATTTTTCCGCATTTACAGGTCACCTGTCATACGTAAAAGTCCAGCATTCTTTACAGATGACGCGGTATGTGTGGACAGAAGACAAGACAGAGTTCTTTATTAAACTCATAAAAGACAATGGAATTGCAGGAATACTGGATTCTAAACAACAAAGAAATGCCACAAAGGATCATGAAGACCTTGAAGCAGGTATTAGGGAGAAACACCCAGAAACACTTCATACGAAACACTCAAGTGTAAGGGGCTTTCCTTGCCATTAATACTTGGATAACACACCTATGTCTCCTTCCATTAAAAAGAATGGCTAGTGCGGTGGATGGGATATACATAAACCTACCAACATAGGTGGCATAATTTATGGAATGACTTATAACGAGAGGAAAAGTTTTTAGTCACATAACATCGGTTTATGGAAACTCGTCATTTCACAATATTTTTTTATCGATATTTAGAAAATATCGCAAACGTTTTGCGTAAATCTGTAAAGGAAGCGCGGCTAGTGATTACAAGGTGTTTAATTTCTTTGACATTTTCATGTTCTAGATGACTAGTCTATTCTTGAGCTATGGTAAGACGTCTATTAAATTTTCACTGACAGCCTACATTTTTAGACCCATTGCCACAGGTATATAAAATCAAAGACTTAGCCATGAAGTCTGCATTTTATAAACATTTGTGGAAAAAAATGGGTCGTTCTAAAGAGCTCATTAAATTCAAGTGTGGTACTGTAATAAGATTCCAATTTTGCAATAAGTTAGTTTGTGAAATTCCATCCCTGCTAGATATTCCACTGTCAGCTATAAGGTGTTTAACTGGAAAGTGGAAGCATTTAGGAACAGCATTATTTCAGCCACGAAGTGGAAGACCACGTAAAGTCACGGGGTCACTGAGTGCTAAGGCAAGGTGTGTAAAATCCACCAACGCTCTGCTGATTATAGCTGAAGACTTCCAAATGTCCACTGGCATTAATATCAGTACAAAAAATTGTGTGGCGGGAGCTTCATGGAATGGGTTTCCATGACCGAGCAGCTGCATGCAAGCGTCATCACCAAGTTTAATGCCAAGCGTTGTAGGTGTAAGGTGTAAAGCACATCGCCACTGGAATCTGTAGCAGTGGAAACATGTTCTGTGGAGTGACAAATTACGCTTCTCTGTTTGGCAGTCTGATGGGTGAGTCTGTGTTACCTGAATGTTACCTGCCTGACTGCATTGTGCACAGGGCACAAAGCGAGATCTATAAAGACATGGTTGGATGAGTCTGGTGTGGAAGAACTTGACTGGTCCACACAAAGCCCTGACCTCAACCCAATAGAACACCTATGGATGAACTGGAATTGAGATTGCGAGAAAGGTCTTCTTGTCCAACATCAGTTCCTGACCTCATAAATGTTCTAATTCCCACATAAACACTCCAAAATCTTGTGGAAAGACTTCCCAGAAGAGTGGAAGCAGTTATAGCTGCAAAGGGGGGAACAACTCCATATATATGTATATGTATATCATAATGTGAAATGGTCAGGGGTCCCAATATTTTTGTCCATATAGTGTATATACAGTCTCGCTCAAAAGTTTACACACCCCTTGCAGAATCTGTGCAAATAATTTTAACAAAATAAGAGGGATCATACAAAAATGCATGTTATTTTTTTATTTAGTACGGTCCTGAATAAGATATTTTACATAAAATATGTTTACATATAGTCCACAATACAAAAAAAGCTGCATTTATAACAATGACCCTGTTTAAAAGTTTATGTACGCTTGATTATGGCTGTGTGTCATTACCTGGATGATCCCCGGCTGTTTTGTGATGGTTGTTTATGAATACCTTGTTTGTTCTGAGCAGTTAAACTGCCCAATGTTATTCAGAAAAATCCTCCAGGTCCTGCACATTCTTCCGTTTTCCAACATCTTTTGCATATTTGAACCCTTTCCAGCAGTGACTGTATGATTTTGAGATCCACATTTTCACATTGAGGACAACTGAGGGACTACTAAACACAACTATTAAAAAAAGGTTCAAACATTCACTGATGCTCCAGAAGGAAACATGATGCATTAAGAGTCAGGGGTGAAAACTTTTGAACAGGATGAAGATCGGATGAAGACTTTTCTTATTTTGTTTAATATCACATTTTTTTTTATTTTAGTACTGCCCTTCGGAAATCAAACGAAGATACTTCCATGTTTCCCGGAAGACAAATTAAGTACAATTTGCTTTATCTTCAAATTCAAAAAGTTTTCACCCCCCGGCTCTTAATGCATTGTGTTCTCAAAATCATACAGTCACTGCTGGAAAGTGTTCAAATATGCAGAAGATACTGGAAACCTGAAGAATTTGCAGGATCTGGAGGATGCATTTTAAGGCTTTTACCTGTGGACTAACGGCCCCATTGCAACAAGCCAAACCTTGACCCCTTCGCTGAAAGCATAATCATCTTTTCCTAAATATTTTATAAACAAATGCACTGTGAGGCATGTATAGGATGTATTGAATGATTTGTGTGTTTTCCAATTCTGTGGAAATCTGTTGCACTCGTGGAGTTCAGCGTGTGATGATTCCATGTGGGCCATATGAGAAGAGGGCTAGTCTGTTATGTTGACTAGTAAACTCAGCCCTCATGATGGCAGCAGGTCTTTAGAAATGCTGTTACAGGGGAAGGGGGCTCAGATGGGTCAGCGAAGGGGGGGAAAGCCGCCTAAAGAGCTATATGAGGAGTAGGGAGAGGGAGATGAGTGGGTCAGTAGCTGAGCTCATGGGCACTAATTTAGACATCTTCTTTAGCTGTTCATTTGATGTTTATTAATCTGCTGGCAGCAGTCTTTATATTAACCTAATTAACAGCCACTGTTAAGGGCCAGGAGTCTTCTGTAAATCCTAACAAGTGCATTTTGATGTTTTCTTAGGTTGGAAATTATAATTTATTCTATTAAACATGTTAATATTAAAACACTAACCATTAAAACATTAATAATAATACGTGTATTGGTTGGTTGGTAAGTTGGTTAGTTAGTGTTTGCTGTACGTTAAATGATAGAGTAACCAGTTTTTTTTTTTAAGTCGTACACTCTCTTGTGCAACAATTTGGCAACACTTTATTTCAATGGTTCCCTTCAGACATTCTACAAACTAGTACTAGTAACTCTCATTAGTATTAGTAGACTGTCTGCTTAATATCTGCTAACTCTTTATTTTGATGCTTCCCCAACAGGCATTCTGCTGAATGTAATTTTTTTTGGTTTTGTATGGTTTTGCCAACAGTCAACTACAGTTTACTAATACTGCTAGTTGACATGTAGTTGCAAAGTTATTTTATATTTAGTAGAATGTTTAAAGTGAACCATCGAAAGAAAATGTAATGACATTTTTTGGGGTCAAACATTTAATCTCGGGATTTCGATCTTTCTACTGATGTACACTTTGTCAAGATTCAATAAATACTTTTTTAAAATGTATTTTATGTATTACTACTCCAAGATACCAATATGCACCTTTTAGGGGTACTTTTATTTTTATTTTTACAACACTTCCCTATTGACAAACTGTTGTACCTCTTTAGGTACATTCTGATATGTCATTTTGACTCCCTTTTAGGTCCTGGTGGACGCTTTACATATAAATCTTTCTTTATCAATACATAGTCGGTCTTTCTCAGACTCATTATTAGTTTGCATGGAATACTTGTACTAATAGCAACATTTCCAACCTCCCGTAGTAGAATTTCACTCTCGGAAGACCATTGTATGTGCTCAAAGATTACAATTCAGGATTTATGGCAGGCCCTCAATCCCCGTGAAATCCACAGGGATACAAAGGGATCATGTGGAATCAGTGGACAAAGTTTATGTAGCTGCCCACCTCTTGGCCTTTGGCTCTTGATCCTCTGTGGAGCTTGTGCTGGTTTGAGGCTTCCACTGCTTAATTAAACAGAGTGGACCATGTTGCCGAAAGCTGTAGCATGAGAAAACGCAGCCACTGGATCAACAAGATGTCGTTTCCCAAAGAATTGCTTTTGTGTGCTCTGCCAAAACCTCAGAGTATAAATGGTTTCGGATATGGAAAGATGCACACGTTGTGGTCACGTTTTGGTAAAGCTTTACTTTAGTTTCAACTAGTAGATTAAAAACAGATCACACCATTGCTCATTGAATGAAAAGACATGTCTTTATTCAATGAAATGTTGGGTGTTGCTCATCCTCTTGCAGAATGGCAATCATAATCATAATTATTAGGCCACTCTCTAATCACCGTAATTATAATCTGCCGTAATTATACAGCTACAGATTGTGACAACACAATGGAACCAGGAAAAATTTCGATTACTATAAACACATACTCTAATTATTATCCAAATAAATGAAATCAAGAACACTGATTATGGTGTCAGGAGGCTTTTCATGGCTCAGCCTAAATGCAGATGTCTCAATCGGATCGCCACTCTGCCATGATGTTTTCCTAGACACACTACTGCAATTACAACACCTCAGCTGCTTTTATTGTTGTCATGTACACAAAGTGTAGATGGAGAGGTGTGATATGTTCAGTGGTGGACCACTGAAGGGTAATTGTTACCTGTATGTGATCTGGAAAAATCCTGGTCCCTGATAAACAAGCAGTTGTAAGGAGTGCAGGGTCATTAAGTTCAGGCACATCATGACAAATTCAGTTGTTCTTTGAACATGTCCAATGTGGTAAAATGTGTGCGCTGCTCCTCCACACAGAGCACATGTAAACTGATGCCTTTGGCGGAAAAACAGCTGCCTTAAAAATTCCCTGTTCAACACATTACATTTTTCCACAGTGTCTTGTTGGTAGGAAAGGTTTTTGTCCTGGTGAAACACTAAAACGGCATTTTTATTTTTCACTTTGTAAACAGAAAGGCTCTTTACTGCATTGTGTTTCCTTCTGGAGCATCAGTGAATGTTTGAACATTTTTAATAGTTTTGTTTGAGTCCCTCAGTTGTCCTCAGTGTGAAATAATCTCAAAATCGTACATTCACTGCTGGAAAGGGTTCAAATATGCAAAGTATGCTGGAAAACTGAAGAATTTGCAGGACATCATATAAATCATAACATAACAAAATCGTACTTGTAAGGATATGTGTACCACAAAAAAAAAAAAAAAAAAAAAAAAAAAAAAGGTTGTACTTATTTGGCGTTTTGGTGTACTGAAAAATTATCTAATGTCCGTTTTTCTTTTCTCTGTCATTTTTTCTGACCAACAACACAAAGCGATAGTAGTTTAAATACGATTAAGGTTCACCACGCAGTCATATTATAATTATTAAATTATCTTGCGTCCTCCACATAGTATTTTATACTATGATATTCAGATATTTAGATATTCAACTGCAGCAAGCCCTCTGATCTGCCACTTATTATCATATTGAGCAAAACCCTACACAGATCTGACTGAACTTACGGTTTAGAATTAGCCAATTTTTAGAATTTAGGGGCGGGTTGCTTGAATTTTGGGTTCATTAGCCTATTATTCATAATGAAAAACACAACAACAAAACACTGTACAATGACACACTCCCTTAAATAGGCGCTTTTACACTTTGAAACCAAATCTTCGATAATCTTGTCTGTCAGCTGTTTGCTCGTTCGGCTCGTGCTGTATTGAGCAGATACGTTCAGTTTTTAATTGTTTTGTCAGTTCTCTAACTGAACTAAATGATTTTATTACTGTACAGCGGAGCGGAGCGGTGCGGCGGTGGGCAAGGGATGTTAACAGTGTTTTGCCTAATCTGTATTAAAGAGAAAAGAATCACTTCATCTGACGTTTAAAGTGAATAAAATAGCCATGACAGCTACTTACTGGTGTTTCACAACTGCTGTCTGAAGAGCCTTGTTCTCTCCCCAAACTTGTGTGGTAGTTTTTCTACGGTCTATGGGTAACGCTAGTTGAGGTGCACGGTGGATCAAACCAATGTGAGGCAAGGGGGGAGGGGGGACTCAAAATGTTTCTAAACTTAAAACGCATTTTTTGTCCCGTTTGCGTTTGTATTGTTTTACTACTTACACATTTATTTTAAGTATGTATTGTTATATTATTTACAATACTCAGCATGGTTTTTAGGGGGGGACAGACCTCAGATTTGGGGGGTCCTGTCCCCCCTGTCCCCCCCCGCGATTTACGCCACTGTACAGGGGTGCTAAGCACCCCCAAATGCAAGCAAAAACACCCTCAGTTGATACTGTAATAATATTGGCCAAATAAGATTTGCAAATTTGTGTCCGAGCTCTGGAGAGCGTCAAATGCATCTATTTACAGCGTGTTTTTGCAGCAGTGAGTAATGTAGCCAATCACAGATATATATTGTTGATCTCTTGAACGCGATCAGAATCTCAGAGTTTTTAGGCTATTCAGTGCTGAATTAACTCAGGCTCGCGAAACCTCTCATTAACAAACAAAGTCAAGACACGATGTAAGTAAGAGATTTATTGTTGACAACTTTTTTACAATGGAACTTTGTGAGATCACGATGAACTGACAAAGCAACAGCATTTTAGTGATAGTAGCGATCTTGGCTCACTTTTGAGGCTACAGTCTATAACATTCATTGAATAAAACTATTGTTGCTAAAAGGACCGATGGCCAATTGCATGCTGCAAAGGTTCGGAATTGACATCTAAATATAAATGCCACTTTGCACGAGACAGGAATATCCTCCTGAGACCCAGATTAGAGGTTTTGCCTCTGTAGAGGACATTATATTTTAGCGAATTTCTCTGACAACATACACAGTTTTAAGTCTAGATATTCTTATTAAAATATTAATACACGTCTTTTTACTTTACATATTGTCCCAAAACACATTAATATGCAAATGAGATACAGTGTATAGATGCATTGCATAGAATGTGAATGGCATTTATGGCCATGTTTACACACATATTGCATAAAGTAAAATGGTATATCAAATTATTCTGTATCTTTCATAAAATTGAGAATTATCTTTATACAAAGTTTGGATAAAAACAAATCCCATTGTTTGTCTATTCATGTCTTTTAATTTTCTCAATGAATGGGGAGGATATGGCATATAACATAGGCATTTTTTATGCTCAAAACAATGTAATGATAGAGTAATAGACAATTTGTAGCAAAATATTTTTGAAATTCCAATTATTGGTAAAAGTGATGACTGGTGGAGCCGTTACTTAGCCTATCTGCACTTCACTAGAGCACCCTCATTAATTTCAGAAGCTCCCTCAGTGATTTGATTCTGTAACCGGTAAATATCTTTTGATATATTGCATGCTCAAATATTCATTCAACAAAATATTCTATGGGCCATTACATTTTTGTGAAAATGATTAAAAACCCTGGTGGTGGCTGGAAACTTTTTTAAAAATTGCTGGAGGGGAAAGAGATAAGTGTAAGGTTAGATCTATTATACTTATTCACCGTATATAGTAATGAAACTTACTGTTAACCAATTAAGTTTTTACTGTAGTAGTCTTTTACCCAGTGTATTAATGGCATGACAGATGACAAACCTGCACAGTACAGACTTTACACAAGGCTTATTCCTAATTTAAACCTTCAGCTGCTCTGAGCCCTCACTTACAGTCCACAGTCAGTGAGTGTGGATGTTGAGATATCTCTTATTCCACAATGCGTATCATACAGTATGCTGTGGGCCTTTACAGAGAGAGAAGGTGAGAGAGAGAGAGAGATAGAGAGAGAGAGAGTGAAGGACATGTGAGGGAAAGGTTTTGGGGAGCCAGCACCTGGTCGGTGAAGTGGAGCAAGCAGTAGAGAGCAGTGAGCTCTGGGAAACAGATCACTACCTCGGAAAAGGAAGGTAATGCTGATGTGAACACGCTCACCTGGGGACGACATAAATCACTGATCGGCCAGAGGAGCAGACAGCAGCTGAATACACAGGAAGAGATAGAGAGGAAAATGAAGGGAGATGATAAGAACAAAAAGAGAGAACTACAGGGAGTAAGAAAGGGTCATTGTGAAAGAAAGAAAGAAAGAAAGAAAGAAAGATGAAACTGAATTAGTGTCAGCTTTGTCTCAGATGCCTGTCCTTAGGATAAATGAAAATAGAGGACAGCTGGTGAATTAATGTTTAATGTTGTGTGTGTTACCATGATGGTGTTTAGTATTTGTGTGAATTACACTGTGCACTTTTTATATAATAGTAGGATACAACGCGGCTAAAGGCTCCACGAAGTAAAGGCTCCTTTGATTTTATTTCCCTCCAAACCACTAGATGGCACAAAAACTTGCTGCAGCACTTTCCAAAACATTCGCTTTTCAAGATGCACATGGAAATTTGGCTGATCCTTGTAGTGCAGGGGTCTTCAACGTTTTTCAGGGCAAGGACCCCTTAGGTGATAGAGACATGGAGCAGGGACCCCCGATACAAAATGTGTCAAACAGAGCATATTTTATATACTTGAACGCTTACATATTAGCATATTGCCTGCATATTTCACAACTGCTCAGTTACTGGGATTTTCACGCACAACCATTTCTAGGGTTTACAAAGAATGGTGTGAAAAGGGAAAAACATCCAGTATGCGGCAGTCCTGTGGGCGAAAATGCCTTGTTGATGCTAGAGGTCAGAGGAGAATGGGCAGACTGATTCAAGCTGATAGAAGAGCAACTTTGACTGAAAAACCACTCGTTACAACCGAGGTATGCAGCAAAGCATTTGTGAAGCCACAACACGCACAACCTTGAGGCGGATGGGCTACAACAGCAGAAGACCCCACCGGGCACCACTCATCTCCACTACAAATAGGAAAAAGAGGCTACAATTTGCACAAGCTCACCAAAATTGGACAGCTGAAGACTGGAAAAATGTTGCCTGGTCCGATAAGTCTCGATTTCTGTTGAGCCATTCAGATGGTAGTCAGAATTTGGCGCAAACAGAATGAGAACATGGATCCATCATGCCTTGTTACCACTGTGTAGGCTGGTGGAGGTGGTGTAATGGTGTGGGGGATGTTTTCTTGGCACACTTTAGGCCCCTTAGTGCCAATTGGGCATTGTTTAAATGCCACGGCCTACCTGAGCATTGTTTCTGACCATGTCCATCCCTTTATGACCACCATGTACCCATCCTCTGATGGCTACTTCCAGCAGGATAATGCACCATGTCACAAAGCTCGAATCATTTCAAATTGGTTTCTTGAACATGACAAGTTCACTGTACTAAAATGGCCCCCACAGTCACCAGATCTCAACCCAATAGAGCATCTTTGGGATGTGGTGGAACGGGAGCTTCGTGCCCTGGATGTGCATCCCACAAATCTCCATCAACTGCAAGATGCTATCCTATCAATATGGGCCAACATTTCTAAAGAATGCTTTCAGCACCTTGTTGAATCAATGCCACGTAGAATTAAGCTACAGTATGAACACAAAGGGTTCTGAGACCACATTCTGACTAAGGGTGTTTTCACACATGGGTCCTCTTTAAAAGAACCGAACTCAGACTCATTTAAGTGGACCAAAAGGTGAACCAAGTGAAAAAGGACACAGTTCTCTTCACGTTCACACTGTCCCTGTACCTGAAAGAGGACTCAGATCCTTTTTTGGTCCACTTTGTTCATACTGTTGCTTTTTGGATCTAGTCCAGTTCAGTGTTTGATGGCTGACCCTATGGCCTTCAACATTTGATCCCATTCACTTACATTGTTTGTGCCTCAGTAACCAAGATATTTATTTGTAAAAAAAATAAATAAAAAACTTTAATGACATTGCTACAAATGAATTGAGTATCTTTTTACAAATGTTTTTTTAGTTTTTTTTTGCAATACTACATATTCTTGCACTAGCTATATCACACATACACCTTTGTAAATAACATTTTGAATTGTTTTCCTTGAATCATGTTTATTTTATTGCAGAAGGCAATGACATCAGCATACAACAAATAAACATTACAATAAAATAATAAAGAAAGATGCAAATAAACTGCTTTAAAATTTCCAGGTAAAGTAGGTATGCCTAAAAACAGCATTCAAGTAAGAAATCGAAATGGAAAACTGCAAAGGTTAGTAATGCAGATGTTTACATTCACTTAAAACAAAACCACCTGTTTATGTGAAACTTGTGTGTTTTTGACACTTTAAAATAAATGCAATAAGACGCTAAAGATTCCATTTAGTACACGCGAATCATGCGAACCGCGATCAGACCCCCTGAAAAGGACCAAGTGTGAAAACACACTAAAGTGGACCAAAAAAGGATCTGAGTCCTCTTTCAGGTACAGGGACAGTGTGAATGGGAAGAGAACTGGATCCTTTTTCACTTGGTTCACCTCTTGGTCCACTTAAAGGAGTCTGAGTTTGGTTCTTTTAAAGAGGACATGAAAACACCCTAATCATACAATATATTATGTTAAGACAGTAGATCAGAAATATGCACATTATTGTTGTTGCACCACTGTCTGCATATTACTTGCCATTGTTAAAATTAATCACAATTCATTAGTTGTTTGCAGTTGTGGTAAATTAATTTAATTAATTTGCAGAGTCATACATTTATTTTACTTATCAGATGGACAGTTTCAGATTTAAATTTAAAGTAAAATTTAAATTTTACTGTGAGATGGACAATTAAGAATCAAATCCCTATATATATTGATAGGAATGTTTATAAAAAAAAAAAAAGTAATCTATGATTCTGTATTTACATTGCATATCTATTTTGATACACCATATTGCAATTTCGAGAGTGAATCACGCATTTACATGTAGATGTCCCTTCCAAAACTTTGCAGCGTGTAATTTGGCGTCGTTCCTCTTAGCAGCATGAATTTTTTTTTTTTTTATATTCAATGGATTATATCTATAACCTCAAAAGCACAAAAGAGAGTTAACTTTACCATCACAATTAAGCTGTCACTCATCTCAGTTCGCGATCTCACATCGTTCCATCAAAATTAGTAAAGTTGTCTACACTTTTGGGTGAACTATCCCTTTAACTTAGATGCTATAAAACATTTTTTAGTATTTTAAATACTTATTTAAGTATTTGTATCAATGCTTTATGTGTCACTGACTGAAAAAGATGATGAGAACAGATTCCAATAAGCAATATACTTTATTAACCCAAAAGGCTCAGGTGCAGACAGCAGGAATAAGTGCGCGTGTACCGTAAGACAAACGCGAACATCGACAGACAACTAAGGACTGAACACAGAGGAACTAAATACACAGAGGTGACAAACTAAATGACGTGCAGCTGTGGTGGAGGATTAGTGTCCATGGGAACAGATGGGTGGCGGGAAACTCAAACAAAGGAATACAGGAACTGAAGAATTACAAACTAAAAGTCCAAGAACAAAACTAAACAGAACAGGATGTTGACAGTGTGCCTTTTGTCCCATGCTGTTGAGCTTTTTCCCTGTGTGTGGTAAAAGGCCCACATTTATTCGATTTTTAAACAAAATAAACCACTTTTATGATTTATTTTCACACAAAATCTGTTGCTCCATTTTCTGCAATCATACACTATGGGAATAGTGAAAAGCTAAGTTTTTTTTAAAGGTGTGTCTTTAGCCCCAATATACCCTATTTTTCTTCTGAGCATGTGGAAAAGCTGATTGGGATTCATCATGTGATTTTCTCATCACTATTTGTTGTTGGTGGTTGTCAGTGTAATACAAGGATTCTCAATTGCTCACTGTAGCATAATACTCTGAAACATTATTTGTTGTGTATTGTATACTATTTCACACATTATTCCTAAAAAAAATAGTAGGCACTAGGCAGTATGCACTGTGTACTGGACAGTAAGCAGTAAGTTAGCCATTCCAAGCACAGCCAATGTTTTCGACTGACAGTGGGGCGGGGTTTGGGGAGGCCCTAGCCCTGGAGTAAATACAACAATATGCACACTGTCAGTAAATGGAAAAAAAAAAACTTAGGACACCCTATTGAATTCCATAGTTCCCTTTCGAAAGGGAACTCGCACTGCGTCAGCTTCGACGCTACGGGGAACGCCTCCAGCGTGACTGGTGCCTGACATCACATCGAATCACGTCAATCCTATTGACCGGCGACAGCCTATGATGTCATCAAGGTGCGACCAGGAAGTATATAAGGGAGCCTTGCCAACATGACAGTATCTTTTCGTCTTCACTGTCTGGGAGAAGAGCATGCACGAGAGGTTGTGAAAGTATTTGTGAGCGTTGTCCTCTGGAAACGCTCCGTTCTCGGCAGGACCTCTTCTCGAGGGGAGAGGTTTCAGCATCTGGGAACGGCCACGCTCGAGCTGAGGCTGAGCGGCGTCTAAATACCAAAAGCGCTTCCCAGATGGATCTGGCTCGTCGCCTGGAGACAGTTATGGTTCTTGAGGACGATCCAGATCGCGAGAGGCGGACCTCGGAGGAAGGAGCTGGATTTATGTTCCTCCTCCTCGTCTGCTGCTCTTCCACTCGAGCAGAGGATGGGTGAGTCAGTTAAAAATGCTGAAGCTTTTCAACCCATCCTGTCCTATGTACGGGGAGTTGCTGGAAGTCATGGAACGCGCTGCGGGTAGACTGCAGCTGCCTTTGCGGCGCGTGAGGAGAAAGGCTGAGCGTCCAAACAGTTTGGACGATCGGTTTCTCTCCGCCCATGACCTCCCAACTCCTGGGAGTCTTCCATTCCTTCCAGATCTCCATCAGCAGATCTCGAGGGGATGGAAGAAGCCATACTCAGCCACGCATCTGTCGACATCGGCGAGCTAAAATTTAGCTGATGTCAAGGGACTGCCTGGCTGGGTGTGTGTCCTGCAGACGAGGTGGTGCAGGAGACAGCGACTTCGCCAGTGGTCGTGGGGTGAAACTAAGCGTCTTTTCGCCAGTGGCGATTAGACTTTATCCACTGTTTCTGCCTTTCAGAGCTCGGTGGCCACCATTTGCTGGCGGCCCCCGGCCGTTTCCTGAAGGATGGTACGGCCGGTGGATTTCACATTTCTGTGATATTGTTCCCTTGCTTTATGTCTCTGCTTCACCTCCTTTTAGGGCCCAGGTCGAGCTGAACATCGGGTGAACCTTCTGTTAATGTGGTTCTGGGGATGCTCCCCTGAGGCCCGAACATTGCCGACGGCTGACGCCCTCGCGTTTACGGTGGACCGCTGCATGAAAGTATGACAGCCGCCCCGATGCAGGTGACGTAAGTTGTACTCCCCTTGCTTTAGGGGGTCTTTGTTTAAGCACTTCCCCTGAGTACACTGCTGTTGGCAATGTGATTAGGTCCATGTTTGTAGGCACTGCCCGAGAGACTGCACCGTCCTGGGGGTCCTAGGACACGGCGAAACAGGTTGTCCCTAGCTGCCTCTGGGATGGAGCCAGCCCCAGGTGCGGGCATGGGAGCCAGCTGGCTGTGAGCGGCCAGCTGGGACGGTCTGGGCAGTAGGACTTCAAGACAGGTAGTAGGACGTTAACCGGCCTCCTTGCAGGAAAGTCCCGACACCGTGGCCCACGAGTGGGCCTCAGAGGCTCTTCTCCACTGGTGTCGACGTCAGCAGTGACCCGTCATTAGCCCTGGGGATGAGTCCCCAGGTGTTAACTGGATTTCCAGGCCTTCGTCAGCAGCAGACAGCTGCCGTCAGCCCAGGTAGCAGCAGCCAGCCTTCTTAGAAAAGTCACGGCAGGATCCTTGGAATCTACAGACCCCCTATTCGGGGGGGGGGGGGGGGGGGGGGGGGTAGGTCCCGCCAGGCCTCCCTGAGGGGTAGGCTCCCGGTCTGGGTTACCTTCGTTCAGGAGTTAGGCCACGTTTGGCCTCCCTGAGAGGCGCTGCCTGGTCTCCCCCGAGGGGGCACCATAGGCAATAAGTTCCTCGACGGCTGGTACGAGCTGCTAAATAGGTGGTAGGCCCTACCGGGACTCCCTATGGGCCTGCTGTGGGGTAAGCAGGCCCACTCGACCTCCTCTGCGGATGGCATTCCTGGGCCCCAGTCACTGGATGGCTAGCATGAGTGCTAGTAGGTGAGCGTGAAGTGCTACGAGTAGCACGTTCGGCTATCAGGTTGTTAGGCATTGTGGCCTCCCTGAAGGCAAGCTCCCGGTTCCCAGTCGCTGTGGTGATGAGCGTGAAGTGCTACGAGTAGCACATTCTGCTATCAGTTGGTAGGCACGTTGCCTCCCTGAAAGCGAGCTCCCGATTCTCAGGCGCTGAGACGACTAGCGAAGCGCCACGGACGGCATGTTCTGCTACCAGGTGGAGGCATTGCGCCTCCCTGGAATCGTTCCCTGGTCCCCAGTTTCGGTAACGGCGCATAGCATGGGCTGCTATCAGAAAGACAAAGCTGCACGGGTTTCCCTGAGGGGATTCGCTTGGAGTGAGCGTGAAGTGCCGTGAGCGGCACGTTCTGCTGTCAGATGGTAGGTATAGTACCTCCATGAAAGCAAGCTCCCGGTCCCCAGCCGCTGTGGTGAGCATGAAGTGCTATGAGTAGCACGTTCAGCTAGGCTGTGAGTGCCCGATGTCTGATGCGCAAGCAGTCTATACAGGTTACCAGGTGGAGGCCCCTCTCGGCCTCCCTGGGGGACGAGTTCCCCAGGCGGGAACACACAACTGGTTTTATGCTGACAGCTAGTGGCCACCCGCTATCAGGCACCGGTCTCTGGCCGTTTGCGAGACCTGAAGGCGGTGTCCTTACCCTAGCATGACGAGATGTCGCTGCTGCTATGCGGTCCTCACAGGAGGGGACCTTCATAGTCTGCCTACGACATGGTTACCTACCGGGCAGGTTTATGAGCTCCTCTCAAACCGAGGGTCTGCTATGAGCTTACAGCCGCCTGGCGCTGATTCGTTGGTGGTAGGTCCCGCGGGGCCTTCCCGATACGATCAGCCTGAAAGGCCTTTGGCCTCCTAAGCACGTTTTAAAGTAAGTGCTTGGTAGATCCGAGGATCGAGAGGCCTGACTCCCCTCGCTAGCAAGGGTTTGAAAGCGCTTCGCTGAGTGCTGCTCTCCGGGATTACCTGTCTCTGAGGTTCGGCTAGTCGGTGACACTGCCTTTCTTGCAGCACCCTAGCGGGATGTCTCTTCGGAGGCGAGTACCAGAGGCTCTGTACTGTACAGACAGGGTTGACTGTATTACGTGTCCCATAGCAGACTGGGTCACCTTGTCAGGTCTTCCTGGTGGCATTCGGTGAGAACCTCCCGAATAGTGACTGGCATGGGTTCCCTCGGGTTCCCTTTGCCACGTTCCCTTAAAGGAACCCCTTCTAAGTAGCGAATGGGTTGGTTCCAGGCCTTCGAGCAAGGCCTGGGAAGGACCTCATGTGTGTGAAGGTTTCCTTCTCAGGCGATAGCTTGGGCTATGACCGTAGGGAGCGCTGTCACTGACAGCCTAATGTGACCAGAAGGGGAGTGGTTCAGGCATTTCAGTAGAATTTTCTTTTCTTGACAGTTGTCACTGCCAGTGGGCATGCACTCCCGTCGGCATGGCGGCGTGCGTATATCGTTCCCCGTAGCGTCGAAGCTGACGCAGTGCGAGTTCCCTTTCGAAAGGTAATGTCTCAGGTTACAAATGTAACCTTTGTTCCCTGAGAACAGGGAACGAGACACTGCGTCGCTTTGCCATGCCGCAGGGCCTGCCTGCCGAAAACAGTCCCTTCAGACGATTAGATACTGTCATGTTGGCAAGGCTCCCTTATATACTTCCTGGTCGCACCTTGATGACATCATAGGCTGTCGCCGGTCAATAGGATTGACGTGATTCAATGTGATTTCAGGCACCAGTCACGCTGGAGGCGTTCCCCGTAGCGTCGAAGCTGACGCAGTGTCTCGTTCCCTGTTCTCAGGGAACAAAGGTTACATTTGTAACCTGAGACGTTTTTTTCTGTAACGGGGCATAATTAAGGTCCTTGGCAGGTCTTAATTTGGAAAATAAAACCTCAGATGAACAACAACACATGACATATCACACCGTGCCATTATTTGTTTAGCAAAAATAAAGCCAAAATGGAAAAGCCATGGGTGACAAAGTTAGGACACCCTTACTGTTAACACAAATTAAGAGGGTAAGTAACGGTCAGGCACTGGCTTTGATGAACTGATCATTAGCAAGTGGGATCACCTTTATAAAAGCAGAAGTTTTGGCAGTTTGCTGGTCTTGAGCATTCAGGTGTGTGTTAACACGATGCCAAGGAGGAAAGACATCAGCAATAATCTTAGAGAAGCAATTGTTGCTGCCATCAATCTGCGAAAGGTTACAAGGCTATTTCCAAACAATTTGAAGACCACCATTCCACAGTGAGAAAGATTATTCACAAGTGGAAGACATTTCAGACAAACACCAGTCTTCTCAAGTGTGGACATCTCAGCAAATTCAGCCCAAGATCAGACTGTGTAATGCTCAGAAAAATTGCAGACAACCCAAGAACTCAGACACCTCAGACTCTACAGGCCTCAGTTATCATGTTAAATGTTAAAGTTCATGACAGTACAATTAAAAAAAGATGGGTCAAGTATGGCATGTTTGGAAGAGTTGCCAGGAGAAAGCCTCTTATCTCTAAATAAACATGGCAGCACGGCTTAGGTTTGCAAAGTTGCATCTGAAGAAAACCATAAGACATTTTGAACAATGTCCTTTGCACAGACGAGACCAAAGTGGAACTGTTAGGCCATAATGCACAGCGCCAAGTTTGGTGAAAAGCAAAAGAGCATATCAGCACAAACACCTCATACAAGAAGTCAAGCATGCTGGTGGAGGGGTGATACATTTGGGCTTGTTTTGTAGCCACAGGACCTGGGCACCTCGCAGTCATTAAGTTGACCATGAACTCCTCTGTATACCAAGTATATAGTCAAATGTGAGACCATCTCTCCGACAGCTAAAGCTTGGCTAAAATTGGGTCATGCAACAGGACAATGACCCATCCATAGATCACCAGCAAATATACAACAGAGATGAAGGTGTTGAAGCAAACTGAAGTGTTATAAAGAGTGGACCAAAATCCCTCCAGAATTAAATAAATCATGCAGAAAATGATTACTTAAAGTTATTGCTGCTAAAAGTGGATCTACAGGCAACTGAATGATAGGGTGTCCTAACTTTGTCACCCATGGTTTTTCCATCTTGACTTTATTTTTGCTAAATAAATAATGACACGTGTAATGGCATGTGTTGTTGTTCATCTGAGGTTTTATTTTAAAAATTTTAAGACCTGCCAAGCACTAGAGGATTTTTTATTATGTCCCTCCTGATACAGAAAACCATGGAATTCAATAGGGTGTCCCAACATTTTCATATGACAGTATATGAGTTGAATAAAAACACACACACACACAAAACAAAAACACAGAGCCAATTTCTCAGCATGTGTTTGTTTGGGGAGCATTTACCACTCCTGAGTGCTAAAACACGACCAAGTGACTTGATTTTACAAGCATGTCTAGTGCTAAATAACCCCTCTTGTCGTGTCAAACTCCGAGAAAATGGCCACTGTTGTAACACAAATGGCTCATAATTGTGCTTCAGAAGTGGGGTTTTGCGTTTACTCTTATTGACTTTTGGCCAATAACACAGTCAATGGCACTGCCTGGGTATCCATTTCCACCGTCAATTACTCAGAACAAGAGCGTGGCGTAGTATTAATGCTGGATGGAAGATTCAATAAATCAAATGCATGAAGCAATTTTCCAAATGTAATTCTGCAAAATACTGTGTTTGATTTGCATTCTTGTTTACGACTAACTCAGTTACACATATTTGGTAGTGCACATTGCATTCCCTGTTATAATATATTCCACGGCACATTGTGTTCAATGCATTATTAGTAGCAGTTTGTGTGTTAAATGAAAAAAATTAAAAGGACATCCTTACTACCATTATTCAAAGGGGCTTTCTGAACGAATGGGAATTTATGGTTCATAAATCACATTAATGAGGACGATTAGTTTGCACTTCTTTTTTTTCCCCCCACTTCCATATGCGTGGTGCTTGGCTGCTGGAATATGAAACAAATGACATGAGACTGGTTATTCTCAAAAGCACAATATCACTGCTCTTCTATCACCAGGGTGAAATGGAAACCATTTATAATTAATCTATCCCGCTTTATTTCCTTGCTCGGCATTCCTCTGTCAGTCTGAGATTCACACACACGTGCACACACACACACACACACACATAGAAGGATTGCGGTGTGTGTTGGAGGTCAGATGTATAGTACCTCTAAGGTCGTAGGTTGCCTGCGGGCTGCCGTTGTAGATAAGAGACAAAGGAGACACATGGAGAGTATTTTCTGCTGATAACTCCTCTCTGCTTCCATACTGAAGAAGAGGTGATGAATGTGTGCCCCGACATCCACAGGCAACATCCACTGTGCCTGAAAGGCCAGTTTGAGCCATATAGAAACATGTCTGCTTGCATGACTTTAGTAATAAACAATAGTAAAAAAAAAAAAAAAAAACATTATCGCTGAAAACCAGTTGGTACAGTATGGAAATATTGAATGTCAGCTTTTTTATGTCAGTTAATAATAATAATTAGCTCAACAGTCACATGCAATTATTTTTCTTAACTGATGTCAACCAAATTAAAGGGTGGGGTATAAATACACTATATTGCCAAAAGTTTTGGGACGCCTGCCTTTACATGCATATGAACTTTAATGATATCCCATTCTTAATCCGTAGGGTTTAATGTTGGCCCACCCTCTGTAGCTATAACAGCTTCAAATCTTCTGGGAAGGCTTTCCACAAGGTCTAGGAGTGTGTTTATGGGAATTTTTGTTGGAACAGGAAGGGTTGGGAGCATGAAATTGTCCAAAATGTCTTGGTATGCTGAAGCATTAAGAGTTCCTTTCACTGGAACTACGGGGCCAAGCCCAACCCCTGAAAAACAAGCCCACACCATAATCCCCGCTTGACCAAACTTTACACTTGACAAAATGCAGTCAGGCAAGTACCGTTCTCCTGGCAACCACCAAACCCAGACTCGTCCATCGGATTTCCAGACAGAGAAGCGTAATTCGTCCCTCTAGAGATCACGTCTCCACTGCTCTAGAGTTCCGTGGCGGTGTGCTTTACACCACTGCATCCGACACTTTTCATTGCACTTGGTGATGTAAGGCGTGGATGCAGCTGCTCGGCCATAGAAACCCATTCCATGAAACTCTCTACACGCTGTTCTTGAGCTAATCTGAAGACCACACAAAGTTTGGAGGTCTGTAGCTATTGACTCTGCAGAAAGTTGGCGGACTGTGCGCCTCAGCATGTGCTGACCCCGCTTCTGTGATTTTACGTGGCCTACCACTTTGCGGCTGAGGATTGTTCCCAATTGCTTCCACTTTGTTATAATACCACTAACTGTTGACCGTGGAATATTTAGTAGTGAGTAAATTTCATGAATGGACTTGCACAGGTGAATCACGCTTGAATTCACTGAGCTCATTAGAGCGACCCATTCTTTCACAAATGTTTGTAGAATCAGTCTGCATGCCTGGGTGCTTGATTGTATACATCTGTGGTCATGGAAGTGATTGGACCACCTGAATTCAATGATCTGGAGGGGTGTCCCAATACTTTTGTCAATATAGTGTATAAACTTTATAAAAAAATATATATATTTTGGATTCCTTTAATTTAATTTAATTTAATTGTAAAGTCTTGCAGTGGACAGCTGTAGCCACTTTTATTTTCAAAAGGAATTATTTCCATTCATCCTGAATCAGAATTCTCATATTTGATCCTCTTCTCCTCATGTGGATTTTGTTTTGTAGCTTAATTAATGAGCTATTTTTCCTCAATAAAGTGCTTACAAAAAGATAATTGTGACTTTATGAACAGTTTCTTGAGCAGCAGATGGTCTTCTGCAGGCCTGCCATGTTAAATTAGTGATGACGATGTCTCTTTATGTGCTCTCTACTGTGGCAACCCATAAAAATCCTCATTAGGCCACTAATTAATAGTACCTTTCTCCCAGATTTAAGCACTGTTTTTTTAATTATATAAAAAATATGTAAAAAAAAAAATAATAATATTGCTTTTAACTTAAAATAATTGCATTAGTAGTTATAACCATTCTTATGTTCATTTGTAGTGTATTTTAAGACTAATTAAATACCTATTAAAAATGGCACAACATTTTTGGCCTCAACTTACAAGGATTCCTGGCTATTTAAAACACAATAAAACTTTATTCACGTAAACCTCCTAGTGTTTTTTTAGTTTTACAAATGATGTACTGTGCCACCAGTGATCCAGCACATCAAGTATCGGTAACCACATAAAGGGAAAGCGTGAGGGCTTTAATTACATGCACAAATAATGAGCCGGCAAAGTGGGGATTAACATGTTTGCTTGAAAACGTTGGTTTTGTTTTGAAATGTTCTCTTGGATGTATTCCAGCGTGCAGTGAGTTTACATCTGCTGGCAGAGATACAGCGCTGCCTGTGGAGGTGCATCTATTGGCTCAAGGAAAGTATGGAAATGGGCAATAGTCTTCTGTGAGGTCTGTGGATCATGTGGTTATTGTTTGTACCTCTGCATTACAAATTGTAATCTTGTAATGTTTTTTTTTATTTTATTTTTTTTACACTTTTTCAGCCCCAATTAAATAGGACTTAAGTACATAAGTTCATAATTACTTCAATTTTCTTTGAAAAATGGTTAAAATGAATTGCTCAATGTACTGACAAGCCTTTAGAGTAAACTAAAATATATATAATTCACATTTATATTGTGTCATTTCTATTGAAACATGTCATGTATTTAAATACATTTAATTACACATTTGTAATGAAGTTGCAATTTAGATAATTTAAAACATTAACTTTAAATGTAATATCAAATAGCACACTAAATAAATTATAATCAGCTGTGAATTATAATTACATATGCATTAGTATGTTAGTCAACACATCAAAATAAGTGTACCGCTTTTAAGCATGACAAAAGATGATTAAAGCATGATTTATGATGTATTTAAAGTTAAACATTTAATTTGGCATTATTACAAAGTGCACTTTTTAAGCGTACTTAAGTGTGTTAAGAAACATAGTCATGAAAGTGTGCTCTCACTAAATGACCTTTTCATATTTATATTAATTGCAAGTACACAATGAGAAGACTCATTTTACTTTTAAAAAGTAAAAAAAATATATAATTTTGGCAATAAAGTGTCAGATTGTTGATCATTTGTTATCGTTTCAGTGTATTGGGTCACTAAATTGGTTGTATGGCTGTAGAAGACTTAGAAAATGATTCTATATTTTTGAATCTCCAAAGCTACAGTCTATACTCATTAAAACTGCAAGTATTCAGAATTTCTGCTTTTTTATTTCACAGAAGGCATGAGGGTGAATAAATGATTTTCGGTCAATTTGTCCCTTTAATCGGATTTTCACCTTTTCGTTTAGTGTTATGACTCCAATTGTTCTCCTGATTATTTCAAAAACTTTATTTACATTACAAAACTTTTTGCATGTCGTGCATGCTATCCTTAAGTGTACTTGCTTATCAGTCTCAAACCAGAGGCCTATTCCTGTCTTCCTTAGCCAAAATAATGAGAACGGCCATAATTACAGCGTTTACAGCGGGATTTGAGGAAAGGAACTGCGCAAAACTTTCTGTAGTCCTATTAATGGAGAATGTTGTAATTAGCTTCTCGCAGCTTCTCTCCTGCAGCAGCCTATATGACTTATTCATTGCTGTTTTCTTGTCCATGTGTTAAAGGAACGGCTGATATGGGGCTGATTCTTCTCAGCAATCGAGCTATACTTCCCTCTGATCTTCAAGCGGTAAAAATCAACTGCATCATTAAGTGCCTGCCATTTCATCAAAGTGGGAGTCAAGCAGAAAGACTCTGAGGGCATGTAATCAGTCTGAGGGAATACACTTCTATTTATTCCAAACAAAATGAAATTATGCCAGACTGTCTGACTGATGTTTATAGGAACACTAGGTACCAATGGTGGCATTGTGTTTACAAAATAACATTGCCAAAAACAGATGAAGGCCGCATTCGCAATCTTAGCAAAAACACCCATCTAAATTCTGACTTCCAGGCAGTTTTAAAACTACCTCTCACAGGGTGTGAATTTCATGATTTTATTTTTCTCTCTCCCATTAAATTGTCTCCAATATGTGACTATGAGGTACCGTAGTTAATCAGAAGTTTCACTGTGGTGTTAACTGACAAATTACCATCATGTCCTGTATGCATATCCAATTAATCCCCAATTAAAAGACCACACATATTTTACCAGAGATGATATGACCCCCATTTGAACCTGATGCAGTTGAGCTAATGCATGCACCTCTGCATTAGGAATGAGCCAGTTTGGTTACTTGCAGTGCCATTCATGGACCAATTTATTTTTTGTTAAAGGTTAGTGACCCTTCTAAGTGAAAAGTAGGGGACTTTTAAGTGGTGATTCATTTCTTTGTAAAATATATTTGAATAATTTATTATGTCAGAAGAAGCAAATCAGTAGAAGCCAAAGAATTGCCTGAGAGTGACTTGTTGTACTTGTGACCTCTTCTCAGATTTCCCAGGGATCCTGCTTCCTTTTAATGCTTGGTGTCACATCCCTTCAGCTAATGTATCTATGGTAACGCTTTACTATGGGAAACACATATTCACTATTAACTACAACTTATGCCTCAATAAACTCCTAATTTACTGCTTATTAATAGTTAGTAAGGTAGTTTTTGTAGCGTTTAAATTTAGGTATTACGGGTGGGATTAAGGGATGTAGAATAAGGCATTAATATGTGCTTTATAAGTACTAATAAACAGCCAATATTCTATAATATGCATGCTAATAAACAACTAGGTAATAGTGAGAAAGGGCCCTATTTTTACGACCTAAGCCCATGGTCTGAAGCGGATGGTGCAGGTGCACTTAGGGCATGTCCGAATCCACTTTTGCTAGTATAGTGATGGAAAAAATTGCGGGGGCACCAGACGCATGGCACAAAAGGGTTGTACCTAGTCTCTTAAGAGTCATGGGTGTGTTTTGGGTGAAACATGCTATAATCCAATCAGAGTGTCATCTCCCATTCCCTTTAACTCTTTATATAACATTATTTCAATAATGTCCTTCGATAAAGAGTAGGGGTGTAACCCCGGCATCCTGGCCCCATTGGCCCCTGTCCATCATGGCCTCCTAATCATCCCCATATATATATATACGATTGGCTTCATCACTCTGTCTCCTCTCCATCAACAAGCTGGTGTGTGGTGGGCGTTCTGGCGCAATATGGCTGCCGTCGCATCATCCAGGTGGATGCTGCACATTGGTGGTGGTTGAGGAGATTCCCCCTTCTATGTAAAGCGCTTTGAGTGCCTAAAAAAGTGCTATATAAATTTTAACAAATTAATTAAAATTATAATGATATTTAACCGCCAAACAGGCAACTTTAAAAAAAAAAACGCTGGCGGGGAAAGAGTTAAAAGCCAGGTGTGCTTGCACGATGGCGGATTCGGTATTTACATGGCGGAATATAGACACCCTCAACCTGACGAGTCAGTTTAAATACATGTGTGTATTTCCTACCTTTCTGGGGCTTGAAAGTGCGTAGTTGACAGTAGACTGTCAATGGAGGGACAGAAAGCTCTCAGATTTCATCACAAACATCTTAATTTGCGTTTTCCGAAGATGAACGAAAGTCTTATGGGTTTGGAACGACATGAGGGTGAGTAATTAATGACAGAATTTAAATTCTTTTGGGTGAACTAACCCTTTAAGTTGACAATCATCAATGCTGTATTATTATGACAGATTTACAGTTGTTCACATGTGACACGAATGCTGTAGGAGAGAATATCCCCAGTGTATTTCCTACGTCATTCAATTGATAGCTATCATGATATGTGAAAATAGCATCTTTTTTAATTCAGTAAATTAATACTTGATGTCATGGTTTGCATATGATGCCTCAGAAACCCCAAGTTGTCAGTGAAATATCCTGTAAGAGACAGAGACAGATGATGGAATAAAAAATAGCAGTGTTTGTGGTGGTGAATTAATATTCAGCCTCTCCTCCGAACACATCTAGAAGCTCCTCCCATAATCAGTGTGTGATCT
This sequence comes from Romanogobio albipinnatus, assembly GCA_023566225.1. Taxonomy (NCBI): domain Eukaryota; kingdom Metazoa; phylum Chordata; class Actinopteri; order Cypriniformes; family Gobionidae; genus Romanogobio; species Romanogobio albipinnatus. The sequence goes on from CM042239.1 coordinate 65,246,950, forward strand.
GACACACGGCTCAAATGAAAAGAAAGTGGCTGCAATTATTCTGAAAGATCAATTGTCTTGCAAATGTTCACTCACAGGCTCAAATAGAGGCACGCGGCACACACTTCTCCACAAACAAACCACAGCCTTTTCGTTCCCCTGGCCTTTTTGTTTAGCCTTTTGGGAGAAGATAAATATCCTCATAACAGAAAGGGCCCTGCTCCTGACGCATTTTCAACAGTCCACTGCTTCAATTACATGTATTTACTTATAAGTCAGAATTTATTTTCTGCTCGGTGCAGTCCAATTTGTTTTCATGCGTAAATGGAAAGGTCTCCGGCACTATTGTGCAGGCCATATTTTAATACGGTGCTGCCAGTGTCAATTACCACAACTTTTTACATGCAAATGCCTTAATAATTCAGGGTCCTGCATGGACGCGTCCACACCCTGTAACCGCAACTTATATACCTGCGTTGGACTTTATGAGAAAAGGCTACTCGGTTGTTGCCATGGAGATGCACTGACTATCATTCTTTCGCAGGGTAATTTGAAGGGATTCTTGTAAAGTAATACACTATAATTTATGATGGAATTTTTCCAGCTGCCGAATATGTCTGCTGATAAATGAGGTGGATAAATGTAGGAACTGCATTTGTAGAGCTCGGCCAAATTCTTGACGATTGACTGGCGATGGATGCTTCTATTGGCCACAGCCATTGGCGTCTGGGTCTCCATTTCCAACTGCTGCTATAAGCCAACCAGTGTTTCAATGTTTCAACTGGCTTATTCCTTCTCGCCATACAGTCCATTCTTTTTAGTGTCCTAATTTGAGTTTCACACTTAAAGTATGGCACTTATTACCCCCAATCTCCTCTCCACCTCACAGTGAGCGACGCTTTATTTGCCGGCTTAAGATTGATTAGCCAATGATTCGTTTTTAGACCACTTTGTTTAATTGTACGAATTGATTGTGCTGAGACGAGGGGGGAACAGAAAGAGAGAAATAGAGAAGGGGGGCTTGCAAAATCAAGAATGTTAAATATTGAAGTAGTTGCCGGAGGGCTAATGGGATTAACAATGCAAGAAAACAGCCCCTTGTGTGCTGAAGATACACAGCGCAACCCCACCTTCAGACTCACTCAAAGAGCCTCATTATGGAGGAATTGGCTTTGGGGAATCTGGGCTGGAGGAAGAGTGCCTTTCCAAGGTCAGTTACTGTATTATAACCATATACCTATTGTCTCTCTTCCTAGGTTTATAGCTCTCTTCTTTTATGCTGTAGAATGAATATGGAGTGGTTATCATCATTGACCACCACTTGATGTAAGCCCTCATTCCTGCTTCTCATTCTGCATCCCTTTTCCTCTTGAGTATTTCCCCAGCTCTCCTCAAATGATTGCTGTATGTCATTCAGAATATGAGGTACATCTTGACTTTAACTCATGTAGTCGTGCTGTCTCCATTAATGAAATCTAACAGCAGTATAAATAATTGATGCTACAATCTCATGTTTTATGTACCAGGTTCCATTTGATGAATTATGCTTTTTTACCACATTTAGCTAAGTGACTCAATTACATCTGTGCTCAGCCTGTAATTTTTGAGATGAACCATTTTGTGAAACAATATTCAGTGTTTCCGCTTTGTCAACGTTTGAATTGGCTGTCACTGCTCTTGAAGGGTTGGCTCAGTTAACTCGCTGCTTAACTACCATAGTATGATGCATTGTTGAAGAACTAGCTAGTCAAGACTGTTTTTTGAAATGGTGGGTAATACATTTTATTGAATCCATTTGAGATCAGATTAATGCTTAGTGCTTTTTTGCTATAATTACGGGCATGGAATCTGAGGACTAATTCTCATTTTTCTCAGTTATTTAGTTTCATTTCCAGATTCAATCATAGGCTCATAATTTCGTGCTAGAGCATGTATGCACATGCACACTCTTCAAAAACGGCGCTTTAAATATCTTGACAAACTAAAAGACGAAAATTACATTTGTATTCAAAATAAAATATATATATTTACTGAATGTCAGTTTGATTATTTTGTGCAATAAATGGATTTATTAAGTCTACATGTCAAGCCAACAAGAAACTATGCTTCTAACCACAGGTCGAGAGCTGTCTTTCCAACACACAACTTTGTGATGCTGTTTGCGAATGTTCGTTGGGACTATTGTTTCGGGAAACACCGACTTGTTGAACTATGCTGGGGTGCGTATTCCAAGGCCAACAATGGCCGCAAGTTCCATCATTACCAATAAAACTCAATGGAAATCATAGTTGGCTAACAATGCTCATGGGAAACGCAGCCCTGATAATGACGGAACTTGTGACCATCATTGACTAACAATGCTTTCGGGAAACACACCTTTGTTCAGAAACCCACACATTTTTTGCATTACTAGACTGTTGGTTACCCTTTACGTCTGTCTGTGGGTTTTGCAAATATTTAACCAATGAAAGGTATTTAAAAGAGCTCGTGACTGAACCTCGTATATCCATTGGATCCTCAAACTGTCAGTCAAACAACTCCATCTGCGTCAATCGTGAATTAAACTTTGTTGTTCTTCAGCCATATGGAGTGTTTTCGACCCAGTTTCTCTTCTGTCTCTTAGAGAAATTATTGAACATTTGAAACCTTCCTTCTGCTCTCATGATGTTCTTTCTCCCCTTATTTTTTTTTTTGACTCGGTTGGCTCATGTCTGGTGTCTTTTCTGAATAAATGCTTGTGCTCAGGAACTATCTCTGATAGCCTAAAACAAGCTACAGTTACACCTCTACTCAAGATTTTAATAATTTTCAACATTTCGACACTTCCTTTTATTATCGAAGCATTGGAGAAAACTGTTCTCATTCATCTTCAGTCTTTCCTTAGCTCAAATCAAATGTTTGAAACTTTCCAGTCTGGCTTTAAGCCTCTGCACAGCACTGAGTCGGCTTTATGGTTTCTAATGATATACTGTTAGTGACCGACTCTGGTGACTCTGTGATCCTAATACTGTAAGACCCTCGGCTTTTGATACAGTTGACCATAAAATGATCCTATCCACACTAGAATGTTTTGTGGGCATTCAGGGAACTGTCCTCAGTTAGTTTAAATCATATTTAACGAATAGAAGTTTCTCTGTTAGACTGGGTAATTTTTGTTCCTCGCCTGCTCAACTCTCCTGTGGAGTGCCGCAGGGTTCAATTCTCGCACCCATTCTTTTTTCCCTTTATTTACTTCCTCTGGGCTCCATCTTCAGAAAACATGTTGTATCATTTTATTGCTATGCAGATGATACCCCAATTTATTTACCTCTGAAGCGCAATAAACATGCTGCTCTGAAATCTCTTTTTGCATGCCTAGATGAAGTGAAAATGTGGTTTTCTCAAAATTTCTTATTTCTGAATTCATCTAAAACCAAGGTTATAGTATTTGGCCATCATGGAAACTCTGGGAGCAGAAGCATTGACCTGGATTACCTTCCTCCACTAATTTAATCATGCATTAAGAATTTAGGTGTTTTCCTGGATCAGAACCTCAAATTTGAAAAACAAATAAATGCGGAGATAAACTCTTGTTTTTTCCAGCTACGTCTTCTCTCTAAGATTAGATCTTCTCTTTCTGAGAAAATCTTAGAGATTGATATCCATGTGATCATTACATCTCGTTTGGATTATTGCAATTTTCTTTATTATGGCATGTCCAAATACTCTATTGCTCGACTCCAATTAGTACAAAATGCCGCCGCAAAGTTCCTCAAAAGAAAATGTAAATTTGATTACGTTACTCCAATTTTGAAATTGCTGCATTGGCTACCTGTGCATTTCAGAATTTAATTTTAAATTCTACTCCTTGTTTTTAAATCCTCAAATAATCTGGCACCGAGCTATTTGTCTGAGCTACTCTGTCCACACAATCCCACAAGAAATCTGAGGTCTGTGATAAGAGACTTTTATCTGTCCCCAGATCACAATTAAAGCATAGAGGAGTCAGAGCCTTTGCTATTGCCGGCCCTAGGCTGTGGAACAGCCTTCCGGTTTACATCAGATCGGCACAGTCTTTTACTGTTGTTAAATCTTCTCTTAAAACCTACTTTTTTTCTTTAGCTTTTAATTCCTTGTGAGCTTATGTCATAAATGTTTGGGTTTGCCCTTGTCTTTTTAACTTGTGTTTTGTTCAGCACTTTGGTCAGCCTTGTTTGCTGTTTTTAAATGTGCTATATAAATGAAAACAAACTTGAAACTTGAAGTGTCACATGTAGTTTGGAGCATCTCTGCTTGTTTGCAATGAAAGGGTAAATAAAGAACTGGTTCTTTGAATAAGTACAGCGTTTTCTTTACCCAAAAAACTCTATTTATAAAGGCTAATATTTTATGTATTTGAGGAGTGGAGAAGAGTGTCTTAGTCTAGCATTTGTCGTTATGAGTCAATATAGCCAATACTGTCTTTAAATAGCCTGTGCAAAGCACTTCATCTTTTATAACATGAGATTTTGGCCAAAAAACTGAGTGCCCACATAGCTACAATAAACTTTATAACCTGTAAGTTGATAAAAAACGTAATGCAATGCACATATGGGCCCAAACCTTGCATCTCCATTTGAGCTTGATTTTGGTAGAATGTTAATAATTAGTGGTGGGCATCGATTAAAAAAAATTAACTAATTAATCGCACTTTTTTCTGTAATTAATCGCGATTAATCGCAAGTTTTTAATATTTTACGTTTTTAATATTTTGATATTGTAATAATTTCAGTTACTCTCCAAATTAATGTATAAACAATTTAAAGACAGCATATTTTAAATATGTGTTGTATTGTCATGTTTTTATGAATGAAGGCCAGTATCACTGATACTAAAGTGTCTATGAAACATTAATGACGTTACATTACAGTATAACTGAAAGCTCCCAATTTCAACATTTATTAGGCTTTAAAAAAAAACTACTTTTAATTTAAGTGAATTTAAAACAATCTTAACATAAACCCAAAATAATAAATGTTATATTTACCCATGGCCTTCCCTGTTATACATATACAGAAATGTAATAGTTATCTTTCTTAACTGCATAAATAATACATTAAATATAGATGAATCATCATTAAAGCTACAATTTTCTCTGTTCCCGTTGTTCTTTGATGAACATTAATGACAGGCATCATCAGTGCTCCTGTCACTTTAAGACAGCCGCATATCTCACGCGCTGTCCCGCGCATCTCATTTCCTCACAACTCTTTAAGTTCATTTAAGACGTTATTGAACTAATTTAAGACCCTAATATGAGAATACTCAAAGTCATCTGTGTTATTGTTTGTTCAAGAGCAAAAGAGAACTCGATGTGAGCAGGAAACTGACGCGAGTCTATCTATGCGTCGAGTGTGTGTGTGTGTGTGTGTGTGTGTGTGTGTGTCACTGGAACGGGGAAAAACGGACACTGCGTTATTTGCGTTAAATATTTTAATTGCGTTAAGCTGAAAAAATTAATCGCCCGCGTTAACGCGTTAATTTGCCCAGCCCTATTAATAATATAATAATAACACATGCACATGTCTGACCATTTATAAAGCCACAACATCAACTTTTATGATTTTTTTCAATGGCTTTTTTTAATACTGTTTTCTGAGGTCAACTAATGACGTTTGTGTGTTTTTTACATACAAAAACATCATAATGAATAAGTAATAGGCTGTTTTCTACCCTGGTTTTGTGGCTCTCTCCTGGAACGCTTGGTTTTTATGGGTATGCTGCACTGAAGACTTGGAAGTAAATGCCCACGGCTAGGATTGGATAAGATTTGGATAAGATTCTAATAATAATGTGTGTTGTTCAATCTCTTGACTTGATATTTGAAGGAAAAATACAATCTCTGAAGTTTTGAACATGCTGATTTGTCTGAATCTGCAGTGAAGCTTGTGCGCGTGTGTGGCCCATACATGTCCGAGTCTGATACTGAATCTGATCCTGAATGTAATCTCATCCTGTCATCAAATCCAGTCTCTTGTTTACAAACAAATCTGTGGTGAAATGAAGGAACAAACGCGCAATGTCTTTCCCACGTGAGCTGGATATTCATTAAAAATAAAGTTCATCCATGCATTCATAATATTGGAATCCGAATGAGGCTTATGCTGAATGTTTATTTCTTAGAAGTTCGATCCAGTTTAGCTCTATGTAGGCCTATGTCATGTCAGGCACGAGTCGGTGGGCGGTGCTACAGAATCAGGCATTTTTCTTCTTCTGTTGAGGCGGTTTTTCACCACACGATGACGTCAAGGAGATCTATCGTTTGCTGGACCTGGTGTCAATAAAAGCTTTTCTTTGACTAACAAGGACGTTTTCAGCTCTGAAACTTACAGGATATTCTTATATTACCATTACCTTTTATGTATCAAAAGCTAAAGGGAAAGTTGATTTCTCAGTTCAGGACCCTTTAAAAAAAAAACCCATTTCCTGAAAAGTAGCAGTTTTGGACATTAGGTTTCCGGCCAGCATCGATGATATATAGGTTGTCTCCAAAATCACATACTTTCCTTCTATATAGTAGGCAAAAACAGTATGTGACAAAATTAGTAAGTAATAAGTAATGCTGTAAGTCACATGGTAATGTACGCAGTTAGCGATCAAGACAAAGATTGAAGACAGAGCACATGCCCAAAATAACAAAACACCACAAGTGCACAAGAGACAGGACAGGCATGTGACAGTTAATTACTTATTCAAAATAAGTACCTACTCAAGAGAGTATGTGATTTCAGACGCTGCCCTAGTAAGTAGTAGCTTATAGGGAGTGCAGAATTATTAGGCAAGTTGTATTTTTGAGGATTAATTTTACAACATTAATAATTAAACAACAACCATGTTGTCAATGAACACAAAAAACTCATTAATATCAAAGCTGAATATTTTTGGAAGTGGTTTTTAGTTTGAGCTATTTTAGGGGGATATCTGTGTGTGCAGGTGACTATTACTGTGCATAATTATTAGGCAACTTAACAAAAAACAAATTTATACCCATTTCAATTATTTATTTTTACCAGTGAAACCAATATAACATCTCAACATTCACAAATATACATTTCTGACATTCAAAAACCAAACAAAAACAAATCAGTGACCAATATAGCCACCTTTCTTTGCAAGGACACTCAAAAGCCTGCCATCCATGGATTCTGTCAGTGTTTTGATCTGTTCACCATCAACATTGCGTGCAGCAGCAACCACAGCCTCCCAGACACTGTTCAGAGAGGTGTACTGTTTTCCCTCCTTGTAAATCGCACATTTGATGATGGACCACAGGTTCTCAATGGGGTTCAGATCAGGTGAACAAGGAGGCCATATCATTAGATTTTCTTCTTTTATACCCTTTCTTGCCAGCCACGCTGTGGAGTACTTGGACGCGTGTGATGGAGCATTGTCCTGCATGAAAATCATGTTTTTCTTGAAGGATGCAGACTTCTTCCTGTACCACTGCTTGAAGAAGGTGTCTTCCAGAAACTGGCAGTAGGACTGGGAGTTGAGCTTGACTCCATCCTCAACCCGAAAAGGCCCCACAAGCTCATCTTTGATGATACCAGCCCAAACCAGTACTCCACCTCCACCTTGCTGGCGTCTGAGTCGGACTGGAGCTCTCTGCCCTTTACCAATCCAGCCACGGGCCCATCCATCTGGCCCATCAAGACTCACTCTCATTTCATCAGTCCATAAAACCTTAGAAAAATCAGTCTTGAGATATTTCTTGGCCCAGTCTTGACGTTTCAGCTTGTGTGTCTTGTTCAGTGGTGGTCGACTTTCTGCCTTTCTTACCTTGGCCATGTCTCTGAGTATTGCACACCTTGTGCTTTTGGGCACTCCAGTGATGTTGCAGCTCTAAAATATGGCCAAACTGGTGACAAGTGGCATCTTGGCAGCTGCACGCTTGACTTTTCTCAGTTCACGGGCAGTTATTTTGCGCCTTGGTTTTTCCACACGCTTCTTGCGACCCTGTTGACTATTTTGAATGAAACGCTTGATTGTTCGATGATCACGCTTCAGAAGCTTGGCTATTTTAAGACTGCTGCATCCCTCTGCAATATATCTCACTATTTTTGACTTTTCTGAGCCTGTCAAGTCCTTCTTTTGACCCATTTTGCCAAAGGAAAGGAAGTTGCCTAATAATTATGCACACCTGATATAGGGTGTTGATGTCATTAGACCACACCCCTTCTCATTACAGAGATGCACATCACCTAATATGCTTAATTGGTAGTAGGCTTTCCAGCCTATACAGCTTGGAGTAAGACAACATGCATAACGAGGATGATGTGGTCAAAATACTCATTTGCCTAATAATTCTGCACTCCCTGTATGTAGAGTGGGGGGAGGATACTGGGGGGGGGGGGGGGGGGGGGGGGGGGATGGGGGGGGCCCAAAATTTCACAATACGAGGCAAATCCGGCCCTGCACATTCAGTACAATTAAGCACACTTCATTTAAGGGGATACTTGATCCCATCAAAAGTAAAAGGTTTTTGATGCACTTTGAGGCACTAGACAATTGACACAAAGCTATCGTATAACACATACTGTAACATAGTGCCTGAGTCAAACTAAGTTAATCTATAATACTTTAATAGTGTTTTTGTGTCCTTTTTAAAGCTTGAATGCTTTAGTCCTGATTTGGTGCACAGAAAAGCGCGACCAGCAGAGTGTTCATAATTTCCTATTTTGTTTTACATGGAAGTAAAACATCAAATTGGTTTAAAAGGACATGATGAGTCGAGTAAATAATGACAATTGTAATTTTTGTGAGAACTATTCTTTTTTAATTATTAAATTATGCAAAAAAAGCACCATTGAAATGTGAAAAAAAAAAAAAACTGGCTCAACTAGAGATTTAGCATCCTTTGGTATCATTAGTCACATCCGAAGCAACACAAATAATAGCATGAGCATTACAAAAATGGGTAATACTATGTGCTGTTTTTAACATAAATAATCTTTGGATGTGAGATTACACAGGCTGTGAAAACTGTATGTCCAGTTAATGTGATGTTATTATATTAACATCACATTAACTGGACATACAGTTTTCACAGCCTGTCCAGATGAAAAAAAAAAAAGTCATAGCCATAGTTGACCAAGGGAGACTTGATGGTTAAGATAGTAAGTAAACTTGGTGGGAACACCAGCATCCCAGTATCCAAAACACATCATATGCTGGTGACCAGTAATGTCCGTCTTTTCAACAGGGATAGTTATAGGTACTGCTAAAAAATGGCCAACATGACCTTTTGCATTTGCAGTGCAATCCATATGCGCAAAGTTGTCACTGTAGTCCACTTTATTCATACGCTCACACACAGCTGTGAGTCTGCAGGCTGTAACTGGACCAGTTGGTGTGTAGTATTGATGCTCAATAGGGACGTTCGGGTCAGAGAGACACATGCTCCTTCTGAGAGAACGTACTCTAGACAGATGGGCTTCTCAGTAGTGAAGGTAAATCCTGTTTGACTGGCTCTGTGTTGAACGGAGAGAAGCTTAAGAAATCAATTTCAGACTCATTAATCTCCTCTTTTCTGCTCTTGTCATCTGTGGCTCATGTCTAGCCTGTTTTGTTTAATGCTGGGACTGACATGACACAAATTTCAATTCTTTATTTCGATTTTTTGCCCCAGTTTTGTGAAGTATATCAAGACAAAATTGATTTGTTTTGGGACAATAAACACATATATTTATACAGCAGTGCTAAGTGTGCCATGTGCCATTTCAAATTGCATCTATATTCCCATACTCATGTCTGTTTTTACTCAGGTTGCATTACTTGGCCCAAATTTGCATTCGTTTCAAGACTTGTCTGACAGTCTGTTGCACTTATATCTAGTTTGCTATTAAACTAGAGCAAACACACTGACTAATTGGAGATATTCTGAGCTACCCATGTTGTCATATTGTCGTAACCTCCGAAAAGCCTTAGACCCACCATCAGCTTGCAGACTGGTAAATAGATGATGAGGGACGTGCCTCCTTTTGAAAGAAATAACAGGAATCTGTGTATTTTGTACCTGGTGACTGTTTATACACTCACCTAAAGGATTATTAGGAACACCTGTTCAATTTCTCATTAATGCAATTATCTAATCAACCAATCACATGGCAGTTGCTTCAATGCATTTAGGGGTGTTGTCCTGGTCAAGAAAATCTCCTGAACTCCAAACTGAATGTTAGAATGGGAAAGAATGGTGATTTAAGCAATTTTGAGCGTGGCATGGTTGTTGCTGTCAGACGGGCCGGTCTGAGTATTTCACAATCTGCTCAGTTACTGGGATTTTCACACACAACCATTTCTAGGATTTACAAAGAATGGTGTTAAAAGGGAAAACATCCAGTATGCAGCAGTCCTGTGGGCGAAAATGCCTTGTTAATGCTAGAGGTCAGAGGAGAATGGGCCGACTGATTCAAGCTGATAGAAGAGCAACTTTGACTGAAATAACCACTCGTTACAACCGAGGTATGCAGCAAAGCATTTGTGAAGCAACAACACACACAACCTTGAGGCGGATGGGCTACAACAGCAGAAGACCCCACCGGGTACCACTCATCTCCACTACAAATAGGAAAAAGAGGCTACACGATTTGCACGAGCTCACCAAAATTGGACAGTTGAAGACTGGAAAAATTTTGCCTGGTCTGATGAGTCTCGATTTCTGTTGAGACATTCAGATGGTAGAGTCAGAATTTGGCGCAAACAGAATGAGAACATGGATCCATCATGCCTTGTTACCACTGTGCAGGCTGCTGCTGGTGGTGTAATGGTGTGGGGGGTGTTTTCTTGGCACACTTTAGGCCCCTTAGTGCCAATTGGGCATCGTTTAAATGCCACGGCCTACCTGAGAATTGTCACCAAGTTAACTCTCACGTGATCCTGAGACGTATGTAACCCTCGTTCCCTGAGGAGGGAGCGGAGACGTAACGTCCCTTTGCCACCTCCACTGTGCTGCTGGGAGGCGGGGTTCAGTCTTGGCTCCGCAGCAGTAACATAATGCGATGTTGCCAGCGTACTTCCTTATATACCCACGATGTGGGGCGGAGTTACGCATGCAAATTCCGCATGCCCATGGCATTGGCACTGCCATTGGGCGCTGTTAAATTCCTCGAAGGTAATTGGCTTCTAAGCGAAACCCCCATTCGTTAGTCACTAACGTTACGTCTCCGTTCCCTCCTCAGGGAACAAGGGTTACATACGTTACAACGTTCTGTCATTTGCCAGATGTGATGCAGGGAAACTTTGCCATTAATGTTAGTTTTTATTTTTATTTGCAGGTTTTTAGCCTGTGCAGTGCCGTGTTTTCTTCACCACATTAAGACATCCTGTTATGCAGAAGACATCTTAAATATTCAGAGTTTTTCCTTATTGAAAATAAGGTATTTTCAGCAAATATCCTGTGTTGGAATTTACTTGTTAATAAAGTAATGTGATAAAATGTCAACCCTGTTGTCTGTGTTCTGTATTTTGCTTAATATATTTATGTTTTTAGTCATTTTTGTCTTTTGGGACATTGAGAAATAAACAATTGTTACTACAATTTAAAATATTTAATTGGACCAACCTTACAGTTTCACAGTAAAACATTTCTCCAATTCCAAATTTTCTAGTGAGCGATCACATCTACATTTTTTAGTTGGCCAAATTGAAAAATGTAGATGTGATCAGTCACTAGAAAATTTTAAATTGGAAAGGCCTGACATTTTTTACAGTGTTGGTAAATTACATTTTTCCATTGGCTCAACATATTATTTCTATTTGAGCCCATGTTAACAGACTGTTGCCACAATGGATAAAATTCAATTCACAGAAATTCAATTTGGCTACTTGAAAAATTTAGATGTGATCGCTGACTAGAAAATTTTGAATTGGAGAGGCCTTATATTTTTTCAGTGCACAGTACACACACATATTATGTAAATGCAAACTTTTATTTTGGATGTGATTAATTGCGATTAATCGATTGCCCAGCATTAATTTATGTATAAAATATTATTATATAATTATTTAAATATACACTCACCTAAAGGATTATTAGTAACACCATACTAATACTGTGTTTGACCCCTTTCGCCTTCAGAACTGCCTTAATTCTACGTGGCATTGATTCAACAAGGTGCTGAAAGCATTCTTTAGAAATGTTGGCCCATATTGATAGGATAGCATCTTGCAGTTGATGGAGATTTGTGGGATGCACATCCAGGGCACGAAGCTCCTGTTCCACCACATCCCAAAGATGCTCTATTGGGTTGAGATCTGGTGACTGTGGGGGCCATTTCAGTTGAGATGAGTGGTACCCGGTGGGGTCTTCTGCTGTTGTAGCCCATCCGCCTCAAGGTTGTGCGTGTTGTGGCTTCACAAATGCTTTGCTGCATACCTCGGTTGTAACGAGTGGTTATTTCATTCTCCTCTGACCTCTAGCATCAACAAGGCATTTTCGCCCACAGGACTGCCGCAAACTGGATGTTTTTCCCTTTTCACACCATTCTTTGTAAACCCTAGAAATGGTTGTGAGTGAAAATCCCAGTAACTGAGCAGATTGTGAAATACTCAGACCGGCCCGTCTGGCACCAACAACTATGCCACGCTCAAAATTGCTTAAATCACCTTTCCTTCCCATTCTGACATTCAGTTTGGAGTTCAGGAGATTGTCTTGACCAGGACCACACCCCTAAATGCATTGAAGCTACTGCCATGTGATTGGTTGACTAGATAATTGCATTAATGAGAAATTGAACAGGTTTTCCTAATAATCCTTTAGGTGAGTGTATATACAGTACATACATGCAATTAAAATATTTCATACATGTATGTGTGTGTATTCAAATATACATAATAATTATACACAGTACACACACCTATATTATGTAAACAAAAACTTTAAACTTTTGTTTGGATGCGATTAATTGCAATTAATCAATTTGAAAGAAGTATACAGTCACCAGGTATACAAAACACATATTCCAGGTATTTTATATAGATTCTCGTTATCTTGCAACTGGCATATTTATGGAATTTTTGCTTAAAATTTGCATTTAACAACCAGTTTATACTAAATAACTTTAAAAGAATAGAACACTATACAGTATAATAGAGTAGAATAATCTGGACAATCTTAATTATAAATTGATTGTTATGCTTGCGAACACATTTACTTGTGCATGCCCCTGTTCAGAATGCAGACACGTTTTGCAAGAAAACGTTTTCTTTACTCAAAAAGTAAGAACGCTTGCATACAATTAATAGTATACAGTTTTGTTCTTTTGAGGAAGTCAGTAATAACTACACAGAGCATCCATAAGTTATTTTTTGTTCATTTCACAGTAGGAGCAACATTTCATGAGGCCCATTGAGGCAAAGCCTGTCTGCCAAATGAGGTCAGGCTCTGCTGGAAGAGCTCTCGAAACACAAGCTGTTGCTGTAATAAGGTGAGGGTACGGAGCGTGGAACTGAAGAACCTTCCAGCACTTCCTCTCCATCTGGAACTTAAGGTTGTCAGGGGGATATTAGGTCAGAGGTCTTTGTCAGCTTTCAAAACTCCCACCTCATGTCCCTCCCAGAAAAGCTGCACACGCCGAAGGAAAGTGGAGACTAAAATTGGGTTTATAATTGGTAGCACACATAGCTAGATTTGTGAACTAGTCGAATTCATTGCTGGCGCAGGTAATGATTGAAGATATTATAAAAGGACAATTCAAAATAATAGCTGTTATTATTGTGGGAATGCTTAGTAGCATAATATGTGTGTTTTTCAGATGTTGACCAAGATTATTTGGTTTCCCATTTTACCCAAAAATTACAATTCTGTCATCATTTACTCAACTTCATGTTGTTCCAAACTTTTTTGGAACAGAAAAAAGGATAGGTGAATTCATTAAAGGGGTATAGTGACTCACTTGAGCTTGAACCTAGGAGATATTTTGATATTTTTCCAAGTGATCCAATAAGTTTTGGTGAAAAACAAAAAATATTTAAACAATTTGACAGTAAAATCATGTTTTTGGTCAGTTTTTGCAATAAATACCTGGGACTGTACTTTTATTTGCCTGTTACGTGTTTTATATTGTTGAGAAGTGGGTAGGTTTAGGGTAGGAGTTGGGTTAGTTGCTCCAAAATATAAAAGTAGCCTATAAATAGTCATAAAATCATGTCTGCTTTTACAAATGCAAAGAATTAAACGCGTCTTGACATGACACATTGGGCAAACTACTGAAATCAATGGAGCACCCTGCGCATCGATATAGTGATGACTAGGGGTACCTTTAGCGTCTTCATTTTGACTCGGAAGGCACTTGACCATGCTTCAGATTTTGACGCCTTGGGAGTGAGAATGGGTTGTCAAATCTTAAAGGTATATTTTTGTACTTGCAGACAATTTAATATTAATAGATAAATAGCCACTAAAGTGTACTTATATACTTTCATGACTGTTTAACACACTTAAGTACACTTTAAAAAGTGAACATTAAATGCCACATAAAAAGCTTTTTTCTTCTACATTTCCAAAGTATGATAGACATAATTTTGAAATTGCATATCAAGATGTACTTAAAGGAACACGGCAACTTTTTGGGACTTTGGCTTATTAACTGTATTCCCCAGAGTTAGATAAGTCCATACATACCATTCTTATCTCCCTGCATGCCATAACTCTACTGTATTGCAGTTTTTCCAGGGCATCAGACAGTGACCACCCTATTTATGTAACAGTGTCACAAACGTTACATTAGATCTAGCTAATGGTACTGTTACAGCAGGCTACAGTATTATCTAACTCTGGGGAATACAGTTAATAAGCCAAAGTCCCAAAAAGTTGCCGTGTTCCTTTAAGTACAGTAAGAAGTCCTACTAAAGTGGATCAAAAAAATCACTCTAAAGTTCAGCTAATTGCATTTCATAAATGTAATTTATAATACACATTCCTTTAATTGCAATTAACATGTGATTAAGTGTTCAAAACATTACATTCAGTTTGCGCTTAAGTATTTTGCTTTAAAGTTTCCATAATAAAACTCTTTTTAAAGCAGTTACATAATTACATCATTTTAATTTTTTCAAGGAAACTAACCCTTTAAAGTGTGTGCACCATAGCTTTGTGCTTTTATGCATGTATATTTGTGGGTTTGCTAGGCTGTACTCACTTTGAGACCATTGTTCACTGCCACCTCAAGCCCTTCCATTAATAAATGCCTTACTTGCCTGCGTTCTCCACCAATTAGCCTCAGTATCCCTGAGTTTTTCACTTCTTTATTTTCCATTAGTAAGACAGTGACTTATTACCCTCACATGTTTATGGGCTCAGATTAGCATGGCACAGTTTTATTTCTTCATCTGATAGCTTTCACATGTCTCCGTATTGAAATAGGGGATTGAATTTTCACGCTACATTAGTCACCAGTCAAAATGAAGATGCTGCTGTCTCATTGCAGAAGTCTCCAGGGAAATGGGAACTACAGGCCTCTCCATATAGAAGAAACAGAGAGGGAACCTGAGATGGAACCTTCCTTGTGTTGATTTAACTGTATAGAGTCACTTATTCCCATTTACTTCTAGTCAATGCATCTCTGAATTTATTTGCTTGTCTTGAGTTTAAAGATAGAAAAAAATACACTTTCATGAAGAGGAAATATTGATGGAAATTCCTCGAGCCATCAACATTCATTTTCCTATGAGATTAGAGAGGAAATGAAAATAGAGCATTATTTATTTATGATGAGAACAGATGAACTAAAGCAAGGAAGATGTTTTGTCAGACCAAATGCTGGTTCACGAAGAACACAGGCATCACTGTAATTCTACAAGGTATTAAAGTGACAAAGAACTATCATTCTTTGAATGCGTGATGCCTTTTTAGTGACTCTCGTCAGACACTTGTCATTTCTCACACATTTGAGTGCAGGCTATTGATATATTTGGTATGTGCTGCTCTTCATAAATTTGCTAGCTCATTGCATTCGGGTTAGTCTGTCAGTTTAACCCCTGTGCATAGTCGATACAGTCGGGTAGGCTTACACAACCCCTGACCGCATAATTGACCCCAAAGGTCACCCTCATTGACCAGAACTGTTGAATGAATTTCTGCATGATGCAGATATTTGTATAACATAGTATCAAGGATGAAATTCAGTATTCAGATCAAAATTCACTGAATATATTACTAATTCATTGTATTAATACTATAGGAATGCATAATACACTTCTCAAACTTAATGAAAATTATTATCTATATTGACAATGGTTGGTAAATGAATATGCCTCTATTTAAGTTTATATTATTTCCCTCCTATAGAATTCTAATTCTAATTTCTGAATATCAATTAATATGCTGTACCTGCAGTGTTGCCAACTCTCGCAAGACAAATAAGCTTCAAAAACAAGCCCAATATTATTATATTATTTAGTATCATCAATATTATTTATGATCAATTATTTTTTTTATCAATAAATGAGCCTGCAACATTTAAACTTAAACTGAAACCTCTCGGAGTTTGAAAAGCAAACACAGATGTGATTTTACAAAAATCATCAAATTGCAATAAAGGGCTTGCAATATCCTCCGATCAGCTGTGAACAGAATAGGTTTGGAGATAGAGAAAAAGTGACGTGAAGGGCCAAATATGGTAACCCATAGTCGGAGTTAGTGCACACATATTAGGAGCAGTGAGTAGTGAACACACACACACACACACACACACACACACACACACACACACACACACACACACACACACACACACACACACACACACACACACACACACACACACACACACACACACACACACACACACACACACACACACACACACACACACACACACACACACACACACACACACACACACACACACTGCAAACCATGAATTAGGATGGATAGTATGCACATTGGGATGCAGGCAAAGCACTAAGGGAGAGCTGCAATATAGCCACATATTTATAATAAAATAAATTTGAACCATACCTACTGTTATTATTAGTATACTTTTTTTTTATTTATAGCCTGTAATGATTAATGCATTATATGTATCCCTCCTTCCTGTTTCCTCTCCATCTCTGTTGGTTTCATTGTTTGTGGAAATGTATACGTCTACTTACATCTACTAACTATCATTATGTGCATTACGTCACATGCCTGCACGTTGAACTCGTTTTTTTCTTCAATGAGGGGGAGAAGGAGGCGGGATGCATGAGGACGAATCACTACAGCACTTGTATCATTGCACTGATTGGTTATTAGCTGTGAGAAGATAGTGTCAGTCAATGTATTGGACAAAACAGCGACCATAAATGTAAAGAAACAAAGTTGCTTGTCATATTTTCCTAACAAGCAACCACACTTTTTAAAATAAGCCCAAAAAAAACTGCAACGTGATTTTTTTAAGGCGACTTGCCAAAAAAAGAAGCCCAAAGTCGCATTTTATACGCGGACTTGGCAACTATGTGTATTACCTGGTATTAACATATTAATAGCAACATACGTTACAAAATAAGCATCCTGTAAGAGTTTGAGGTTGCACTTTATTTTAAGGTGTCATTGTTACAGTCTAATTATATATTTAAGTACTGAGTAATATTGATTAACTACATGTACTTACTATAGAGTTAGAGTAGGATTAGGGTTTGGTTGAGTGTTAATTGCATGTAATTATGCATAATTCACTGTTATTACTATGGTAAGTACATGTAATATATGTAACAAGGACACTGTACAATAATGTGTTACAGAGTTTGATTATGTTTGAATCCCTTATTTATTGTAAATATGCATCTATTTGGTTTATATTCTTTCCCTCCTAAATAGGTCTAATTGCCTCTAACGCATAGAACTCGATATGAATCGATATGAATTAATATATGCTGACGTTACAAAATATAAGCATATTGTGTAAATTAATAAGCATTTATTTATATCTGCATCCTGTAATAATTTGACTAAGTTCCAACTATTTTTATAAATAAAAAAAATCTGACTATTTAAATTATTTATAATTTATATTTAATTTAATTTAATTTAATTTTTAATTTATTTATTTTATTTATGCCTCTATTTTGGCTTATATTCTCAGTACACATAGTGCCATCAGATTTCTGGGTCAAAAATGCCCATCTGGAGACAAAGGTAGTGCATATGACCTTTTGAAACATACCTACTTCACATGACAGGGTGCTGATGTAGGTCGGAGAATCCCACCTCCAACCCCAACCACCAGGTGAAAGTTCAGTGTGAGGTGTAGTTCATGGTCTAAGTTGTAGGAAGCCCTCTATGTTTGGTGAGGGGTCTTTGGAGCTTTAACCCTAAAAGCCTGAAGGGTTCAAAGGTCAGTAAATCTACAGTCCAGAGGATCCACCTGACTCCTGAGAGTCAGAAATACATACAAAGTGTGTGTTTGAGTATGTGTCTGTATGAAAAAGCTGCCAGCAGCTGTCAGGGATCATGTCATCATTAGATATTTTCTGGATGTGAAGCTATTGTGCTTTGTGCTTTAGGCAACACTAACGCTTCTCTGAAATGTTTTTCTTTTTCATTTGCTCTCTGGCGTGTGTGTGTGTGTGTGTGTGTGTGTGTTAGAGAAGCATTAATGTAACATCTGTCTTTATGCATTCCTTGAGGGCTTTTGGGAGACATTTATATGGTACGGCTAACCAGCGGTTAGGTTTGTCATGTAAGTTTCACAAGCATGCGATATAGTCATTACTTACCACTTGCGTTCCCACTCGTCAGAGATTTGCCGCGCTCCGTGCGTATTGTCACACTTTATGGCACTAGGGATACTCTAGGTTTATTAGGGTAGCAGTGCATACGGCGGGTGTCAAAATCGCAGCGAGATGAAATTGCATGAATTTTTTTGCCATTTTTCCAAGTCAATTTGTTGCTTTTGTCAATCCCGGAGGAGCACTG
This sequence comes from Romanogobio albipinnatus, assembly GCA_023566225.1. NCBI lineage: Eukaryota > Metazoa > Chordata > Actinopteri > Cypriniformes > Gobionidae > Romanogobio > Romanogobio albipinnatus. Next base: position 65,265,842 of record CM042239.1, read on the forward strand.
AATGTGTCACGTCAGCTGTAATTGCTGTGGACACTGAAAATCCCCCCGTGGCTACGACACAAACGCACCCTTGCGGTTCTCTCTCGCTCTCTTTCTGCGTCCCAACTGCTGCCACTCTCAATAAAAGCACAAGAAACCGCCTCCCTGGCTGTTCGGACCAGCGGACGCCATCTTGGCTCTGGTTTTGACAGGTTACAAGTTTTACATAACAGGGAATTCGCAGCAGGCTCCTGGTTGTCCTAGCTGATGCGGTGAGATAAGAAGTAATGAGAGACATCACATGCTGCTGCCTCTGTGAGTTTCCTGTGCCCGAGACAAAGACGCTACGTTGGGGTCTGTAGGAAGGAAAGGCAGGTAGTGTAGGTTCATGTCAGTCTGCAGGAGCCCATGTCGCCAGCAAGAAGCCTTTCTGCGCTTTTTAATTAAACATACAGGAAATTTAACAGAGCTGAGTACCTGATGTCCTTTACAAATCCCTGTAAGGTCATTGCTACAGTTCCTAAAACTGAGCCAGAGGCTTCAAATATCAGCGTTCGGTGGTTTATATATCAATGTTATGCTTAAAACATGAGCACCCCGAGATGTGTTATTCGAAAAGGCTTGATGACATGCACAAACTGACACAGTGATAATTCCAGTGTTCATTAAGTGATTATTGCTGCAAGATGTGGATAAACTGACATTTACTGATTAATGCTTGCTTATAATTTTGGCAACGGTGCTAAAGAGGCACCTACGGTTGGTCTTGTTTTGTTTATAAGCAAGCAGAGCTGATTCCGTGTGTAGGAGTTTGTCTTTCAGCGCAAGGTAAAGCATTTCAAGTGGAACATCATTTTCTTTTCCATTTTTATGAGGCTTTATTTGAGTGATGAAGTATGTTCTTTCAGCTGAAGCCGCGTCAGGGCTCCATTTTCACCTAGAAATAAAATGAAAATGAAAATTCAGTCATCGTTTACTCACCCGTTTCAAACCTGCACGACTTCTGTGGTGAAAAATAGATAAAAATGTTAAATCAATAAAGATTTTAATAATCTTTTGGCGTGCTTTAAAGAAGTACACTTATTTTGATGTGTTGACTAACATACTAATGCACATATGATTATAATTGTAACTGTTATTTGAAATTAAATTTCAAGTTTATATATTTTTAAATGTACTAGCTTGCAACTTCTTGTAATTCCAAATATATTTAAAAGGGGCACTTTTCACAATATGTAATATTAATCTCTGGTGTCCCTATAATGTGTCTGTGAAGTTTCAGCTCAAAATACCCCCCAGATCATTTATTATAGCTTGTCAAATTTCCCCCCTATTTGGGTGTGTCCCTTTAAATGCAAATGAGCTGCTGCTCCCCGTCCCCCTTCCAGAAGAGGGCGGATCCTTTACACGAACTTCGGATACTCTGTCAACAACAAAACAGGCGAATCTCACTCAGCCAAAATGTCAGAAATAATCAGTTGTGGAGTACAGCCTGTCATGTTTGAACCAGAGTTGGACACAGACAGAGAGACTCAGGACACTCAGGAGTAGATTGCAATATTTTTTTATTCTTTTAGAAGAAAACAAACACAACCTGAGTCATATGCAATAAAATTATTTCTTTGCTCTCCACAGTGAATGCCAAGACAAGTGCAAAGTATGTAAAAATAAACACTCTCCACAACACAGCTGTAGAAGTTGTTGAGGATCTTAGTCGACATGTCAATTTTCCTCACTCTCCTCAAGAAATACAGCCGCTGTTGTCCCTTCTTAACCAGCTGGGTGGTATTGAGGGTCCAGATGAGGTCCTCACTGATGTGGACCCCCAGATATTTAACACTACTCCACCTCTCTACTTCAAGCTCTCAGATAACCAGTGGCTGATGAGTTCTCTTTTTCCTCATATCCACTATCATCTCCTTTGTCTTGTCGTGCTGAGAGTAAGGTTGTTGTCCTCACACACCATGTTACAAGACTGACCACCTCCCTCCTGTAGGCTGCTTCATCCCCGCCAGTGATGCGTTCTATCACTACAGTGTCATCGGTGAACTCCAGGATGATGTTGTCCTTGTGGGAGACGACACAGTCATGTGTAAACAGTGTGTAGAGGATGGGACTGAGAACAGTGTTCCAAAATGTGTGTGTGACTCCTCTCTATATTGACACTGGGGGTCTCAAAGTGGGCAAAAAAGGTGTTTAGGTCATCCGGCAGGCTGTCTGAGGAGCTAATAGTGCTCGTGGTGGTCCTGAAGTCTGTGATGTGCTGCAGGCCTTGCCACATGTGCCTGGCATCAGCAGTAGAATAGAAACTGTCCAGCTTCCCTCTATACTGTCTCTTGGCGCTGTTATGGCTCTTCTCAGTCCATACTTTGCAGTTTTGTCTCATTGCCAGATCAACACAAGTGCTAATGTACCCAGTCACATACTCAGTATAGTCTTGAATGTTGACAGAAAAGTCCTCCTGAGTGGCTGCAGCTTTAAACACATCCCTGTCTGTCAGAGCAAAACAGTCCTGCAAAATGACCTCAGTCTGTGGGGTCCAATGCTTAATCTGTTTGATGACAGGATTTGTTTGTTTGAGTCTTTGTCTGTAGGCCGGGTACAGAAACAAAGAGATGTGGTCTGAGAGTCTAAAATGGGGGTGGGGTGCAGCCCTGTATGCACCACGTCTGTTGCTGTAAAATGTTGTCTAGTGTGTTTTTATCGCGGGTTGGAATGTTCACATGTTGGTAGCATTTGGAAAGCACAGTCCGTAAATGGCACTGATTAAGGTTGCCAGTGGCAATAAAAACAGCATCGGGGTAAGCCATCTCTAGTGCGCTAAAAACGTCATGAAGCTTGCAGAGTGCTGCTGCGGAGTTGGCTTGCGGAGGGATATAAACAGCAGCTATAAATACAGCAGTGAGTTCCTTCTGTAGATAGAAGGGACGGCACTTCAGCAATAAAAACTCCACGTCTGGCGAGTAGTGCTTATAAACATTCTGTATGACTCTGCACCGCGAGTTATTAATAAGATTCCGGGACTTTCTCTGAGAGGCAGGTCTCTGTAAAAATCAGAGCACAACACTCTCTTACTTCCCGTTGTGATGTAATCCTTGCTCTCAGCTTGTCAAGTTTATTTTCCAAAAACCGCTAACAAAAGGCTGGGTAGTGGTGGCCGGCTTGCGCGGGCTTTTAGCCTAGCATGGAGCCTCCCCTCTTGCCTCACTTGCGTTGCTGTCTACGGAGCGCTCTCCTCTGATCAGCCTCCTTGCTCAGACTCGGTGCTTCGAGGCCTACCTGGGGGTGGTGGAGGTGGTTTCGGGAGCGAGTAATGAGTTGTTACTCCAGTGGTATAAAACCAGTAAATTCAAAGTGGTTGGCTGAATTGCAGATGCCAAGTAATGCCTGTCTGTTGAATGTTAGCAGTGCATGGCATTTTTTGCACTGCAAAGAAAACAAGAAACAAACAAAAATAAAAGAGAGCATTCGAGAGCGGAGTGAGCAAACACGTCTGCCACGGAGGGCTCCAACATTTCCATCAAATATATCATTTATTTGATACATTAGCTAAATTAACAAGAAATAAAGCTTCAAATTCTGACATTTCCAAACAGCACAGCAGTAATGACTTCTTTACTTGCAAGATTAATACTATTAGAGAGAAAATGATAACTATGCAACCGTCTACTACAGTATCGCATCAGACATTAGCGCATCAGACTGCACATAGTGCACTGTAGTGTCCCTAAGGAAATACTATCGACCACAACATTCTTTTGAATAGACTCGAAAATTATGTTGGCATTAGTGGAATTGCATTGGCATGGTTCAAATCATACTTATCTGACCGTTATCAGTTTGTAGCAGTAAATGAAAGAGATATCATATCGATCACAAGTTCAATATGGAGTACCACAAGGCTCAGTGCTAGGACCGTTGCTTTTCAGGGTACATGCTACCATTGGGAGATATCATTAGGAAGCATGGCGTTAGTTTTCACAGTTATGCTGATGGTACTCAGCTCTATATTTCTTCGCACCCTGATGAAACTTACCAATTCACAAAATGAACGGAATCCATAGTTAATATAAAAAAATTGGATGACTAGTAATTTCCTACTACTTAATTCTGAAAAAACAGAGATTCTAATTATTGGACCAAAACCATGTATAGGACCAAGATGTATTTTTCTTGCTCATCTCAGGTCTGTTCGTACAGAACAGCTGTGCCTTTACATCTTACACCCGTTGTGAGCTTTTGGATATTGGTTTGCGAATTTCCGACAGTTTTATGGACAATCTTCAACTCCTTCCTGAGATCGCTAGGACGCCCGAGGCTATGCACTCTACCCGGCCGGGCGGAAGTGCTCGCAGGCGGCGTAGAGATCGTAAACAAAGGCGGGGAAAGCGCCGAGGACTACGAGCTAAGCTAAGGCTAACTCCACATCGGCTCTCTTTACCCAGCATTTTCCTTTCCAATGTACGATCGCTAGTGAACAAAATGGAGGAGATTCGACTCAGCATCACACAGAGTAAGAAAGGTTTGAACTGTAACGTCCTAATCTTCATGGAAACCTGGTTAAACAGCGGAATACCGGACACCGCTATTGAGCTAGTGGGACGCCACACACTCCGGGCAGATAGAACATTAGATGGCTCCGGTAAAATCAGAGGCGGTGGATTGTGCATTTACATTAACAAAGCTTGGTGCACAAACTCTGCTATTGTTGGGAGTCATTGTTCAACTAACCTTGAGTTTCTCATGGTTAAATGTAGACCGTTTTATCTACCGTGGGAGTTCACTTCCACCATTATCACTGCAGCCTATATTCCCCCGGATGCTGATGCCAAGCTTGCTATGAATGAACTTCACGCAGCCATCAGTAAACAATAGACTGATCACCCGGAAGCTGCGTTTATTGTTGCAGGTGACTTTAATCACTCAAACTTAAAGTCAGTGCTACCCAAGTTTCACCAGCATGTTTCCTGCCACACCAGAGGAAACAAAACCTTAGATCATGTTTACACAAACTTGGCTGGAGCTTACGTTGCAACACCCCTCCCCCACCTGGGACAGTCAGATCACCTCTCTTTGTTTCTCACCCCGAAATATGCACCCCTCATCAACCGTGTGAAGCCATCAGTGAAGACCATCAAGGTGTGGCCTGCGGGGGCAGATTCCACACTCCAGGAAAGGTTTCTAAACACAGACTGGAGTATGTTTGCTTCTCAAGCCACCAGTGGCACTCACACGGACATTGACTCATACACCTCCTCTGTATTGGATCTTATCAATACCACCATCGACAGTGTTACAACCCAGAAACAGATCACCACATACCCAAATCAGAAGCCTTGGATGTACAGGGAAGTGCGACTCCTGCTGAAGTCACGCAATACTGCCTTCAGATCAGGTGATGCACAAGCCTACAGCACATCGAGAGCAAACCTGAAGAGGGACATCAAAAAGGCCAAGCACTGCTACAAGCTAAAGATAGAGGGACACTTTTCCAACTCTGACCCTCGACGCATGTGGCAGGGCATTCAGGCCATCAGTGATTACAAACCCACCCGGTCCACCCCCGCAGCCACTGATGTCAACTTCCTGAACGAGCTAAATTACTTCTATGCTCGTTTTGAAAGAGACAACAGAGAAACTGCCACCAAGCTCAAACCCTCAGCTGAACACCCACCAATCACACTCTCCTCCACAGATGTCTGCAAGGCACTGAGCCGGATTAGCGCACACAAGGCTGCTGGACCAGACAACATCCCTGGATGTGTTCTCAGGGCATGTGCGGAGCAGCTCGCTGGGGTTTTTACAGACATTTTCAACCTGTCTCTTGCCCAAGCAGCTGTTCCAACATGCTTTAAACGCACTTCCATTGTGCCAGTGCCGAAACACTCTAGCCTTGACTACCGCCCTGTAGCACTCACACCCATCGTTATGAAGTGCTTTGAGCAGCTGGTCTTGGAACACCTAAAAGACTCTCTACCATCCACATTGGACCCACACCAGTTTGCCTACCGCAGCAATAGGATCACAGAGGATGCAGTTTCCATGGCACTGCACTCTGTGCTCACCCATCTGGACCATAAGAACACTTATGCACGCTTGCTGTTTGTTGACTTCAGCTCAGCATTCAACACTGTCATCCCAACCAAGTTAATAGCCAAACTTGGATACCTGGGCATCAACACTTCAATGTGTAACTGGATTTTGGACTTCCTAACTGACAGACCACAGAATGTTCGATCAGGATCCACCTGCTCCACGTCCATCACACTCAACACTGGTGTACCACAGGGCTGTGTGCTAAGTCTGTTTCTCTACTCCCTCTTCACCTCCGACTGCAAGCCTGTGTATGGATCTAATTCCATCGTCAAGTTTGTGGACGACACTACGGTGATTGGTCTCATCAGCAACAACGATGAGACTGCCTACAGGGAGGAGATCCAGCACCTGGCCACATGGTGCGCTGATAATAACCTGCTCCTCAACACCACCAAAACGAAGGAGCTCATCGTGGACTTCAGGAAAGAGTCAAGAGGCACACACGACACCATCCACATCAATGGAATGGCTGTTGAGCGTGTCTCCAGTTTCAAGTTCCTGGGGATCCACATCTCGGCGGACATGTCGTGGACGACCAGCCTGGTCAAGAAGGCTCACCAGCGCCTCTTCTTCCTGAGGACACTGAGGAAGAATCAGCTCTCCTCGGCTATCCTGGTGAACTTCTATCGCTGTGCAATAGAAAGCATCCTGACCAACTGTGTCGCAGTATGGTATGGGAGCTGCTCTGTTGCGGAGCGCAAGGCACTGCAGCGGGTGGTGAAAACTGCCCAGCGCATCACAGGGACTCCACTACCTGCCATCGAGCACATCCAGAGGAAACGCTGTCTGCATCGAGCTTGCAGCATCCTCAAGGACTCCTCTCACCCAGCCCACAGACTGTTTTCTCTCCTGCCCTCCGGCAGGCGTTTCAGGATCCTCCAGAGCAGGATCAGCAGACTTAAGAACTGTTTTTTCCCCAGAGCTGTCTCTTTACTGAACTCAAAGCCCCGTTGATCCACTCCCTCATAAACTGCTAACTCTCCTACCTCACATCTGCCTTCACTTTGTTATTTGCACTACCGACTGTTTATTACAGTAACAACTGTCTACTTATGCATCTTGCACTACCATATCTTAACTGGATTATGCTCATTTGCACTGCCGACTGTATTTATAGTACCACTGTTTACATTTGCATTTTGCACCGTACTTCTAACTGTAACATGCAACCACTTCCACTGCACTTTTACACTTTCTTTCGGATAGCTCTGTCCATAATTTATTGCACTACCTTAATCCACTGCTATATTCCTCACATTAGCCTAACATATTATTGTATACCTCTATCTGTAAAATTATGTTTAATGTAATAGCCATCTGTATATTATATTCATAGTACATATTCACCTGTAAATTCTGTTTATAGTAATAGCCATCTGTATATTATATTCCTAGTACATATTCACCTGTAAATTCTGTTTATAGTAATAGCCATCTGTATATTTATTCACTGTACATATTCACCTGTAAATTCAGTTCTGTTTATAGTAATAACCATCTCTCTATTTATACATATTTATATATATTCAGTACATATCCATGTCCTGCACTTACACAACCACTGTATATCCTTCACTTGCTGCTATTGCACTTCTGGTTAGACCTAAACTGCATTTCGTTGCCATGTACTTGTACTTGTGTAAGGACAATAAAGTTGAATCTAATCTAATCTAAAAACCTCTGCACGTATTGGCCTAGAATACTGTCTAACACTTGATGGCTGCTCTGTCAAGTCGTCGTCAGTTAGGAACCTGGGAGTGCTCTTTGATACAATTCTTTCATTTGAAAGCCACGTTTCTAGCATCTGTAAAACTGCAATCTTCCATCTTAAAAAAAATATATATCTAAATTACGATATATATGCTCTCAATGCAAAATGCAGAACAGTTAGTTCAGTGCGTTCATGACCTCAAGGCTAGATTTTTGTAATGCTCTACTGGGTGGTTGCCCTGCACGCTTAATAAATAAACTCCAGCTGGTCCAAAACGCAGCAGCGCGAGTTCTTACTAGAACCAGGAAGTATGACCATATTGGCCCGGTTCTTTCAACACTGCATTGGCACCCTATTAAACATTGCATACATTTAAAAAATATTTCTAATTACTTACAAAGCACGACATGGTTTAGCTACCCATTACTTGAACAAGCTCTTAACGCATTATAGTCCTTCACGTCTATTGTGATCTCAAAACTCTGGCCAGTTGATAAAACCTAGAATATCAAAATCAACTGGTAAATCCTTTTCCTGTTTAGCTCCTAAACTCTGGAACAGTCTTCCTAGCATTGTTCGGGAAACAGACACACTCTGTCAGTTTAAATCGAGACTAAAAACCTCTTTAACCTGGCATACACATAGAACATTTTCAATTTCTATTATTCAAATCAGTTAAATGATTGTTAGGCTGCATTAACTAGGTCAGCCAGAAATAGGAAAACTTCACATAACACCTGATTGTAGCGACTGAGGCGAATCAGACACATAATCAAACAATAAAATATGTTTTAAATGCTTTGTGCTTAGTAACAGACCCTCCCCCAACACAACAGAGAAAGAGTTACCCTGGAAACCAACTGATAAGACATTTTACGGCCCAAAAGAATGTGGTCCACAGTTAATGACACAAAGCCTGTAAAACACATGCTTTTGCCTCAAGTTATAGACAAACCGTCTATAAATGAACATGGTAATGGTAAATGGACTGCATTTATATAGCGCTTTCAACAGACCCATGGCCATCCAAAGCACTTTACATATTGCCTCACATTCACCCATTCATAAACCAATGGCAGTGTCAGCCATGCAAGGTGCTATCCAGCACGTCGGGAGCAGCTGGGGTTAGGTGTCTTGCTCATGGACACCTCAACACTTGGTCAGGTGGAACCGGGGATTGAACCACCAACCTTCCGGTTTGTGGACAACCTACATGAACCACTGTGCCACAGCCGCCCGTGCACCCCAGGAAATTGTATGTACACATATAACTGTCTTGTAAAGTGTCCCTTGTGTGTAATTTCGTTCATGCATGTCTTATGAACAACTTACTATTTCATGTTACCTCATATATGTCGTGTCTCCTATCAGATGAATGCTCGCTTCGCGACTTACACTTTCACGTATGTCACGTCCTCATAGGAGGCAACGTGTGTTTGTTACATTAAGTGAAGTTATTAAGCGTAATTTCGGGAGGAGTACGCCCATCTAATCTTCCAATTAATACCAAGGTATAAAACCAGCAGCTTACCTCTCCCATTTTTAGTTCTTGCAGCATCCCTCCTCCTCCCCTGCTCCTCCTTTTGTACAATTTTGCCTGTTATAGGGGGGCAATCGGAGCTCGGGTAGAATATCCTCTCCGAGCACCTCTATAGCAGACAGCAAGCCAAATCTGTTTACCACTTTCACTAAGATTATATGGGCACACAAACTCGTGAATTAGAGTATAAATGGGCCCAGACCCATTGATTCATGTTTGAAACAAAGAGCCATAAAATCTCCAGAGGAATTTCCCGCTGGGAAATCCCAACAATCTCATTGGTCAAGTCTACCCCAGGAGGGTGTGACTACTCCCAGAGCTTAAAAAGAGACTGCTCAGATCCCCTCCTTCTCTCCTGCTTCTCCCTTGTGCATACAACGGATACGCTGTGCCTGTGGGCTTCCGCCCAGCAGGCCAGCAGGCCAGATAAGGCCTTCACACAAAGCCTCACGTGTGCGTGGGACAGGAGACCAGATGCAACGACATGGGCCAGCAGGCCCAAACTCCTTAAAGCCTGTGCAACTTCCTCAACCTCGACGGAGTCAAAACAACCACGCAAACTCATAATTTCTTCTTCAGTTGATGCAGAAGAACTTGATCGCCACTTCAGTGCCATCGATTGGAACCATTGAAACGTTCTCCTGTGATTTCACCTCGGACTGTCTTCTACAGCTCAGGCTAAATGCAAGTAAAGTACGAAATACAAATCGCTGTGTAGTTAGTAAAACTGTAAACCCTCTGTTCAGACAAAGGAGTTTATCAAAGATGGTTCTTCCCAAGGTTTATACTCTTTGCATAACCTCATCCATCTGTTCTGACCCTTTTCCCTCCATCCACTTTAACTCCTTCGCAGTCAAAGATCGCAGACGGCCCCAGATTACTGTCGTTCAACATTCACTGCTCATTAATTCATCACAATCTAACTTCATCTGGACAAACTCAGTATCATTAGACATATTAAAGACTCCAGCTTCTATATTTGACCACTGTTTATGATAAAACTGGGTTGCAGTGATATTAATTTCTTAATTTATGTCAGGAGTGCAAAATAATCGATCTGTAATTAACAATATTTTGAATGGAATATCACACGCAAATTAATTCTCTCTCGTCTGCTGCGGTTCAGTTGTGTTCACACAGCTCGCAAATAACAGATTTCAGTTCAGCTCTTAGTTAAAAAGTGCACTTAATTGGAGAAATATTGATTTATTATCACGTTTGCAAAATATTTCGCCATACAGAATACCATTTCTATTAATTTCTCACTGATTTTTCCGATCTCCATACAGCTGAAACATTTACAAGTCAAGTCAACTTTATTTATATAGCGCTTTTAACAATGTAGATTGTTTCAAAGCAGCTTTACAGTGTTAAACAGGAAAATAATGCAGCATAATTTTATTAAGCTGTATAGCCATTTGATGTCATCAGTTCATTTAAATTTCCATACGGTGACAGTGTGGGCTTTAGATCAATAATTAGATCAGTAATTTAGTTTATATGTTTAATTTAGTTTATTAATTAGATTTATTTTGATGTTTAGTCGAAAAATGTAGTGTCCCCAATTGAGCACGCCAAGCCAGAGGCAACAGTGGCAAGGAAACCAAAACCCCATCAGGTGACCTAATGGAGAAAAATAAACCTTGGGAGAAACCAGGCTCAGTCGGGGTGCCAGTTCTCCTCTGGCCAATTAACAAACAGCGTATTATTATTATTATTATTCTGGCAGCTTTACAGGTCAGAGGTCATAATAGATTGGAATATTCGAAGGACCGGAGGCAACACGCTGGAGACGGGTTTATTGAGGATGATGTTGATTAAATAATTATTAAAGTGCAATATTCGAATGATCGGGGGCAACACGCTGGAGACGGGTTTATTGCGGATGACATTGATTTAAGTATTATTTAATTGTAATATTCAAACAATCGGATTCAACACGCTGGAGACGGGTTTATTGCGGATGACATATCGATTTAAGTATTATTTAATTGTAATATTAGAAAAACCGGAGTCATCACGCCGTAGACGGGTTTATTGAGATGCCGTGTCGATGAGGCAGTTGCAGGGGGAGGCTTATTGACACGGTCTCTGCAGACACTTCAGGGTCATGCATTGGTCTTGTCTGGGCGCAGGTCCACCATCTGATCTGGATCCGGCCCGGATCCGGATAACTGCAGTAAACCTCGGGATAAAACAGAGAGACTATCATTAGCGTAGATGCTATTCTTCTGATGATGTAATGAGTACATCAGGTGTTATGGGAAGTGTTCCCGGTTCTGGCTGACCTAGTTAATGCAGCCTAGCAATCATATCATTGAAAAAGTGTTTTATGTGTATGCCACAGTAAAGAGATGTGTTTTTAGTCTAGATTTAAACTGACAGAGTGTGTCTGCTTCCCGAACAATGTTAGGAAGACTGTTCCAGAGTTTAGGAGCTAAATAGGAAAAGGATCGACCGCCTGCAGTTGATTTGGATATTCTCGGTATTATCAACTGGCCAGAATTTTGAGACCGCAGTAGACGTGATGGAGTATAATATGTTAAGAGCTTGCTCAATATTTACACAGCTCTCTCTGTGTCTCCTCTTCCTGATTTGCGTCAGATATGAGTCATCATGCGCTCATTCATTCTCTACTGCTGTCAATCATTTTATGTGCTTGATCCTGCTCCTCTGTGTTTACACTTCCTCATTCTGTCTCTGTGAAGAACGAACCAATTCTACATTTCTACACGTGAACTAAGAAGCTAATAAACACGCAATAACTATGGTATAAGGTTTTTGTGTGATTTTTCATGTGATTTCGGCTCTTTTATATCAATAATGGATGTTTACATTATCATTTCTAGCAGGTGTAGCGATGAGCTCCACAATAAAATTAACATCACCATATGAATGAAATCCCCATTATATCGCAACAGGAAGCTAATACAAACACTCGATGGTGGTCTAAGTGACATTTTGAGTGAAAGTGTATGAGCGTGATGCTAGCTGTAGCTCTAATGCACCTTTTGGACCAGGAACTTTTTCTATTTTGTTACAATAATTCACATAAGGTTCCAAGGATGTGCAACGATCGTCGATTGAGGACATTATAGAATGAATTGAGTTGTTCTCCTTGTTCTCTTACTTCACAAGAAAATTCAAACAAATCTCAAGCTGCTCTCTCTGTCTCACTGTCGAAGTAACCATGGCAACGGATAGCATATCCCCCTAATATGGCGGAGCCTTCCCGAAATGAAAACATTGTGACTTAAACATTGTGCCATATATGCCTGTTGCTGAGTCCCAGCGGCTGAAAGTGATTTCAGGCAGGGTTTCGAGGCAGGGTGGTGTGCTGACCAGAGGTGAGGGGGCACAGTGACCTAGGTGGCCAGGCCAGGCCTCCTGGGGCACCCTCGTGGCGCTGACCCTGTTGGTGAAGCAGTCATGCGTAAAATGATTTGCACAAATATATAACATTTTAGCAACATTCTTCGGCACATTTCCTTCAAAAATGTTATTAAACCACAGTGTCCTCAGTGGCTTGGATGCCGGAAGTCTATGGAGTCGAACAGTTTCATTTAATTGTGATTAATATGCAATTAAGTGTCCGAAAAGATTACATTCATATTTGTATATATGAATTCAGTAAGCAGCACTGTTTTTAAAAGAATGCTAAAGTGTACTTTGTATTCACAAGGGTTAATTCTGATTATATGGACAAAACAATTGAACCATTCTTCCAAATATCTTTTGTGTGTGTGTGTGTGTGTGTTCCTCAGCAGAAAATCTGTCCTTGGAATGACACGAGGGTGAGTAATTGAAAATAGAATTTTCATTTTTTGGGTGAACTGAGATGACTTGGTTTATTGAGGCATTAGTTTTCAATAGTCTAATGGTCTAATCAATCATGTTTGTCTTTAATAGGTTGAATGTGGCTATTAAGGTTCTGGTAAGTAAGATGACAAGACATTTGTCACATTACCAAAACAAATCCCTCTTTTGGACAACATCTGAAACTGTTTTTAGAAAGGTGGAGAGTAAAACTGGTTATAATCCTGTCATAAAATACCTATAGATGGCTCCTAGCTTGCACCGAATGGAGAGGAGGGTGGATAGACGTATCTGCTAGAGGTGAGATATGATTTATAGCCACTGTGGAGGTCACAAGCGAGTCAGCTGTTAGTATTTTGACCAGGTGGTTGAGGACAAAGAGGGCATTCCCCCTCTAGAAAAGGCCTGGAATCGAGTCTGCGTATATAGTGTGAGGGTGTGTTTAAATTAGCAGCCCTCGCCATATCACAAGGACACTTGTTCTCACGCTTGGAACGCCGCTGTTCCTCTGCGGACACTCATTCCATATATGTACATAACAATTATAGCAAGTTTTCTCCCAGAGCGTTCCACAGCATGCTATTCTCATAAACTGGAGGTCCGCTCGCAAGATTGATAATAAAGGACTGGCTCATTAACAGAGCCTATTAACCATGTCCGTGTGTGCGTTCCCCAGAGCAGTGTGGGGCAAACTGGATGGACATGCCACAATATGAAGACTAATTACCTTTGAAGAGGGACTGTATTCCTGTACTGGAGGCCCCGATGAAGTCTCTGGCTTGACTCGAGTGGCTGATTGGCGTGAATGTACAGCTAGTGTTTGTTGGTGCAATCCTGTACAACGTGGTTCTTCTGACACCATATTTACACTAGTTGGGAGTGGTCTTATGTGATTTCATTGTACTGTACCTGCTCAGAAAAGGATATTAGCATCTGTGTTACCACAGATAATGTTGTATTAGATGGAAAGTGTCTGAAAGTCAGCTTTATTTTGTGAAAAATTCACCTGTATGACTGAGGAAAAAAAAACAACTGGAAAAAAAACAACACATAAATAAATAAATGATATTTTTTGAATATAATTGAGTTGTTGTAGAAACAATAATAAAAATCAAATGTAAAATACAATATTTATTTAGTGTATATTATATAAGTTAGTTATATACATTATATACATTATATACATATTATATACATTAGTTAGTCATAATAATATTCAACAACAAATACAATTACGCAAATATGTAATATGTATTTATTTATTACCTCCCATGTTCACTAGAAATGAATAATAATAATGATAAGGATAAAAACAACAATTATTATTAATTATTATTATTATTATTATTATTATTATTAGTAGTAGTAGTAGTAGTAGTAGTATAATACACATTCTAGTAGCATACTAATATAATTTATGCAAATAAAAACAACATTTAATATTGGTATTATTATAATGATTAATTTCTATCAAATTTGCAAGGATATGTAATGTAAATATGTAAGCATTATATATTATTATTATTATTATTATTATTATTATTATTATTATTATTATTATTATTTCCTGACACGTTTGCATGCATTTACTATTTCTATTTCTACTACTACTGCTACTACTACTACTACTACTACTACTAATAAACACAATTATACAAATATGTAAAAATATATGTTTTTTTGATTATTTATGATTATTATTATTGCTTAGCATGTTTGATTAGATGTTTTAAGAGTGTTTTGTTTATATTGATAAAGCATTTACTGTTCACATAGTTTCTAGTCTAGTTTTAGAAGATCTCAGATGAACAACAACACACAACTAAAACATCTAAAACAAGTATTCTGATCTTTTGCATGGTATACATTTAGTTTGGCTGAGCTGTGAAGTGAAACATAAAACCACAGGCCACCCATGTCTTACATTGCTAGCTCATGCTTTTGTTGTGCCTGCATGATACATCTGTATTTCCAACCCTTGACCTAATGCATACAGATACCAAAATGTTGACAGACAATGCCTGTCCAGAGATTTGAGTAAGGAAGAAAGAGCCGGAAGCTTTTCTTGTTTGTGTCTTAAGCTGTTTTTATAGTAGCATATGGCCACAAAGCTGTAAAACCTTGGAGCCGGAAAGAGACAGGTGGCTTCCACTCTGCAGTTCCTTAGACCTCTTTCAGGGTTGCCATGTTGTTTTTGTGAAATACATTAAAGAGTTAATGCAAGAATACCACTACACTGTACATTATGCTCTCAGACACGCTCAATTAATTATAACAAAATAACGCAAAAAAAATGAACTCTATTAAAAGTTCTGTACATCAATTCTTTACTGAGGAATATAAGCTTCAAGTACCTCCTGATCAACAGTTACTGTAAAGCATTGCAAACTAAAGCAAGCATTATGTGTGAATGTGTGCTCAATGATACAGAAATAAAACAAGTATAATGCCACTTTTGTGATGTCTGTTTAATGCAACGCTTGTCTTCCACTACAAACTATTATCTTCAAGGTATCTTCTTTTGGGAGTTTTTCCAGCAAATATTGATTGTAATGAAGTATGTTGATATGGGAAGAAGGAGGCAGGAACTGGCGAGCGTTTAAACACTTAAATCCAAAATAAATAAAACTGAAAGTAAAACGCAGGCAGCCCCTCACGGACAGCTGCCACACACACACATAATTAAACAGAAACAAGACATAACGTAAAGTCGAGGCCTGGTCCTCTCTCGTCCTTCACTGTTGTTGCTCCTCCTTTTATGCGTCCGAGCTCTTCTGTGAGACACGAGATTGGTGTGGCACGCAGCTTGTAATAATAATCTTGGTCTAGTTTTTGGGCACACTGCTGCCCGGTCCTCAACCAACCAAGAGGCTCTTCCTCGCAGTGCCATTCGATGGTACTGGACGCTCGATGGATGGCTCGACACTCCTCCACCCCCTGGCGGCCAGCGATGGCTCCTCCAGACAGCGAGTAGCAAGTCCTGCGTTCCCTGTTCCTCCCCATCATGGCGGACGGCAGCAGGCTCTGGCCCACGGCGGCGACTCCTCCGCTCCCTCTCGGATGACAGCCACCCCACCCTGACCCAAGAGCATGACAGCAAGCTCTCCGTCCCACCGGGTCTTCACTTGCTCCAGCACCACTGCCTCAGGCAGCCACTCGCGGTCTTCCCTCTTCCGCGCTGCCCGACCTCCTCAGCACCACGATCCCCCTCTGCAGCGAGGGCTCTCCAACAGTATGTTAATCCTTCCTCCCGGGTTTCGGCACCAATGTAATGAAGTATGTTGATATGGGAAGGAGGAGGCAGGAAACGGTGAACGTTTAAACATTTTAATCCAAAATAAACAATAAACTCCTCACGGACGGCTGCCGCGCACACACATAATAAAACATAATCAAAACATAACGTAAGGTCCAGGCCTGGTCCTCTCTCGTCCATCACTGTCGTCGCTCCTCCTTTTATGAGTCTGAGCTCCTCCATGAGACACGAGACCGGTGTGGCTCGCCCCGTTCTAACGGTCCCTCTTGCCACATACCCCCATCGCCCCTCACAGGCCTGGGGGTAGTACCGAGACTGTGCTCTACAACCCCCCTCCCTCCGGAGGGACCAATCACGGCGGTCGCAGCACCTGGGGGTAAGGACAGACTCATGAGGAGCGAAAGAGACGAGAGAGGAAAAAAAAAATAATAATCTTGGTCCAGTTCCTGGACACACTGCTGCCCAGTCCTCAACCAACCAAGAGGCTCTTCCTGGCAGTGTCATTCGATGGTACTGGACGCTCGGTGGACGGTTCAACACTCCTCCGCCCCTGGCGGCCAGCGATGGCTCCTCCAGCTGAGGGCAGCCAGTAGAGAGTCCTGCATTCCCTGCTCCTCCCCATCACGGTGGCGACTCCTCCGCTCCCTCTCAGATGGCAGCCACCCCACCCTGACCCAAGAGCATGGCAGCAAGCTCTCCGTCCCACCGGGTCTTCACTCGCACCAGCACCACTGCCTCGGGCAGCCACTAGCGGTCTTCCCTCTTCCGTGCTGCCCATATGATCCTCCTTCCTCCCGGCACCAATGTAATGAAGTATGTTGATATGGGAAGGAGGAGGCAGGAAACGGTGAACGTTTAAACATTTTAATCCAAAATAAACAAACTGAAAGTAAAAGTAGCACACACATAATAAAACAAACAAAACATAACGTAAAGTCCAGGCCTGGTCCTCTCTCATCCTTCACTGTCATTGCTCCTCCTTTTATGCGTCCAAGCTCCTCCGTGAGGCATTCATTATCATCATGCCACCAGCCTCACCACGTTCTCACAGTCCCTCTGCCTCACTGCTTGCCACATTGATATTTTGCAATCCTTTTAATAACTTAATTGGCAAAAAAAGTATTAATTTGAATTGACTGACAATCGCAGTTGTAACAATAAAAAGTGTTTTATGCTGTAATCTTGCACTCGTGGCATTGCAAAAAAAACCCATTTTGTTTCTCTTTTCTATGATAATTTATTTTAGTGCCACATTTGGTCACATGAGACCCTTTCTTTGTCTTGAAGAAGTTAAGAGATATTTTTAAAGAAAGCTAATGCTTGTAAAGTAAATTTATCAAGTAGACAATGTAGAGTAGTCAAGTAGGCCAGTGTACTTGCTCAGAACCACACTGATTCGAAGCAATGGCCTGAAATCTGCAGGTGCAAAGGCAAACGTATCGATCAATCCGAAATCAATGAGAGCAATCGGACAAGCTCACCCATGTAATTCCTTTCCTTTTTTTCAATGAACAACTCTCAAATTCTAAATGCACGTCATCTCAAAAAGTGTCACCTTCCGGACCATCCAGGCATGAGATCTGACATGAAGACCTTTTTAAAATTCTCGGTCCCTCAACCCTGTTAATCTTTTTGATGTTCATTGTGGGTGGGCTGATGATGAAAGCTCTTGAATATCTCTGGCTGAGGTTTACTACAGCAGTTACACCTCGGCTTTTATGTGCGTTAATGATGCGTTGAGACTCTTTAGATATTAGTGGGACAAGATGCGTTCTGTTGAGGCAAATTTTTGAGCATTTACCTCATTTTTGAGTTTCATTATTGATGAATACAAATTCTCACTGATTCTTGTAGAAGTGTTAGCATTTATTAAAAGTTGTTTTAGTTCAGTCATGAAAACTCTCAGGATGGTTTATTAATGTAACATTTCATTAATTTAAATGGAATAGGTTTGGTCTTGGTGGACTAGATCTGCTACGCTTCTGCAAAGTAAGTATGACTTGCTTCTACTAAATGCTCAGAACATAAAATTAAGGAGCTATAGACAGGTGGTGCTGGGGAGGCGGAGGACTTAAATAAGAATTTGCATAGTGCGCAAAGTTTGTGTATTTGTTTGGATGTGCTGTGGATTTAAAGTGAAGTAGTTATACCTATGTGGAATCGATTGGCTGTGGAAGTTATATTGAAACAACCAATCAGAACATGAACAGAGGCTGAATCATTCATTTGTACCATGGCACTAAAATTGCATTCTTTGAATGGTACTATTAACAATAAGGTTTGTTAACATTTTACATTTTAAGTGGTTAACATTTCACCCTGGAGAACCATGCTAATACTATGTGACAGTCAGTAAGGTGAAGCCCAGAGCACTGTTCGTATGTCCGTAATTTTAATCATCAGGAGGGTCCGGGGACACTCTCCACAATTTTGTGTCTGCACACACTGCGCGTGACTTGAGCTCTTGAAGACAAAGTCCACTAGAATGCGTCTTTCCATACTCACAGCCAAAGGAGACTTTGAAAGGTTGAGTATGCGAGAAGGAGTGGAATGCGGAAAATGAAGTATACCTGGGCCTTAAGATATAGAAGATGCCCCCCTTAAGAACAATTATCATTTACTTTTAAATTGTAGCATATTTAGAAATGTTTAAATACAAATTTTGGGTAACACTTTAGTTTAGGGTCCAATTCTCACTATTGACTTGTTTATTAGCATACATATTACTAGGATATTGGCTGTTTATTAGTACTTATAAAGCACATATTAATGCCTTATTCTGCATAACCATATTCTACATCAATTAATCCTGCTCAATACCTAAACTTAACAACTACCTTACCAACTACTAATAAGCAGTTATTAGGAGTATATTAAGGCAAAATATTGAGGACCTTAATCTAAAGTGTGACCAAAAATTACTCAATTACTTATATACAGGCATAAGAATATATAAATATTTAATTGCCCATTTTTTATTAAATTTCACTCAATTAGCCTATAGTATTTTAAGAATAGCAAAGATGTCTGAAAAGTACATCTAATTATTTTAGTATAATTGAGACACTATTACAGTTTGCCTTTTTACTTCAAAATAAAAACATATATTTGTTTTACTTCATAATCTAAAAACATTAATGTGTCAACAAATCCCTCGTTAACATAATATAATATCACATGACCAATGTTTTACACAATTAGATCAATTAACCTCACACTGTTTCGTCTTAATACATCTTGCAAATGTAAATTTTCAGATGAAATTGCAAAATTGAGTAGAGCATTGCCATTCATTAAAAATGTGATGAGATTACATTTTGTGCCATCTATGATCAAGAGAATCATTGGTGGTCATCGTACCCTACATGTAAATGTATCATGGTATTACCGTTATAACTGTACCATGGTACCTTTTTTGTAAGTGAAGTTGTAAAATGTTGATTTAAGAAAGGCAATTTCTGGAGAGTCACCGGAAATAAATATGTGACGAGGAAGCCCCTTAATTTACACCCCCCTCTCTTTTACACATGTAAAAGCCCACCACCTCTCTACATATCCCAGGGGTAATGCACCATACTCTCATAGCTGTCCGCTGGGCCACGTGGACGATAATTAATGCATTTGTGTGTCCTTACTCTTCACTGACACATATTTCCTCATTTCGCCCATATTTCCCCATTCATTATAGTGTCATTAAGACATTAATTCCCCCTGCTGTGTTAACCTTTTGCTCGTGCTACAGCAGGGGCCCATTGCATTGCTTCAGCGGGCTTCTACTTTACATAGTGCACGAGTTGTACCATTTAAATGACTGGGCTGTTGATGGGCTGTTATATAACCGGCATGTTAAAAATAAACGCGGTCAACGCGTCTTTTCGCCCCATTTGGTCCCTGGGAAATTGGGTGCACCGCAGCGGTTAGCCATAACTTGTGAATGTCAACTTCGGATAATACTCTTATGATGGCTACATCTGTGGTACAAATATATAAGAAAAGCTGCATGCACACACACACACCCACACACACACACTCACTGCCTCAGATATTGAGCTGAGCATGCATACACTTCCTGATCTTAGATATGGGGCAGCATGCGGCCTATATGTGTGCTAAAGGTATTCCTTTTTGAAGGACAGGAGGTTGTGTGTTAAAAGTAGCATTTAAGGAGTAATTTATCAGCACTTATGCTTTTAGCGGTGCTAGGTCTAATGTTGGTGAAACAGTTTGAATTTGTTCATCCTCCTACTGTGATAAATGGCTTTTTAGAATTCTTAAAGTGTACTTAATGACACTAAGGTGTCATATCTACATACCCCATGTGGCTCTCAACACCACCTTAACATTATGGACATGAGGATTCCTAGAAAGAATCCCTCCTGCATGTGAAATCCATCTTCTATGTCAAACTGTGTCATAGAATGAACCTCTCTGTGGAAATCATGTCTATATCAAGGCTTTGGTAATGTATAAAGAAAGCATACATTTAAATGTCACCTTCTAAGCACTAGTCACCATGATCTACAAACTAAAGTTAAATGTATGGGCTAATGCCAGCCTATGGTCTTCATTGTCTGCACGCAAACAACATCTACTTTGACCCACCCTCAAACACTGTTGTTGTAGCTGGAAGAGTTTGGTTCGTGTGGTCGACATGTTGAGAAGATGCTGTTTTCAGCGCTGCAAATCCACTTTGCATTAACCTCAAAGGGATGAGGACTACATCGCCATTGTTACTGTTCGTATCACTGTATCAAGCGCTGAAGCTTAAATTCAGATATGGTAATGGATGTTTAATTTGCAGACACGTGCTGTAAGCGGTAGACCAATCACAACAGACTGTGCCATTTGACCAATCACAGCAGAGTAGATCAATCGCAACAGACTGGGCCGTCTGACCAATCAGAGCAGAGTAGATCAATCACAACAGACTGGGCCGTCTGACCCATGATTATGACAAAAAAAAACATAATTGTCGATTATAATTACGATTATCACAATTTACATTGAATGAGGTTTTGAATAGCTTTATACTATTGTTTGAAGCAACTGGATGCCATATTTTTATATGAAAATAAACAAGCTTTTTTTTGTAATTGCGCCTTTGAACAATTACGTACAGTAATTGTGGCATCCGTAATTGTAATCTCGATTAGAAAATCGATTGATTGTGCAGCCCTAGAGCAAAGTAGACCAATCAGAACAGACTGGACCATCTGAAGCATAGAATCAATCAGAGCATAGTAGACCAATCACAACAGACTAGGGATGTGACGGTGAGGAAATTTTCCCACTGGTTAATCGACGTGTGACAACACCGGTAATACCGGTATCACCGACTGGGCTTTTAAATCACTAATTCTATCTAAACCGAATAATGCACACGGCTGCTCGGGCATTCATAACGCAAAGCGAGTGGTTTCAATTAATTCCTATGAAAGTTAAGCTTCAATAGGAATGAACTAACACTGGCGTGTTAGTGCACACACACCGTGAATGACAGTTTGGTCGTGAATGCGCACTCTCTGCGGCCGTGAATGAATGACAGTTCAGCCGTAAATGTGCGCTCTGTGCGGCTGTCCACATTTTAGTTTCGGTTTGGAATTAGCGCCAATTAGGGGGCGGGATGCTTGAATTGTGGGTTCATTAGCCTATGAAAAACACAACAACAAAACAGTTCAATGACAAACTCCCTTAAATAGGCGCTTTTACATTTCGCTTTGAAACCAGATCTTACGTGATCATCTTGTATTGTCTGTTCTCTAACTGAACTAAATTATTTTATTTCTATAAAAATATCAAAACAACGGTGGGTGACGGTGCCAGGGCGGGCAAGAGATGTAACCGGTGTTGAGTCTGAACACCGGTAACACCTGCAACACCGACTATAGTAGCAAGTCTACAACAGACTGGGCCGTCTGACCAATCTGAACAGAGTAGATCAAAACCAACAGACTGGACCATCTGACCAATCAGAGCAGAGTAGACCAATCGCAACAGACTGGACCGTCTGACCAATCAAAACAGAGTAGACCAATCACAACAGACTGGGCCGTCATCTGACCAGTCAGAGCAGAGTAGATCAATCACAACAGACTGGGCCGTCTGACCAATCAAAACAGAGTAGACCAATCACAACAGACTGGGCCGTCATCTGACCAGTCAGAGCAGAGTAGATCAATCACAACAGACTGGGCCATCTGAGCAATCAGAGCAGAGTAGAACAATCACAAAATACTGGGCCGTCTGACCAATCAGAGCAGAGTAGATCAATAATGGCCGTCTGACCATTACATTTGCTTTACAGTACACAGATTTTTTTTTTCTTCTATAATCTGCTAAATGCCTTCTGGAAAAAGAGACCAACTTAAGGTCAACCATTTAAGTTTAGATTTATTCTCAAAACGAACATCTATAGTTTCTAGATATTCTGACAGTTAACATGTTAAAATATATACTTCACTTGCACAGCTATATCTAAAGGAAGTCAGTTGCATTTGGAAATGGTCAGTTAAACTGTTTAGCAGTTATTACACAGAAATATTTTATATTAAGAATCAAGTATTCCAGAGAGCCTAAAAAGTGTGATCTTCTTTGATCATCTTGGTTAATTCATGGTTCAAGCTATGCTCACAACTTTCATCTTTTTATTTATCATGCTTCAGTTGGGTATGTTTAGCCCTTATCAGCCGGTTTCTCTTTTTTTTGCACATTCTGAGGTGAGATGTTCCTTATGTTCTAGTCTCTTCCCTGTGATCTGACAGCTGTGCTTTTAACTTTTTACCACAGTGAGAAATTCACCCCACTGTCTTTTTACATAGTTTCCCGCCGAAAAGAAACTGCACAATATGTTACTTTGCTTCCAACTGCCATTGTCAAGAGAACCATGCACACAGGATTTTGATTTACTTTTAAAAGAGGTAAAGGAAAAGTGGGCAAATCCAATTTAATGCAAACCGAATGCGTTCTGTCAAGTTTATGTATCAACTTTCTTCTAAACGGCAGCTCTTACAAGAGACTAGATCTCTGTGCAGAGTCAGAAATTAGCATATCCAGTATGCCCTCTTTAGAAACTCTATCCCTGTCTCTCCTTCAGACGGATGAAAGGTACAGCCTCTCCTCTCCTCCGCTCCCTGGTACTGGCTCTTCTTACAATGGAGTCTGTCAGTCCAGCTTAGTACACTCATTCTCCTTTATTCTCCCTCTCTCCTTGACTCAATTTTCAATCTCCTTGTTACTCGGCCTAAAAATATAGATTCTGCTCCTTGTAAATACACAAGTGGCTCCGCTGGTAGCCATCACACAATAAATGTATTGCTTCCTCTCAAGACAAAAGCATCAAAGAAAAGTTTTGCTGATAAACTGCACTGAATCTCTATAGGACAACTTACATTATGATGATCTGTTTTGGAGTATAGATGTGCATTGCACTTTCAAAAATGAAAAACAACTGCCTTGAATCACATAAACACAGAAAAGGATTCTCTCAGGCCTCCTTTACACCTGGAATATAGTTTCTAGATGTTCTTTAGAAGACTTTCATTTAAAGCTTAATTTCAATACATCTCCAGTGTGATCATATATATATATCTGGTATAAAATGGAAAAGGCCACTTACTTGCAGTAGTTGCATATAGACAACAAAAATGTATTTGTATCTTTGTCAGATGTGGTTATATTTTTTTCCAGAACCACCGCCTTCTGTGCTATCCATGAATAAATAATGCAATAAATTATATTTTTGTCAGAACTGCTTCATAGTCAAGACATACAATGAAATTGAAAAAAAATTCAATTTGAGGTGAACTGACTTCATGCATTGACTAAACATCCCCTTGAGACCATCTGGTTGAAAGTAATTAAAAAAATGCCACTTTTACAGTTACATTTAGATATTTTTAAGTGTCCTGATATTTCTTAGTGTCACTACTTTTGTGTACAAGTTAGGGATGCACCAAATTATTCGGCCGAAAATAGCATATAATATAGAATAAGTGAAAAGACCGAATACATTTTTACCGAACAATGATATTTTTGATGACGTGATCAAATATAGCAACCATTGCGTGTGAGAGAGAGGCGCACACGCTTCTAAATGCAGCAAACATGTCGGAAGTGTGCAAGCATTAAAGTGCATTCGGAAGCATTAAAGTGTCAGAGAAAGACGCAAAAATGGCCGTTTGCAGATTCGTTGCTGAATTGTCTAAGCACCCTCAAATGCAAGCAAAAGCACCCTCAGTTGATACTGTAATAATATATTGGCAAATGCTCCAGTGCATATTTGTGTCATCAAATGTATCCATTTACAACGTGTTTCTGCAGCAGTGACATAGTTGTTGATCTCTTGTACGCAATGGCCAATGTGTTTAAAACCGCCAGAGTTTTTATTCAGTGCTGCAACCTCTCATGAACAAACAAACAAAGTGTAGACACAAATCGATGTAAGTAAGATATTTATTGTGCATTGTTAGCAGCTTCATTGGACTTTGTGAGATTGCGATGAACTGACATAGCGACAGCGTTTAGTGATCGTAAATGGAGCGGTCTTGGCTCGCTTACGAGTCTGCAGTCTATATAATCTATTGAATAAAACTATTGTGTTTCATGTTGCAAAAAGGATTAATGGCCAATTGCACGCTGCAAAGTTTCGGAAGTGACATAGTAACGCATTAAAGCAATGTAAAGGGAGACTAATAAATTAATAAAAAAATATCTGTTGCAAAATAATTTTGAAATTCTAAATAATACTCTCACTGCACACTCACTGCTGTGGTGGAGCCGTTGCTTAGCCTACATCTGCACTTTAATAGAGCACCCTCAATAATTTCAGAAGAATTTGATTATGATACCTGTAGGCATAACAGGCCAAAGATAAGATGGTATAAGATGGCCAAATAAAAATATATTTTTTACATTCATTTCAAGTTATATTGTGCTTTGTTTTCTTTTAAAAGCAAGACAATAGTAAAAAAGCAAATTTGGACTATTTAATTTAATGCAATGGTGAAAAAATTGGCAAAATAAACGAAACAAATTCTAAAAACCGCGTTTGGTATTCAGCTTTGGCCTTCGGCCAAGTGTTTTATTCTTATTGAGCTTTGGCTTCAGCCACAAATTTTACTTTCGGTGCATCCTAGCATGCCTAGTACAATTGTTTATTTTATTTTAGCTTAGGTACGTCCTATATCTAAAAATAACGCAAATACACATAATATAGTTCCATAATATTTACAAAAACAAAACAGCTCTGGTTGCCAGAATAAATTAATACAAATACAGTGAAATTACAGTTTAAACATATTTACAAAACAACCATCAAATGTGAAGTGTCATACATGGAATTCTGGCAATGTCAGTTTATGGCTTTTCACGGAAAAATGTGAAATGGCACTGTAAAATGATACAATTATTTATTTATTGCAAAACTGTCAAATGCGGTAACAAAAGTCGTTCAAATGACGACTTGTTGCAGTCACAGTCCTCTCTGGCGGTGTATAATAGTTTTGTATGAGGTACAGAGCAGAATTTAATTTATTAATACAAGCAAATGTTAATCCTCCTTCACTCCGTGAAGGCATGAATTTCCCATTTTCAAATGTACATCGACTAAAACACGGCATGCCGCAATCTGTGACGAAACAGGTGAGAGCCAATGAACGTTTGATATCACTGCTGTAAAACATGTAACGCTTCTTGAGGGCGCAATTTTTTCATTTGAATTAATCATAACGAACGCAGGATTTGACGTTTACGGTCGCTGCTGAGAAGAATAAAGGGCTGAATTTGGATCTGTACCTCACAAACGTATGGTTATCATAACACGGTTATCTTTTTTCATGTCCTGCGCCACGTTGTTTAAATAGCAAATGCATTTGCACCCATTTGTGTGCCCATGGTCTGAAAACAAGGTGTTTTCAGGCGCATTGTTGGTGTGTTGGTATTTTGAGGCAACTGAAAACAACTGTGCCATTGACCAACAAAAACCTGGTCTAAAGTCAATGCCACAATATTTTTTGTTATTTAAAGGGCACGTTAGTAATATACGCCTATAGGTGGGTACACAACACATGTACACTGCTTATTACACACACACACAGGCCAGCAGCACACACACATTTTTGAATATTAAAAATAAAAAGATTCCTCTCTGGAGAAGTGTTCAGTTTTTCCGCTCGCAAATTCCGCCATGTAAATAGCAATCCCCCATAGTGCAAGCGCAACTGGCTTTTAAAGAGAATGAGAGATGAGACTCTGATTGGTTTGCACGTTACGCCCAAAACACACCCATGACTCATTAAGAGAATAGGGACAACCCTTTTAGACCATGCGCCGGGCACGCCGACCATTTTTTCCGTCGTTAAACTAGCAAAAGTGGATTCGGACACGCCCTAAGTGCACTTGCACCATGAGCTTCAGACCATATGCTTAGATCGTTAAAATAGGGCCCTTACACCATGTCCTAACTACACGCAACTTGTCTGTCCACACCAGACGCGACGCGACTACGAGATGCGACAAATCAATCCAAAACCACAAACAATAAGAACAGCATGTGGGCGGGCTCTCGTGGCAAGTGTAGGGCACCAGAGATTAATCCTGACGGCACTCGCAAGGAAATGGATAAGTACATAATCAAATTCACAAATATTACACCATTTAAACATTACTAAAATACATACGGAGTCACTAAAACAATCTTTGTCATAGAATATACTTGTTTGTTGTCACAGTTTGAATGTTACTGCTCAATTTGTTCAATTTCTAGACCTTAAGGTCAATTATCCATTGTTGCTTTTAGTACGACTACGTTACAAAGCTGGGAGCACTAAATTATATTCAAAGTCACATTACACGCTTTTAACATTAAATAAAGTACATAAACACTACCTGAGATTATGTTTTGTGTTGTTGTTCCAGCCGCG
Source organism: Romanogobio albipinnatus (assembly GCA_023566225.1). NCBI lineage: Eukaryota > Metazoa > Chordata > Actinopteri > Cypriniformes > Gobionidae > Romanogobio > Romanogobio albipinnatus. The sequence goes on from CM042239.1 coordinate 65,293,159, forward strand.
ACTTCGCAGAAATAGAACGTTTCTAAAATAGAATCATTGCGTGTCGCCGTCGCGGCTGGTTAGGACAAAAACTTAACATGGAAAAGATCACTTTTATCGCATGTCGCGGTGTCGCGTCGCGTGTAGTTAGGACACGGTCTTATAGTCTTTTACAGGTAAAATCACAATTATTTTATATAGTGTATCACTACCACTAAAAGGTGCCTTTTATACAGCAGTAACATGCATACTAAGATAGGCTACTGTTAACCTTTATGGGTAAATAAGGTACAAAGATCGGTAACACTTCATTTTAGGGTTCAATTATCGGTATTATCTAGTTGCTTATTAGCATGCATATTACTAGGATATTAACTGTTTATTAGTACTTATAAAGCATATATTAATGCCTTATTCTGTATGACCGTATTCTGCATCCCTTAATCCTACCCAATACCTAAACTTAAATGCTAGAAAAACTACCTTACTAACTATTTATTCGCAATAAATTAGGAGTTTATTGAGGCAAAAATCATAGTTAATAGTGAATATGTGTTCCCCATACTCAAGTGTTACCCAAAGATCTCTTCAAGGGTAAAGTGACAAGTTGTCGTAGAACTTTATTGAGAGTGCACTAGCTCTACAAAGAAGATCCTCACGCACTCCAACATATGGTTCATATGGTCCAAATTTGGCTGCCTCTAAAACCCATTAGTTTTTGTGGAATCCCACATATTTCATAATAAAGGATTCCAGTATGTTTCTGGTTCTGTGCTTCGATTATTTACAAATAGTCCCGTATGTCAATTCTGTGAGGATCATTAGTGTGCTAGACTCCTCATCCATATTTCTGCGCCTAATTATAATTCCTTGTAATCTCACAAGCATCTGTCATTCATTTTTACCCTCCTGGGTCCACAGATGAACACTGTACATCTTTAAGTCTGTTGACTTTAATTTCCAGTTATGGTTTTTTGAACATAATTATGAGGAACTCCGAACACTGTCATTAATTATTCAAGCCTGATACGTGTCCATAATTGATAAGAAGCACACGAGTCCTTCCTTGGCAAACACAAGAGCTCCTATTCTAGTTAAGTTTAAAACACTTTTGCCTAAGAAACAGCTGCCATTTTTGGCTTTTGCACCACTCAAGTTGGACAACACATGCCAAGCCCCATGAATAGAAGCCGCTACATACATCCGCATACACGCACAACCACACATGACAAGCTGCTGTAATTCGGTATGAATCGCAGAGCTCTGGTCTTCTGCGTTTGCAGAATGTGACAGAGAGTCTGAGACTGACATTATCACGTAGACAATAAAAGCCCACCTGTTTTCCACCCAATGCTAATCTAATCCAGTCTTCAGCCGCCTGCTTTGGAATTTCTCATATGTCATATTCCATCATGGCCCCAACAGTCTCTGGGCAAAAGAAGAGACCGTTGTTAACACAGTGGCCTGATACGCACAGTGACAGTTTCACACATCACTATAGTCCCACTGACATCACACATCAGAGTCTCTTTAATTGCCCTTTTCTCTTGCATCCATTGCAGCAGAGAAAAGTACATGTAAAATACATGATAGCGTTATGGATTTACAGTGCATGAAATCCGAAAATACATATTTGGCTCTGTATGCAAAAAGGGAAGGTTCACTGTTCACAGCTTGCTTTTAACTGCCTTTCACAGTACGACATAGCACTGCTTTATGGTAAGAGATGGTAATTTGTGCCACAATTAAGTGGCTTTTTATTCATTAATATTATATAATCTGCAAGTACCGTTTTCAAAAATATACTAAATTAACTATTAAAGTTTGAAGTACACTACAAATGCACATTCTATACGGTTCAACACACTTCTTTTAGATAAACCTAACCCTGTACATTTGTACTATACAGACTTTCTGCATGAGAAAAATGCTATATGTTTCTAAGTGACTGAACTTGCAATTTTCACTTGCTGCATTATGAACCAGGTTGGAATTGCCATTATTTGAACCATATCTGTGAGGGCAATATTAGCTACAAAAACATCCTAACTCAATACTCTACTCAGTATCCATGGCAATGTTAGTTATTAGAATATTAAACTTAATCTTGACTTCCCTGGTACTTTAAATCTTAAAAGTATATTTAAAATAAAATATGTACTTACAGATAATGCAATATTAATACAATGAAAGTTTGCTTAAGGTCACCAAAAGAGTGAAACGGATGCCCACAAAGTGCATCCATTCACCATAAGATATATACACATAGGTACGGGGGGTTAATAAAAGCCTTCTGAAGTGAAGTGATGTATTTGTGTAAGAAAAAATATCCATATTTAAAACTTTATAAACTAAAATAACTAGCATCCGGCAGAAGGCCTATCATGGTTCAAACAAATAGGGCTGGGCTACATACTCAAGCTCCTCTTCTCTTATATCAAAATCCTCCGACATTTCTCAAAAAAGAAGAAAGTCGTATAGGCCTACACCTATGGCTTGAGGGTCAGTAAATCATGGGGTAATTTTCATTTTTGGGTGAACAATCCCTTTAACGAAGTTTTGAAAGGTGCACTTTGTAATAATGTCAATTTAGTTTTCAGTTTTACTTTAAAGGAACACTCCACTTTAAAAAAAAAAATAGGCTCATTTTCCAACTCCACTAGAGTTAAACTGTTGAGTTTTACCGTTTTTGAATCCATTCAGCCAATCTCTGGGTCTGGCGGTAGCACTTTTAGCATAGCTTAGCATAGATCATTGAATCTGATTAGACCGTTAGAATCTTGTTCAAAAATGACCAAAGAGTTTTTATATTTTTCCTATTTAAAACTCGACTCTTCTGTAGTTACATCGTGTACTAAGACCGACGGAAAATGAAAAGTTGTTATTTTCTAAGCCGTTATGGGAACTATTCTCTCATTCCTGCGTAATAATCAAGGAACTTTGCTGCCATACCATGAGTGCAATGATATTACACAGCGCATGAAAATAGGCTAACTTCTGTCAACACAACCAATGTGACAACCTGCTTATACAGAGAGCGTGCTGGGGACTATTATGCCATGGCATAACATTAGAACGAATGAACATAGATAAAGTGCGTTGGCTGACAACACCGGACGCGAGCAGCGGGACTCGCCAAAAGACAATGTAACATTACCAATTATAATCAGTGATGTATTGGAACATCACATTGTTACGTCCGTTGAAGACAGCCTTAAGCTGAAAGACTGTAGGCCTACCTTAAATAGACTATTCAGAGCAGTGCCATGACAGGTATGAGGGATAGACTTACCGTGTTTTCAATGGCATCCACTGTAAAAAGCTGTGGTATAAAGGTCCTAGATCACTTATAATTTCCCACAGCATATGCTGTATAGAATTTTCTGTCTACTGAAAGTTCTTGCAGATATATTTTGCAGTGTTTTGGCAGCATAACAATCCAAAAACACATTAAATAATAGTACAAACAACTGAAGAGATCCTTATAGCTTTCATTCCTGTTAAAAAAAATCAAATATGACGCTGCTTTGAATAAACAACTAATATATATATATATATATATATATATATATATATATATACACTCACCTAAAGGATTATTAGGAACACCTGTTCAATTTCTCATTAATGCAATTATCTAATCAACCAATCACATGGCAGCTGCTTCAATGCATTTAGGGGTGTGGTCCTGGTCAAGACAATCTCCTGAACTCCAAACTGAATGTCAGAATGGGAAAGAAAGGTGATTTAAGCAATTTTGAGCGTGGCATGGTTGTTGCTGTCAGACGGGCCGGTCTGAGTATTTCACAATCTGCTCAGTTACTGGGATTTTCACACACAACCATTTCTAGGGTTTACAAAGAATGGTGTGAAAAGGGAAAAACATCCAGTATGCAGCAGTCCTGTGGGCGAAAATGCCTTGTTGATGCTAGAGGTCAGAGGAGAATGGGCCGACTGATTCAAGCTGATAGAAGAGCAACTTTGACTGAAATAACCACTCGTTACAACCGAGGTATGCAGCAAAGCATTTGTGAAGCCACAACACGCACAACCTTGAGGCGGATGGGCTACAACAGCAGAAGACCCCACCGGGTACCACTCATCTCCACTACAAATAGGAAAAAGAGGCTACAATTTGCACAAGCTCACCAAAATTGGACAGTTGAAGACTGTAAAATGTTGCCTGGTCTGATGAGTCTCGATTTCTGTTGAGACATTCAGATGGTAGAGTCAGAATTTGTCGTAAACAGTATGAGAACATGGATCCATCATGCCTTGTTACCACTGTGCAGGCTGTTGGTGGTGGTGTAATGGTGTGGGGGATGTTTTCTTGGCACACTTTAGGCCCATTAGTGCCAATTGGGCATCGTTTAAATGCCATGGCCTACCTGAGCATTGTTTCTGACCATGTCCATCCCTTTATGACCACCATGTACCCATCATCTGATGGCTACTTCCAGCAGGATAATGCACCATGTCACAAAGCTCGAATCATTTCAAATTGATTTCTTGAACATGACAATGAGTTCACTGTACTAAAATGGCCCCCACAGTCACCAGATCTCAACCCAATAGAGCATCTTTGGGATGTGGTGGAACGGGAGCTTCATGCTCTGGATGTGCATCCCACAAATCTCCATCAACTGCAAGATGCTATCCTATCAATATGGGCCAACATTTCTAAAGAATGCTTTCCGCACCTTGTTGAATCAATGCCACGTAGAATTAAGGCAGTTCTGAAGACGAAAGGGGGTCAAACACAGTATTAGTATGGTGTTCCTAATAATCCTTTAGGTGAGTGTGTATATATATATATATATATATATATATATATATATATATATATATATATATATATATATATATATTATTTTATTTTTTTTACAAATCTGAGCACACTTATTTTTAATGTCTTTGACTAAAGCACATGTACAGTACTTGGTTTTCATTGTATTTACTTATACATTTGTATAAATAATCAAATATATTTAAATAAATGACATACATGTTTTAATAGAATTTAGCCATAGATCATTTTGTTACATTCAACAGTGTATCTTATATTATGTCACTTAAAAAGCATCCTAAAGTGCAGCTAATTGCATTTAATATGAATTTAATCTTTAATACATTTTCATTTATTTGCAATTAACATACAAGTAAGTGTCCAAAAACATTACCTTTCCATAATAAGATTCTTTTTTAAAGTATGCTGGAGAGTTGGAAACTGTAATTTGGCTCCTGAATATCATAGATACTTGAAAGCTTTCATTCATATCATCTACAATATGGATGGTAGTTTGTGTGTTTGGGAGTTGTTTGGTGGAAGATCAATGAATTATTTATCACAAGAGTCTATTATTGGCTACCTGAGTGCAGTCATCTAAAGTTCACATGAAAAATTGTATATTTCATCAAACTGGTTTTTATAATCCTTTCTAGAAGTTTAAATGACTTGCTCTTGATATCTTTTGCCCTTTTAAGCACTAATGCAATCAAGTGTTTTTAACCCATGTTGACCCCCTCATGCGGCGTGCAGAATGCAGCTCATGCAACGTCAGGTGATTCGGCTCCCGCAGGCCAAAATAAGGCTATATAAATAACATGACCAAAATCTGAGGCAATCTCCCACTCACTGGGGGTCCCAGCAAAACGCTAACACTGAGCACAAGCCCTGATCAATATCAGGAATCAGGGTATTATGCACCTTTAAAGTGATACTTGTGAGATCGATATGTTATTATTTTTCATCTGCTGGCTATATTTAATTCTCTCATTATTGTTTTCCCATTTCCATCAGGGCTCCTCTTTTTGGCCCCATGGAGCTGCGATTCTCTGTTCCCTTCGTAACACCTGCCTTTCTTCAAATTCAGACCGGTTGGATGCTGTTTTTTTGTGTATCATAATCTGTGCTTTTCATTGACAGCATGTTTTGAGTCTCTAGACAATTTAAATGGTATTCAGCATTCCTCTTTTTAGTGGCAAGGCAAGTATTACCATTGCTCATACCCAAGTTAAGAGATTTGAACAAAACCCTGACAAGTATTTATGGCCAAATATCATTAAAATATAATGGTTTAAAATGTAAAACTTTACATTTCACATTACAAAGTTGATTTTTTTTAAGTGTATTAAGAAACAGACATGAAAATATACTCTTTTTAAGTAAATTTAAGTGTCTTTTTATTCCATTATTAAACTACATATTGTACAGTTTTTACAGACTTGCCATTTTCACTTGCCGGATCAGATCTTAACTTAAAAGGTGAAGTAAGCGATTTTTAAGAAACACTGTTGATATTTGAAATCAACCCAAGAAAACACACCCCTCCCTTCATTGCTCCGCCCCTAAAATACACAAACACACAATGCAAGAGTGGATGTCTCTTTAGCTGAATTGAAGCAAAATAATGTAAAGATGACGAATGAAGGAAGAACAAAAAAATAACATACAGTACATAAGAGTCTATCCAAATAATGACACTCAAAACTGTCCTGTTACTATAGCTAATATTACAACAACAGCATATCATGGTTTTGTGAAACCGAGCAAAACCAATGTTACTTACGCATGGAGCAGAAAACCATGTAATCCCTTTTCAGGCCTTCCAGTTTCAGTCTCTTCAGCGCTAGAAAGCTTTTCTAATATTAACGCGCGCTCCAAGTACGTTGCAGACCGCATGATCAAAACTTCCACGATTGTATTTTTCCTTCAAATATCAAGTTAAGAGTGTGAACAATGCACATCAAGAACCACAAATAAAGTTTTCTCCAGTCTGTGACAGCGTGCTAAGGTATGTTAAGTTAGCCACATACACATAATCAATAGATATCAAACGATCTGTAACAATGCAATAATATCATATATAAAAAACATGTTTTTACTCACATTAGTGTGTTGCTTCATTCATTCATGTAATCTCATCCTGTCTGCATATCCAGTCTCTTGTTTACAAACTAATCCGTGGTCAGAAATGAAGCAACAAACGTGCAAAGTCTTCCCCACGTGAGCTTAAAAATAAAGATAAAAATTAAAAAAATTCATTAAAAATAAAGCTCATCCATGTGTAACCTTTGGTTAAATATCAAAATACCCGACTACGCCACCTAGGTTCCTTCTCTACCCAGGAAAGTATAAAGTAATACAAATAACCCAAAAAGAAAGTTAAACCAAAAAGAATTACAACAAGAGAAAGGACCCTGCTGGTTCGGATTGCACTGAAGACGGAGACATGACTTTCCAAAAATATACCAAATTTATTTATCACAGGGAAAAAAGTCATTCACTTAAAACATCAAAATAGGTCTCAAATACAGCTTACCAATTAATACCGACAGAAACAAGAGACCACAATTTGACCACTTTAACAGTAGGGAAAAACACAGCAAATCCGTGAGTAAACAAAACGTAAAGCAAGTGTCACACCAAATAAAAAGAATATCAAAAGAAAGCAAATACACTCCCCCTTCTGTTAAGCCCCAATATCACAGTTCCAGCCACCGGCAGATATAACTGGCAAGTAGATTTAATACAAGACTAACAGAAAAGAAAATTACACCACTCAGTCACAATAACATCATATTTCACTTCTCAATTAAAACTAATATTAATATTGTTTGCACTGCTTTAAATGGACCAGGCTACCAGCATATGAATTTACTATAACTTAATAGCCCATCGAACATACATTAGGCTACGTCAGTATTTCAACACATTTCTTACGAGCAGCTCGTTAAAGAGCTCGATCGTTAGCGGTTCAACACCTCAATATCCGCTGCCGTCAGTTGTAGGCTACTAGGACCATGAAACAATGACAAAATAAATATAATAAAAATAAAAACAAAACACAAAAACAAAAAAACAGCAGCTAGCACTCTTGGGCCGCACCTGCAATAAAAACACTAATAATAAATACATTGATTAATTTCCCCGCTGCCAAAATAAAACACCGATTATAACACTTCTTACCTCGTAGGGGAATTTAAGCTATAGTAACCTTTAGGTTCCCTGCGCTCGCCACTTCACGCACACACACTTTCCTGATGGCAAACATAGGCTATATTTAGACCATGATCTGCGATTGAGACGGGAACATACGGAAAACAACTCACCAGAGAGGCAAAGCAACTAGAAATGGGTAGCCGGTTACTTCACACCGCACAGAGAAGAATAACAATCAACCAAACTTATACAGGGTTTTTAATCACACCCCTAGACACAAACACACCCTCATGATTGCACCGCACAGGTGTACTCAATATCAACTGCGGCTCAACGCCGGTGGGCGTGTCTAGTCATTTGCAATATGCAACCATTACCAGTTCCCCAATTCCAATGAGCAAAACTGAACGTTAGATTATCAACCTGTCACAATCTACCCCCTGGTTTTAAATCCGGCGACCCGACGATATCAACGCCAAGGCCTAAAGAGTGTAGCATCATTGCGAATGACAGTTACTTGCGAATTCACAATACCTCCTCTGCCCCCCATTGTCGCTGGCAAGTGATGGGCATTGGAATGGTAGCCTGCGGTTTTTCGGGTGGTCCGTCGTAGTGGTGCTGCTTCAGTAATGGTGGCACCCTCTGATGCCACTGAGGAATCACTAGGGAAATGATCATGGACCAGCGGAGGCTCAGGAACTCTACTAGATGGAATGGAGGCACACTCAGGGGTTTGGGGCAGAAGTGGCACACAACGTGTAGGTGAAGGGACAGCAATTGGTACGGTCATTGGGGGAGGAACTTCTTGCTCTGGCAGCACCACTAGCCACGCATCCAGTATATCCTCCTCTCCAGAGTCCACCGATGCTTGATCAGAGTCTGAAGAGAGAGGGTTAACAGGTTCTGCCAGATTCCGGCCAGCCGGTTGGACTCTTAACAAAGTACGATGCACATGTCTAACCTTCTCCAAATCTTCAACGGGAGCAATGGTATACACTGACCCACCAGGTGTCGGGGCTCGCAGCACTTTATAAAGAACAGAACTCCAGCGATCTTGGATCTTTGCTCGGCCTCGCACACAAAGGTCCCGCAGGTACACCAGTTGACCTTGGCTCAAAGGCTCATCCTGTACTCTCCGATCATGTCGCTCTTTCCTACGGTCCGCTGCAGCCTTCATACGACTTCTAGCTCCATCAAAGGCCACTTGAAGTCTTGCTTGATGGTCATAAATCCAGTCATGGACACGGCCCCGAGTAGGAGTATCAATTCTGCCCAAAAGAAAATCAACCGGCAATTGTGGGTCTTGCCCAAGCATTAAGAAATATGGGGATTCACCTGTAGACTGGTGTGGAGTAGTGTTATAAGAAAATACCACTTGAGGGAGATATGCTGCCCAGTTCTTCTTCTTGCACGAGGGCAGAGTATGCAGCAGATTGTGCAGTGTGCGATTAAAACGCTCGCATTGGCCATTTCCAGTAGGATGGGCGGGGGTGGTCCGACTCCGTTCAATGCCATACAATGTACACAGCTGTTGAATAAGGGTGCTTTCGAAATTCCTCCCCTGGTCCGAGTGGATGCGACTGGGCACACCAAACTTGTAGAACCACTCATTAACTAACACCTTTGCCACCGTAGAAGCTCTCTGGTCACGAGTAGGCACGGCCTGGGTGTATTTGGAAAACACATCTGTTAACACAAGAACATTCTCCATTCCATTCTGTGATGGCTCAATCAAAGTGAAGTCGATAGCCAGAATTTGATTAGGCCTTGAAGCCAACAAATGACCCATATATGTCTGCACTCGAGGGAAGACATCCTTTGCAACAGTACAACGTTCACATTGTTGGCACCAACGTTTCACATCCTCACCCATACCTGGCCAGAAACATCTTTGTCTCACCAGCTCTGTCGTACGCTCCACTCCTTGATGGCCATGCTCATCATGAAGCTGCTGCATCACCATAGTCTTTAAAGATGTTGGGAGCAACAGCTGAAGAAAGGCCTCGCCGCCCTGGGGATGGTAGCACTGACGGTACATTACGCCATCCTTCACCTGTAATCGTTTCCACTGTTTCAGGAGTTTACATACATCTGGACACAACCCTTGCCTCTCTTCATGAGAAGGGTACGTCCCTCTTCTCCATAACTTCAGGAATACTCCCAACACTGCATCTGCTTCCTGTAGCCCATGTAAATCTGCAGAGGAATAGCCAGGGAAAACAGTAATGGACGCTTGTACCCCGCTCGTGGGTCTAGTAGAAGCGACTTGTTGGAGGGGCTCTGGCAGAAAACTTCCTGGAATCATAGCCTCCAGAACAGGTCCAGCCGGGTGCTGTCGTGAGAGTGCATCAGCATTACGGTTACTACGTCCAGAACGATACTTAATACTGAAGTCAAAAGCCGCAAGTTGGGCAGCCCATCTCTGTTCTAAAGCACCGAGCTTAGCGGTGTTGAGGTAGCTCAGAGGGTTATTGTCCGTATATACCACACACTTGTGTCCAAGTAAATACTCACGAAATTTCTCGGCCATTGCCCATTTAAGGGCAAGAAACTCAAGTTTCATGGAACTATAATTGGACATGTTCCTCTCCGTAGGCCTTAAACCACGACTGGCATAGGCTACTGGTCGAACTCGGCCCTCCTGTTCCTGTGACAGGACTGCTCCCAATCCGCTATAACTGGCATCCACTTCTAAGATGAATGGCAAAGAGAAGTCAGCATACGCCAGCAATGGAGCACTCACCAACCGTTGCTTCAGGGCGTCAAAACTCTGCTGACACTCCTCTGTCCAGGCCTCCTTGCAGGACCGGGCAGGGGTCTTCCTTTTAGCTCCAGTCAGGTCAGCTACCAGGCGATGAAGTGGAGCAGCCATTTTAGCAAAAGACTCCACGAACCTCCTGTAATAGCTTGCGAAGCCCAAAAATGACCGAAGTTCTGAAACCTGCTGGGGAGGCTGCCAGTTAGCAACTGCCTCAATTTTCTTTGGATCGGTAGCCACCCCTTGGGCAGTAATCAAATGCCCCAAGTAGTTCACCTCAGACTGAAAGAACGAACATTTCTCCAATTTGGCCTTCAAGCCTTCTTGTTGTAAACGCTGCAGGACCACCTCCAGCCGTTGCAAATGCTCAGACACTGTGGAAGAGAAGACAATAACATCGTCCAGATAAAGCAACAATGATTGAAAATGTTGCGAGCCAAACATACGCTCCATCAGTCTCTGAAATGTGCTAGGTGCATTGCACAGGCCGAAGGCCATCCTATTCCACTCATATAACCCAAAAGGTGTGCAGAAGGCAGTCTTCATCCTGTCCTTTTCAGCCACAGGGACTTGATTGTAGCCACTAGCAAGATCCATTGTAGTGAACCACCTGGCACCTGCAAGAGCATCCAAGGATTCCTCAATTCGTGGTAATGGGAATGAATCTTTTCTGGTCTTACTGTTAAGTTGACGATAGTCAACACACATTCGCAGGCTACCATCCTTTTTCTTAACCAGGACAATGGGAGAAGCATAAGGGCTACTACTTTCTCTTATAATTCGAGTTTCCAGCAACTGATTAATATGAGCCTTAACGGCTTCATATTCTGAGGGAGGAATGCGTCTATAACGCTGCCTAACAGGAACCTCATCAAGCAAAGGAATGTCATGTGATATCAAAGTAGTACAGCCCAGATCGCCATCATGTGCTGAAAACACAGAAGAATACTTAGATAGTAAAGCCCTGACTTGACACTGTTCTTCAGGGGTCATCGGAGACAGATCAACAGAATCTATCTTGTCTTGTAGAGAACCTACAGTCATCTGGGAAGAAACAGTGGCCTGCACACTCAATGGGACATCCTCTACACCCGGGGGTAAACTCACCACAGTTACTGGACTAGTAGTACCAAGAACAGTTCGTGCATAAAGGTTAACATCCACTACTCCCACATTAATGACTGGAACATAAACTAGGCCACGAACTACCTTAATGGCAGGGGAGGTCAAAAGACCAGCTGCTAACCCACCACTCGAAGGCTCAAATACTACAGTCAACCCTGTATGTTGCTGAGAACAAGTAGCAGGAATAAACTTCATGGTGCCACCTGGTACACAGATACACCTGCCCCCTCTAACCCGAACACGGGCTGAAGAATCTAAAGGGGCATTAACTTGGGCTTGATGGCACTTCTGTAATGCTTGTTGCCAAGAAGTAGGGGCATGCTGCACTAAAGCGGTTTCAAAAAGAGTTGGTCCATACTGTCCAAACAAATCGTGATAACATTCTCGAATAACATTCATACCCAAAATACCGAAGGCCTGAGTTGAAGTACCTGGGGAATCTTTAACTATGAGCACCCCACGTTTGGGGATCACTTTGCCAAAGACTTCCACATCCAGCTCTAGATAGCCTATGTATGGAATATCTAAGCCATTGGCAGCCTTAAGCTGCAACCAATTACAGGAGTGGAGTTTTTCTACACCCCACGGCTCAAAGTTCTGCAAATAAAAACTTTCTGTCACTGTCGACACCATTGAACCGGTGTCTAACAAACAGGAAACTAACACCCCACCCATACTAATAGTCACATGAGGGCATGGTGATAATAATAGGGCCATATGCTCTATATCAGGGAAAACAGCATCGGAGCCAAACACATATCCTTCTGAACTGTGGCTCGGGAGCACAGAAGGTTCTAGTTTTCCTGAAAGGTAACAGCGGGCTGGGACCTTGGAACGCCTGGCTGAGGGTGACGTGAGGGAGAGGGATTAACCCTCGGTGACAAGCGTTGAGAACTACATTCGCGGGCAAAATGACCAGGCTGTTGGCACTTCCTACAGATAACTGAACCCCTATTAACGGGACTTGCAGTAAAAGGAAGACTTCTTGGGGCATTTTGAAGCGAAGTCACACTACGGGTTAACTGATCAAGCTGTTCTTGCTGCTTTTTGAGCATCTCTTTTAGCTCTGATAACTCAGGGTTTGTAGGAGCTGGTGCAGACCCATAAACCCCATACTGCAGCCCATAAGTGGAAGAGGTTGACAAACTACGACCCCCAGTAGCCCTCGACATACCCTCCCGTTCCCATCTAATGGCTTCCCCTCTAACATCCAGTAAAGTAGCCCTAGAGTGCTGGCGTACAAACTGCTTTAATTCCCTGCGAAGGGCAGAATCTAGCACATACTCAACAAACTGGTCACGCAACAGGACATCAGAATTGGGCATACCATTTGGAGCATTTTTTATTACTTTGGACATCAAGTCAAGAAGGGCATGTGAAAATTCCTGGAGCGTCTCCCCCTCTAGTTGTCGTCGAGAGAAGAAATTCTCCTGCAAAACAATATATGAATCCGGGCAGCCATACAGCTCAGTAAGTATTTGAATAACTTTATCTGAATCTTCCCGGTCTTCACTAGGCCTAAATTTAATTTCTTCCCTAGCTTCCCCCTCCAAGTGGTCATACAGAAAGTGCGCCTTATCAAAAATAGATAAGTGGCGAACACGCATACTCGCCTTTACTTCCTCTAGCCAATCAGCCAAAGAAATTCCGGTGCGGCCCCTAAAAACAGGACATTTCCTCTCCCTAGGAACATAAATCAACCTTTCCGTCACTACTGAATTACCGTTGGAGGAAGATCTCGGGCCCGTGTCCAACCCCGCCCCCCTTTGATTAAACTCAGAGGGCGCAACACTCGGACTTGCCAGAACCTCCAAACGTTCTTGCCGCAGGTGTTCATTATCAGCCTTAAGTTGGGCTACCAAGTCTCGCAATTGCTGCACCTCATCCTCCATAGTGACAATCTAAGTGACAAACAAAAACACGGGAGAGGAAAGTACAAAACAGTATTCTAATGCGCTAGCTGCTGTTAAAAAACAAATTGATAACACAAAGAATAATAAAGTCACGTCTCCGCTTCACACACAAAATAATATCCTGCCGACTATACGCCAAAATTGTAACCTTTGGTTAAATATCAAAATACCCGACTACGCCACCTAGGTTCCTTCTCTACCCAGGAAAGTATAAAGTAATACAAATAACCCAAAAAGAAAGTTAAACCAAAAAGAATTACAACAAGAGAAAGGACCCTGCTGGTTCGGATTGCACTGAAGACGGAGACATGACTTTCCAAAAATATACCAAATTTATTTATCACAGGGAAAAAAGTCATTCACTTAAAACATCAAAATAGGTCTCAAATACAGCTTACCAATTAATACCGACAGAAACAAGAGACCACAATTTGACCACTTTAACAGTAGGGAAAAACACAGCAAATCTGTGAGTAAACAAAACGTAAAGCAAGTGTCACACCAAATAAAAAGAATATCAAAAGAAAGCAAATACACTCCCCCTTCTGTTAAGCCCCAATATCACAGTTCCAGCCACCGGCAGATATAACTGGCAAGTAGATTTAATACAAGACTAACAGAAAAGAAAATTACACCACTCAGTCACAATAACATCATATTTCACTTCTCAATTAAAACTAATATTAATATTGTTTGCACTGCTTTAAATGGACCAGGCTACCAGCATATGAATTTACTATAACTTAATAGCCCATCGAACATACATTAGGCTACGTCAGTATTTCAACACATTTCTTACGAGCAGCTCGTTAAAGAGCTCGATCGTTAGCGGTTCAACACCTCAATATCCGCTGCCGTCAGTTGTAGGCTACTAGGACCATGAAACAATGACAAAATAAATATAATAAAAATAAAAACAAAACACAAAAACAAAAAAACAGCAGCTAGCACTCTTGGGCCGCACCTGCAATAAAAACACTAATAATAAATACATTGATTAATTTCCCCGCTGCCAAAATAAAACACCGATTATAACACTTCTTACCTCGTAGGGGAATTTAAGCTATAGTAACCTTTAGGTTCCCTGCGCTCGCCACTTCACGCACACACACTTTCCTGATGGCAAACATAGGCTATATTTAGACCATGATCTGCGATTGAGACGGGAACATACGGAAAACAACTCACCAGAGAGGCAAAGCAACTAGAAATGGGTAGCCGGTTACTTCACACCGCACAGAGAAGAATAACAATCAACCAAACTTATACAGGGTTTTTAATCACACCCCTAGACACAAACACACCCTCATGATTGCACCGCACAGGTGTACTCAATATCAACTGCGGCTCAACGCCGGTGGGCGTGTCTAGTCATTTGCAATATGCAACCATTACCAGTTCCCCAATTCCAATGAGCAAAACTGAACGTTAGATTATCAACCTGTCACACATGCATTCATAATATTGGAATCCGAATGAAGCTTATGTGGTATGTTTAGAAATTTGATGTGGTTTAGCTCTATGTAGGCCTGTGTTATGTTAGTGGCACGAGTCGGTGGGCGGGGCTACAGAATCAGGCGTTCTTCTTCTGTTGAGGTGGTTCTTCATTACACTCTGACATTATAGCCTGGCACATTCTGAGATCAAGCGTTTGCTGGGCCTGGTGTCTATAAAAGCTTTTCTTTGACTAAAAAGGACGTTTTCAGTTCTGAAACTTAAAGGATATTCTTATATTACCATGACATTTTATATATCAAAAGTTGATTTCTCAATTCATGACCCCTTTAAAGTGTTAGTTTATCCAAGAATTACAATTCTGTCATTACTTATTCACATACATGTCGTTCCAAACCTGTAAAACCTTTGTTCATCTTTGGGAGACAAATTAAGATATTTTTGATGTCCGAGAGCTTTCTGATCCCTCTATAGACAGCAATTTTATTACCACTTTCAAGGCCCAGAAAGGAAGTAAAGACATTGTTAAAACAGTCCATGTGACTACAGTGGTCAAACTTTAATGCTATGAAATGACAAGAATACTTTTTGTGCACAAAAATAAATTAAATAAATAAATAACGACTTTATTCAACAATTTATTCTCTTCCATGTCATTCTCCTGCGCTGTTCACATAGTAAACACAGTGCAGCGCTTTCAGGTTCTACGTCAGAACGCCAGCTCAGTAGAACCTGGACGTGCTGCACTGTGTTAACTATGTGAACAGCGTAGGAGAATGACATGGAAGAGAATAAATTGTTGAATAAAGTCATTATTTTTATTTGTTTGTTTTGCGCACAAAAAGTTTTCTCGTCGCTTCATAAAATTAAGGTTGAACCACTGTAGTCACATGGACTATTTTAACAATGTCTTTATTACCTTTCTGGGCCTTGAAAGTATATGGTATGGGATTTCATCAAAAACATCTTAATTTGTGTTCCGAAGATGAACAAAGGTCAAACCCTTACAGGTTTGGAAAGACATAAAGATTTATCTTGGAAAACTCTTTAAGGCTAAGTATAGAACATGTACAGTACATATCGCTGTGTACATTATAAAAGGTTGCAAGTCAATTTGATGCATCCACAAAATCCATGTTTTGGAGTCCTATGGTATAATAAGCAAAGCTATTACGTTCAGTCGATTTTCCTCCTCACAGTAGAGGTGAAGAGGCGGGAGTTTAATGTACGTGCTCAGGGCTGCATCCTGCTTTAATCTTTATGGGAAATATCGGTGAGATCAAACATTAACTCAGTTATAATAAAGAAGTTGCTGTATGCAGGGGCCACGCTAATCAGGTACAAGCGCCTGGACGCGTGCTGAGTCCAGAATGTATGGGAGGAATTAGCGGTGATTCTCATTTTAATGTAAATGAGCTTTTGAAGACGATGTGCCAATCTCAGCGCACGGCAGGAAGACGGTTTACCGCTTAGCAAATGACAGTTTGGTGATAAATCATCTATAATTAAACAATTTGGCACGAGTGTGTTGACGCCAGCCATCTTTCCTGGTGGTCTCTTAATGAAGTCGAAAGTAGATTGGGCGAATGTTTCCGCGATTGAGGAACACTGTGTTCACATCTGACCCTCTGTTTCTTAATCAGCAGCACTTTACGATATATCCATCCCTATTTGCTTTTTAAACATCCTCATACATAGTTTATGTGGACGACTGCTCTCTAGGCACACTTGAAGCTGAGAGCCATTTCTCTTGGTAGGAGATTAATTGCTTTTGATCAAAGTTGTCACACAGTATTGCGCTGGCTGTAATGGACTTAAAGTTGAACAGGTAGTGCAATGAACAAGGTAAAAAAAACATTACAGAGAGCCCAACGTTATCTTGTTGTTCGTGTTCTTGGTTGAGGAAATTTAATTCGTCCTCCTTGTTTACCCTCCACGTTTGTTTCAGGAGCAAGGCTTCAATGTCAGCGGTGAAGCCGACAACGCCTGAAACATGCTGCTATCAGACAGGAGAACCGGAGGTTGGGTTCACACTCAGCTCATTTGGAAGGGGTATATATCAAAGAAGACCATGTGACAGAGATTAATGTCGGCCCGGTTCATGGAATAACATCCCCCTCCTTGCCCTGAAACAACTTCCTGAT
Organism: Romanogobio albipinnatus; assembly: GCA_023566225.1. Taxonomy (NCBI): domain Eukaryota; kingdom Metazoa; phylum Chordata; class Actinopteri; order Cypriniformes; family Gobionidae; genus Romanogobio; species Romanogobio albipinnatus. Next base: position 65,310,475 of record CM042239.1, read on the forward strand.
AAAAGCACCAATGTAACACCTTAACGTCGCCTAATAACAGAAAGGCATTATTCTGGAAAAGTTTACGACTGACAGATAGGGTAATGGACAGGCTTCTCACCTGCGAAAAATTAATTTTTTTTATGTGTTCTGTATTATATCATGCCATGATTTATAAGTCTTTTTGAGCCTGGTGCCAAAAAAAGATGCAATTCAAATATTAATTTTGTGATAGGCCTAAGCGAAACAAGGACTTTATTCTTGTTAGTGGGGGAACGTAAAGTGGTCACTCACATTCATGAAAGATGTTGACCAATCTCCATACTGTTGGACATTCAAAGTACATGCAAAAATAAGAATCAGACCCGTCAAATAAATTTGGGCATGCCTATCTCTATTACTTTACCTTTCACAGAGTCCTTTTACTGTTCGGTTATACCTTGGACACATTCAAAAATGTATAAATGTTTTGCATTTATTTTAAAGAAAGACAAGCAAAACATTTCACAAAATGCAATTTGTTTAGATTTTAAATTATAAAGTCAAGTCAAATCATTTTTCATAATATACGCATTGTTTTAAAGCAGCTTTATAGAAAGTCATACTTTTATGTTTATTAGTGACATAGTGCTTTATCATACAGCAAGTTTTAGGGCTGGGTGATATATAACAATGATTTTGATCCAGTTATATTGTATTTATAGTGTTGTCTAGCACATATATCAGTGCCGCACATCTCTCGCACATATCTGAGTGTTCAAGGCAATTACAGATTTAAATATTGGTTGGTATTTTTCTTTTAGGAGATTTAATTGGTGGTCACTATTGTTCTATAAGAGATTTAAATATTGCTTTTTATTAGTGCTGTAAAATCCATTAATCGTGATGAATTGCATCTAACATAAATGTTTTGTTTACATAATGTGTGTGTGTGTGTGTGTGTGTGTGTGTGTGTGTGTGTGTGTGTGTGTGTGTGTGTGTGTGTGTGTGTGTGTGTGCGTGCTTGTACACACATGCACTATATTGCCAAAAAGTATTTGGACACCCCTCCAAATCATTGAATTCAGGTGTCCCAATCACTTCTATGATCAAAGCTGTATAAAATCAAGCACTCTACAAACATTTGTGAAAGAATGGGTCGCTCTCAGGTCCTCACTACTAAATATTCCACAGTCAACTGTTAGTGGTATTATAACAAAGTTGAAGAAAGTGGGAACAACAGCAACTTAGCCACAAAGTGGTAGGCCACAGAGCGGGGTCAGCGCATGCTCAAGCGCACAGTGCACAGAAGTTGCCAACTTTCTGCAGAGTCAATAGCTACAGACCTCCAAACTTTGTGTGGTCTTCAGATTAGCTCATGAACAGTGCATAGAGAGCTTCGTGGAATGGGTTTCCATGGCAGAGCAGCTGCATCCAAGCCTTACATCACCAAGTGCAATGCAAAGCGCCGGATTCAGCGGTGTAAAGCACTTTCCTGACTACATTGTGCCAATTGTAAAGTTTGGTGGAGGGGGGATTATGGTGTGGGGGTTGTTTTTCAGGGGTTGGCCCCTTAGTTCCAGTGAAAGGAACTCTTAATGCTTCAGCATACCAAGACAATTTGGACAATTTCATAATTTCTGCTCCCAACTTTGTGGGAACAGTTTGGGGATGGCCCCTTCACCAGTGCACAAAGCAAGCTCCATAAAGACATGGATGAGCGAGTTTGGTGTAGAGGAACTTGACTGGCCTGCACAGAGTCCTGACCTCAACCTGATAGAAAACCTTTGGGATGAATTATAGTGGAGACTGCAAGCCAGGCCTTCCCGTCCAACATCAGTGCCTGTCCTCACAAATGCGCTTCTAGAAGAATGGTCAAAAATTCCCATAAACACACTCCTAGACCTTGTGGAAAGCCTTCCCAAAAGAGTTGAAGCTGTTATAGCTGCAGAGGGTGGGCCAACTCCATATTAAACCCTACAGATTAAGAATGGGGTGTCATTAAAGTTCATGTGCATGTAAAGGCAGGCATCCCAAAACTTTTGGCAATATAGTGTATATAAAACTTTTGTTAGATGTGATTAATTGCAATTAATCGATTTGACAGCAGCAGTATTTATTGTTCTATTGAGAGAATTTAAATTTTAGTCCATTTTCTCTATTGAAGTGAGAATAAGCAATTCTCAAATAGTATCACTGTAAATATAAATATTTTGTGGTACAGATACTGTTCATCTTGATTTCCACATCCACTAAAAAACACTTTGATGCCAGTTGGTTAAAGTAATTGTGTAAATGGTTCAGAAAACGGAACTTACCTTTGAGAAAAGCTCTAGCATCATTTGTACAGATGCTGTTTGTTATTTAATGTAGTGATGTTCAGATATTTTAATGTACACACATGTTTTGAGGACAATGAACATGTTGTTGTACAGTGTAAAGCAGGGTCTTTTCTTTCTCTCCTAATGTCTTCCTCTCCAGCCCCTCCCTGCATTTATTTATGCCCGACTCGGAGTCTCCACAGTCAGTATCCATCCATTATGTCCTCCCCTCTTTAATTTGGTTGGCAAATTTAATTTACAAATGAATACCTTGCCTTTCTAATGGCCCATCAGGAAAGATAAATACACTTTTGTATGGAGAGTGTTTGATCACTTTTTTCCTCCTTGTCTTCTTCTTTGATGCTAGTGAGCTGGCTAGAGTGAAGCTATAGATGACAGCAGGAAGAGAATGAGCACTTGAAATGATACAGCATGTGCAGCTAATGTGGCGTCTTGATTGAGCAGTTTGCTGCGCAAATGTATGCTGTTACTTTGCCAGGTTAATTTAACTCCATATTACTGTTGGAGCCAGAGCTAAGCACTGAATACCTTAAATAGTGTATGAATACAAATAGATGTTGGAATTCAAAACATGTTTTATATCATTGTATCAACATGTATCAACATTACTATCTTGAGATTTTTAACTTACTGTTGGTTTGATCCTCTGGTTGATTTACATGCTTGATTTGCATGTTTCATTAAATAACTTTTTTTTACTTGCATAATATCAAGAACATGAATCGTGCCAATTGAGGAATATGGGTTATGCACAACAAACTTCTGTATTCTGTAAAACAGGTTGCATCACGATGTCATACTTGGATTCTAGTCAGAATATGAATCTGATACTGCTCCATTGGGCTGTGATTACATTTACATTTATGCATTTGGCAGATGCTTTTATCCAAAGCGACTTACAGTGCCCTTATTACAGGGACAATCCCCCTGGAGCAACATGGAGTAAAGTGCCTTGCTCAAGGACACACTGGTGGTGACCGCTGGGATCGAACCAGCAACCTTCTGCATATCAGTTCAGTGGTTTAAACCACTGGACCACCATCTCACTTTTGATTATAGGGCGTGTTTCGACTGAACCAGGAAAGAAAATGTCTCTGCACTCAATTGGATAGACCTACAACCAATCAGAGCAATGGAGTAAGTGACGTATGTTGAGCAACGCATAGTTGTCAACAGAACTCAACTGCACGCACACTGGAAGAAGTAGAAGAAGAAGATGAGTGTAAACGATCTTTGCCGGTATTGTAAAAAAATTATTTAAGAATACACAGAGACCTTACCAACACGATCATCATTTCTGAGAGAAATAGTAAAGGTGAATGCATATACGAACGAATTCAACCCAAGCGCTCTTTGGTGATGTGGATGATTACGTTACTGTTGATCATCTGTCCATCATCGTATAAAGCCCGCCCTGACAATTTGATTGGTGCGAACAGCTCTGCTTCGAGTTACTCCACAACGGATCAAGTCCAGACTGAACATCCTGACCTCAAATGTTGTGGGTGGGGCTAAGTTCAGGCTAGGTAGGACCTACATTTTTGCAAGGCAAGTACAATTCTCAACCAGAATGAACCTGTAGAAAATTTTCTTAGCATTGAGTCCTGTAAATATAGAGAGTCTCTTTCAAGACCTGCTTCTTTTTTTTTTTTTTTATAAAATAAAGTTTTGTTAAGGGGAAAAAATAAAATAATGTTAAAGCTCTGGGTCCACCAGGAATTTCACTTGGCCCACCTTACACCTTAAAGCTGGAGTCAGGCCTGTTACATCCTTATCTGTAAATATTAAAAAAAGTCCTTTGCATATTCTGACAAGTGTCTTGTTAAACTTCACAGACTTCAATGAACAAGCGCCGGTGGGCGCATGCGCGTTAAACAGATGGAGCGCAATAATTCTGACTAAAATATTTTTTTTTGTTAGAAATTAAGTTCATGTAACACGAGTAATCACATTTATGATAGCAGGAACGATAAAGGCACTATTGTTGGTATAGCACATTATAGTCTCCACCTCATGGCTGAACGTCTGATGCATCTGGAACACTTATCAGGAAACACTTCAGGAGTTTCGAGGTCGTCATCTGATTGGTTGAATTCTACAGGATGTCTGCGAGACGGGTGTGTTGCGTTCTTTAATGGTCCTCTTAGAAACAAATGCCGTGACGCCAAACTCCCTCTAGAAAAAGAAGGCTGTCGTGTTTACAACTGTGACAATGAACACTTAACAGATCAACTAAACGCTGGATTTTCAAAAGTAAAGTTTGCGGCTCCATTGTTGTAGTAAACTTGAACAACGTTCTTGAATGAATAATTTACAGATGCACTGCGATCTGTTATTGCAGGGACATCGACTTTACATTTTCATGCCCCTAAACATGATGCAGAACAAAATGAACTGTGATTGGTTGCGTAACATGTCAGTCAAACATCCTCTTGGGCAGTCTTTGACCAATGAAAAATGCGATTGAGTCCAAACCTTGGAAGGAATTGGAAGGAATGGCGCCGAGGATGGCTGCTACGTTGCGAGCTCCGCTGGAACATTGTAGTTTTTTGTTTGTTCTGTTTATAGTTCTTATGTTTTTCGTCTTGGATGTTGTCTGCCTTACTAAGTACGACAGACAGACACTTTTGGACATTGGTTCGGCAATCGCACACCGAAAACCGGACTTTAAATTCTTCAGTGACGACACGCTGCTTACAAACACAGCAGCGGAACCCTTTGTCTGGACGGCCCGACCACGCAAACGCCGGAGAAGAGGGAAGAGAGCCGGCGTACTTATCAGAGTTAGACGCCGCGCAAACCGACCCCCGCTTCCCAGTATTTTACTGGCTAATGTTCAGTCTCTGGACAATAAACTCTGCGAGCTGAGAGCGCGGATCTCTTTCCAGCGAGACACGAGGGACTGCTGCATTATCTGCCTTACAGAAACCTGGATGTCCGCTGAGATTCCAGATTCGGCCATCGAAACCACGGGGTTCTCCGTGCATCGAATGGACAGAGAAAAAGATCTCTCAGGGAAAAGCAAAGGCGGGGGTGTATGTTTTATGATCAACCGATCCTGGTGTGATCAGAGGAACGTACATTCTATCAAGTCTTTCTGTTCTCCTGATCTGGAATTTCTCATGGTTCTGTGCCGACCATTCTGGCTACCGAGGGAATTCACCGCGGTCATCATCACAGCTGTGTATATTCCCCCACAAGCCGACACAGACCGGGCACTAAAGGAACTGTATAGGACAGTGAGTGAGCAGGAAACCGCGCATCCTGACGCTGCGTTTATTGTGACCGGAGACTTTAACAAAGCCAACTTCAAGCGCATCGCACCCAAATACCACCAACATGTTAACTTCAACACGCGAGGGAACCGTGTTTTAGACCACTGTTACTCCCCCTTCAAGGATGGATACAAATCACTCCCACGCCCACCATTCGGCAAATCAGATCACGCGTCAATCCTCCTTTTGCCCGCTTATAGGCAAAGACTCAAACAGGAAGCACCCGCCCTCAGAACCATCCAGTGCTGGTCGGACCAATCAGATTCTATGCTACAGGACTGTTTTGATCACGCGGACTGGGAGATGTTCCGGTCGGCCTCTGATGACGACATCGAGGTCTACGCTGATAGCGTAACGTGTTTCATCAGGAAGTGCGTAGATGACGTTGTTCCGACCAAAACAATTCGGCTGTACCCTAACCAGAAGCCGTGGCTAAACGGGGATGTTCGCGCGGCACTCAATGCGCGAACCTTCACCTTTAACTCCGGTAATGCGGAGGAGCATAAACAAGCAAGTTATGCCCTCCGGAAAACCATCAGAGCAGCAAAACGGCAGTACAGGGACAAGATTGAAGGACAGTTCAACACCACCGACTCCAGAAGCATGTGGAGGGGAATTAACACCATCACGGACTATAAAGGGAACACAAACTCCACCGTGAACACCGCTGCCTCTCTCCCGGACGAGCTCAACACCTTCTATGCTCGCTTTGAGGGAACTAACACCGCCCTCGCGGAGAGAGAGCTCGCGGCTGAAGATACAGAGGTTGGTGCACTCTCCGTATCTTTAGCGGATGTAACCCGATCCTTCCGGCGGGTGAATGTCCGTAAAGCAGCGGGTCCAGACGGCATTCCCGGCCGTGTGATCAGAGCGTGCGCGCACCAACTGGCTGGAGTTTTCACGGACATTTTTAACCTGTCCCTCTCCCTATCTGTGGTCCCCACATGCTTCAAAACGTCCACCATTGTGCCTGTACCTAAGCAGTCAAAAACCACCTGCTTAAACGACTGGCGTCCTGTTGCTCTGACCCCCATCATCAGCAAATGCTTTGAAAGAATAGTCAGAAACCACATCTGCTCTGTTCTCCCCCCCTCACTGGACCCACTGCAGTTTGCATACCGCACAAACCGCTCCACTGACGATGCCATTTCATCTACAATACACACTGCTCTCTCCCACCTGGAAAAGAGGAACACGTATGTGAGAATGCTGTTTGTGGACTACAGCTCAGCATTCAACACCATTGTGCCCTCCATACTTGACATTAAACTCCGGGCTCTAGGCTTAAACAGCCTGTTATGCAGCTGGATCCTGGACTTCCTGTCAAACAGACGCCAGGTGGTCAGAATGGGCAGTAACATCTCCTCATCACTGACTCTCAACACTGGAGCCCCTCAGGGTTGTGTTCTCAGCCCACTCCTGTACTCCCTGTACACACATGACTGTGTGGCTACCCACAGCTCCAACACCATCATCAAGTTTGCTGACGATACGACGGTGGTAGGTCTTATCACCGACAATGATGAAACGGCCTACAGAGAGGAGGTGCACACTCTGACACGGTGGTGTCAGGAGCACAACCTCTCCCTCAACGTCAGCAAGACCAAGGAGCTGGTGGTCGACTTCAGGAGGAATGAGAGAGAACACCGCCCCATCACCATCGATGGAGCACCGGTGGAGAGAGTCAGCAGCTTCAAGTTCCTCGGTGTCCACATCACAGAGGAACTCTCATGGTCCGTCCACTCCGAGGCCGTTGTGAAGAAGGCTCATCAGCGCCTTTTCTTCCTGCGACGGCTGAGGAGGTTTGGAATGAACCGCCACATCCTCACACGCTTCTACAGCAGCACCATCGAGAGCCTGCTGACTGGCTGCATCACCACCTGGTACGGCAACAGTACCGCCCGCAGCCGCAAAGCCCTGCAAAGGGTAGTGCGCACGGCCAGCTGCATCATCGGAGGTGAGCTTCCCTCCCTCCAGGACATTTACGCCAGGCGGTGTGTGAAGAGAGCTCAGAGGATCATCAGAGACTCTAGCCACCCGAACCATGGGCTGCTCTCACTGCTGCCATCAGGCAGACGGTACCGCAGCATTAGAACACGCACCAGCCGACTTCAGAACAGCTTCTTCCCACAAGCAATCAGACTACTTAACTCCTGATCCATCAGGATCATAACACACACTGGACAGAATATCACTCCGCACAACCCACTGTAGATACACACACATTATATACACATTTATGTATCATTTATTATTTATCATTTATCATATAGCACCTATTGTACATAATTGGATCTCTACTGTGAATAATAATGTATACTGTACATTGTATATTATTATTATTATTATAGCTTAATGTATACTGTTTAATGTATGTTTAGTGTATATTGTTTAAAGTATATGTATATTGTAAGTATGTGTATATTGGCTAAAGCTGTGAGAACTACACTCACATTGTGTAAATTATTTATTGTTTATTGTAGAGTTTACTGTGCTGTGAGTAATTGTGGGCGCATCAGATGTGTAATCTGTTGTTGCTTAAATGTTGTACATGTCATGTCGTGACTGCTATGTTGCTCGGAACTGCACCAAGAATTTCACCTGCTGTTGCACTTGTGTATATAGCTGTGTGACAATAAAGTGAATTGAATTGAATTGATTGAATTGAAACCTTCTGCCGTCAGTCTGAAGGTCTGGCTACGTGAGACTAGCACATTAATGTTATATAATTATGTTCAGACATGTGAATGTGAGTTCCTCATACCTCATACAAGTGAATACAATCTTTAAAATAGTAAGCAGTATAAGCTTATAATATAGTTTATAATGTACAGCATAGCCTAGATAGATTTACTATATAGTTTTTCATTAATCGAAAAAATAATCAACAGATTAATCGATTATCAAAATAATTGTTGCAGCCCAAATGGTGAATTTACATGTTTTAGAGTGAAACAAACTATCTGATACCAAAACAAATAAATAAAATAAAACAATAAAAATCTCAAGATTACATATTTAGTTTGAAACATTATAATTGGAGAAAAAACACTTATTTTGATGGTCCACTTTAGACATTCTACTAACTATAAGTAACTTTGGAACGTGTCAACTAACTCTCATTAGATTATTAGTAGACTGTAGTAGACCGTTAGGAGACTGTTAGGTGTTAGGCTTCAGGTAGTAGTTGATAAAAAGCTTGCTTAAAATGTGTAATGTTTGTCCTGTATATTGAGACATAAATGTACTGTATAGAAGGAATGATCCACTTATCTTTAGCCATGATGTAGAGATATTTGAGAGATGTGTTGGTGTTACACTACTGTATATATGAGCATTCACTCTGATGAGCCACTTCCCTAAAGGGTCCACTGAGCTCAAAAGAGGAAAATGAGAAAGTGTAGAACAATGAAAAGGCTTTCATTTAAGAGCATTAGATTATCAGAAAGAGGGGGAGAATCTTCACAGAAGTAATCAAGCCTTGATGAAATAAAGGAATGCGTTAAGCCCTCATAGAGTCAACGCAAAGCACTGTGATAGCCACAAGTACATGAAGCCACACAAACCCCAGGGTATTAGCATTCTCATTTCAAATGTCTTAAAGGCTGGGAAAACATGCAAATTGTTTTAAATGGATGACAAAGCTGGTGATAGAGATTTCTGTAGATCCCCTTTGAAAGTCCTTGTTTAATTATGGCAATATGTGTTCATTTTGTGCTTTAATATCCGTATTTTCTCTAAGAAAAATTTAATCTTTCCAAGGAAAACAAAACTAGTTGATTTGTAAGTTCTCGCTTGAAATTTGAAATATATAATTCTGCACTGCCTCTGTCCTTCATTGATTGGACAAGGTAGCCCCGGCCCAAACTCGAGCCATTGGTTGAGCCTAAAGCAAATCGCTTACTTATAGTTGCCTTGGGACATTAAACCAGGGGTTTTCAAACTGGGGTCCAGGGGGCCCCAGGGGGCCGCAAAGGAGTGGTAGGGGGTCCATGGACAATTCTAGAGAAAAAACATGAAAAATGTAAATATATTTTTGGATTAAAATAAATAAGTTATTAATTTAACATACAATAAAACGTAAAAATAAATAAATGTGCTTTATTATCAATTTAATTAATTTCTTATTTATACATTTGCTTAAAAATCTAGAGAACTAGGGTGAAAAAAACAAGTAAACAAATATATTAGATTAAATAAATAAATGATTGAATGTTAAATTACCATTTGATAAAAATGTTGAAAAAAAAGATTAAATATTAAAATAATATATATATATAAAAAAAAAAAAAAAAAAAAAAAAATATATATATATATATATATATATATATATATATATATATATATAATTTATAATAATAGTAGTAATAATAATAATAATAATAATAAAATAAATAAATAAATTAGCTTAAATTAAGAAATATCATGGGTGTTTTATGAGATGGTGATTTTGTATGAATTTGTATGATTTGATTGGTAAGAAAATGTAAAAAAATTTGGGAAGAGTAAGCAAGAAGCTCTACACCTAAAACCAGTGGACAGTAAGCAGATCGTACAAAAGCATACGAATGAGATCATACCAATTCATATTTGAGTGTGTTAACTTTGTAGTGTAGGCCATCGAAAAAATAGTGTGCAGTTTCTACAGAGCAGCTGCAAGAGGCTACACGGACTCTGATGACGGCACAGCTGTTCCATGATTGGCCAGATTCACCGCATGACAGCGATCACGTGTGTTTCGTGTTTATTCTGAAACCTTCAGCTCCACTAATGCGCACAAATCTGTTTTTTATAACAGTAAAACCTCCTTTCATGTAGTCGCAATGTTATATTGTCATGTTTATCAAAATAAAACTGATTAAAAACGTAAACCCCACTTCATTGATAGTGTAGGATTATATGTTGAACTTTATTCTTGTACATACACACGTTGTATTAAGCAGTACATAAAGTATTACATGACAATAATGTCTCTGAAACATCTGTGTATTGCCAAATATTGCATTTATTTCACTTCAGCTGATAAAGTATGCAAACACAGCGCGAGCGTCACTACGGGAAGCAGAAAGTGTCCAACTTCACGTCTCTGTTTGCAGCTCCTCCCCGCCTGCACGCCGCTACTCTCGCCGATCAGTTGAATCCGGCCGCAGCCGATGTCGAACACACCTATTATTACTCTGGTCTTCAGTGTCACATGATCCTTCAGAAATCATTTTAATATGCTGATTTGCTGCTCAAGAAACATTTCTTCTTATTATTGATGTTGAAATCAGTTGCGCTGCTTCATATTTTTTTCACGACACGTTTTTTTTTCCAGGTCTGACGCACACACTGCTAGCCTAGCTTAGCACAAAGACTGGAGGTAAACAGCTCCATTTAGTCTACTGCTCAATAAGTGACAAAATATCACCAACATTTTCCTATTTACATGCTGTGATGTGTATAGTTACATTGTGTACTAAGACTGACGGAAAATGAAAAGTAAATATAGTGGCTAGGAACTATTCTCTCAGCGCCTGAAAATAGGCTAACTTCCGTAAACATAACCAACGTGACAACCTGCTTGCACAGAGAGCATGCTGGGGACTATTTTCAGGCGCTGCGTAATATCATTGTACCTGCTGAGTGAGAGAATGAGAGAATAGTTCCTAGCCATCAGTCTAGAAAATCGCAACTTTCCATTTTCTGTCGGTCTTAGTACACAATGTAACTATACACATCACAACATGTAAAAAGGAAAATGTTGCCGTTATTTTTTCTCTTATTGAGCGGTAAGCTAGCTGGAGCCGTTTACCTCCAGTCTTTGTGCTAAGCTAGGCTAGCGGTGGGTGCGTCAGACAGAGTTATGGCACGCACAGAGATGAGAATGGTATGTATGGACCAGGGGCGTAGCCAGCGGGCACAGGCCCGCCCACTATGATGACTAGGCCCCCCCAGTTTATTATACAAATATAATAATATTTGTTAAATAACAGTTGTTTAAATTATTTTAACGTAATTACAAAAATTTTATAGCTTCTCAAATACTAAAATAAATAAAATGTACTTTTTTTACAGTCTATGATTTTTGCATAATGCTTGATGAGTTTGATTGAGAGCTGTGTTAGGCAATTAGGTGTCAAGCTGTCTCATGTATGTCACGCGGCTGAGGCTCGCGCCTGTGAGTTCATGAAGTGTGTTTACCTATTCACTTAGTCTATAAATTGCAGTTGTGTGATAGATAAACAGCAGCGATGCATAATTATATAAAAAGGATTAACGCGCGGGAGAGTTCATCCATCAGGCCACAAGTAACGTTAAGACTTTTCAATTCCAAGCGCGCGTTCATTCTGTAAAGCCATCAGTATTTGTCAGTCGTGATAGTTTAGGGGTAAGGTGCGTGGCACTAAGTTTTGACGCAATTTGACCTGAGGTTCGAACCAGCCTTTTGCTGAACTACCGGTATTTGTACTTCCTTTTCCCATCACATATCAGATCGGAAAGGCGTTTATTTTCATTTAAAAATCAAGAAAATATTTGAAAAGTGGAAATAAAGTGTCTAACGTTTGTTGTAACCGCTGCTCGTGTTTTGTATGTGCACAGGTTGTAGCTAGAGTTTTAATTTATGTTGACAGTGATAGTGATCCGCCCCCCCCACACCCCCCCCCCCCCATGCGTGAAAGTGCCCGCTCACTTTTGCCCAGGCCCGACCAAAAATAAAATTCTGCCTACGCCACTGTTATGGACTTATCTAATAAGCTAAAGTCCCAAAAAGTTGGCGTGTTCCTTTAATAAAAGTATGAAATATGAAAGAAAAAAAAAAAAACTACTGACCCCAAACTTTTGAACGGTAGGCCTAGTGTATGAACGTGTTACTAAATGCCTCAAACTATACAAACAATATCTTTGAAGATATTGAAGATTGGCAACTTTAGGCAAATCCTATGATAAGATCTTCCTTAAACTTTTATTCTAGCTTTGCCTTCGTTTCCAGGCAGACCGGTGAACCTCGACTTTAGACATTGTGTAAAGCATGCAAACCAATTAGACCTGCTGATTTTCAGCTAGTTCTTTATATTTCCGTGGGCAATATGTATCAGATGGCCAGTGAACGGACTGTAGGTGGTCTGAGGGTGTGTTGTCTGAAGCGGAGTGCTGTAACCGCTGCTGCAGGGATTCTGATTGTTAGATGCTTCCATGTGGTCCATGTCTGCCAGTGTAACAACAAGGAGAAGAGTATCATAAAAAGACAAGAAAGAAATAAAGGGGATTGAATAGTAACGAGGATTTGGTTTGAAGGACAAATTAACAGAGAAATCACGTGTAAAGTGCAACGCAGGTCAGAGATTTGAGTAGTAATCAAAAGAACACCTGAGGTAATGAAGTGCTGATGTGATGCGTGTGCCAGAGATTAACCAAACTGCCTTGGTGCAGCAGGAAGTGCTATTATATCTGTGGATAGTGCTATTGTGTGCACCTCCTGTGGCAGCTGGGCTTGTTTTTTCTCCTTTTATCACTCCTCACCTCAATCCCACCTTAACTGGCTCTCAGCGCTTTTGCTTCTTGAGGAATACTTTACCTGACAGATCTTTTGTATTCACCAGTCTGTTTGGGCTGGTGTGGTATTATTCCTTTAACAAAGAAGTACAAGAAAAACAGATGATGGTATAAAAAAATTTTTTTTTACATCATGGTATTCTTTCCTTACGGTTCATTCACACCAAGAACGATAACTATAAATTTAACTATATTAGCGTCCACACCAGCGGACTATATTGTTCTGTTTGTTCTACGCACATGCTTGTCTGCTGCTTCAAATGCTGAAGCTTGTTACAGAAGGATGGATTCTGATTGGCTGTCAATATTTTTATCATTCATCAGCTGGATAAAGCTCTGAAAGTGATTCCAACATTTCTCTGTGCCGTTATCGTTACAGCTGTGGTGTGGACTGTGCTATTCTTTATTATTAAGAATGATTTTTAGAACTCTATCTTTATCGTTATCTTTATAGTTATCGTCCTTCATGTGAACGGGGCTTTAGATCTTTAGAGCAGGGGTTCCCAACCTTTTTTTGTGCCAGGGACCAGCATATTCATAAAAAAAATCCAAGGGACCAGTTGTCAATTTTAAAGCCTCAATTTTAATTTGCATCGTTTTGAAACATAGCACTGTGTAAAACAGTAACAGCCTTTTTAAACTTTCAGACCAGTTCACAAAATGTTTCACTTTTCTCCCATACATTTAGGCCTACTTCAAAAGCAACTCACACAGCAGTCACTCAATCAACTCCTCACTCGAACCAACTATGAACTGGGACTAATACGGCTCTGAACTAGCACCCGGTTCATTCTGGTGGAAAAGGGGTATCACTAGCAGGTGGCAGTAATGGCAGATTGTATGAAAATACCAGCCCATTTCACCTGTCAAATCTCTCCAGAACCACTAAAGGCAATCACTTCAACAGCAACTCAGTGTTTTCACTCACCAACAGGTGACAACAAAGGCTAATTATATGAAAATAAGAGCCAGTTTCAACAGTCAGACAGTTTCAGAATACAATAGCAACACACAGTGATTTCAGCCAATCATTTCTAAAAGTATTTTAGAAATTCATGTCTTGATGAGAGCTGGTTCTGACCATCATCATCTTCAGAATTAGAATTAGAATCAGAATTAACTTCTATTGCCATTAAAGTTTTCACATACTACAAGGAATTTGTTTTGGTGTTTTTGTGCATTACAAAATTAAATTTACAGCCTGATCTCATGAAAATGCGTATCTATAGCACAAATTATATTTATTGTGCGATTTATACGCCAAAATGTAGAGTTTTTACGAGCGTATGTTATGCTGTTTTCGTGTGCATATGATGTGCATATGATACGCACTTTATAACGTGTTATATGCACGTAACCCACATCAATAAACCTACCCAAGCTTATTATATGCACGTAAAAACTAATTTAGGCTTATAAATCGCATGATAAATACAATTCGTGCTATATATACGCATTTCAAGAGAACACTGCATTTACTGAAATTACTATTTTGCCAATTTGAAAATTAAATAGAAAATATATTTCGGGGAGGGGCATTATGAAAATGTAATGTGCATATTTACCTTGGAATGGATTGCGCATCCATACTTTGCCATTCCTCGGGTCTTTTTCAGATGGGAAATAACGTTCAAACCCATCAGACAGTGATGTCAGGCTATGTATCAACTTGCCAAGTCCTTCATCATCCTCGGAAAAACTGGATAAGTTGCTGAACATATCAAAAACTCCCGGTGAGCAACAAGATATGACGCTTTTGTTGCAGCTACGTTTACCGATGTTGAGGATATCAAAACTTGCCGCTGAGCGTACAACTCACGTTTCTTTCTTTCGAAAAACTCCTCTGTTTTGTCATTGAGAGTTGGGTGTTTGGTGGTGAAGTGTCTCTGAAGTTTTGACGGCTTCATTGCAGAGCATTTCACCGCAATGAAATCGACCATGGAAGTTTGCTTGAGCCTGCTCATCTCTCCACATACTTCTCTGTCACTTAACGTGCACCGCGCTCTGCCGTCCGTCAGATACCATATGTCCAGAATCAATAAGCAATCGCAAAGCACTCAAACACATTTTTTATCTATTTATTGTTTATGTTTTGATTTTGATGATTAAATAACATGACATGTCAGCACTTTTAATAAAATAAAAAAAGACCATTATTCTGGGAATATTTCAAGGCCCGGTACTAATGGGTCAACGGACCGGCACCGGGTTGGGAATCGCTGCTTTAGAGTAGCCTACCTTGTATAAATATAGTAATTATTCAGAACCATATCAGGCCTCGAAATTAACCTTTTTTACTTGGTAGCACTGGTGCTCCCAACTTCAAAAAGTTAGGAGCACCAGCACAAATTTAGGAGCACCACAATTAAATGTTTATTATATAATGTTTAAGTGTGTGTGTGTGTGTGTGTGTGTGTCATGTGCAAGTAAATCGGTCATTTAATTGTCAGAATAAAGTTGAGTTGCTTGTCTGGAAAAAAATAATATATTTTTGTGTTGTAAATATAGTAGTATACTAAAGTATAGTAGATTAATCTAGATTAAAATGGCTCATTTGAATTCTGCCGAAGGCATTCAGAATATGTGTGCTCGTAAGTGATCGTTTGTCTTTTTGTAGTTTGAATAATAAATAACTTCTGTCCCTTTAAGACCTGATGCACACATATCCAAACACTGTCCCTGTGAGCTGGTTACGACTGTGTTTAAGTTAAAACTCACCAAGATGGGCATTGAGACATTTTTGAGTGTATTTGACCATTAATAAAATGGAAAAAGGAGCTCATTTTTGCACTTGTATGTCAGAGGCGGCTTTATTACGGTATGTGTGTGTGCGCTTCAGATGCGAGCGCGAAATCTGCGGGAATTAGTAGAATTAACGTTATGTGCAACCCCACGTGAAATTCAGACCGGTCACACCAATACTAACAAAAGTCCAGCAGAACACCCGTTCGGGATGTTCAGAGGATTAAACGGACTGAATGAGAGGAGGCGGGTGCGTGTCACTCGCTGTCGGTCGGAGAGGAGAGTGCAGCTGATATCGATACTGTAGAAAATGAGTATTGCATCATTTCAGATATTTCAGTATCGGTACATAGCGAAATATGGATATTTTTGACAACACTAGTAGGCATACACACAGGTTCGAAGACTCGTTCTCTCGCCCCCTACAGTGCAATTCGGCTAGGTGTACATCCACGCTAAAAAATCAAGGCAGACATCCCAACCTGAAAAAGTCATTTCAGGGAGGTATCCCGAAGACTAATGCTAATGAAATTAAACTTGTTTTACTCAACCATAACATGTCAGTTACAAACTGTACAGCATGCAAGATTGTCATTATGTTTATATTTTTTACTTTCGTTTTTTGGGGCACTCTCCCTCTCTGCCATGGCGCTTCAGTTTCTAGAAACACCGAACTGATTAATTCGGTTCGGGAGAAGAGATAAAAGCCCACCCACACTGACAATTGATTGTTTGACTTACCGAAACAGGCCAATCAGGATGCTCTCTGTCTTACATGCGTTTCATTAGGTGCACACTAGCACACACACGCAAGGTCTCTCGCTCTCTCTCCCTCTCTGCCCTGCGCGCGTGCAGTCTGTGTCTCGCATGCACGCTCTTGCACACAGTTTAAATATAATTATGCATTTAAAAGTTAATGGCCAAACGTATCATTACAAAAGTTCACAATGCTGCTGCATGTGAAATATAATGTGGATAACATTGAATAAATATCTTTTTGTCAAATTAAATACTGATAATTGATCACTGTAACCCCTTTATCTAAACCTCTCGTCTGACTCGCACATCAGTCATGTTTGTAGTTTTTTTTAACACTTTTTATCCGCGTTTGTAGTCGAATCCCCCTTCTAACTCGCAATGGGTTATGGGCAATATCAGCCATTAGGCAGCATTCACACAGGGCGTCGGCGTTAACGCTTCTCATTTACTTTGAATGGGTGATGTCATGTGTTGCCGAACTGAATTGTGGGTTCCTTCGCGTTGTCTTACTCGGCGTTGCAAGCGGCAGAAGTTGAAGATTTTTCAACTTTTCAAGTGCCAACGCAGGCGTCATCCAATCAGATCGCCCAATGTAAATACCCTAGAGCAGATGCTAGCCAATTGCGTTCATGCAACCCCAGAGCAGACGTGTAATTGGCTGTTGTCACTTTGACGGTTGCATCAGCACGAAGCTTCAGCCAAGTGTTAATGCCGACGTCCCGTGTGAATGCAGCGTTAGAGTGTGAGTCGATCTGCACTTCCAATTCTGACCGGAAATAGTCTTTCGAATACTCTTTTCAACATACTACGATATGGGACATACTAATTCAATTTTCGAATACTCTTTAGTTCGGATAGTATGCGAATTGGAACCCAGCAGCAGTTGTTTATAAATGGGTCATTGAATCGTTGACTCAACTGATTCGTTCAAAACGCTGAATCATTCAGTAATGAAATGCGGTTGAGTGTTGTTGCTGTGAGACGTACTGTTGGTTCTGCTGTGCTCTTTGTTTGGAACTATTTTCGCTGCTGAAACAGAACAAAAACAGTCAATATTGTGTCTAAAATGTGACTTGATTTGACCTGTTTATTGAACTGTTGTATGAAATCAATGTCACATTTTCAATAGTGATGGTATTCAGGAAAACAACACTCTTGATCCAAAATGGTCGCAATTTTGAGCCTTGCATATGGTATGGTTCTCCACGCTATTTTTATTATTTTAACACTATAATGTGCCAGAAGATTAGCCTTGCGCTAGAGGATCTTAAACTACAATTTGGAACTTATGTTGTCAGACAGTCTGAAATGTATAAAGGTGTCAGGTTATGCAGTGTTTATAAACCAATAAAATAACCTTAAAATCAATTTTTGATGAACTGGTAACAAATGTAATTCCATTAAAACCGGTGTAATATGCTCTCTCCTTTTTAATTTCATTAGTACTCTGGCTGCTGCTTTTTGTATCAATTGTAACTTCGCTATAGAACCCTTAGGTAAGCCAGTGTACATAATCAAGATGAGAGAGCATGAATGAGTTTCTTAGCATCATCCAAGGATAAAAAAGGACGAATCTTAGCAATATTTCTCAGATGATAAAAGCAAGTTTTTCCACAGTTCTTTTTTAGATTGTAGGGCTTAGGGACCCAGTCCAGCTTCTATCCTCTCACGGTCATGTTTTGGGCCCACAAATTATTTCAAAGAAAAACAAAAATGTTTTCATTTTTCATTTAAGTTAACCATAATAGCCCTGACACAGAAACATCTCTGATATATTTTTAATTATACATGAGCATTTTAGGTCTCGAAAAGATGCCATTTGCTCGCTCGCATGCACAAACATATTCTCATGCATGCAAACACAGCAGAAGTCTGCTGCAGATCTGCAGAGAGCTACCTCTCGAACAAGCAGATAGTGTCCTGTGTTTCACCTTCATTTGTTTCTCCTTTCCCGTCAAAACGTACCAAAACAATACCATCACCTTGGGCAATGCACAGCTTTGTAGAACGAAGAACCCAGGGAGTAGAGCGAAGTGAACTTTGCTAGGCTGCCGCATGGGGAATACTGCATTATTGGAAGAAGACTCTGCAGAAGTTTATTTTAGGACTACATAACACCGTAAATGACACAAAACATGACACTGTGAAGCGGTGTGTGAAATGAAAGTTCGATGTTGCGCTGGTCTGTTGCGAAGGGTTTTATAAGTTCTGCGATCCTCAGGAATGTTCAAGCCGCTCCAGTAGCCTCATGTGAGGAGACAGAGCCACACTCTGAAGGTGCGGACAGATGACCGTACCCTGAGAGGAAATCTGTCATCGCCAACCAATGAGGTGCTGTCGCTTCCTTGTGATGGTTCGATCTGTTATTTAGGTCTAAGCCGAGGCTCTAACACAGATGTACAAAAACATATTTTTCCATAGAGGATTAATGCTATACTGTATACTACATGCTCAGTCAGGCATGAGTGGACTATTACTCTCGGGATGGAGTTTTCAGCATCTGTTTTCATTTGGGTTTTACTTTAGCTAATAAGATGGAGAATTACACTGTAGATTTGATATGAAGGTAATGACAGAGTGTTTCAGAGCTGAAATCAGTCTCTTCAAGGCTGATTTCCAATGTCCTTATATCCAGATGATTACCCATCGCTTAATAGATGTTTTTAAGAGCGCTCAGCGTGGCCTCCTCAGCTCACCCGTAAATTCTAATAGCAAACGATATTTTTAGCCTCAAGGCAAGCAAATGATAGTGAGGCAAAGTATTTTGAACATTTAGTTTTAATGGTTCAATCTGGTTGTTTTTATGTGATTCTTTTATGTTGCCTAATTTCGTTCTAAATGCATTTACTATAAATTAATTGGTTCTTGTATCATTACATGTCGGACATATACATAATGTATGGTACTCATTGTGCGATTTTGGGCTGTCCCAGATGAAAGAAATCCAATCATGGTGATTTCTGTGGCCGTGGCTCCTAAACGTGGTCCTATGCGTACGGTGAGAAGTTCCAAGACAGTCGTTGTCACAGTCTTGCAACCAAAGATAGCCTGCTATACTTGTCTGACATTAACATGATCATCCCACAGCGTGTTTGCTGCTACGACCTACGTCCACTGGCTAGCCAATAAAAATGCAACATGAAATGGGGAATTGATCAACGCGACATAGCGCTAAAACAGAAATCAGAAATGTGAAATTATTTTTGAATTTGGTGCCTTCTAGACTGAGAAAAGACAGAAAATGTATTTTTGTCTCATGTGGATGAAATACAACAACTCCCAGAATGCACTTTCTTCGCTGCTCAACGAGGCCATTCCCAAAGCCACGGCCACTGGTTATCACTTGCCCACCATGACACCGCCCCCACCGTTGTTTTGATTTTCATAGTAATAAAATAATTTTGTTCAGTTAGTTAGAGAATAGACACTGCAGTTAAAAACTGAACATGTCTTTTCAATAAAGTGTGAGTGAGCTGAACGAAAGTCACGGCACAAACGCAGCAGGAGTCAGATTTCATCACGAGAGCGAAGAGCTAAGCAGAGCTGAGGTAATGTGCGGCAGTCATTCACAATGTGTGTCCAGTCTGGCACGTTTACAGATCATGCCTATGGAACTTTCATAGGAATTCATTGAAAAGTTGAAACACTCACTTTGCTCCGCACTGCTCTGTTATGAATGTCCGAGCTGAGCGGCCGTGGGCATTTACATTCTGTGAGTGAGATCCCACCCCTACGGGGGGGTTGAAAACATGTGGAACTAGCTCTACTACTGGCTGTAGTCTTTAGCCTCTGGCCAAAAAAATCCTCTGATGAAGCAAAATGACGATATTTGCGTCATCTGAGGATTTTTTCCAGAAATAAAATGCATAATTATCTTGTCTCAGGGGGACATGAGGAGGGAAAGTACGATAATTTGAATATACTACCGGGTTTCTACTGATGCAAAGCTTAATGCTAAATCGCTGAAGTAACCCAACCCTCTAGGCACACCTTGGCAATAGAATCGCCTTTGGCTAGTAAATTTTTTTGTTTAGTCGCCAGACTGAAATACTTTATTATATTATACTACAAATATTATATATATATATATATATACACCAAATGTATAAATATCTTTGTAAAACGGCACAGCTTTTTAAATATCTGAACATACATGCTTAACATCAGTCAGCATTAGACTATGTTATGATATTATAATAATCAAGCACTATATAATGATAGAACTTCAGTAATTAGAACTAAAACAGTTGGAAAGCATGTATTAATGCATATTTGTCATTTAACAGAACTTTGGACTGGTGGTGGTGCTTAAGATATTGTTGGTGTTTCTGTAAAAAATAGATAATATTAATTATATTATATTATTAAAAGACAATAATACTACTAATTATACTACTAATAACAATATACAACGCACTAAGGATTGATGAGCCGAGGTTCATGAATATTAATCATGCTGACAGCATTCGCTCAAACTGATTTGCTGAAATCAAAACAGGGACAAGAAAAGATGAGCACCAGCCAATGAGATTGCCGTTTGCACATTAGCTCCGGCCACTACAGTAAAAAAACGGCATTTCTTCTGCTTGTTCTCAAAAGCTGAATAATTCCAAATTAAGTTCGTTATTTTGACATGAAAATACAACAAAGAATATTGTTAACATGCAGTGCGTCGATTTTGTGTGGTATTTAAGACTCTCTCTCTCGCACGTGCGCATGTGTGTGAGAAATGCGCTCAGCAAAGCGACGTTCTTCACACTAGAGTTCACGGTACGTCAGATGAGCCGATTTGAAATCGTATAGATCGTTTGACAAGAGCAAAACTCTCAAGCGATCATTCAGAGTTTTCAGCGAGTAAAAATATATTTATGCTAAACTTATTCTTAGCATCTAACACACACACTGGCGATTAAAATCTGAGAATGTGTTAGCCAATGGCTAATGATAGATATTATTTAATCGCCCAGAGTGACGATTTGCTCGCATATGCAAGTGTTTTACTCGCATTGTAGAGGGTTGAAACCCTTTAAAACTACTTACTCAAGCTCCATTTGTAAAATTGGCATGCCAAGTTTGCCTCCTTTCCATAGCAATGGCCGCGTCCATATTCTCCTCTTTCGCTTCCTCCCCTTTTTTCAGCGCACATAAAAACCACAATTGCCAAAGCCCAATTAATTTTGCTCTATTTGTTTACCCCTAGCGCATGCTGATGACTTTTTAATCTTCTATACTAACTTGCATCGTAGCATACGATGACGCGATTATCAAGTTAACTGACTCGCACCGTGTGCAATATCTTACGACCTCCAGAGTATCCGAGCTAGCACAGTGTAGCCCGCCTTTAGCTGTTTTTTTTTTTCAGCAGGGCATAAACATATTTTCAGTACGTCAAATTTCTGTTATAATCTGTAATTTGTGTTATAATTAAGTCAAACCCTCTGTTCACTAATAATATCAGTATTAATATCATATCAATATAAAAATATCACTCATGCTTCTCAGGCATGTTTAAAAGAGATTTGTTGTCTTGAGAAGCACCGATTTTTTAATTGTTTAGATGGGCTAAACTGATGAATTAAAACGATTAATTAGTTTGTTCACGTATCAAATATCTCTGGAATGGTGAAGAGTGATCCTCATTACAGTCCTTGTTACTGTGGCCTGACAATACTTCTTACATCTAGCCTTGGTCATTGTCATGATGTTTAGGTTGACTTGTTGTCAATGGTACAAGACCACAGCAAATGTATGTGATTACCCTTCACCATCTAGCTAATGCTACTGGCAACTTAATCAATTTATCTGAGATCTGCTTCGGCAGCGGTTCGCACGATGGTCCCATGAAGACATCAGCGGCTCCACCAGTTGGATGGAACAAAGGGTTAGCGTTCAAGGGCTAAAACCATTAGCATAATTTATGGTGCACTTGTGGATCATTAAGGGAGCTTCAGTCTTACTGCGAGATGGATGTTTTCCAGCGCCCGCCCTCTCTAGGAACTTAAGTGGCACCCCCATGCAATCAATGGGATACCTGCATAGACAAACGCACGGATAAACAAACAATATCACAACCAACCTGCTGATCCTGTTTCTTTTAACCCAGGACAATGTGGTTCAAGTTTTAGGAGTAAGTAATTAAAATGGTGGCAGCTGAAAACTTATTATGCTTGGGTGAATGAGGAGCTGCCTTTACATTGAGCAAGGGATCGTTCAAAAGTTATCTTTAATTCCCCATAACATTAAAGGCTAGCCTTTCATCATGTCACAGGGTTGCCTGACACTCTCAAAGGACCCTGTCGCCTGCCTCTTTGAGAACATAATTGAAATTTCTTAGCAATGCTATGGGAGGCCAGTGCTTTCACAGAAAACAACAAAATTTGGGCCATGATTTCAGTCCGTTCAATGACTGTTTCTTTAACATTGCTAGCAAAGGCTGCCTCACAGCTGTGAGTGCTCTCTCGCTTTCTCTGCATTGTTATTATTTTTGGCTGATGGTAGACTGCTGTCCCTTGATGGTATGATATTGTTACTTTTTCTTTATTATTTTCAGAAGGGCCACTTTTAGCTGCATCTTTGTGCTGTACTACACAGGATAAAGATTTACAGAGCTGGAAAAGGCATATCTTAATGAACTGCCAGAGCCAAACCTGTCACATTTATCAAATTTTCGGGTGCTATATCCACACAAAAAAGCATACCTAGCCAATATGTAATTCACATTCGGTGGCTTTTCACATTTCAATGTCCAAAACATTCATAAGGTAAAGCCTACAAACATGAGGTCATTCTTCAAATGAAATGTTCAACATTTCAATATCATGTTGAGGCTCTGGGTTATTTATTTTCTTATGGAGTCTTGAGGGAATTCTACCTTTGAGTGCTTGTCCATTTGAAGGGTGTGTGTGTGTGTGTGTGTGTGTGTGTGTGTGTAGGGGGGGGGGGGGGGGGACTGGGGTTGCAGCAGGTGTCACTAAACCTCTTCCTCTGCTTCACCTCCATTTGTGCTGGTGGTTCCCAGAGCTACCGTCCTTGTTGCTCACTCAGGGTTTGCTGACCCACGTAATCTGACGGGTCATCCAGAGTGCACTTCACACCGGCCAATTCTACATTTCCTCTTTCTGTACGATGATTCTTCTCTTTTGTAAGGGTTTAGAACTCTGATGGATACATTGTTAAAATTAACAAATGCTTTAGTAGACAGAAATGTAAATGTTGTAAACAATTTTGGAACAATCGGTTTCACTTTATTTCAATGGTCCCTCTAACATATTCTGTTGACTATAAGTAATGCTGCACCTACTAACTATCATTAGTATTAATGAGTATTAATATATTATTCGTAGACTGGTAGGGTTAGAGTTAGAATAAGTTGTCATACTTGCAAAGTTACTTATAATCAGTAGAATGTCTTATGGGGGAACATCACAATAAAAGTTAGCAGATATTAAGCAGACAGCCTACTAATACTCTAATGAGAGTTAGTAGGTGCAACATTACATATAGTCAACAGAATGTTCAAAAGGGACCATCAAAATAAAGTGTTACCAAACAATCAACCAAGGTTTATTGGGAAAACATTCCTGTGGTGACATTTCAGTGGAAATTGTGTTGATTCTTGCATGTTTTGCGCCACTTTCAAAGTGAAATATCCAGTGATAAAAGTCTATGAAATAGATGAATGTGGCAACATTGTATTACATTGGTTGTTGTATGTATCGCAGCGGTTCAAAAATGAAATGTTTTTGAAAAATGAAAAACCCAGCTGAAACCAGTAGTGTTAACAAAATCAAACATGCATTTGCTGAAGCAAACATGTCATTTTAGGTTGCTTGTACAAAAGTCTTTGCTCTCTTTTATCATGACCACTTGCCACTGTGCATTGTTTACTATAGCAGGTCCGTAACCACCATAGACATTGAGGGGGACAAGTCCCCTCCGTGTAACGTCAGTAAAACGTTGAAAGAAAGTGAGGTAACCAAAACATTTATTACATGTGAACTATTTTGCGACAAAAATGTAAAATAAAATAAAAGTACATATGTGCATATTTTAATGCAAATTTATACAAATATTTATTACAAATATATATACAAATTATTATTATTTGCAAATAGTTCAAAATGATTATTTCCCAACTAGAATTAGACTTAGAATTTCCTTCAGTGTTCTGTTTCTATATAGCCTGACAAGCTAGACCCACATCAAGATGTTGGGTCTGGAAACTCAATCCGAGGGGTGGGATAAACGGTTGTCTTTAAAATTCCCTCTGCACGCAATTGGATAGCGCCATGTGCGCCACAACCAACCAGAGCAAAGAAGAAGGTGAAGCGGAGCTAACGTTAGTTGATAGATTAAACTATAAACTTAGTATCCAGTCGGCAAAACTCAGAACACATCTTTTTTTCTTAAGAATGACTTCAGTGCCGTGCTTTGTTCTTTTCTCAAAGAAAAGCTTAACTCCAAGTCTTCCAGAGTCGCAGCCAAAGCCGATTCAAAAGACCGCTGTTCGCCAGCTTCTTTGTTTACAAGTAGCACGTAGAACCTCCGCAACTCTGCCGTGACGTGCCGTCATTATGTTAAGCCCGCCCACCGACTCTATACATGATGGGATTGGCCTGACCAGAGTTTGGTTTTTCCTGCTCGCAGGTCTACCGAGAGTTTCTAGACTACACTCGCGGCAGATTAGATTTGCGTCTAGATTTCTATAGGCTTTATAAAAAAAATACTGTACCAGTACGGTACAGTATGCAATTTTTGCCGTTTCCATTGTCAGAATTTGTGAATGGTATCCTAATTTCGAACCATACCATACCACTTTTTTGGCACCTTTCCATTGGGGTACCTAGCACAGAAGTCTGGTATTAAAGGGTGGAGCTAGACTCACTGCAGAACGTTTATTAGTTGACATAGAATCGTCACTTGTGCGTATATAGGCAAGGCAAGGCAAGGCAAGGCAAGTTTATTTGTATAGCACATTTCATACACAGTGGCAATTCAAAGTGCTTTACACAGAAAAGAAGTTTAAATATTTGTATGTGAATAAAATAAAAATATATATAGTATAACAGTTATACTAGGAATTAAAAGAAAAAAAAGGAACAAAATTAAAAATAATAAAAAATAAAAAGTATAATTAAAACTAAAAATAAAAGAGGGTTAAATTGAAACACATAATTAAAGTGCAAGCAGTTCGGACAAAGCACAGAGCTCATTCAGTAAATGCATAAGATAAGGTGCAATCAGTCAGACGTACAGTGGCACAGTGCTCATTCAGTAAATGCACAGCTAAACAGATGTGTTTTGAGTCTGGATTTGAAAGTGGCTACTGTTGGAGCACATCTGATCTGTTCAGGAAGCTGGTTCCAGCTACGGCTGGCATAATAGCTAAAAGCAGACTCTCCTTGATTTGAGTGAACCCTTGGTATTTCTAATTGACTTGACCCTGATGATCTGAGTGATCTGTTGGGTATGTACTTAATCAGCATATCTGCAATGTATTTAGGTCCTAGGTCATTGAGTGATTTATATACAAGTAATAGTACTTTAAAATCTATCCTAAATGTAACTGGACGCCAGTGTAAAGACCTGAGGACTGGTGTGATATGGTGATCTTTTCTGGTTCTGCTCAGGATCCTGGCAGCAACGTTCTGTATGAGCTGGAGCTGTCTAATTGTATTTTTGGGAAGGCCAGTGAGAAGACCATTACAATAGTCCACCCTACTGGTGATAAAAGAATGAATGAGTTTCTCTAAGTCTTGCCTGGAAACAAAGCATCTAATTCTTGCTATATTTTTGAGATGATAGTAGGCTGATTTAGTTATTGCTTTGACATGACGACTGAAACTCAGGTCTGACTCCAAAATCACACCAAGATTCCTGACTTGATTTTTTGTTATTAGACCTTTAGCCTCAAGATATGTGTTCACCTTGACAATTTCATCTTTGTTTCCAAATGTAGTGATTTCAGTTTTGTCTTTGTTTAACTGAAGAAAGTTTTGGCACATCCAACTGTTAACTTCATCAATGCATTTACATAGAGATTCAATGGGGCTGTAGTCACTAGGTGATAGGGCTAGATCTGGGTGTCATCAGCATAGCTGTGGTAAGCCATTTTGTTATTTTTCATTATTTGGCTGAGTGGCAGCATATACAGGTTGAATAGGAGTGGTGCAAGAATTGACCCTTGTGGGACTCTGCATGTCATGGGTGTCCACTCAGACTTATGGTCACCTATACTCACATAATAACCTCCCCCTTCTAAGTATGACCTGAACCATTTGAGTACCATTCCAGAAAGCCCAACCCCATTTTCT
The DNA here is from genome assembly GCA_023566225.1 of Romanogobio albipinnatus. Classification (NCBI taxonomy): domain Eukaryota; kingdom Metazoa; phylum Chordata; class Actinopteri; order Cypriniformes; family Gobionidae; genus Romanogobio; species Romanogobio albipinnatus. The sequence goes on from CM042239.1 coordinate 65,337,400, forward strand.
AGCCTGTCAAGAAGTATGTTGTGGCCAACAGTGTCGAATGCAGCACTGAGGTCGAGTAGTACCAGAATTTATGTTTTGCCTGTATCTGTATTGAGGCGAATATCATTTATTATCTTTATGAGCACTGTCTCTGTGCTGTGATGCGGTCGGTAACCAGATTGAAAATGGTCAAAGTATCCGTTTGAGCTCAAGAATTTGTTCAGCTGATTGAAAACAACTTTTTCAATGATCTTGCCTATGAAAGGAAGATTTGAGATTGGTCTGTAGTTGCTTAATATGGTGTTATCCAGGTTTCTCTTTTTCAGGAGAGGCTTAACTACTGCGGTTTTAAGGGAGTTTGGAAAAGTCCCAGAAAAAAGTGAGGCGTTTACCACTTCTAGGAGATCTGCTTCTAAACAGTTAAACACACTTTTGAAAGTGGGGAGTGTGTCGCAGGTTGATGTTTTAAGGTGCTGTATCGTTTCTTCTAAAATTTTACCATCAATTGCTTCAAAATCAGTCATAGTAACTTTCTTAGTCTCTTAAGGTTGTGGTCTGATCTGACTCACCCCAGAGCAACTCAAGGATGCGCTGATCGCATTTCTGATATTATTGATTTTCTCGGAGAAGAAGGAAGCAAACTCACTGCATTTGCTCTCTGAGAGCATTTCATTGGGAATGTGACTTGGGGGGTTTGTTAGTCTCTCTACAGTAGCAAAAAGAGTGTGCGTGTTGTTTATGTTTCTGTTTATAATATTTGAAAAGAAGGTCTGTCTAGCTTTGCCTAGTTCCACATTGAAAGCATGAAGACTGTCTTTATAGATGTTATAATGGACTACAAGTTTTGTCTTTCGCCACATGCGTTCAGATTTCCTGCATTGTCTTTTCATTAATTGCACTGCTGTTGAGTTTCACCAAGGTGCTTTTTGTTTGCCACTCTTTTTTCTGACTTTCACAGGAGCAATATCATCAATTGCACTCTTAACTTTTGAGTTAAAAAAGTCAAGGAGAAAATCAACAGAGACTGCAGATATGCTTGGTGTTAGAGATATAGCCTTCATAAACAGCACATTAGTGTTCTCATTTAAGCATCTCTTTTTGACAGAGACAAATCTAGTTTCAATGGTAGGAGAGATTGATATATCAAAGAAAATACAGAAATGATCAGACAGTGCCACATCCTTAATAACTATCGATGAAATGTTTAGCCCCTTACTGATAAGTAAATCTAGAGTGTGTCCACGATCATGTGTGGGTCTGTGTACATGTTGTGTCAAATCAAATCATGTGTATATATCATGTTAATAGATGCTTCACGGGTTTCTGCAGTCAGCGCTCTCTGATGTGTAAGCAGCCATCAGACGCAAGTGTAACAATGAGCAGCAGCAAAATGGAATATAATGTGTAGTTTGTATTTGTGTGTAACTTAGCCACTTAAGCTCTGGGACCATTTTTGGGATTTCTGTCTGGATTTGGCCTACCCAAATTGAAAAAGCTTATCATAACCACATACAGTGGTCTAAATACACAATTCTGGTGTAATTTAACAGGAAACCCTTTGAAGTTACATAATCCACTGCTAAAAGTGATAAACAGGTAAGTATATGTTGTCTGAGCTGTAATAACCATTGATTTTGGTTATCAATGCAGTTTTGGAAGTGTGTAACTCAGGCCCTGTGTGCTCTAGCACTCTGCAGACAGTTTGGGCTGTTTTGGGGAATAAAACTTGACAGTTTTTGTTATTCCATCTTCTCTGGCTCTCTCTCTCTCACTTGTTGGCAAAGGTTTGGAGGGCTACGCTCCCCCTTTCAAAGCTTACTGGGGTTGAGGGTGCCATTCGGCAGCAATAGTCATAAACTATGGCTATGATGGTTATTGCAGTGATAAAAAGTGATACATAAAACACAAAACAGAAAGAGCTATATCTATTTATAGATAAGATTATCTGAGTCTTAAATTGCAATAGCAGGCAGGGGAGCCTTGTGCACTGGACAGGATTTCTTCCCTAGAGCTTCCTTACGGCCCGTGTTCAGCTTTGACACATATAACCATCTAAATAATCTGAATAAAGGATATTCTAGGAAATCATTGGTTTAAAACAGAGTGACATATTACATGTGAACTAAATTACATGTAGTGTTTGCTGTTACAGTGTGACTTTGTGTTTCATATATTAGACATCATGCTCAGCTATCAGGTGGTGGTGCTGAAGATGAAACTGTGTGAGAAAACTGTGTGGTGTCTGGGATGGATGGAAGCAGCAGACTCACACATCCAACAAGTAGGTCACTGAGGGATCAGAAACACTCATCCACAAGATGTTTTTAGCAAAACATCCCCATGACTCTTCATACCTCTTTCTCTCTTACTTTCTGTCCTCCTCCTTTCCTTTTCATTTTATTTTATTAACTGGGTCATTTCTGTTATGCAGTACATTTTCCATTTTGTAGCATATAAAAAACATTATCACGTCTACCCATATAAAAATGAATTGTGCTTATTTGTATTGATAGTACACTTATAAGGCCCTATTTTAATGATCTGAGCACATGGTCTGAAGTGCATGACGCAGGTGCACTTAGGTCGTGTCCGAATCCACTTTTGCTATTTTTACGCCGGAAAAAAATGGTAGGCGCATGGTCCAAAAGGGTTGTCCTTATTCTCTTAATGAGGCATAGGTGTGTTTTGGGCGTAACTTGCAATAAATCAATCGGAGTCTCATCTCCCATTCCCTTTAAAAGCCAGTTGTGCTTGCACCATGGCGGATTCGTTATTTACATGGCGGAATTTACGAGCGGAAAGACTGAATTCCTTCTCCAGAGAGGAATCCTTTTATTTTTCAAATGTTTGTATGCTGCACGTCCCTGTGTGTGTGTGTGTAATAAGCAGAGTGTACCTGTTTAACTGAAGAACATCAGAACATATAGGCACCTGCCTATAAGTGCATATTACTAACCCGCCCTTTAAATTACACAAAAAATACTGCACCATTGATTTTAGACCAGGTTTTAGTTGGTCAATGACGCAGTTGTTTTCAGTTGCCTCAAAATAGCAACGCCTGAACACCGTTTTCAGACCAGCACGCCATGGGAAAACAGATGGGCGTGAGTGCCTTTGCTATTTAAACAACATGGCACTTGACATGAAAATGATAACTGCGTCAGGCTGAAACTAGCAAAAAACACTTGCATTGCGCCTGGCGCTGGTTGTATGGAAGTGCCCATAGTGCACTTCAAATCTTAAAAAGTATATTTATAAAAATGTGTACTTTCAGATATAATAATAATGAAATAAAAGTCCATGTAAGTGAACAGTACTAAAACTTTCATGATGGTTTTACATACTTAAGTACAATTTTAAAAAGTTAACATTGTATTAATGTCAAATTAAAAGTTTTATAAAACACTTTTCTTTAATTGCAGTTAACAAAAAGACAAAAAAGGCTTGTTTTAGGGATGACCGCATGTAATTTATGATGTCGAGAAAATTCTCAATACTCACAGGAAATTTCGAAGAGAACCATAGCTTGAAAATTCTAATTCCAAGTTACAAGGACTACAAACTGAATAGTTCCTGTAACTAATACAAGCTTTTTCCTGAATGACATACCGTACTCCGGGAAGTGATCATTTAGAGGGAAAACAACAGCAGAAACATCAGTAAGGCTGCATCCGAAATTGCATACTCTTGAGTAGGCACTTATTTTGAGTAATTACTTCACGACCGCTAAAGAAGTACGTACTATACTACTATATAGTATGAATATGTGTAGTATGAATGTAATCTGGACATACTAAATTCGCTATGCCGTCATTATTATGTGACCTACCAGCGTCAGTTGCGTTGTTTCACTTCCATTCATAACTCCTCTCCCGTGGCCTTATTGGATAGTAAAGTGTCCATTGTATGCACACTTCAGAATCTCCCCGGAAGTAATAGGTCATCCGGGTACTTTTTGCCTACTCTTTTATGAGTACTGTGAATTCGGACATACTTAATTTGTCACATAAGAGGTGCGTCCCAATTCGCATACTTATGCCCTATTCTAAGACATTTTTAAGTATAAATAGTGCGAGTAGTATGTTCACACTGAAGAGAAAGTGAAAAGAAAAAGTATATACCCGGATGATGCACTAAATTAACGGAAAAAATGTGTGGAATGTGGAATGTTGGACACTTCATGCACTTGACTGTCGCAGCTTTAATTACGTAGCGGAGGGCGAGGGGCTACCAGATTCCGATGTTGAATGACAAAATAACCAAGTTCATACACTACACGGTTGAGTACATAGAGCATAAGTACATAGGGTAAAAGTGCGTATAGTGCATCATTTGGGACACAACTACTGTTCAGCTTCGAGATTTAGAGAACAGGCCAATGGGCCATTGGCTTGCGAGATTTGCATCTCGCGCTCCGCCCCGCACCGTGGGTATAAATAGGAAGCGAGAGCAATGCACTGACGTCATTCACTACGGAGCCGAACGGCGTTGATGAAGAGTTTCAGACTGCTTCCTGCATTCAGCAGTATCAAGCGAATACAGAGAGAGAGAGAGAGAGAGAGAGAGAGAGAGAGAGAGAGAGAGAGAGAGAAAGAGAGAAAAGGGACGCTGTGCTGGTGTGACGGCATTATCCAGCGCATTCCAGAGACTCAGCTGCATTGAAGAGAAACAACTGCTGTTCTCACAGCAACCTGTCGGTTCGGTGGGCGTTTCCATTGGGTGCAAACACAGGCTGCACTATCTCCTGTGTGTTGCCGCAGTCTTCCCTAGGTGCTTCAGCACTTCTGAAAAGAGTGTTTCCTCACAAAAAGAGCAACACGGTTTGACCCTGCATCTTTTTCAAGATGTCATTCAAACCGTGCGTTTCTGGATGCGGCCGTTCCCTCTTGCCCGCTGTCTCACGTGTTTCGGCGTTCAGCGCGCTGAGGCAGCGTTTGTGGATAGTTCATGTTCTCACTGCGGGAACATGACTATCGTGGCGCTTAGGTTGAGACTCACCTACCTCCGGGAAGGCGGAGTCCCCCTCCCCATACCTCGATCTAGAGCTATCCCCCAGGATAGACCTACTTCGACGGATGGCTGGGGTGACCTGAGGATCACGTTCAGGGCAAACCCGCCGAGCAAACCTCCGCAGGCCCCTGAACCCTCACAAGCGCCGCAGCCGGTGGTGCTTCCGGAGGAGGTCGCTGGTCCCTCTCGTGGGCGGCCGGCGATCTCCTTCGGGGCACCCGCGGACGAGCAGATGTCGATCGCTGCATCGGAGGGGGAATTCCAGTCCTCGGCGGATGATGATTCATCTGCACTACCTCCCTCTGGGAGAGTGGCTGTGGTTGAACCGAGTTGACGGATATGCTTTCCCGGGCCGCCGAAAAGGTAGGGCTTGCGTGGAACCCTCCACCACGTCCCGAAACTTCTAGGTTGGATGATTGGTTTCTGGGGGGGGGGGGGGTCGCGCTGGTTCTCAGCGTCCCGCCCCAGTTCCATTCTTCCCGGAAGTGCATGAGGAGCTTACCAGGTCGTGGACGACACCCTTAAGTGCCAGAAACAGACCTGGTGGCTCCTCCCTCCTCGCTACCCTTGACGTTGGGCAGGCCAAGGGATACGAGGGGATCCGCCTCCAACTGGCGCGGTGACCCTCGTCTCCCGTCCAAAGCCTGTAGGTTTTCGTCCAGTCTTTGTCCTCGTCCCCAAGATTGGTTTGCAGCGATCAACCTGAAGGACGCGTACTTTCATGTCTCGATTCTCCCTCGACACAGACCGTTTCTACGCTTTGCATTCGATGGACGAGCATACCAGTACAAAGTCCTGCCCTTCAGGCTGTCCCTGTCGCCCCGTGTCTTCACGAAAGTCGCGGAGGCGGCCATTGCTCCCATGAGAGAGTGTGGTGTTCGCCTTCTCAACTACCTCGACGACTGGCTGATCCTTGCTCAGTCGCGGGGTCAGTTGTGCGAACACAGGGACATGGTGCTTTGGTACCTCAGCCAGTTGGGTCTTTGGGTCAACCGGGAGAAGAGCATACTCTGTCCCGTACAGAGGATCTCTTTTCTCGGGATGAAGATCGACTCGGTCGCCATGACAGTGCGCCTCACCGAGGAGCGTGTCCAGTCGGTGTTGAACTGCTTGAATTCATTCAAACGCAGCAGCGGTACCACCTGAAAATTTCAGAGGCTCCTGGGGCATATGGCAGCAGCAGCCGCAGTAACGCCGCTAGGGCTGCTCCATATGAGACCGCTTCAACGCTGGCTACACGACAGAGTCCTGAGATGGGCGTGGCACAGCGGGTCCCTCCGTGTCCAAGTGACGCCGAGATGCTGCCAAACCTTCAGCCCGTGGTCGGACCCTTCATTTCTACGGAATTGAGTGCCCCTAGAACAAGTGTCCAGGCATTCATCCACCGGCTGGTGTGCCACGTACAACGGGCTTGCAGTTTCGGGTCTGTGGACGGGGCCCCAACTGCATTGGCATATCAATTGCCTGGAGTTTCTGGCAGTTCATCTTGCTCTCAGCCGCTTCAAAGCGCCGCTCAAAGACAAGCACGTTCTGGTCCGGACGGACAGCACTGCGGCCGTTGCGTACATCAACAAACAGGGTGGTCTACGCTCCTGCCGCATGTCCCAACTCGCCCGCCATCTCCTCCTGTGGAGTCAGAAGCATCTGAGGTCCCTTCGTGCCATTCACATTCCGGGCCTGCTCATTCGTGCGGCCGACGAGCTGTCACGGTTACCGGTGCTCCCCGGAGAGTGGAGACTCCACCCCCAGCTGGTCCAGCTGATCTGGAGTCGCTTTGGGGCCGCACAGATTGACCTGTTTGCCGCCCCCGACACGACCCACAGTTGTTCTATTCCCTGACCGATGGAACCCTCGGCACGGATGCCCTGGCACACAGCTGGCACCTGGGCCTACGCAAATATGCGTTTCCCCCAGTGAGCCTTCTTGCTCAGACACTGTGCAAAGTCAGGGAGGACGAGGAGCAGCTCCTCTTGGTAGCTCCGTATTGGCCCAACAGGACGTGGTTCCCGGAACTAGTGCTCCTTGCGACAGCACCTCCCTGGCCCATTCCTCTGAGGAAGGACCTCCTAACTCAGAGATGGGGCACCCTATGGCACCCGCGTCCGGACCTCTGGAAACTCCATGTCTGGTCCCTGGTCCCTGGTCCCTGGTCCCTGTTAATTTTTACAAAACCGCAAGCGGTAGTTGACACCATCACTTCCGCCAGAGCCCCCTCTACGAGACGGCTGTATGCGTTGAAGGGGAGCCTGTTCGTCGATTGGTGCTCTTCTCGCCGAGAAGACCCCCGAAAGTGTTCGGTCAGATCTATGCTCTCTTTTCTTCAAGACGGGTTGGAGCGAAGGCTGTCTCCCTCCACCCTCAAGGTATATGTTGCCGCTATCGCCGCAAATCATGACCTGGTAAATGGTGAGTCCTTAGGCAAGCACGATCTGATCGTCAGGTTCCTGAGGGGGGCGAGGAGACTAAATCTGCCTCGTCCTCCCTCTATACCCTCTTGGGACTTAACTCTGGTGCTGACCGCACTGCAGAGGGTGCCCTTCGAGCCTTTGCAGTCAGCTGAGCTGAAAATCTTGTCTCTAAAGACAATACTCCTGGTTACATTGGCCTCGGTTAAGAGGGTAGGGGACCTGCAGGCATTTCCGGTCGACGAATCGTGCCTGGAATTCGGGCCAGGTAACTCTCAGGTAACCCTGAGACCCCGGCCTGGATATGTGCCCAAGGTTCTCACTACTCCCTTTCAGGATCAAGTGGTGAGCCTGCAAGCGCTGCCCTCGGAGGAGGCAGACCCAGCCCTGGCTTTTCTCTGTCCAGTTCGCGCCCTGGGCGTCTATGTTGGCAGAACGCAAAGCTTTAGGACCTCAGAGCAGCTCTTTGTCTGTTACGGAGGACAGCAGAAGGGAAAGGCTGTCTCCAAGCAGAGGATGGCCCACTGGATAGTGGATGCCTTCGTCTTGGCGTATGAATCCCAAGACGTGCCCTGCCCACTCGGGGTTAGAGCTCACTCCACCAGGGGTGTAGCTTCTTCCTGAGCGCTGGCACGTGGCACCTCGCTGACAGACATTTGTAGAGCTGCTGGCTGGGCGACACCAAACACGTTCGCTAGGTTTTATAGCCTACGTGTGGAACCGGTTGCTTCTCGTGTGCTCGCTTCCCATATTCAGCAACACTAAAGTGCCCGTTCTAGTGTCGGCTTGCTGCGCCATTCCCTTCCCCATGGAACGGATACGTGCGCTTATATTCTACAGTCGAGTTCCCCAGGATTGGACGAACCCTGTTGAGTCCTCCGCAACCCGCGGCAGTCGCGGTATGCATTGGTGGAATTTGTGTCAGGCTGGGTTCCATATATGTTGCGACCCCTACGGCGGTCCCATATGTGTATTCTCCATGGTACAGCTCCCAACGGTGAGCTCGTGTCTTTCCCTCTGCAGAGTTCCTCTGCCATCTCAGTACGGTGTCGTTCCCCCGCCTGCAACAGGCCGGGGCCACCCCTGGGACTTCTGTATGTTGCACTGCCCAAGGCCAGTCCATAAGTGTATTCTCCACATGGTAACTCCCTCCGGGCATGATGTGGCTTCCGCAGCGTCCCTCCGGGCACGCTTTCCCAGCGTTATCCAATAAGTCTGCTGAGTGGGTCTTGCGGAACAGCAGTGTGACTCTCCCTGCGTGAATTTCCCCGCCCGCATCAGAACGGGGTCTGAGGGGCTCTTGCGGGGTGCTGGAAGTGGTAGTACCTGTGGCGTTTTCCAAAGGGATCCCAATTCGTCTGTATAACCGACGTACGTCATAGTGACCGACTGAAAGGGAACGTCTCGGTTACGTATGGTAACCCTCGTTCCCTGAAGGAGGGAACGGAGACGTACGTCCCGTCGCCACAGTTCCTTACCATCACTGCAGGGCCGAGTCACTAGTTCGGTTCCTCAGTGAAAAACGTCAGTGCATTGCTCTCGCTTCCTATTTATACCCGCAGTGGCCCATTGGCCTGTTCTCTAAATCTCGAAGCTGATAGGGGCTCTCTGAAGTGATCCCAATTCGTCGGTATAACCGACGTACATCTCCGTTCCCTCCTTCAGGGAATGAGGGTTACCATACGTAACCGAGACGTTCTCCCCATATCTCTAAGGGAGCGCCCAGCCACCCTGCGGAGAGATCTTGTCCTTTCGGTCATGATACACAGCTCATGGTGAACCATAGGTGAGAGTAGGAACGTAGATCGACCGGTAAATCGAGAGCTTCGCCTTACAGCTCAGCTCCTTCTTCACCACGACAGACCGGTACATTGACCGCATTACTGTAGAAGCTGCACCGATCCGTCTGTCGATCTCCCGTTCCATCCTTCCCTCACTCATGAACAAGACCCCGAGATACTTGAACTCCTCCACTTTGAAGCTGGAACTCTCCACCCACCTGAAATGGGCAAGCCACCCTTTTCCGACTGAGAACCATGGCCTCGGATTTGGAGGTGCTGATTCTCATCCCAGCCGCTTGCTGATTCTCATCTTGACCTTCATGCTGAAGGTCCTGGTTTAAGGAGGTCAACACGACAACATCATCCGCAAAAAGCAGTGATGGAATCGCATGGTCTATCGCTGCGCCTAGAAATTCTGTCCATAAAAATTATGAACAGAACCAGTGACAAAGGGCAGCCCTGCCGGAGTGCACCAGGAACAAGTCTGACTTACTGCCGGCAATGCGGACCAAGCTCCTGCTCCGGTCGTGCAGGGACCGAACAGCCCTAAGCAGGGGGTCCCGGACCCCATACTCCCAGATCAACCGCCAGAGGATGCCACGAGGAACACAGTCAAATGCCTTCTCCAAATCCACAAAACACATGTGGATTGGAACAAAATGTCAACTGACAGTTAAAAAAAATAGAAGTAAACTTTTTAAGTTGACACCATGTAATTTTTCCTGACACGACAAAGAACAATCAAGTTATAATTAATAAAAAATCTGTTTGTGTTGCAATTTAAGCTATATAATTCACATTACAAAAACCCTTTTTAATTATTAATTTTATGTTGTTTGGAGTAGAAATATCTAAACATCCTTAAAAAAACTTAATTCAGTATAACAATTTTTACAAAACTATTGTGCATTAATTTATCTTGTTTAATAGATGCTTGATTATTATTATTTTATTAATTGGAAATACATTGACAATCCAGATTAAGTATCTTTTTTCTATACTATGTAATAGTAATGACTCTACTTTTAGCTGTTTAACTTGCCTCGTGGATATCTGAACAGCACAACTCCCTTAACAAGCTCTCACCTCCCCTCCTGTACTCTTTCACTCATGTTCTGTTGGTTTGTCTCTCTCTTCTCTTCACTCTCTCTCTCTGTCTCTGCCTGTGGGGCTTGAACTAATTAGAATCTAATGGACCAAAAGTGACTTGTATGCTTGAGGAATATAAGAAAAACTAAGATGGCATTCATATGTAAACGCAACCATGCTAGTTTACACAGAAATAATACTGTGGCATATCTTGCTGGTGCCACAATGGCCCTCCAAAAAAAAAAAAAAAAAAGCCAGTCAAGGCTAAAAAGCATATTTAAATGCATGAGTTTTCCTTTTACAACTCTTATTAAGCAGCCGAGGCATAATCTTAGGCAATTGAATGTCCTAATATATACATCTATAATTTGTCAAGGAGTGTATTTTACTTCGGAGCCACAGAATGCTCTCTTTCGTGTTTGGAGTCCCTTTTCAGTTGCATTTCTAGCAGGTGTGTGTGTGTGTGTGTGTGTGTGTGTGTGTACAAGCAATTATCATTATGCAATGATAAGAAACATGCCCCAACGATTCACTCGGGAATTAACCATGTCATGATTCCACACCCCCGATTGCTGCTCGCACTCTCGTTCTGCTCTTCTCTCCCTGTTTAGTAGAGCTAAATAACTGATGGCCATAATTTAGGTCCTCTAAAAGGCTCATTTCATATATGGCAGTCATTTCATGAATCTGAATGCAGGCCGCATTGTTGCAATATTCCTATTCTAGAAACGCGGCGCATGCACTGATAGATAGAAACGTGGCGTTCATTTAAATGTACATTTTCAATGGCTCCATCCTGATGTTTCTATAAAATCGATAATCATATGACACTTGAATTACAGGAAAATGACACAGAGCAAGCATAAACTGGATGTGAGTTGCAGTAGAAGAAGATGCTGTTAGTGTCTGGTTTAATAAAACGGTACAAAAAAAACAGTGAAAGAACAAATTATGGTATGATACATGCATGGAATACATAATTGAAGACTAATGGATCTCTTTAGGATTCGGGTTTGAAAAAAAATCAATAATTAATGTATGTGTCCAACTGAAGTGTCTCCAGCTTACTTGTGTTTGAAGGTGGGGGTGGGCTGAACACCATGCAGTCTGGCTGGCAGCAATCAGACAGGGAATGAGATACATCCATAGCCATGATTTGAACACACACACACACAAACCTTTGTTTGTTTATGACAAATTGTAGTTGCTCAGTTAGTTGGTTAAACTGAAAAAAAGAAGGAAAGGAAAGAGAAAATGACTGAAACAAAACCCTCCGAGCTGCTCTGTGCCATCATGTCATCATATTCATTTTGAAGATGCTGATTGAACTCTGACCTTAGTATGGACTCTGTTGTGCATGAGAGCAGGGAACACAGAATATATCCAGCTCAGCTTTATAGCACAGGTGACATAATGGAGTTCTCATTTAAGCTTAGTTTTAGGATCATCGGTTACACTTTATTTCGACGGTCCACTTTAAAGCCGGCATACAATGCGATTTCTGTGCGATTTCAGCAAGGTTACCAACTCACAGTGTATGAGTAAACTCCATGCGCTGTAAAGCCAAAGCTCACGATTTATGTGCTCACACTATACCACTATAGTCCAATCGTCGAGCTCTTTTCGTTTTCTTTCTTGCTGCATCAAAGATGAAATCAAATCAAAATCAAATCAAATCACTTTATTGTCACACAACCATATACACAAGTGCAACAGTTCTTAGGTGCAGTTCCGAGCAACATAGCAGTCATGACATGACATGTACAACATTTAAAGCAACATCAGATTACACATCTGATGCGCCCACAATTACTCACAGCACAGTAAACTCTACAATAAACAATAAATAATTTACACAATGTGAGTGTAGTTCTCACAGCTTTAAACAATATACACATACTTACAATATACATATACTTTAAACAATGTACACTAAACATACATTAAACAATATACATTAAGCTATAATAATAATATACAATGTACAGTATACAATATTAATCACAATAGAGATCCAATGTACAATAGATGCTATATGATAAATAAATGTGTATATAATGTGTGTGTATCTACAGTGGGTTGTGCTGAGTGATATTCTGTCCAGTGTGTGTTATGAACTGATGGATCAAGAGTTAAGGAGTCTAATTGCTTGTGGGAAGAAGCTGTTCTGGAGTCGGCTGGTGCGTGTTCTGATGCTGCGGTACCGCCGGCCTGATGGCAGCAGTGAGAGCAGCCCATGGTTCGGGTGGCTAGAGTCTCTGATGATCCTCTGAGCTCTCTTCACACACCGCCTGGCATAAATGTCCTGGAGGGAGGGAAGCTCACCTCCGATGATGCAGCTGGCCGTGCGCACTACCCTTTGCAGGGCTTTGCGGCTGCGGGCGGTACTGTTGCCGTACCAGGTGGTGATGCAGCCAGTCAGCAGGCTCTCTATGGTGCTGCTGTAGAAGCGTGTGAGGATGTGGCGGTTCATTCCAAACCTCCTCAGCCGTCGCAGGAAGAAAAGGCGCTGATGAGCCTTCTTCACAACGGCCTCGGTGGGGACGGACCATGAGAGTTCCTCTGTGATGTGGACACCGAGGAACTTGAAGCTGCTGACTCTCTCCACCGGTGCTCCATTGATGGTGATGGGGCGGTGTTCTCTCTCATTCCTCCTGAAGTCGACCACCAGCTCCTTGGTCTTGCTAACGTTGAGGGAGAGGTTGTGCTCCTGACACCATCGTGTCAGAGTATGCACCTCCTCTCTGTAGGCCGTTTCATCATTGTCAGTGATGAGACCTACCACCGTCGTATCGTCAGCAAACTTGATGATGGTATTGGAGCTGTGGGTTGCCACACAGTCATGTGTGTACAAGGAGTACAGGAGTGGGCTGAGAACACAGCCCTGAGGGGCTCCAGTGTTGAGAGTCAGTGATGAGGAGATGTTACTTCCCATTCTGACCACCTGGCGTCTGTTTGACAGGAAGTCCAGGATCCAGCTGCATAGCAAGCTGTTTAAGCCTAGAGCCCGGAGTTTCATATCAAGTATGGAGGGCACAATGGTGTTGAATGCTGAGCTGTAGTCTACAAACAGCATTCTCACATATGTGTTCCTCTTTTCCAGGTGGGAGAGAGCAGTGTGTATTGTTGATGAAATGGCATCATCAGTGGAGCTGTTTTTGCGGTATGCAAACTGCAGTAGGTCCAGTGAGGGTGGGAGAACAGAGCAGATGTGGTTTCTGATTATTCTCTCAAAGCATTTACTGATGATGGGGGTCAGAGCAACAGGACGCCAGTCGTTTAAGCAGATGGTTTTTGACTGCTTACGTACAGGCACAATGGTGGACATTTTGAAGCATGTGGGGACCACAGACAGGGAGAGGGACAGGTTAAAAATGTCCGTGAAAACTCCAGCCAGTTGGTTCGCGCACGCTCTGATGACGCGGCCCGGAATGCCGTCTGGACCCGCAGCTTTACGGATGTTCACCCGCCTGGAAGGATCGGGTTACATCCGCTACAGATACAGAGAGTGAACTAACCTCTGCATCTTCAGCCACGAGCTCTCTCTCCGCGAGGGCGGTGTTAGTTCCCTCAAAGCGAGCATAAAAGGTGTTGAGCTCGTCCGGGAGAGAGGCAGCGGTATTCACGGTGGAGTTTGTGTTCCCTTTATAGTCCGTGATGGTGTTAATTCCCCGCCACATGCTTCTGGAGTCGGTGGTGTTGAACTGTCCTTCAATCTTGTTCCTGTACTGGCGTTTTGCTGCTCTGATGGTTTTCCGGAGGGCATAACTTGCTTGTTTATGGTCCTCCGCATTACCGGAGTTAAAAGTGGAGGTCCGCGCATTGAGTGCCGCGCGAACATCCCCATTTAGCCACGGCTTCTGGTTTGGGTACAGCCGAATTGTTTTGGTCAGAACAACGTCTTCTACGCACTTCCTGATGAAACATGTTACGCTATCAGCGTAGACCTCGATGTCGTCATCAGAGGCCGACCGGAACATCTCCCAGTCCGCATGATCAAAACAGTCTTGTAGCATAGAGTCTGATTGGTCCGACCAGCACTGGATGGTTCTGAGGGCGGGTTTCAGTCTGTTTCAGTCTCTGCCTGTAAGCAGTCAGAAGGAGAATGGAAGAGTGGTCCGATTTGCTAAATGGTGGGCGCGGGAGGGACTTGTAGCCATCCCGGAAGGGAGAGTAACAGTGATCCAAGGCACGGTTCCCTCGCGTGTTGAAGTTAACTTGTTGGTGGTATTTAGGTGCAATACGCTTGAAGTTTGCTTTGTTAAAGTCCACAGTCACAATAAACGCAGCCTCAGGATGCGCGGTTTCCTGCTCACTCACTGTCCTATACAGTTCCTTTAGTGACCGGTCTGTGTCGGCTTGTGGGGGAATATACACAGCTGTGATGATGACCGCTGTGAATTCCCTCGGTAGCCAGAATAGTCGACACAGAACCATGAGAAGTTCCAGATCAGGAGAACAGAAAGACTTGATAGAATGTACGTTCCTCTGATCACACCAGGATCTGTTGATCATAAAACATACACCCCCGCCTTTGATTTTCCCTGAGAGTTCTTTTTCTCTGTCCATTCGATGCACGGAGAGCCCCGTGGTTTCGATGGCCGCATCTGGAATCTCAGCAGACATCCAAGTTTCTGTAAGGCAGATAATGCAGCAGTCCCTCGTCTCTCGTTGGAAAGAGATCCGTGCTCTTAGCTCGCAGAGTTTGTTGTCCAGAGACTGAACATTAGCCAGTAAAATACTGGGAAGCGGGGGTCGGTTTGCGCGGCGTCTTACACTGATGAGCACGCCGGCTCTGCTTCCCCTTCTCCGGCTGCGTTTCCGCGGTCGGACCGCCCACACAAAGGGCTCCGCTGCCGTGTTTGTAAACAGCTGGTCGTCACTGAACAATTTAAAGTCCGGTTTTCGGTGTGCGATTGCCGAACCAATGTCCAAAAGTGTCTGTCTGTCGTAAGCAGTAAGGCAGACAACATCCAAGACAAAAAACACAAAAACTATAAACAGAACAAACAAAAAACTGCAATGTAGTAACGGAGCTCGCGACGCAGCAGCCATCCTCAGCGCCATCTTGAGTCTTCATTCAGAAATGGTTCAACTTCTGTTTTTGCGCAGGCGCAGTGAGGGAAAAAAACTTTAGTTTAGGGCAATTGGTGCGTAGCTCTGCTTCAGCTGTGCGATACCCTCATGAGTGCCGACCAAAATTTCTGACATGCCAGAATTTCATCTGACCATCCGATTGCCGGTCAGGAGAGTTTTATCGCCTCTTGTTTCCCCACTGTACACTGCACAGCAAACGATGCAAGACAAAGCTGAAAATTGCACGAGTCAGAATTCGGCTCAAAATCACACAGTGGATTCCCAGCCTTAGACATTCTACTAACTATAAGTAACTTTGCAACTACATGTCAACTAACTCTCATTATGCTGTGTTCACACCAAACGTGAATAGAGTGTCAACATTGCGTCTATCGCAATCTATCTAGTTGGACGCTTGAACATGTATATTTAAATATCCTTAAAAAATAAAGTTATGAAACTTCTCTTTGCCCTCAGTCAAAACAATTTGGCAGACAACAAATGATAGATTCATGACACCAAAGATTGCCTGTTAGATCCACACAAGACGAACCACTTCAGGACATCCGAGCCAGCGACAAACGTCAGAAGGACTGGCAGAGGAAAGGCTGCCGCTGAGTGCACGGTGATCGCCTGGATCTCACAACTCCAAAAACGTAAGATATATATATATATTTTAAAAGGCGCTCTCTTTATAAATAAACCACAGATTTGAGCTTTAAACAACTACATTCTCATCTGAAAAGGCTTAAAACTACATTTTGTGACACAATAGTAGTATTTTTAAATTATGCAGGGTTTCTCATTACATCACTTTATCATGTGACAGCAGCAAGCGGGCTCCTGATTGGTTAACGCGGCGCGAATTGATGCCAAAGTATTTGCGCAAACTGGACACGCGAATGAGGCAAAATCGCGTCCATCGCGCCGCAGGACCTCCAGACGAGCGTCAACGCACCTTTCCATTGACTTAACATTGAAATCACTCGCTCCTGACACTCTAATTGCGTTTGGTGTGAATGCAGCATTTGAGGTTTAGTAGACTGTAGTAGACTGTTAGGTTAGGGTTTGAGTAAGTAGAATAAGTTGACTTGAAAAATTACTTATAGTCAGTAGTTGGGGCAGCATCAAAATAAAGAGTTAGCCGATATTAAAGGATTAGTTCACTTCGAAATGAACATTTACTGATATTTTACTTCTTATTTAGCGAAACCATCGTTCATTTAAAATAAAAAAAATATTTTTTAAATCTTTTTAATCTAAAATGCCCATCTTGCGCTGTTCTGTGGCTTGCCACGGATTGCGTAATCACGATGGAAAGGTCACGTTAGACGTAGACGGAAGTACCGCCCCAAGAAAACGTGCGCGGACTAATACAAACGCCCTTTACCAAAAAACACTCCATCTTCAACATCGTCCAACAACGCTGTTTTACCATTTTTTGTTATAGGACTTTTGTGTTAGTCTTTGCATGTGCGCTTTGTAAACACTGGGGCGGTACTTACACCTACATCTAGTGTGACCTTTCTGACGTGATTACATAATCACTGGGGCGTGCAGAGCAGCACAAGATGAGCAATTTAGGTAAAAAAAAAAAAAATTTTAAGGACCGATGTTTGGTGAAGCTTGCTCGCTCTCATTGGCTATCGCTGATATCACATCAGAGGCAGCCCGGTCAAGGTTCGGAAACATCCAACATGTTTGAAATGTAAGATTTCGGATTGTGCAGGCACCAACGCGATCGGGAGCAGTAAAATAATCGTAATGACACCACACAATTGAGGATTTTTTGGATAAAAAGTTGTTTGCGGCAAGCCTCGAATTGGGCTCAAAATCGGGTTAACCCTTGTATGGTGTTCGGGTCTGTTGGACCCGTTTTCATTTTTTATCAAAAGAAAAATGATACGATTAATTATTTTTTCAAACTGAGACTCATTGGCCTTGGCTCATTTTCTGTGAAGAATATATATCAGAACACATTTTCAATAACCACACACTGTACACCCCCTCTACACATTTATATTACACACAGGATGTTCGGGTCCACTGGACCCGGGGCTCCTGTCAGGGCCTGCTGTTAGTGTGTGTATGTTCATGTACACGGTTTATGAGGACACAAATGTGTATAATGAAATGGGTATTACAACGTAAACATGGTTTATGACGACATCTGTGTCCTCATATTAAAACATGCTAAATGGTGTTTTTTTTTAATTCAAAAAATGCCAAAGGTTTTCTGTGATTGGTAGGTTTAGGGGTAGGGTTAGTGTAGGGGGATAGATTATACAGTTTGTACAAAACCATTATGCCTATGGAGAGTAACCATTCACCACATATCCAAGTGAGTGTGTGTGTGTGTGTGTGTGTGTGTGTGTGTGTGTGCGTGTGTGTGTGTGTGTGCGTGTGTGTGTGTGTGTGTGTGTGTGTGTTTGTGTGTGTGTGTGTGTGTGCGTGTGAGAGAGAGATTGTGTGTAAGTGTTAGGGTTAGGGTTAGGGAGTGCAAGAGAGTGCAAGAGTGAGTTTTGTTTCTACCCCTGCCGTTCCAACGCGAGGTTGCAATTCTTAAATGTCATCTACCAAAGGTAAAGAGAAAATATTAACCATATATGCTGTTTATATTGCTTGTAATTGGGATGAAGTAAACATCTGTTGAGTATTTTAACATAACATTTTTGATTGTGTTGAATTAAAAACCCAAAAATGCAGTGGGTCCACCAGACCCACGAACACTGGCTGAATAACAGAAATATGAACACCACACAACGGTTAAATGTTGGTGTGGGAACAGCCTTACTGGATCATCTTTGTGTCAGATATTTCTCCCAAAATTCCTGTTTATTAATACATCTGGCTTAGATTAATTCAATGAGAAATATTTGAAATCATATTGCTATTTCTAAATTTGATTCATTTGATGAGAAATGTTTGAGTTCTCACTGATACTTGTGACTTTGATCAATTAAATAAGAAATGTTTGAGATAATATGATAATTATATCTCAGACTTTGAATAAATTAATGAGACATGTTTAAATCGATATTGGAATAGTTTGATAGAAATGTATGAGATCATATTGATCTCTTTAATGTTGATGTCAGTTGTTATAGAGCTGTTAAGAGAGCAGATAGAAAAATAAATATGGCTGATTAGAGATATGCAAAAGAGAAAGAGGATCCCAGAATGAGGAAAAAGGACGAGTTGGCAGAAATCCACAACTGCAGACAGGAAGAGTGAAAAAGAGGAGGAGGTGTCTGATTTGGGATTGTAGGATAAAGCACAGGTGCTAACTTAACAAGCCTGTTATTAGATACGCACCTGCGCTAACACTGAGGGTGTGCGGTGATTGAGGACAGCTAGTTTTTGTCTGGATGCCCTGTTCCAATCCAACTTGTTTTTTTTTTGAGGGGGGGGGGGGACAGAAGAGGTTCTGTGTATTCTCTGTTCAGGCGAGGCCTTGACAGGAGAAGAAAGATTCAGGAACTCTGCTGATTGGAGCCACGTCCTCCGTGTTGACTCCTTGTGCCTCGCTTAATGAAAAAAAAGCCTGGGGAGCTTGTTTTTTATGGACCCCCTGTTTGTATGTCAGTCCCGGTTTCATTGTTCTCTTGCCCCAGCTGTTTCTACTCTGCTCGCAATTGATGTAATTTATTCTTCTGCTAATTTAACTGGCCTCAGCTGAGACAGGGAGACAGGCACAATAACAACAACAACAACAAAATAAAAGGCCCATCTGCACCAGCGCCAGCCCCCTTCTGTGTCAAGGTTGAAGCCCACGCAAGAGCTCTGACAAATATAAGGAACTTTTCTCACTCATGATTTTGAAAGAGAATGTTCCCACTCAGCAGCCAGGCAGATGGAAGGCAGAAAGTTAATGGTACTGTAGCTTCCACCTGACATGCTGTCTTGCCTGTGAAAAAGGAGACGACTGCCTGCTTGACTTTTGCCTTTACTCACTGTATAGATATCATAGAACATGATGGACTTGTGCTTAGTGCTGCCACCTAATAGTCGACTAAACATTAGTTGACGAGAAGAGGCTTAGTCAACCAAAATGTTATAAGTCAGTTAGTCGCAGAAAACGTAACACAGTCCATGAGGGACAGATTGTTAACGTTGGGTCCTTGTGGTATTTACAGTATGTCGGACAGGAAATCCAAACGTTCGCCTTTCATCCATCGACCTCAAATATGGCTTATCATTTGAAACATTTACATGGCTGCTTGCTCTAACCTGTTAACCTAGAATTTGTAATTAAATAATAATATTTGATTTTTATGTGCTAAAAATAACTGTCTCTCCTTCCACTCCTTCCATAAGGGATTCTTTTTTGTGACTGCTATTATTCAGGGTCCACAAACAGTGTTGAATGAGTTACATGTTAAAGTTTTATACTAAGGGTAAGTGGTCTGCTCAAATCTGTTTAAAATCTTGATAAAACTTACTTATGGACGACCTACTAATCTGAAATCTCAATGTTATCATCAGCTAAGATTCTAACATGGTGTTGTAATTGCCGTTGTCTCCATCATTATGAACTGCTTTGTCAGTGCATTCACTGGTAGTTCAATCATGACCAGAGAACTTGATGGTACTTATTATGCAAAACGGTCAGGAAGGCACTGGCTCAATCTGTGTTTAAAATCAGACCCACATTATTCATCCAGCACTACAAAGCATCGAGTCCCCAAAGCGCTGCAGTTAATTGTTCTTCCCATCCCTGTCTCTCAACCCAATCAATTGGCGTATTGTTACGAACACAAGCACGCTGTTTTAATACTCAACACAAATGTTATTTACTGCATTAGTTTGGCTTGAATTGTCATTTCTGAGAGTCTCCTGAGCAGAGATGTGGATCCGATATGAATAATATCTTTTCACGCCAATATATTTGCAAATCAATATCTTGTCATGTTTAACAATGGTTGTATGACACCCTATTGTAAAGTTCGTCTGAAGCTAGGCCCGAATGGCCTGGGCTGTGTTTGTGGACGTCTTTGCAGGAGATTGATTCTGAAGACATTAGGGCTATCAGCGTGGAGATTATGTGGCCTTACATCCTCTTATCATATGCCATTCCTAGCCATCGTCTCATAATCTCCGTTTTGCTGTTTTCTGTCACAGTTATCTGCGCTCTCCCTCCTTTTCTGTGTCATAATGTTAATAATTAAAGCAAATCTCTTGATTTTTCTGAAGTTGGAGTGTCTAAAAATACACCATCCCACGTGTGCAATTACAACCAAGCTTGATATTCTTCTTGAACGGAGTGTTCTTATCAAAACCTTAGCAGAAACACTGCTAATTACAGAACAATTACCAATGTCACCTTTAGTCTGACAGCGGTAAGCGCATCTTAAACCGTGTATTCTGTAGTTGTGGATGTTGTTTTTCCAAAAAAGCAAAATGACATGGTTTGTTCTACTCAAAAAATCTGCTAGGCTTCAGTAGGCTCAATGCGGCTACATTTTCTGATAGATTACTCACCTGATTCCTCCAATATGTCAGTGCGTAACCAACATATGACATTTCATAAATCCAAGTATTATAATCATTTAACAGTAAAACGAATTATGATGAATCGAAAGAGGGAGAAAGAAAGAGACGGAGATGGATATGAATAGGGAAAGCTTTCTCAAATCTCCTGCATTTGTTCACCCTATGAAAACAAAGGAGGAGTATGTTTCAAGGACAAGGTTTAGAGATGTCTGCACTATTGATTTGCTAACAAGGCTCCATTCAGCAGCACTTCCGTATTCATCTCCCAGCCCGACAGACAATAGTGCACATTGGACTATTTACAATAAAACCAAAACCCAATGTTCTACTGCTGTGGAGCAAGTCTCGCCTCGAGATACAGTGAGAGAGAGAGAGCGAAATCGAGGCAGAAAGAGTTGGTAAATGAGAAAAAGAAAGGGCAGAAGCTTCATATCATATCACTGACCCATATTTGAATATGTATGTGCTGGGGTGCTTGATAATGGGAGGCTACAAATGTGTGTTTATGCGAATATTTGTGCGAGACTCTCTGGCAACCTCCCTCCCCTGCGCTGCCCCGTAAGGATCTCATTTCCGTTGGCCATAAAACATTAAGTTGTTAAATTTCTTTATGCGCCTTGCTCCCCTCGCACCGAAGGGCTCTGAGCGTGTCTGAAATTGAGTGATTGCCTGCAGCCTTTGGATTGCTTAACCCCTACTGTCACACAAACCTCTGTGGACTTATATTTTTAGGACTTTTTTTCCCCTTCCACTCCACCCCCTGCTTTTTTCTCTCTCTTCCTCTCTTTAGTGTCTCCATTTGCCTAATTCTCTAGCCTCAAGTGCCTCTGTGTTCTTTTTTTGTACTTTCTTCCTTTATCTTCCTGTCTCTTTGCCTTTCTTTCTCAGCTTCCTCCCCCTACAGTGCAAAAAATAATGTTTGTAATGAATATTTTCCGGTAAAAATATCTAAACATAAATATCCTTTAAAGAAGATGTATTTACTTGAGAAGTATATTACGTTTTTAGAGAATATATTTTGGATTAAGTTATTATTCTTTGTCTGTTTTCCCACTGGTAATTTTTATTCTCTTGTTTTGAGCATACATCACACTTTTGGATAAAGTCCTATTGTGTTAAAGCTTTTCTTTTCAAGTAAATGTATACTTGTAGAAGGTTATATTTTTTACTGGAAAGCCAGACAAAAATACTGAACATGACAAAAAAGCAGTGCTTTCCATATAGATATGGGTGATATTAGAAAGAAATAGATCCATAAAAGGATGTTGTGAAAATTAAATAAATTTAGTCTAATGGGATTGTCCTAGCACCAACATAATTCATTGCAGTCTGCTATATCAAGAAATATGATGATCAGAGGACAGTTACTACAGCTAAAATATGATTAATTATGTTGATAAATTAACAATAGAAGGCAATGAATACCTGATAAAACTTGAGATGGCGTGTGGGCAGTGCTCGGCTCATCTTAAAGGGACCATAACACACACAGTTTCTGTCTCATCTCATTTCAGTACTGCATCCTTCATATGTCCGAAGAGTCTGTAGTTTGATCAGATTTATAGAAGACAGATTCTTTCTGAAAACAGCCGAGCTCGTGGAAGTGTGCAGTGGGTCATCGTATTATCCCTGGATAACTTTCGATTCACTATACATTTGTGTTGTTTACATTCTATGCATTTACGCACCGATTTCCAACAAAACACAGACATTTGATGCAGTTTCACTCACCGCCAGCGGTTTCAACTCATGATCGGAACAAACAAACACACTTGCAGAACTCTGTTGCTCCTCCGGGAAAACAAACTGCATCCACTGTTTCCTTAACGCTGGGTTATTTGGGAAGCTGAACAAGGTTATATTTCCCTCATAACCAGAAGCACACTTCTTTAGTGACACTGATGATTTTGTGGTCTAAAAACAAAATGACAGCGCTGCAGACAGCTGCCGTAACCCGAACAAAGCTTATTGATGGGTGTGCTCTTGCGCACCCGCTCATCTGGGAGAAGTGCCCATACAAGCAATTAATATTCATAAGCAATTCTGCCCTTTATGACATCATACAGGGCCATACTCTGAAAAAAAAACTTTCCGAAACTTATTTGAATCCTAAAAGAGTTTATTTGGCAAATAAATATGTTGTATGTCCAGCTCGTTTTTTGAAATGTTGGACATGCTAAACATTTCAAAAAACGAGTTGGACATACAACATATTTATTTGCCAAATAAACTCTTTTAGGATTCAAATAAGTTTCGGAAAGTTTTTTTTTCAGAGTATGGCCCTGTAAATCAAACTCTTTAACAGTGTAAATAAGTCAGAATGCATAAAATAGCATTAGACCCCCCCCCCTTTAAGACTGGAGTACACTACACAACGTTTGCCCAGATTTTTGCCCCAATTTGCAGTCTAGGTTAGCCTGGATGCCAGACGAATTTAGCCCCGCCCACATTTTTTTTTTGCACGGGCAGTTCGGTCTGGACTTGATCCATAGATAAGTAATTATGCCCGAACAGAAACTGTTCGGACCAATGAAATTGTCAGGGCGGGCTTTAGACGATGATGGACAGATGATAAACAGTAACGTAATCATTCACGTCATCAAAGGCGCTTGGGTTAAATTTGTTCTAATCCTAAACGGAGAACTTGTTCGTATATGCATTCACCTTTACTATTTCCCTCAGAAATGATGATCGTGTTGATAAGTACTCTGTGTATCCTTAAATTCTTTTTATACAACACCGGCAAAGATCGTTTACACTCATCTTCTTCTTCTAACGTGACTTATTTCAGCGTGCGGGCAGACAGGGTTGCCAAGTGTTTACAGCAAAACTCGCCCAATTGCTACTCAAAACTAGCCAAAAACAAGCCCAATAGCTTTCCGGGTGGTGGGGGGGTTCTCCGGGAAAAATGGCATTTGGGGGGTAAAATATGTGTTATTTTGGCACGGCTGCTAAATTTCGCGTTCCTTGGTCTGTATATCACATAATTGGGGTCGCTTCAACCAGCAGACTTGGCAACACAGTGCAGTTGAGTTCTGTTGACATTTGACAACTAACGTTATGCGTCGCTCCGTTGCTCTGATTGGTTGTAGGTCTATCCAATTGAGGTCTATCCTGGTTCGGTTGAAACACGCCCCATAATCACAGCCCAACGGAGCAGTATCAGACTCATATTCTGACTAGAATTGAGTTTGACAACGTCAGGCTAAGTCTGGGTGAGTTGTAGCTAGTTCCCGAATGTCAGTGGAAATGATATGAAAACAAAGCTGCTCATATATTCAATTTAATTTTAATTTTTAAAGCGCTTTTCACAATACACATCATTTCAAAGCATATTATGCTTTTAATATTTATAGGATCGGTTTCACAGACAGGGCTTAGATTAAGCCAGGATTAGGCCTTAGTTCAATAAGTAGCTTTTATAAACATGCCTTAAAAAAACATTACTGGTGTGCATCTTGAGACAAAACAATGGCACTGACATATTTTAAGATATGGGACATTTTACTCTGGGACTAGGCTTAAGCCTTGTCTGTGAAACCGGGGGATAAATCACTAAAATGTGCCTTGTTACTTCATCCTCCTTAAATAGCACGCAATCAGCCATTGCTTTCAAGTTCAGCAGATGACTGAACCATCTGGGGTTAAAAATTTTTTTTTTGAATGTTTAAAAATATACTTAATCGGAATGATACGAAACTCTGTGATTTTTTGTGGCAGTGCTATGTCACCACAAACAAAAAAAAGTCAGAATTGTAAATAAAAAAAAGTCACAATAGTGTTGTTTGCGTTCAGAAATGACAGCAATATGAAATGAATGGAGTAATTTTTGGGGTGTACAATCTACAAATCAGCCATGATTCAGAAAAAAAGCACAGAGCAGTGAAGGGGTGACACACTAATAGAGTGCAAAATAGACACATCCACCTACCGCCCACCCCCATACATATATGAAGTGGTGTGACTATTACACACAGCAAGTTTTGTCAATGTGTGAAATCAAATCAATAATTAAAAATTACATTCTTATTGAGTTTTGATGTTATATGTAACAAAATGTCTTTCTCTATGTTCAGGTTTGACTGTAGTAAAATTAGTGGAAAAACTGACACTTCAAATCAACATTTCAAACAAAAAAACATCTAAACCTTAATAAAAAAAGCTGTCTTTGAAAATGTCTAAATATACAGTATATCCAAATCCACAACCTAATACATGTACATTTTTAATGAAAATAAATCTAAAAAAATATATACAAATTTTAAACAAAAATATATTACATTTTAGTGGGGGAAAAAAGTAAAATTTCAGGTGTTTGGTCACTTTTGACCATGAACAACAAGTGTAACTCCCAAATGAACGATACCAGAGGGTTAAGGCTTCATTTTTTTAGGGTGAAATGGTAACTAAGGACTTTGTTGCAACCCACACTTAAATGTACACTTTAACAATTAAGGGGAAATACTTAGGGTGCTTTCACACTAGCACTTTTGGTGCGTACCCTGGTTCAATTGACGTCAGAGTTCGGTTCGTTTGGATGACGTGAACGCTGTCTTCCGAACTCGGGTGCACACCCGTGAACTGTACCCAAGTCCGCTTAAAAAGGTGGTCTGGGGTTCGGTTCATGTGAATTCCGGTACGGTTCGCTCCTGATGTGAACGCAATCGTACTAAATCTCGGAGGTGAATCGCTATTAATGATGTATGATTTGATAAAAATGTGTGTTTCACTCATTTTCCTGACGAGCGTGACTGACATAATGCAAGCAGAGAGCTGTAAATCTCAGTTCGGACCCAAATAATATATTATGAACACAGTCCAGCGGGGGCAGGGGGAGGGGGGGAGCAATCGAACTCTGTTTCCAACCAAGTGTGAAAGCACCCTTAATGATGACCTTAAGGTACCTTAAGTAGATCCTTAGGTGTTTTCTTGCAAACCATAAGTTAAGGGCTTTGTTGCAACCAAGCCTAGACTTTGATTACATCCAGTCGGAGGAAATCAATGTTTGATATTTTGAGCCGATTTTAGAACACATTGTTTTCACTTATTATGCCTCTTTTTTCATTTATGTGTTTTTTTATCATTCCCCCTAAAGCAAGGCTTTGATGCCAAAGACAAGTGTTGATGCCCCGCTCACTCTTACACAATCTCATTCTCACCTGCTCGCAAACACATTCTTTACGTGTTTGTGGGTGAGAGGGGTGGATGACAGTGACGTGTGACCTGCAGCTGTAGGGCAATCTCTCTTCTCTGATGGAGGAACTCATTTCCCTGTGTAAGATCATTACAGGGGGGGGGAGGGGGGGGACAAAATGAAGGGATCATCTCTCCTCATTTTTCCCTTTTATCTAATGCTCCTACAAACATGTTGGCTTTGTCTTGAGTCTGTCTGCCTTTACTGTCCACTCACCGAAATGCTAAATTGATAACTGCAGTAAGATTTGATTTGATATTTGTCACAAGGATTTTGACCATGATTTATGCACACATTAGATCAGTGTTGGGCTCTTTACTCAGAAAAAAAGCTCAATACGCCTTTCAAAAGTAATATTATTATTTTACTTATTACTTTACTTATCATCTGTGGACAGTAATTCATTACACTACTTGTTATATTACTTTTCTGTTACACCCTATAGAAGTGGTAATTGCTTATTTTCTCCTCAAGATTATACACATTTTGTGAATGTTAGTGTATATTTACACTCACCTAAACGATTATTAGGAACACCTGTTCAATTTCTCATTAATGCAATTATCTAATCAACCAATCACATGGCAGTTGCTTCAATGCATTTAGGGGTGTGGTCCTGGTCAAGACAATCTCCTGAACTCCAAACTGAATGTCAGAATGGGAAAGAAAGGTGATTTAAGCAATTTTGAGCGTGGCATGGTTGTTGGTGCCAGACGGGCCTGTCTGAGTATTTCACAATCTGCTCAGTTACTGGGATTTTCACGCAAAACCATTTCTAGGGTTTACAAAAAATGGCGTGAAAAGGGAAAAACATCCAGTATGCGGCAGTCCTGTGGGCGAAAATGCCTTGTTGATGCTAGAGGTCAGACAAGAATGGGTCGACTGATTCAAGCTGATAGAAGAGCAACTTTGACTGAAATAACCACTCGTTACAACCGAGGTATGCAGCAAAGCATTTGTGAAGCCACAACACGTACAACCTTGAGGCGGATGGGCTACAACAGCAGAAGATCCCACCGGGTACCACTCATCTCCACTACAAATAGGAAAAAGAGGCTACAATTTGCACAAGCTCACCAAAATTGGACAGTTGAAGACTGGAAAAAATGTTGCCTGGTCTGATGAGTCTCGATTTCTGTTGAGACATTCAGATGGTAGAGTCAGAATTTGGCGTAAACAGAATGAGAACATGGATCCATCATGCCTTGTTACCACTGTGCAGGCTGGTGGTGGTGGTGTAATGGTGTGGGGGATGTTTTCTTGGCACACTTTAGGCCCCTTAGTGCCAATTGGGCATCGTTTAAATGCCACGGCCTACCTCAGGATTGTTTCTGATGATGTCCATCCCTTTATGACCACCATGTACCCATCCTCTGATGGCTACTTCCAGCAGGATAATGCACCATGTCACAAAGCTTGAATCATTTCAAATTGGTTTCTTGAACATGACAATGAGTTCGCTGTACTAAAATGGCCCTCACAGTCACCAGATCTCAACCCAATAGAGCATCTTTGGGATGTGGTGGAACGGGAGCTTCGTGCCCTGGATGTGCATCCCACAAATCTCCATCAACTGCTAGATGCTATCCTATCAATATGGGCCAACATTTCTAAAGAATGCTTTCAGCACCTTGTTGAATAAATGCCACGTAGAATTAAGGCAGTTCTGAAGGCGAAAGGGGGTCAAACACAGTATTAGTATGGTGTTCCTAATAATCCTTTGGGTGAGTGTATAGCCTGACGTTGTCATACTCAAATTCTAGTCAGAATATGAGTCTGATAATGGGATAGACCTACAACCCAGTGGTGGACCGTCAGGGCCAGCAAGGCCTTCTCTGCTGACCTAATCACTATCAGAATCTCTGACTTAAATTTTAATATATTTTTTTCCATGAATGTGTGTTAAATTATTCCCAATAGTCTATTTTCTTACTGTCATAGCTTTTCTCTTGGTTGCGCTGCTTCCAGTAGTGTTTATTTATGTTAGAGCTTTTATCTAATCATATTTCAGGCATCATGTGTTGCAAGGGTCAAATAAATCTGCCTTGAGGCCTTCAGAATCAATATTGCGGGCGCCCAGGTTCAAATGAATGGCAATGAAACTGTGCGCTTTAACCAATCAGATAATCACTCCGATTTAATCAGCCAATCATATTTCGAGTTGGCGAGACCGGGGCCATCAAGCAGGCGTACAATAATGTCTGTATTTTTACATCCTTTGATTGGATGGTCAGAGACAGTACTAAAACTAGTGGCCTAGTCAGAGTAACTAGCAAACTGCTGATAAAACATCTGTAGTTTTAATAGCGTTTTTTTCAAACCCCAATGGCTGACAGAGGAGAAGAAATGAATCTATTAATTAACATACTTACAAAGCCATTTTCAAAATTCCCGTGCTACAGCCTTCTCCAGCTTATCGCACAGTCATGGAACCCTATTCGATCTGTCCCAGCTAAAAATGAACTAACTGCCATCAGTTAGAGCATGGGTCAGCTGCACACATTGGCATGTTTTGTATACAAATAATCATAGCCTATTTTGGTGAGTATACTATAATGCATTTTATTTAAAAAATTTTATAGCCTACAGTCAACCCTGGCTAATCTGTGCCCCGTCTTTTCCGTGATGAATGTGATTTTTTTTTTCTTGTAAATTTATGATAGAATTATTATTATTTTTTTATTATTATTATTTTAGTTATTAATATATTATTTTCAACATTTTCATACTGTTAAAATCGCGGTTTAAATCAATTTTAATGAAAAACGTTGTATTTTCTTTGAACCTCGCCTGAAATAAATTTGTCATACTGTTGGTAAGATTTTTCAAGAACCATTTATGCTGTTGCGTTTTCTTTCCTGTAGAATTTGCACAAAAAAAAAACCCCGCACAATTTAGGAGAACTCAAACGGTAGCCTACTACAAAAATGCACGGAAAACCCGGAGCGGATTGATGCATCTGTTAGATATGATGTATGAGGAGTAGCTGTGGCTGCAGTGAAAGGAGACTTTTTGAATTGTGTCAATTGGGTTTCCTGCGTTAATAATTTAATAATTCATTCTTGCTTCATTAAAGAGACACAACCCCCTGCTGTTATACTGCATTTCTGTATAATATTAATGGTTTCTATAGCCGTGGCATCATGATGAATTTATTAAGAGGTGAATTAATTCAGGTAGGATACCACTGAAGGCCTAGGTGTGAAATGCACGGCCCTCCACTGCTTCAACCAATCAGAGCGATGCATAGTTGTCAACAGAATTCAACTGCACGCACGCTGGAAGAAGTAGTAGAAGAAGATGAGTGTAAACAATCTTTGCTGGTGTTTTAAGAATTTAAGGATACACAGAGTACTTACCAACTCAATCATCATTTTTGAGAGAAATAGTAAAGGTGAATGCATATACGAAAAAGTTCTAGAACGAATTCAACCCAATCGCTCTTTGGTGATGTTGATGATTATGTTACTGTTGATCATCTGTCCGTCATTGGATAAAGCCTGCCTTGACAATTTGATTGGTCCGAACAGCTCTGGTTCGAGCATAGTTGTTCCACAACGGATCAAGTCCAGACTGAACTTCCAAACCACAAATGTTGAGGGCGGGGCTAAGTTCGGCTGGCATCCAGACTGGTATATTTAGTCTCATTTCTATTCATTTTCCAATAGTTTTGTACTGCTATTTTTGTCTTTCTTTCTTTCAATGTGTTTTCCAATAAATCTTCTAGATTTGACCATTAAATGTCCTGTTGTAAGATCTCCATCACTTCATTCCGTTCTGTTTATTGGACCTGAATGAAGCCCCGCTGGACTCAAAACAGAGCAATGTGGCCTCTGTTTGTGTGTGCTGACCTTACAATACAGCTGACTGAGTTTACACACTGGGAGTGTGTTGGTGTGTCGTGTCTCCATCTTTCATGAGATCAGAGATGTAGTCATAGTATCATTGGGAATATGCAATTTTGTGAGTATGAAGTGGGAAAGGGCTTGCTGGTGATGCGATGAGGGGACAACCCGCTGTTTACGCGCACACACTCACGTTAGGGAGTCTCCTGCTGCCGTGTGCTGATGAAAAAGTAATGTAGTGTGTCTGAAAGTTTCTTGTCTTCTTTTACCCAGCACCCTGTTCTCCCTGAGGAAATAGATCTCTGAGAAAATAGAGAAAGAAAGATAGGGGGAAAATGTGTGATTTCGTCTGGTAGGACATTGTGACATTTGGTGCGTTCAAGTCATGTTGGAGTGAACATGAAACGTCACCCCAATATTGTTGTTACGAGTGGTTCTCTTTACGGACACTAACTCCATTGTAGCATTGAGCTAGAACAAAAAAAAATAAATACAAAAGAAATCCTGCTGATAACAGGAGCAATGGCATGGAAAGTAAAGTGGGGTCTTTATTCACCTTTCTCTTATGGTTTCTCAAAAGAATTCATAAAAGTATAGAATATAATAGCATAGTTCTGATAGGGGCTCATTGTAACCCAAGTTCAAATTCGCCTTGGCAAGTTATTCTCCATTTTCCCATTACATATCAGCTCAGAGAGGCATTTATTTTAAATAAAAAGTAAGAAAATATTCAAAAAGTCGAAATAAAGTGCCTAAAGATTATGTAATAATGGGAATAAAATGTTTAAGGGGTAGGGTTAGGCTGTGGTCTGTAATCGTACGGTTCAGTTTTTAATCACTGTTTTAGGGTCACAAAAAAAGAACAAATAATCAAACTTAAAGCAACAGCACAAATAAACGCAATTGAGCAAAGATACAAATAAAATAAACAGTGCTTTTCACGTTATTTAGATATTAAAAAGTAGTTTTCAGGTACATAAAATGAATAAAGTAAACAAATGTAAAATAACATTGCATATAATCTTCACTGAATAAATACAATACAGATTACTCATTATTAAAGTTACAAAAGCTATTCAGTGAAAAGCAGTGAGTGGTTTCCTTGTCTTTTGCTCTTTAAATAACATTAAAAACATACAGCAGGAATATTAGGCTGCTGTCACTTTAAGACATAATGCACGGATCCAGTACATACTGAACACATGCGTTGTCTTGACTGTTTACGTTCACTTAAGACATAACCTATTATGTTTGCTAGGATACTCGCTAAGATGGACATGTTAACAATTTGTGTGTGAATTTGTCCAAGCAGAAGACTTGAAAGAGAATATGTGCACGCTGTCTGAGACGCGGCTCTCATATTGTTATGGTTGTATACATTTGTTTTTTTTTTTTTACAGAGAACCGTTACACCCCTAGTAGGTGTAGGGAAGAGCTTTTGACATAAGGACAAGTAATGTCCCAATATGGCAGAATCCATTTATGATAAAAAAAGATAATCAAATACACTGAAAATGTTGTTATTATACTGCATCATTTTTTATAATTACAATACACTGAGGTGCAGTATCTGCAGTATCACCCTGATGAGCACAGCCTCGTCCCGCTCTCATGGTCCCTCTGCCTCGCTGCTTGCCACATACCCCCAACGCCCTTCGCAGGCCGGGGGGCACTCCCGAGACTGCGCTCTACTCCACCCCCCCCCCTCCCCGGGGGGGCCGATCACGGCGGCCGCGGCACCTGGGGGTAAGAGCAGGGAGGTGAGAGAACGGAGCCGGTAGCATGAGGAGCGACCACGACGAGAGAGAGGAGAAAAAAAAATATATATATAATTCTGGTCCGGATCCCCGACACACTGCCGCTCGGTCCTCAGCCAGCCGAGAGGCTCTTCCTCGCGGTGCCATGCGATGGCACTGGACGCTTGGTGGACGGCTCAATCCTCTTCCGACCCCTGGCGGCCGGCGGTGGCTCCTCCTGTAGAGGGCAGCCGGCAGCGAGTCCCGCACGCTCCCTGCTCCTCCCCTACACGGCGGTGGGATACAGGCTCCGGCCCACGGCGAACGCCGGTGACTCCTCCGCTCCCTGTAGGACGGCAGCCACCCCACCTCGACCCAGGGGCATGGCAGCGAGATGTCCGTCCCACCGGATCTTCACTCGCTCCAGCACCACCGCCTCGGGCAGCTCCTCGCGGTCTTCACCCATCCGCGCTGCCCGACCTCCTCAGCACCGCGATTCCCCTCAGCCGCGAGGGCTCTTCGACAGCATGTCCCTCCTTCCTCCCGGGCTTCAGCACCAATGTAATACAGTTCGTTCGTATGGGAAGAAGGAGGCGGGAACCGGCGAATGTTCAAACACATTTAATAAAACAACTCAACACAAAATGGCGGCGGAAGCCCCTCACGGACGACTGCCGCCTACATACAAAAACAAAACGTAAATAAAACAACTCAAAGTCCAGGACTGGTCCTCTCTCGTCCTTCACTGTCGTCGCTCCTCCTTTATACTCCGTCACTCCTCCGTGAGACACGAGACCGCTGCCGCGCGCAGCTGGCGCCCATCACCCTGATGAGCGCGGCCTCGTCCCGCTCTCACGGTCCCTCTCCCTCGCTGCTTGCCACAGATAGATTTTATTTTTCATTTATAATAAAACAATCTGAATTGCATGTACAAACACAAACGTAGTGTACAATTAGGTATACATTTTTATAATAATTAAAAAAATATTAGGTTTACAGTGCCTTCTTAAATTGAATAAAAACATTAGTGAAAACACAATTCACATTCTTTCTCATTTTGTTGTGGTAAAACACAGACACACACACACACACACACACACACACACACACACACAATATACAGGGACTCTCCATATGCGTAATGGTTTTAATACTGTAAAAACTGTATATTGTATCCACTTATAGTATCCTACCCCTAAACCTACCAATCACTGACAACTTTTGCTATTTTTTTTAATAAAAAAAAAAAAAAAAACTCCATTTACTATGTTTTTCAAACCATTTATGAAGACACAGAAAGTTGTAATTACGCTGTAATACCCATGTCATTATACACATTTGTGTCCTCAAACCATACAAGAACACACTCACAAATATTAGTCATAAATCCTATTCAGAAAGGAAAAGTTTCTCTTCAGTAGGTCAGGTCAATATCACAGACATACTTTTTGAATTGAATCCTGTCCTAATCGAACTAGACTGTGTTTTTCTTATACAATCTTAGGAAAAATTACAACGCAAATTACCTATAGTTTTTCAGCTGACTCAGGGTTCCTCTGAGAAATCTAATCCTGCCCCGTTAGGAATGTCTGTGATTGCGGTATTACTTTTTCATAGTGCTTCTCACTTTATTTTGACCTTTGTTGGATACCAAAACTAAAACTAAATATCTTGTTTTGCTGCCTGGTACATATTTATTAAAATACCTATCTGGCAACTTTTTGGTGGGATTTCGTTCAAAGTAATATTAAAACAATAAGGAGAATCTGATCTTAAAATGCACAGAATGGCGTTTCAGCAGTATTGGGTATACAATTATTTATTTATTCCCTTACAGTTTTTTTCTTAACAATCGCTAGGACACATTTCTCAATACTTAAGTCACCTTTTCAAAACTGTTCACACAGTGAGCACAATATCAGTCTGCATGATCTAAACTGTAGATTATTTATCATTGCTTTGGCACAAAATGCTTTTAAATGACTACTGCTTGTAAAGTACATTAATTATTTTCTCACTCAAACACAATCAGCGGCAAAACTCATGTTTACATCTTTCAAAACAGTTAAACGTAAGTTTAAAACCTAATATAATACAAAAAACGTATAAGACAGCAACTTGCTAAATTTATACTGTAATATCTTAATCTATAAAATGAAAACATTCAGATGTAGCTGAACACCTACACAGGTGTTAGTCTTTTCATTTCATTACCATCTATACATAAGGGGGAAACAGGAATAATGTACTGTAACGTAAACATCGACTATATAACATACAATGTGTGTCATTCTTTTTGGTAAAGAAATTTTACAAATGCTAATGCTATACATGATGTTTGTGTTTTTATAGGGTTTTATTTTTGTTTTGTTTTATTAGTGACAAAGTGTGTTCGTAGGTTGACAACCTTTGATTTGAGACATATATAAAGTGTTTTTTTTGTTTTTTGTTTTGTTTTAGTGCATTTTGAATGTAAAATGAACTGCTCTGTAACTGCTCTACATTATTATAACATTCAACTATTCACATGAATGAACATTCACAGAATGAACATTCACAAACTGCATCGCAAACTTGCGTATTTGGAACTACAGTCTCGAGCTGTAGCCTAGATGACGTTCAATTACATAAATAGATCATTTTCTTAGGGACAATAAGCAAGCTGACATTCAATACATTTTATATATTTCCTTAAACAATATATTCAACAATCAGCACAGTTTTTGAATAATGCACACATCCGCAAAATGCACAAGGGAATCCGCGATGAATCAAAGATCAAATAAAACAAAATTACTCAGAACTGGGGATGTAACGATATATCGTTAAACGATATATTGCGATATAAAAATGTGATGGAAACAATATGATTCGCGATATAGAGGTTCAACTTGCTGTAGTAGGCCTAATTATGAGGTATAATTCACCCAAACACAAATTTACAAATGTACCACAAATGTAAATTCTGTCATCATGTACTTACCATCATGTCGTTTTTCGTTTAAATTCCAAATACAAATGAAGATATTCTTCATGAAACCTGAGGGATTTCTGTTCCTCCATTTAAAGTCCAGTCCTCTCAAACTTAAAAGATCCAAAAAATGCCATAAAGGTAGGGGCCTTCATATCTGAAGTGTACGAGCGGCACTCCTCAAAATCAAAGCACAAACATAATTTAAAGCGGCACTCCTTAGTGCAAGCGCAAACATAATTTAAATCACCAGATCACATTTAGTTTAAGTAGCATGATTATTCAAAGCATTTTAGATGGTTTATTCTTATTTGTATAGTGAATTAATACAGCGCAAGTAATGCGTGATGGGAAAAAATGAAAGTTTACGGAGTTTCAGTGACATTTATTACATTAAACGACTATATATAATGTTGAATAATAATACACTGATAATAATACACTAATAATAATAATAAGATTTTAATAAGATTTATTTTAATATAGACATATTGACAGCACTAAAATGTAAAATATTTACGTATTGACAGCACTAAAATGAAAATTATTTATGTATGAACAACTTTACTGCCGTACACATTTGTACGTATTCCCATTTATGAGAGCCAGACAAGCATGTTTGTGTGATCATTACCTGGATAAATACCCATTGGACAGTCCACACTCATTGATTTATGTCTTTTGGACCAATAGTATTTGAGAAAAGTGGGGAACAGTACCTCCTCCACTGGTGTACGGAAGATGATAAGGTGTTCCATACAGGCGTACAATGGTGTTCCGTACAGAGAGCATAACTTGATTTCAACTGCGGACATGGACATTTATCTGATCAATTGTGAGCTGTTTGTTTATTTTAACTGAAGAAAACATAATGTTAATGAATAAGAAAGGTGAATAACTTTTTATTTGGTTAAAATGTAAGTTAATTGCTGCTTCAATAAGCGACCATGCGAGTTAGGCATGATTGTGTCATGATATTAATTATGGCATGCGAGTTAAGCATGAACCATGTGAAACATTAGTGAATAACATTACCATATCTTTCTGAAGACAAAGACAATTTGCATTGATTTAAAACATTTAACGATAAACCAATGTGAAAACCAAGCGGTCAATGCCCACAACTGATGTTCAAAAATCTTATTCAACAAAAGGTAATATATTTAACAATTTGTGATAACATAATATTCATTTCATAAAGATTGTAATAATGTGAGAAGTATAAATTAAATCAAAATGAACATTTTCGCTGCTCTAGTTATCTCTCCACACAAGCTGTAATCTTGTGTAGCTTGTGTAGCTTGTGTAGTCAAGTGTAGCTTGCCCACCGTCCATTTTCAAGCGCAGTGGGCGCAACTTGGCCTGGATGCCAGCCGAACTTAGCCCCGCCCACAACATTTGAGGTCGGGAAGTTCGGTCTGGACTTGATCTGTTGTGGAGCAACTATGCCCGAACCAGAGCTGTTGGGACCAATCAAATTGTCAGGGTGGGCTTTATACGATGATGGACAGATGATCAACAGTAACATAATCATCCACGTCACCAAAGAGCGATTGGGTTGAATTCGTTCTAATCCTAAATGGAGAACTTGTTCGTTTATGCATTCACCTTTACTATTTCTCTCAAAGATGATGATTGTGTTGGTAAGTACTCTGTGTATCCGTTAAATATTTTTACAACACCGGTAAAGATTGTTTACACTCATCTTCTTCTTCTACTTCCAGCGTGCGTGCAGTTGAGTTCTGTTGACAACTATGCGTCGCTCAACATACGTCACTTACTCCATTGCTCTGATTGGTTGTAGGTCTATCCAATTGAGTGCAGAGACATTTTCTTTCCTGGTTCGGTTGAAACACGCCTCATAATCACAGCCCAATGGAGCAGTATCAGATTCATATTCTGACTAGAATTGAGTATGCCCACGTCAGGCTAGGCACAACTAGCAGTTTTACTGAAATCTCACTGGAACAAATGGTGGTGGGGTCTCTGTCTTGATCGGGTGTGTAAGAGGGAGAAATGAAGAAGACACAGATATATAGTTTATGTATGACCAGGAAGTACTTAGCTATCGGCAGTAAAAGTTCATCTGTAGCCTACGTGACATCGTTGGTTAAACTAGTCTGTCTGTTATGTTTTTCTTCATAACTGTACGTAGTGTTAAAATATGGTTATGGGTAGGTTTAGAGGTAGGAGTAGAATTAGCGGCTCAAAATATCTTTGTAATGCTATATTGTTACTAAAATTGTCATTTTCCAACACATCTCTGTCCATTACGCTTTATTCGTTTTATATTCTGTATAAAATGGGCATGTTTAGGTTTGAGAGTACACTGTAAAAAATGTAAGGCCTCTCCAATTAAAAATTTTCTAGTGAGCGATCACATCTAAATTTTTCAATTGGCCAAATTGAATTTCTGTGAATTGAATTTTATCCATTGTGGCAACAGTCTGTTAACATGGGCTCAATTAGAAATAATATGTTGAGCCAATGAGGTTGGATTGCTCCTGCCTGATCCTGCCTGCCTGATCGATTGCTCCTGTCTCCTGTGTGCCTCCTGTGTGCCTGTTTGTAGCTCTGTACAGCCTTGCTCACGTTTGAATCTTTATCTTGATATTTCCTCTTTATTCTACTGCTAAATATAACTTACTCATCACCATAAATTGTTTAAAAATTGCCTATCACGTTAAATTTGACATCGCTAGCTTTTAATCTAAATCACCATCACACGTTAGCATTTCGCTAGCCTGTTAGCTTGTCATCTCTGCACCCGGGTCTCCTGCTCTCTGAGTTCATTAGTTGGATTAGTAAATAGTGTCCAGCATACGATTGTGGTAAGTGGTAAATTGGATTAATCAACAAATACGGTAAGTCATGTCTTCTCCTGTCATTATCACTTGCACTTCATGCTGCATGTTTAGTATAGGCTTCTCTGCTGGCGAACAGGGCTTCACATGTGATAAATGTAAGGAGATAGTTAGGCTGACGGAGAAGATTTCAGAATTAGAAACACGCATCCATACTTTATCTGAGAGTAGTGAGGATGTAACAGCTTTAGACACTGATTTGGATGTGAATAGCTTAGTGAACTCTGTACATTCTTCGGTTCCGGCTGCAGGGCCCTCGCAGCAGGGCAACTGGGTGACAGTGAGGCAGCATAGTCGCAGACCAAAAAAACGCTTTTCCGTTCCGGTTAGAACATCAAACAGGTTCTCCCCTCTCAGTGAAGCACCCACTGAGTATCCTGTTGAAAGTGCCCTAGTCATTGGCGATTCTATTACACGGAATGTGAAGATACCAGCCACCATAGTCACTTGTTTACCGGGAGCCAGAGCGCCTGACATCAAAGCAAATTTAAAAGTGCTGGCTAAAGCTAATCGTAAATTCTCTAACATTATTATTCACGTCGGCACTAATGATGTTCGACTTCGCCAGTCGGAGATCACCAAAATTAACATTAAAGAGGTGTGTGAACTCGCTAGTACGATGTCAGAGGCTGTTTATTGTTCTGGTCCGCTCCCCGTTAGAAGGAGTGATGAGATCGTTAGCAGGCTATCATCACTCAATGGCTGGTTGTCTAAGTGGTGTCTGCAAAATAACATAGGGTTCATAGACAATTGGAAAAGTTTTTGGGGCAGACCTGACCTGTTGAAGAAGGATGGCATCCATCCCTCCTGGGGTGGTGCCGCTCTTCTCTCTAGTAATTTGGCACATAGTCTTAGAGCTAAACCTTGACTCACTAGGGCCCAGGTCAGGAAGCAGACAAACTGGCTAAACCGACCGTCTGCTAGCTGTCTCACGTCACCGGAGTCAGATAAATCCCAGCACATAGAGACTCTTTCACAGAGATATTATCATATAGAGACTGTGTCTGTTCCCCGAATTAGTAAATACAAAAAAACATCAAAACCATTCAACAGTAAAAATTTAATTGATGTCCAACAAATAAACAAAAGATATAATACAGATGAACAATTGATAAAGCTTGGGTTGCTGAATATTAGATCCCTTTCCCCAAAAGCGCTTATTGTTAATGATATTATTAAAGATAATAATCTAGATGTGCTCTGTTTGACAGAAACCTGGCTAAAACCTGACGACTACATTACCTTAAATGAGTCCACCCCCCAAGATTATTGTTATAAACATGAGCCGCGTCTGAAAGGTAAAGGGGGAGGGGTTGCTGTAATTTATAATAATATCTTCAGTATTACTCAGAAGTCTAGTTTCAAATATAATTCCTTCGAAGTTTTGGTGCTTTATGTAACGCTATGTAGTGTACATGACAAAACCCGTTCAACATTGGTGTTAGCTACTGTATACAGGCCACCAGGGCATAATACAGACTTTATCAAAGAATTTGCTGACTTTCTATCAGAATTAGTACTGGCCGTAGATAAAGTACTAATTGTTGGTGATTTTAATATCCATGTAGACAACGAAAAAGACGTATTAGGATTAGCATTTAAAGATACACTAAACTCTATTGGAGTTAGGCAACACGTGTCAGGACCCACTCATCGCCATAATCATACTTTAGACCTAATATTGTCACATGGAATTAATGTTGATACCGTTGAAATTCTGCAGCAGAGCGATGACATCTCAGATCATTACTTAGTATCTTGTATACTTAATTTAGCTAAAGTTGCAAAGCCGCCCCCTCGTTTCAAAAATGGCAGGACAATCACTGCCGCTATTAAAGATTGCTTTTTAAATACTCTTCCTCATCAGTATCATCTCCTCAGCAACCCAGATTGCATAGAAGAACTCGATGTTGCAACAGAAACTATTGACTCTCTCTTTTCCAGTACTTTAGACACAGTTGCTCCTCTGCGCTTAAAGAAGATTAAAGAAAATAGTCCAACGCCGTGGTACAACGAGCACACCCGGGCCCTTAAAACAGCAGCCAGAAAAATGGAGCGCAGCTGGAAGAAAACAAAACTAGAGGTCTTTCGAAATTCGTGGAAAGAGCACATGATCGCATACAGAAAGGCTGTAAAAACTGCTAGATCCGCTTATTTCTCAACTCTCTTGGAAGAAAACAAACACAACCCAAGGTATTTATTCGATACAGTGGCTAAATTAACCAAAAATAAAGCTTCAACTTCTGATGATTGTAAACAGCACAGCAGTAATAACTTTATGAACTTCTTCACATGTAAAATTGATAATATTAGGAAGAAAATTTTATCCATGCAGCCGTCTACTACAGTATCACATCAGACAGAGCATTGTAGTGTCACTGAGGAAAAATTACAATCATTCACTGCTATAGGAGAAGAAGAATTGGCTAAACTCGTTAAATCATCAAAATCAACATCATGTATGCTTGACCCTGTACCGACTAGGCTATTAAAAGAGATGCTACCAGAGGTCATAGATCCTCTTCTTAATATCATTAATTCATCTTTGTCATTAGGATATGTACCGAAAACTTTTAAGTTGGCTATTATTAAACCACTTATTAAAAAACCGCAACTTGATCCTACAGAATTAGTCAATTATAGACCAATCTCAAATCTACCCTTTCTGTCAAAAATACTTGAAAAGGCAGTGTCTTCACAATTATGTTCCTTTTTAGAAAGAAATGGTATCTGTGAGGATTTCCAGTCAGGATTTAGACCGTATCATAGTACTGAGACTGCTCTCATCAGAGTTACAAATGATTTACTCTTATCATCCGATCGTGGCTGTATCTCTCTATTAGTGTTACTCGATCTTAGCGCTGCATTTGATACCATCGACCACAACATTCTTTTGAATAGACTCGAAAATTATGTAGGTATTAGTGGAATTGCTTTATCATGGTTTAAATCATACCTATGCGACCGTTATCAGTTTGTAGCAGTAAATGAAGAGATATCACACCGATCGCAAGTTCAGTATGGAGTACCACAAGGCTCAGTGCTAGGACCGCTACTCTTCACCCTGTACATGCTACCACTGGGAGATATTATTAGG
Source organism: Romanogobio albipinnatus (assembly GCA_023566225.1). Classification (NCBI taxonomy): domain Eukaryota; kingdom Metazoa; phylum Chordata; class Actinopteri; order Cypriniformes; family Gobionidae; genus Romanogobio; species Romanogobio albipinnatus. The sequence continues at coordinate 65,377,940 of CM042239.1, forward strand.
AAGCATGGCATTAGTTTTCATTGTTATGCTGACGATACTCAGCTCTATATTTCTTCACGCCCTGAAGAAATTTACCAATTCACAAGATTAACGGAATGCATAGCCGCCATAAAACATTGGATGACTGGTAATTTCCTGCAACTCAATTCAGAAAAAACTGAATTTTTAATTATTGGACAAAAAAGCTCCACAAGTAGTAACCTAGAATACTGTCTAACACTTGATGGCTGCTCTGTCAAGTCTTCGTCGTCAGTGAGGAACCTGGGTGTGCTCTTTGATACCAATCTTTCGTTTGAAAGCCACGTTTCTAGCATCTGTAAAACTGCTTTCTACCATCTTAAAAATATATCAAAATTACGGCACATGCTCTCAATGCAAAATGCTGAACAGTTAGTTCATGCGTTCATGACCTCAAGGCTAGATTATTGTAATGCTCTATTGGGTGGTTGCCCTGCTCGCTTAATAAATAAACTCCAGCTGGTCCAAAACGCAGCAGCTCGAGTACTTACTAGAACCAGGAAGTATGACCATATTAGCCCAGTTCTGTCAACATTGCACTGGCTACCTATTAAACATCGCATACATTTTAAAATCTTGCTTATTACTTACAAAGCACTAAATGGTTTAGCTCCCCAATACTTGAGCGAGCTCTTAACATATTATACTCCATCACGTCTACTGCGATCTCTAAATTCTGGCCAGTTGTTAATACCGAGAATATCCAAATCAACTGCAGGCGGTCGATCCTTTTCCTATTTAGCTCCTAAACTCTGGAACAGTCTTCCTAGCACTGTTCGGGAAGCAGACACACTCTGTCAGTTTAAATCTAGACTAAAAACACATCTCTTTACTGTGGCATACACATAAAACACTTTATCAATTAATTGATTGTTAGGCTGCATTAACTAGGTCAACCGTGTCAATTATCCTCCCGCTGCAACTGCCTCATCGACACGGCATCTAAATAAACCCGTCACCAGTGTGATAACTCCGATTGTTCGAATATTACCATTAAATAATACTTAAATCGATATGTCATCCGCAATAAACCCGTCTCCAGCGTGTTGCCTCCGATCATTCGAATATTGCACTTTAATAATTATTTAATCAACATCATCCTCAATAAACCCGTCTCCAGCGTGTTGCCTCCGGTCCTTTGAATATTCCGATCTATTATGACCTCTGACCTGTAAAGCAGCCAGAATAATAATAATAATACGTTGTTTGTAAATTGGCCAGAGGAGAACTGGCACCCCGACTGAGCCTGGTTTCTCTTTATTTTTCTCTTTATTTTTCTCCATTAGGTCACCTAATGGGGTTTTGGTTTCCTTGCCACTGTTGCCTCTGGCTTGGCGTGCTCAGTTGGGGACACTATATTTTTCAACTAAACATCGAAATAAATCTAATTAATAAACTAATTTAACCATGTAAACTAAATTACTGATCTAATTATTGATCTAAAGCCCACACTGTCACCGTATGGAAATTGAAATGAACTGATGACATCAAATGGCTATACAGCTGAATAAAATTAGGCTGCATTATTTTGCTGTTTAACACTGTAAAGCTGCTTTGAAACAATCTACATTGTTAAAAGCGCTATATAAATAAATTTGACTTGACTTGACTTGACCAATGGAAACATGTAATTTATCAACACTGTAAAAAATGTCAGGCCTCTCCAATTAAAAATTTTCTAGTGACCGATCACATCAACATTTTTCAGTTGGCCAAATTGAATTTCTGTGAATTGATACAATTTAATTCACAGAAATTAAATTTGGCCAACTAAAAAATTTAGATGTGATCGGTCACTAGAAAATTTTGAATTGGAGAAATGTTTTACAGTGAAACTGTGACGTTGGTCCAATTAAATATTTTAAGTTGTAGTAACAATTGTTTATTTCTCACTGTCCCAAAAGACAAAAATGTCTAAAAACATAAATATATTAAGCAAAATACAGAACACAGACAACAGGGTTGACATTTTATCACATTACTTTATTAACAAGTAAATTTCAACACAGGATATTTGGTGAAAATACCTTATTTTCGATAAGGAAAAACTCTGAATACATTCAAGTCTTCTGCATAACAGGATGTCTTAATGTGGTGAAGAAAACGCGGCACTGCATAGGCTAAAAACCTGCAAATAAAAATAAAAACTAACATTAATGGCAAATTTTCCCTGCATCACATCTCTCAAATGACAGAACAGAAGTTCTTCATTATATAATGAGGATGAGACGAATGAATGGACGAATAAGAAAATCACGAGCTTGACGTGTTTGCTATTAAAAGGCAATAACTCAAGCCCTGAAAGAGGCCGACGCCAAACGCAATCTGACATCACCGTGTTCAACGGTCGCATGCAGCATATATCACACAAATGACTTAATTTACTTATTACCTATTATTTTAGACATATAAGACATGAAGAAAATAAAACTATTGGCTATACCATTAGACAATTATGTGGTAAACAAGAACACACTCATGAAACCAATGAATGCATGAACTCATGATTATACAAAATGTCTTTTAAACTTCATACCATGAAACAAATACCATGAAACAAAACTCTGGAGAATAATATCAGTGAATCAATAATATCAATAATATCACCAACGTCTTGTGACGATGAATATCTCTCTATTCTCTTGGGAATGTTTGTTTCGCTCTTCAGCACCATTTGGCTCTGCAGTCTGGACGCGCTCGAGCTCCCGCCGCTCCGCATTTGAAATCTCCACGCGAACGGTTTTCCTTTGCGCATGCGTATATAGGTTTTCGGCCGTAGGACTTGTTCGTCCAACATGGATTTTTCACTTCGACTTCATAGATTGACTGAGCACAATTAAATATGTTCGGTGAATATACAATTTTAATTTTGAGTGAAGACCTTAAGCTATGATTAGTACAATGCCTGTTTTTGCATGGGGATAATTATTTGGAAGTCATTTATTGGGCCAATATGTAATTATCAATTTCCATAATTTTTCCCCCAGTGTTGCGGATTCATACCTACGTATTAACAACGAGACCAGGCTGAATATTAAACAGAAGTTATTACTCATGCGAGTGATGTCATTAGCGTCCTATTTTGCTGAACCAGTGCAGTTCAAACAACAGAGGTGCGACCATGTTACTACGGTTTCAGGAAACGTTCGTGATTATTTGGTTAGTTTCTCCAGAGACGCGTCATACTATGGTAGTTAATCAGTAAGTTACATTGTTGTACAAGAAAAACGCACCCCAGGTCGGAATAACGCTACGCAGATGAATTTTACTGTTCTTTGCTTTGATAACACATTAATCTCTCACCGCACGCAGACAGTATGATGTGGTTAGGGACTTGTTTATTTTATTTCTGGTTTGAAACCGAAACAATTGTCCTTGCCTCTCTGCTGACATGGCAAGTCTCCAAAAGCACAAAGCAACTTTATTGCAGAAAGTATAGCTTATACTTTTTGCTAAACTCCAACATGGCAATGGCATTTAACGTATAAAGTATCAACATTTGTGTCAATGAAATGAATTTCAGAGTATCGCATTGGTCAAATATCTACTTGTATGCCGAATTTATTGTGTGCAATGAATAACAAATGAACTCACCTTTATCTTTTGGCCAGAGATGTTCATAAACTGTTTTAATGCTCTATTTTCATATTGAAATGAGCCATTAGCTGAGATGTCTGGCCCCATCAAGAATCTTAGCAATTTACCAAGTACATAAAAAAGCAAATCATGTTGTGAATTCTCATCACACAGGCCTACATTGTATTTGCTGGTTGTCCATGGTCTACAAAAACCAACAGCACAGAAAAAAATTATGCATATTAGCATAAAATATGCTTGCCAGCGGCATAATTTCTATATATACATTAACTAACACATAAAATCCCCTCTTTAATTAGAAATGTCAAATGTAAAAGGACAAAAAAAAAATGCGTTGCTGAGAGAAACAAATTATTTGTCATCATTTCTTTTCAGTTTTTCATTTTAAAAATTATTTTATTCAACATTTCACCATCAACTAAACCTGCATTCATTAAATCATCGTTTTCGTGTCAAGGGTGTAAATATGTTGCTCAAACGTCCTTCCATTGAATGACTCATTATTTATTACATAGAGTGGGATGGAGCCATATGGCACCATCAAACATAATCACACAGAAATTATTGCTTTGTTTATTGACAGAAAATGAGAATTTAGAGGATGATTGCTGCCTAGATAGAGTCTGGAACAATGCATTTACTAATGTAATGACGGGTGCTCGTTTTATGTGTGAATAATTCCTATCACACCTCCAGTATTGCACATGTAATTTACTTCCACTGGAGGAATTTGATCACAATTTGTCAAGTAAAATGGATTAATGTAATGTACCACACTATCATAGTTTATTTCATAATCCCCCCGTTGCATTTTGTACACAGGTACTGTATGTTGTTATTCCTGACTAAGGTTTAATTTACGGTTTTATTTAAATTAAAGTGCTGTGGTGCTATGTTGCTCATTAACACAACGTGAGTTCAAGGCAAATTTGCATCTCTATATTGTTTATAGACTATGCCTCTCTATGTTGTCTATAAGTGTCAAAAGGCAAAAAATTATACAATGGTGCAGTGGGATGTGCTTGTGCCATGAGGCCATTGATCGAATCTGGCTTTCTTCATACCCTAATACTGCCCTCTTCTCAAATTTTTAGCGTCTCTAGTCTCTACTGGCACATAAATAAGTCAAAAAGCCTTTGGATATATTCTGTAAAGAAAGTGTTAATATCTAAAGTATGACTTGTGTGTTTGTATTATTATATTGTGGCTACTGAACAGTGGCTACATTACAAATTCATATTCTTGAGTGCCTCAATATCCTTATGTACAAAGTAAACAAATTGTTGACAGCACTGTGGAATTAGCAGCAGAATTCTAGTGTATTAAATAAACAAACAAATACACACAAATACAGATAATTAGAGTGCGTTTTACAAAATAATATTATTTAACATTTCAAAGTCTCTTATGCTCATTAAGGCTCCATTTGTTTCATAAAAAAATACAGTAAAAACAAAATATTATATATATATATATATATATATATATATATATATATATATATATATATATATATATATATATATATATATATATATATATATATATATATATATATATATATATACACACACACACACACACACCGATCAGGCTTCATAACATTATGAAGTGAATAACACTGATTATCTCTTTATCACAGCACCAGTTAGTGGGTGGGATATATTAGCAGGCAAGTGAACATTTTGTCCTCAGAGTTGATGTGTTAGAAGCAGGAAAAATGGGCTAGTGTATGGATTTGAGCGAGTTTCACAAGGGCCAAATTGTGATGGCTAGATGACTTGGTCAGAGCATGTCCAAAACTGCAGCTCTTGTGGGGTGTTCCCGGTCTGCAGTGGTCAGTATCTATCAAAAGTGGTCCAAGGAAGGAACAGTGGTGAACCGGCGACAGGGTTATGGGCGGCCAAGGCTCATTGATGCATGTGGGGAGCGAAGGCTGGCCCGTGTGGTTCGATCAAACAGACGAGCTACTGTAGCTCAAATTACTCAAGAAGTTAATGCTGGTTCTGATAGAAAGGTGTCAGAATCAGGGCCTGAAATTAACTTTTTTGACCACCAGTCATTTTTATTTTTCTCCTCGACGTTAAGCCTGTTCACCTGCATGTCCGGATTTTTTTTTTGTGTGTGTTGTACATATAATTTATTCTGAAGAAATATTCTCAACAGTGTTCAATCAGCTTTGACATATTTAAATCTGCATATCTTTGATATACCTTTAATAAAGGGCATTTTTTTCCATAATCTTATTAAATATAGGCTATGCTTCAGCTTTCAGCTTATATTCTTACATTTGATCTATAAATTAAATTAGAATAATAAGACACTCTAGGACTGTTACCAGTCAAATTAAATAATTTACACTGAAAAATTACAACTGCATTACAATTTTTTATGAGATTGTTTTAAATATTTTTGAATATATAAATAAGAAAAGTTGGAAAGAATGTTTAAACATGAAAGTAAACCACCAGTAGGTGGCAGCAGGTGATTTCACAATCTGCTCAGTTACTGGGATTTTCACGCACGACCATTTCTAGGGTTTACAAAGAATGGTGTGAAAATGGAAAAACATCCAGTATGCGGCAGTCCTGTGGGCAAAAATGCCTTGTTGATGCTAGAGGTCAGAGGAGAATGGGCCGACTGATTCAAGCTGATAGAAGAGCAACTTTGACTGAAATAACCACTCGTTACAACCGAGGTATGCAGCAAAGCATTTGTGAAGCGACAACACGCACAACCTTGAGGCGGATGGGCTACAACAGCAGAAGACCCCACCGGGTACCACTCATCTCCACTACAAATAGGAAAAAGAGGCTACAATTTGCACGAGCTCACCAAAATTGGACAGTTGAAGACTGGAAAAATGTTGCCTGGTCTGATGAGTCTCGATTTCTGTTGAGACATTCAGATGGTAGAGTCAGAATTTGGAGTAAACAGAATGAGAACATGGATCCATCATGCCTTGTTACCACTGTGCAGGCTGCTGGTGGTGGTGTAATGGTGTGGGGGATGTTTTCTTGGCACACTTTAGGCCCCTTAGTGCCAATTGGGCATCGTTTAAATGCCACAGCCTACCTGAGCATTGTTTCTCACCATGTCCATCCCTTTATGACCACCATGTACCCATCATCTGATGGCTACTACCAACAGGATAATGCACCATGTCACAAAGCTCGAATCATTTCAAATTGGTTTCTTGAACATGACAATGAGTTCACTGTACTAAAATGGCCCCCACAGTCACCAGATCTCAACCCAATAGAGCATCTTTGGGATGTGGTGGAACGGGAGCTTCGTGCCCTGGATGTGCATCCCACAAATCTCCATCAACTGCAAGATGCTATCCTATCAATATGGGCCAACATTTCTAAAGAATGCTTTCAGCACTTTGTTGAATCAATGCCACATAGAATTAAGGCAGTTCTGAAGGCGAAAGGGGGTCGAACACAGTATTAGTATGGTGTTCCTAATAATCCTTTAGGTGAGTGTGTATATATATATATATATATATATATATATATATATATATATATATATATATATATGTAGCTCTGGAAAAAAGAAGAGACCACTTAACATTGAGAAATCAATTGGACCATAAACTAATAGTGAGAAGTGGACCCTAAATATATATTTATAGCAACAGATATTGCTATTAAATAATGACATTTATGTATGTATTTGAGGTTAATTTACATGATCTTTCCCAGAGCTTAAATGAATCATTATGGTTTAATATTAATGAATATTAAAAATGTATCTAATGTAATGTTACATTTAATTTTTTTTATAAATAATACCATTTGTTTTACATGAAACCTCCCTCCAGATTTCATTGACCAACATGTCCGCCACAGAAAAAAGTAGGGCACTTCTTACCGTCTCCTCACACAATCCATTATGAAAAAGACAATTCTTTTTTATTTGCAGAGCACGCTGACAATAAGCCATTAGGATGAAAGGTGAGAAAATGTTTCTGGCGCCACTCACCGCTGTAAAAGTTCGACTAGGCCTGTTGTTTGTCTATCTATACCAAATTTATTTCAATTAGAGACATGTCCCGGCTGTCTTTTTCTCTAATCGATGGCAGTGCTTGGCAGCGGGGCACTATGTGCTGTATACGAGTCCTCTGCCACGCTGTGAAATATTCACTCCTTTTGCCATGTTTATGGTTGGAACCACTTTGGCACTGTCAACAGTTAATAAAGACACGGCTAAATAATTAGCCAACTAACAAGGGTTTAATCTTATTCAGATTAAAGCCTGGCCTGGGCTGGTCATTCGATTGAGATGTTTCTAACCTCTTTATCTCCATTAGTTAAGAATCTGCGTGTTTCTTTTAATATCGGCAATGGCCATTGATTTCCACCCTCCTTCTCATTGTGTGCTCTTCGTTTTTTGACACCGCGTGAGTGATATTATATGAGCTTGCGTGGAGGCTGCTATCGACTCCTCGCCCATCGATATTATAAATGCCTTAACAGAAGCAGTTAAGCTCATATGTCATTTATTGGATTTACGAAATAACGAATTCATCAGTCCAGCTGAGCATCCGCTCTTGCGGGTAACCGTGTTAAATTAGCACCATTACGCACTCATTTATGGCAACCGTTTGCAAAAGACGGTCTTTTTTAGGAGGTTAAAGAGAGTGCCTGCATTTGGATATGTCACTTCTGACATGTCGCCTCAAGGGAAAGACACAATATCAGATTTGTAGACTTGGAAGAAAGTAATACAGGCCTACAGACTTGCTGTGGGAGACAGGCTCGGTCCTGAATTAAATCACTTCCTAGTTCTGTTGTTGTTGTTATTGTTTTTTTTTCTCTTTCTTATCTCAGCTGCTGACAGTCAGTTTGCTGCTGACAGTACAGCAGATTCGGGTTAATGGAGACCAGCCCCCAGGCCCCAGTGAACGCTGGGTATTTTCACAGCTATGCCTGCCTTAGACAGAAACAATCTTGTGCTGCGACCTCATCATTGGCCAACATAACTGATAAATGCTGTTGTTGAGTTGGTTCCCAAATTTATGGCTACATTATCGCATGCATCGTAATTATGTTCATCTTCACGTGACACTCATGAGCGGCTTTTGCACGTAATTAACCTATTTAACATATTAATTCTACCGATTAGATGCACGTCAATCATCGGAGGCAACGCTGCTTCCAGCTGCACTGCAAAAAAAAAAAAAAAAAAAAACACTTACAGTATTTCTGCCTTGTTTTACAAATATCTAAGCATTCTTACATCAAGATACATCTACTTGAGAATCTAAATGGCTTACAATATTAAGACTTATTTTCTGAAAGAAAAAAAAATCACAATTAAGTGAGTTTATGCTTAAACACGTTATATGCCAAATAGAGTAAGACAAATATACTTAATTTAAAGGGAAAACAAATGGCATAAGATATTAAGACTTGTTTTTCTGAAAAAAATTATCAAAATAAAGTGTCTTCTTGCTTAAAAGAAGAAAAAAATTATAACAAAAATATTGGCTTCCAAGATATTTTTCTAGTTTTAAGCATAAATGTTATACATATACATTCACACACCGATCGGGCATAACATTATGACTAATATTGTGTTGGTCCCACTTTTGCTGCCAAAACAGCCCTGACCTGTCGAGGCATGGACTCCACTAGACCCCTGAAGGTGTGCTGTGGTATCTGGCACCAAGATATTAGCAGCAGATCCTTTAAGTCCTGTAAGTTGCGAGGTGGGGCCTCCATGGATCAGACTTGTTGGTTCAGCACATCCCATAGATGCTCGATTGGATTGAGATCTGGGGAATTTGGAGGCCAGTCACCACCTCAAACTCGTTGTTGTGCTCCTCAAACCATTCCTGAACCATTTTTGCTTTGTGGCAAGGCACATTATCCTGCTGAAAAAGGCCACAGCCACCATGGAATACCGTTTCCATGAAAGGGTGTAGAACAGGGGTCGCCAACTAGAGGAATCCGGTCCGGTCTGAAATGTCAGATTTTCTGATCCATTTTCTGGTTTGCGTTCATTGATTGTTATTATTTATCTCAGTTCAGCAGGAAAAAGCACTTTAGTTGCTAGTAATGTTGAAATTAATGTATTTTCAGTGCAGATTTAGAGATGAAGGCATTTTTAGTTCATCATATTTTTGTCAGACATGGTTACTGGTTGAATTTAGATATTTTGTACCAAAGCAACTTAAAGAGCAAAACAGAATAACAACAAAATGAGATCAATTTTGTGAAGGATTAACTATGTTTGCTTTAACAATATGAACAGACATGTTTTGTCCATATGAGAACATATTATATTTTGTTAAATTAAGAACAAAGACCCCTGGTTGAAGACCCCTGGTGTAGAATGTAGATGGTTTGCAACAATGCTTAGGTAGGTGGTACATGTGTAAAAGTAACATCCACATGGTTGGCAGGACCCAAGGTTTCCCAGCAGAACATTGCCCAAAGCTTCACACTGACTCTGCCGGCTTGCCTTCTTCCCATAGTGCATCCTGGTGCCATGTGTTCCCCAGGTAAGCGATGCACAGGCACCCAGCCATCCACGTGGTGTAAAAGTAAACGTGATTCGTCAGACCAGGCCACCTTCTTCCATTGCTCCGTGGTCTAGTTCTGATGCTCACGTGCCCACTGCTGCCGCTTTCGGTGGGAGCACCCTGACTGCTCTGCAGCTATGCAGCCCCATACTCAACAAACTGCGATGCGCTGTGTATTCTGACACCTTTCTTTCAGAACCAACATTAACTTCTTGAGCAATTTAAGCTACAGTAGCTTGCCTTTATGTAATATATATATATATATATATATATATATATATTAGTGGTGGGAATAGATCATGTTTTTTAATCTAGATTAATCTAGATTTATCTAGATTAAAATGGCTCATTTGAATTCTGCCGAAGGCATTCAGAATATTTGTGATCGTAAGTGATCGTTTGTCTTTTTGTAGTTTCAATAATAAATAACTTCTGTCCCTTTAAGACCTGACGCATGCATGGATCCCAGACACTGTTCCTGTGAGCTGGTTACGACTGTGTTTACGTTAAAACTCACCAAGATGGGCATTGAGACATTTTTGAGTGTATTTGACCATTAATAAAATGGAAAAAGGAGCAAATTTTTGCACTTGTATGTCAGAGGCGGCTTTATTACGGTATGTGTGTGTGCGCTTCAGATGCGAGCGCGAAATCTGCGGGAATTAGTAGAATTAACGTTATGTGCAACCCTGGCGAAATTCAGACCGGTCACACCAATACTAACAAAAGTCCAGCAGAACACCCGTTCGCAATGTTCGGAGGATTAAACGGACTGAAAGAGAGGAGGCGGGTGCGTGTCACTCGCTGTCGGTCGGAGAGGAGAGTGCAGCTGATATCCATACTGTAGAAAATGAGTATTGCATCGTTTCAGATATTTCAGTATCGATACATAGCGAAATATCGTTATTTTTGACAACACTAGTAGGCATACACACAGGTTCGAAGACTCGTTCTCTCGCCCCCTACAGTGTAATTCGGCTAGGTGTACATCCGCGCTAAAATATCAAGGTGAAAGTCATCATAGCTTGAGTAGTATAGACCCAGCTCCCAACCCAACTTTGAGAATAGATTAACAGCAATATTTTTTTATTGCCCGATAAGAGTCTCATAATAATAATATATATTATTATTCACCAAAAATGGTTCTTGGCTCGTAATCATAGGGGAACCTTTTTTAGTGCTATATAGCACCAATTTTTGGTTCTTCAGCGGTTCTTCAGAGGTTCTTCACTGGTTCTTTGACTAAGGTGCTATATAGCATCTCTGAAGAACCGCTGAATATATATATATATTTTTTTTTTTTTTCAGAAAACATGACATAATATTCTAAGTCATTTTGCTTTTCAAGTCAATATATCTTGATTTAAGAATGTTTAGATATTTGTAATGGCAAACAACACAAATAATCAGAATTAACTATTAGTTCTGAGTTTCTTTTTGTTTTGCTTCTTTGCTGTGAGCAAGTTGTTTATCTCTCCCAGTTTTTCTTGGAGCCACTTCCACGTGACCACCATCGCATCTCTGAAAGTCGTTCTTTTTTCACCTTACCTCTGGCTAAGACAGCTCTGATTCACAGGTTCACAACAACCCTTGACATTCACACGGCCAGCTGGAGGCGGTCCACACCTTCACTCTGTCCATCCATCACTCCTTTGGGGGTTGAGATGGAGGGATTTTTCACTTCGTGCATGGGCCCCCCCAGCAATTGTCTTCTATTTAAAGGTGGCGGAGGAATCAAAGCACTTTATATATCAAAGCATATCAAATCTTGTGCACTGTCCTCTTTCTTCACCTCCTTGTTCTAAAAGTGGAATCTGGGAAAGCCCCTGAAGAAAATCCTCTGCTCATGAGAATCAGGACTGGAAAATATGGGGCGGGATAGTGTAATAGCTTGTGTATCGCATGCGCCGATTGTCAAGGATGAAGCTAATAAATAAAGCATAGAGCAGACGTGCCCTGATGGGATGGGAAAAGTGCTCCCTATGAGCGCGTACGTGCTGTGGAAGAGTGCAATGTTTGAAAACATTGCATGCTATTTTTGTATACACATACAAAAGATCAATCAAATTCAAGAAGAAAATGCACAAGTAGACATTTTGACAACTCCGGGACTGAGATCCACAGTGATATAGATGGTTAATTTTCTTAGCTTTGCAGACAACAAAGAAAAGTTTCATCTACTATATGCTGATTATGACATGATTATTTTTGGTCGTTCATAAAGAACACTTTATCAGGCCGTTTCTGTCTTATCCATAAAATGCATTAGTGCATTAGTATGTAGTGTTTTTAAAATATTTGGCCAGTGTGACATACTGTGTGACATAGTGCGACAAAAACATAAAGAGAGCATCAGCTTTCGTCTCTGCTCTGATAGCCACAAGAGAGTGTGTGTTATAAGTCAGGAATGTTGAGAGAACATTGTGCTTGGTACGTTTTTCGTCTTCAAACCAAACTTGGGTCTTAATGCCGACACAGTTTAAATCCCATCTGGTAAGCGCGCTTCCCATAATATTTACGCATCAAATCAGTAGGTGGAGAGTAGGTGGTCTCTTGTGGTTGGTCGACTGCGTTCAACATGAGCGTTTACACTTTGAAAGCAATCCGGTCAAATGCGTTTTCGAATACCTCTGAAAATGGTCGAAAGTGGACAAGCTCAAAATGTTTTAGACCTCATTTACACCTGTATTTAGAGTCATCCTCTTGTGATCCGACTGACCAAATGCATCTTAATACCAGGTGTAAACAGGGCCGTTGGTTCCGAACCACAGTGCATTTGCATCATCCAAGTAGCTGTTTACCCCTGTTGCTTGGTAACGACAACGCATGAGAAGGCGGCAAAATGCATAGCGTTGCTCACCTCACTTTTATATTTTGGTCTTTGAGCCTTTGGTTTTGTTTCCAAAGTGTGAGCACATAACGACATTTGCGTCACTCTGCTGTGAATGTACTGCAAATGTTCTAAAGAACACGGGGCTCCATTTCTGCTGAATGCGAAAGTGAGTGAGAAGACACACAAACACAGTTTTATCAAATCATATGCCATCATTTATTCACTTCCACAATTTGTACGATTGCATTCACATTACCCAGCAAGCAATTTTGCATTTAAAAGACATCTAATAGACATCCAAACACAGCACTGACATCTAGGCTAAAACAAGGCAAAATGTGGGCTGTCAGTGAAAATGTAATAGACGTCTAACCATAGCCCAAGAATAGACTAGTCATCTAGAACATGAACATGTCAAAGAAATGAAACATCTTGTAATCACTTTTGACATTGCTTACATGATGGAATATCATACATCTCACAAGTTATTTTGGCAAAAACGACATGTAACCAAATTCAAGGTTATTTTGGCTAGAAGCGAGTTACTCATAACCGGACTATATCGGGTCTATAGTTAACCGAGACGATGAAATGACAGTTATTGCTTGCTGGGTAGCAGCGATCTGTACTGTACCCCAGACAACCCTTTTTATGCAGACTTGGGTACGGTTAATGGGTGCACACCCGAGTTCGGAGCACAGCGTTCATATCATCCAAATGAACTGAACTCTGCAGCCAATCCACACTTGAGGTGTAGTCAGACTTGTCAGGTTGGTTTGATTTAGGGACGCACCGAATCCAGGATTTGGGTTTGGATTCGGCCGAATATTGGGCTTTTTGATGGGGTTCGGTTTCTGCCGAACCTCAGAATTATTTAGAACCCTAGGCTTGCACTACGCGCTGGTCAAACGTAATGACTCCGCCGTTGAAAGTGAAAATGGAACTCATGAACAGAAAACGTGGCAGAAGCTACTTTAAGTCAAAAGAAGGCAATTCAAGTCGAGCTACATGTTCAATTTGCAATGACGATTTGTCTCGTGGTGGCAAGGACCCTAAACAACAGCCACTGTTAAAACATTTGCGTATGAAACATCCGAGAGAATACGAGTTGTGCATGAAGGAATCTACAGACAGCAGCCAAAATGTATTTTATTTTATTTTACCGTGCAAACAGCCGCATATAGATCAGATAAAATAGAAATAAAAAGAATAAAATAAATAGGCCTACACTAAATATTTTTAACTTAAATAATTACCAAATTAAGATGACAAAACGAAAATACACTGAATCCGTAAGCTTTGAAGAACCTGAATCGTTACCGCAATCCACACCTTGTATGTCTTGTATGCAGCGCGCGAGCCTCTACTGACAGCGCACGTCCCCTGCACTCTGGGTTGTGTTGTTCTTTGAAACGACAGAGGATGACTTGGGGGAATTTTTCCATAAACCATCAGGAAACAGTGGCAAGAAGAACATACACAACAATGTTTACTTTAGTAAACTTGACCAAAACCACACTACGAAAGGCTTCAGATGGCACTGGTGTCCCGGGAATACAGAGATAACGCCTTGCTAGAGTGGCCAGCCTCGGGAAGCGCCTTTCTCGGGAAGCTCCAGTCAGAGCTTGTACTACTGCTGTATTTTTCTGTCGAAATGGTCCCACACAGTAAGCTTTTCCATTGCTTCATTTTGTGAGATATATCTGGTTTGTGGTTGCACATCTCGACGCGCTCCGTGAATGAACAAATAACGCTATACAACACATTTTTCTTAACCATGCATCAAAAAACAAACAAAAAAGCGTTAAAAACATTTAAACTGTTTAACTGGTAGTATTAATCGGTCAAAGTTCTTACTTTCGGTTAACGGTTAAATGGTCAATAGCATCCCTACACTGCTGTGGACGTTGTTTAGGCCTACTTAATGTGTTTACTGTGATAATGGACTGAGGATGGCAGTAGGATTCGGTATTCGGATTCGGCCAAATCTTAACCAGTGGATTCGGTATTCGGCCGAACCCCAAAAATCTGGATTCGGTGCATCCCTAGTTTGATTAAAATGAACTACGATGCAATTGCACTGTTACTGTGTCGCACTTAGATTGCTTGGTATGAACCAGAGTTCGATTGCTTCCACTTCCCCCACTACGCTCTATTCACATTATATTATTTGGGTTCAAACCGCAGTACACTTGCATCAAGTTGCGGCTGTGTACCTATTTTGCTAGGTAATGGCTATGAAGTAGGATGGCACCAAAATGGATAGAGTTGTGTGTTCGCAGGTGTGTACCTGAGAACGGAAAACAACATTCACATCATTCAAGCGAACTATGACGTCAATCAAACAAAAGTGCTAGTGTGAAAGCAGCCCAGTGTGAATGCTGTGAATGGTGCGCACCAAACAAGCAGATTGAAGCCTCTGAAAAGGTGGGTTTCAATCCACTTCCAAATAAACTCTGGTATGGTTTGACTGAAATATGAACGCAACAAGGACTAAACATATCTTACACTAAACAATCAGCATGTGATGTCACAAGATGCAACCCTAAAAAGGATAGAATGCTCAAAATTCATGATTTTTCTCGTCGTAGAATTATATCACCCATTACATTTCGGTAGAGGCTCACATTTTATACGCTCTTTTCTCTGTTTCACTTATGTACTCACATACAGTTAGCGTTTTATGCCCAGCATACAGCATTATTTTGGATGTTTGGTATGTTCCGTCACAAAATATACATCATAAAAGCGTTCGGTTTTATAAATGACAGTTTGAATGCTAACCGAAAATACTATAAGTTTGGGCTGGACCAAAAGAACCAAGAGAACCGAACTACAAGTGGGAACGCCCTGATTTATATAGCAATTTTAAATGTGGTGTACAAACACTTTTTTGAGGCCAAGGTACATTAACTAGGACACTTCAAAATCAACTACTTAGTTTTTCATGGTAGTGGCCCGGTTTCCTCAGCTTTAGATGAGTTCATCACACATATCATTTCACGAAACAGTTCTGGTGAAGTTTGTGCGTTACAGTCTGAGGTGAAGACAGTATTGATGACACTTCTCATTTCTAATTGCCACCTGCCTGCCTGTGCCACCGCAGACGCTGTTTGAGTGTGCCAGGCCCTGGCAAAACCAGTGACCGCTGCTCAGACAGCTTTATAAATCACCCACCCATCATAAATTGCTGTCACATCCCTCGCCAGGCTTCATTGTTGTAATGGTTCGACAACAGCTTCTCTAACAGTGAAGTTCTTTTTGTTTGCCATCTAGTTAGAGCAATCAACATGACACCAGCATTAGTCTGTATCCCTGGTGTGTGAAAGTGTACATATCAGCACCGCATTTTGCTCTATCTTCTGTTGGTGAGCTGCAAGCTTGTAATTGACAGTAATTAAAAGGCTGTTGAGCCTCATGGTGAGATATACATCCCTTAAAGGGGGCATAAAAGCTCAGCTTAACCTCTGTATGTTCTAACTGGGGTTGGCATTGAACAATTGATTAAATACATGTCAGTAAGGCAGTGTCAAGGATTAAGTTTTTTAGTTCATTCAAAATCTAGCATTTATTTATTTTTTATATCTGCAAATGACTCAATTGATGTATATCACATATACAAGGCAGAATAAGCCAGTCGCATTCAGATCTGCTTCCAATTCAATAATGCTCACTTTTCACAATCCAATCAGCAAATAATAAACTTGATAAAATCAAGTCCTGCAACTATGTATGCTGGTAGTAAATTTGGTTGCAACTTCCACTTGTCAGTTGTTAAAATCCCTGTAGTCAATAATTTTATCCCTTAAAACTCATCTTTGATCACCAAAATTACATATTTAAATGGTTTTTGGGTTTTTTTTCCTGTGGAAAAAAATATTCATGCCTTAATAGGTTATAGCTTGGATGTAACTCTACACCTGTAACGTACTGCTCTGAGACACGAAGGCTGAGGATCTAAACACAGCTTTATTAAAGGGTAATCCACAATCGTAGTCAAAAACAGGCAAAAGGTCATACATAGGCATCCAAGCAGCCCAAACAATACATGAGAGACAGGCAAAAGGGTAATCCAAAGGAACAGGCAAGTAATCCAAAACCTAGAGACAAGAAACAAGGGAAATCGCTCAGAGATGCAGTAGTACAGCAAACACAACTTAACAGTGAATGATAGAGTGAAATGGTTTATATAGGCTGGGCTAATGAGGTTAATGAGACAGCTGAAAACAATCATGGCTGATGAGTCCGGGCAAAGGATTATGGGAGATGTAGTCTGGGATGGTATGGCAATAGTTCGGGGTGGAGTGCCCTCTGGTGGTAATCACGGGCACTCTCACTGGTGATCGTGACAATAACCTTGCTTAAAGGGTTACTTCAGCGATTTAGTATAAAGCTTTGTATCAGTAGAAACCCGGTAGTATATTCGAATGATCGTGCTTCCCCCCCTCTTATCCCCCTGAGACGAGAGATTTATGTATTTTATGTCTGGAAAAAAGCCTCCGATTACACAAATATCATCATTTTGCGCCATCGGTCAGAGGCTAGAGACTACAGCCAGTATTAGGAGCTAGTTCTGCATGTTTTCAACCCGCCCATATGGGTGGGATCTCACTCACAGAATGTAAGACAAAGACGGCCGCACGGACATTCATAACAGAGTGGTGCAGAGCAAAGTGGGTGTTCTCAATGAATTCCTATGAAAGTTAAGCTTCCATAGGCATGAACTGAAAACGAGCCAGACTGGACACACACCGTGAATGACTGTGAGGCTATGAATGAATGACAATGCGACCATGAATGAATACCAGTCGGCCTTGCTCAGTTTAGTTTCGGTTTAAAATTAACGCCAATTCGGGGGCGGGTTGCTTGAATTACAGGTTCATGAAAACAATGACAAACTCACTTAAATAGGCACATTTCGTTTTGAAACCAAATCTTCTGCAATTATCTGATCTGTCAGCTCCTCACTCTCTGATGAATGAAATCTGACTCCTGTTGTGTTTGTGCTGCTCAATACACAACGTGTATTGAGCAGACACGTTCAGGTTTTAATTGCAGTGTCTGTTCTGATTTTATTAATATAAAAATGAAAACAACGGTGGGGTGGTGCCGCGGTGGGCAAGAGATGTAACCAGTAGGCCTGGCTTGGGAGTGGCCTCATAGGGCAGCGAAGCAAGTGCATTCTGGGAGTTGTCTTTCATCCATATGAGCCAAAAGATACATTTTCTGGCTTTTCTCAGAAGGCACCAACTTCTAAAATAATTCTAAAAACACATTTCTACTACATAAATGACCCAATTTAAATACACATTCATCTTTCCAGCTGTGAAGTACCCCTTTAAGGACCAACATCTCAGAACTCATTTGACACTTAGGCCTATGCATGTTCACTCAGACATCGGTGAAAAATGAAATATAGAGGTCTTGATTAAAGCAATCATTGGCATTAGGGGCCGCTTACACAGAACACATTTTTCCATTCCACTGTGCTATTTTCCATTGTTTTGCTGTGTGAACGTGCTAGACGTGTTTAACCATTGCGCTCACGTCTCGCGCATGACACATCGTTCGAAAAACGTGGTGCTCATTAAAATAACATTTTATTCTGCGTGAGCTGGTCCTAACTCCTGAGGGCCATACTCCTGAGTATCATAAGGTAAGATGCAGATTTGCCCCTTCTTTTGCCACTGTGTAGTGAAATATACTGGGTTTTTAAAATGTATCATGAGTTCTGAGCGTGCTCGGATAACTGTTCTCATTTATTTGTATGCCCGGCCACGCGTTGACGTAAAGTAGAGAACACCAGCAATTTCAAACTGTCTTTTTTTCAATGCACTTTTTAAGAAAGATTCTAACTAAAAATTCATCAGTAAGAAAATACTGATGGTGTTGACTTATGAATTTGCTCATAGTTTGTCTTAGACATATAAATAACATTTAAAAACTTGATTTTCACCACAGGTGTGTTAAGTTTAGTAGTGTTTGAAATTTTAGGAACAAAATAACAGGCACTAAAATAATAACTGTTTCAGAGAGTGCACATTATAGCACGTTATATTAAGCAACATATGTGTTTCCCTGCATTAAAAGCACCATACGCCACCAACACGTGTATGTGTGTGTGAGCATATGCGTGTTCTCCAACATTCCTCCATATGTCACCATAATCCTCTGCCTTTGTAAATTCTGTATATCCTTGCTCAAGTACCCAACATCTCCTGATTGGATCAAGCAGTCTGAAGACCTTCGCTTTTAAGATATTGAAAAAATGATGGGGTCGCTTTAGGGAGGAGGGCATTGCTATTCATATCATGTGGCCACTATTGAACTCTGCCGGTATTATACTGTAAACAAAGATTAATGTGCTTTTAACCTACAACAAACAGAAACAATATTTTACTGTAAACCCACACGGTGGCCTCTCAGATCACAGCAATCCCACGGAAGAGGGAGAGAAGATGTTTTTCCAAGTGTTTCGAGGACATCCACCACCGAATGTGATTTCTTAAAAGTGCTTTTATCGTGACGATGATAGAATCCAGAGATTAGAGACGCTTCTACAACCTCCCCCTCCCTCCAGCCTCCCTCTCGCTGTTCACCCGCCGTCACAGAAAAACGGCTATCTAGAGTAAATTTATAACTGCCACTTCAGCTGACAATCATGCTATCACTGAATGCTCACTGTCTATCACTTTGGCCTTGTGAGAAGAGTCGACTCTAGAGCACAGCTAACTGGACCTAATCAATGTGATGTTGGAGAGGCTCACCGTTAGACTTTCCCTCTCTGTCTGCAACACATATTGGCTGTTTCATGTCAAGGCTTCTTTCACTTTCATCCATTTATTGGACACTCTGTTCATAATAAACTGAACGCTTTCTGTTTCTAGAGTGGGCTCCACTAGTGCTAAAATTCCTTTATTTTGTACTTGTTTTCTAATCATTTTAATAATAATTGTCTTGTGCTTTTCCAATACAAACTATACTATCAGTGTAACAATTTGTATAAACATGAACATTAATTTTATAATGTTTTAGTATTAGTTTTTTTCTCTCTCCCTTTCTTTAATGGCAGCAGCTGCATAAATTGCACAAGATTGTGTAAAACCTGATGATCATGTTCTTCAGGATGCAAGTTTTATTTAAGTGTCAACTTAAATTGTCTCAGATGTTTCTCCTAAACTTCCTTTGGAGAAATAAATATAAAGCAGTTTGCATTTTTATTGAAATCTCTACACTAAATTGCAGAGGCCTTGCAAAAAAGAAGTACACTTTAGCAAACTTTTAAAAAGAGTACTAATTATGGGAATAATACTTTAGAAGAATACTTAAGTGTAGTCAAACTGGTTGTAATGCTTTTGGACACTTTATTACATTAAGACATGCTATTTTTTTGTGGGCGTTAAATAATGGTGCAAATACTAGTAAATTAACTAGCGCAAACCTTGCATGATTCATTTAAATACTCTCCACCCATAAATTTTGCATCTAAAAGGGAAATTCCCTTTAACCCTTAAATGCATGACTGTTTTGCCAACCATTCTTCCATATTCGGGTCTTTAGCGACCTGGATCTATATCTAACACGAATGGATCTCTACCTGCCGCGATAATATAAAACTCTCCTGATATTAGTGTAACAATTACAGAAGAATAAAATAAAGCATATTTCGTTACCTTTTGGAGCTTGGAGGGGTTCAGTTTGAGCTGATGTTTTATACCATCATCACTGTCCTCGTCAGAGCTCATTTCCCAGTACATTCAGCATCTAGCTCATATTCACCATATCAAACATACACTCACCTAAAGGATTATTAGGAACACCATACTAATACTGTGTTTGACCCCCTTTCGCCTTCAGAACTGCCTTAATTCTACGTGGCATTGATTCAACAAGGTGCTGAAAGCATTCTTTAGAAATGTTGGCCCATATTGATAGGATAGCATCTTGCAGTTGATGGAGATTTGTGGGATGCACATCCAGGGCACGAAGCTCCCGTTCCACCACATCCCAAAGATGTTCTATTGGGTTGAGATCTGGTGACTGTGGGGGCCATTTTTGTACAGTGAACTCATTGTCATGTTCAAGAAACCAATTTGAAATGATTCGAGCTTTGTGACATGGTGCATTATCCTGCTGGAAGTAGCCATCAGAGGATGGGTACATGGTGATCATAAAGGGATGGACATGGTCAGAAACAATGCTCAGGTAGGCCGTGGCATTTAAACGATGCCCAATTGGCACTAAGGGGCCTAAAGTGTGCCAAGAAAACCTCCCCCACACCATTACACCACCACCACCAGCCTGCACAGTGGTAACAAGGCATGATGGATCCATGTTCTCATTCTGTTTACGCCAAATTCTGACTCTACCCTCTGAATGTCTCAACAGAAATCGAGACTCATCAGACCAGGCAACATTTTTCCAGTCTTCAACTGTCCAATTTTGGTGAGCTCGTGCAAATTGTAGCCTCTTTTTCCTATTTGTAGTGGAGATGAGTGGTACCCGGTGGGGTCTTCTGCTGTTGTAGCCCATCCGCCTCAAGGTTGTGCGTGTTGTGGCTTCACAAATGCTTTGCTGCATACCTCGGTTGTAACGAGTGGTTATTTCAGTCAAAGTTGCTCTTCTATCAGCTTGAATCAGTCGGCCCATTCTCCTCTGACCTCTAGCATAAACAAGGCATTTTTGCCCACAGGACTGCCGCATACTGGATGTTTTTCCCTTTTCACACCATTCTTTGTAAACCCTAGAAATGTTGTGTGTGAAAATCCCAGTAACTGAGCAGATTGTGAAATACTCAACAACCATTCCACACTCAAAATTGCTTAAATCACCTTTCTTTCCCATTCTGACATTCAGTTTGGAGTTCAGGAGATTGTCTTGACCAGGACCACACCCCTAAATGCATTGAATCAACTGCCATGTGATTGGTTGATTAGATAATTGCATTAATGAGAAATTGAACAGGTGTTCCTAATAATCCTTTAGGTGAGTGTATTCTCAAAACGATCATTTTCAACATATTCAAAATCAATATTTTGATTGCTGACAGCTTCTTCATCAGATCCACCATCAAGTGACAGTGAAACTAATATTTGATTGCTTTCAGTACTTGCTCTGCAGTAAATCGCTAAGCATTTCAAGTTTTGCAGATTATATTTATTATTGTTTCGTTTTCTGTCTGCAGTAAGTATGAGTGAAACGTCACTTTATCATTGTGTATCAGACATTGTCATCTTGTGGAATAAAGGTGAATTGCACTTATTCCGTCATTAAATATTAAATTATTATTGTGCATAAAGAAATATACTTACATATAAATACATACAATCTTACACACCTCGGGTCGTTTTTTTACAATTTTGACAAAAAATGTATGGAAAAACAGGCATCATTTTATAATTGAATTATTATTTTCTTGTTATATATTGTTTATAATGAATTGTTTGAGAAATACTAAGAAGGTTGATGTCTAACTTTAAAAAATGAATGAGGGTGGTGAATGACGTCCCGGGTCGCTAAAGACCTGAGGTATGCATTTAAGGGTTGAAAGAATAATCAAAAACTTTACATGTTTTGTTAGTATGATAGTCTCAGGGTTATGCAGCTGTCTAGTTAACTTTTGAGTATTGGTTTAGTACTCATTGTTTTCTGTTTGTGTCTCTCCTTGCCTAATCAGTTGCCATAGTCGTTGATTGAGTTACCAATGAAATTAAAATTCTGTCATTATTTACTCACCCTCATGTCGTTCCAAACCTGTAAGACTTTCGTTCATCTTTGAAGCACAAATGAAGATCTTAATGAAATCTGAAAGCTTTCTGTCCCCCCATAGACAGACACGCAACTGAAACTTTGACGCTTCAGAAAGTTCTTACAGATCGTAAAACTAATCCATATGAATTGAGCGGTTTAGTCCAGATATCCTGAAGAGACTCGATCACTTTATATGCTGAACAGATTGAATTTAGGCTTTTATTCAGATATAAACATTGATCAGCGAACATAAATCGAAGCTCAACCGAACTTGCTTGCCTCTTGCTGAAACTCAAACATGTGTAACACACAAGAATGAACCTCATTGGTTTTTGCACGTCAAGCGATCGTTGGTTTACCACAATTGATGTGTGTTGATAAATGCTCACTTTAAAAAAATGCTAGGTTAAAAACAACCCAAGTTGGGTTGAAAATGGACAAACCCAGCAATTGGGTTGTTTTAACCCAGCGGTTGGGTTAAATGTTTGCTTAAAACAACCCAATTGCAGGGTTTGTCCATTTTCAACCCAACTTAGGTTGTGTTTAACCCAGCATGCATTTACTAGATAAGTAAAATGACATAATTGTTTTCTGGGGAAAAAATCTAAATGAAGTGAGTTTTTGCTTAAAACAAGCTAAATTATCTGCCAATGGGACAGTCTAGTCAGTTATCTAGTAAATGCATCTTGATTTAAGAATTGTTAGATATTTGGACTGGAAACATGAAAACAAATACTAAATAAGAAGAGCATTTTTTTCCAGTGCAATTCATTTGGATTAGTTTCAAAGTGGTAGTTGTAGCTGTCAATGGAGGGACAGAAAGCTCTCTGATTTCATCTGGTTTGGAACGACATAAGGGTGAGTAAATGATGACAGAATCTTCATTTTTGGGTGAACTAACCCTTTAAGTGTATTAAGAAACAGTCATGGAAGTCATGGAAACTCTCTATAAATACTCTTAGCCTTTTTTAAATATACTTTTGAAGAACACTACAAGTGCATATTCAATAAAATTAAGAGCTCTTCTTTTTCACAAATGGGAAAATGGCATTTGCTACCTATTGTACATTGGTGACATTAGTCCAAACAAAGTCCTTTTAAAGGCTGAGAAGGTTATTACTCAATTTTATGAAATATTACAGAGACAATAGTTGTGCTGATGAACTGTTTGCAATAAGACCAGAAATGCGCATTAAAAAAGTAAACAGTGACTACATTTAGCCTTCATTTACTCTTTGTTAAATGTAATATTAAGGTAATTTTTTTCTGTCCTGCAGTTATGACTGAATGAAGTAGGCCAGTAAATTAGCCCTGAGAGCACATAATAATTTAGTATCTGTGTTTCCATGTCTATCAGACAGGGAGTCTGTGCTTGTGTTTGCGTAGACGCTCTGACAGACCCAAGCTGGGGACGCTTGTCAGTGCTGGCCGCTTTTCTGTCAGACAGCAGACATGACAGCTGTGTTTATGGGAACGGGGATGTCCCAGGACCAGACAGTCGGATTTAGAGGAGGAGGAGTGGAAACTGACACAAAAGCATACACCACCGTCACGGAGAAGACAGCATGAACACCGAATGCTCGATGTGATGAACAGGGCTTAAGACAGCGCTGATCACTAGAAGACTCAGACACAAAACCCTCCTCCGAGGCCCAGAAAGTTCACTGTTGTCCTCCTCGTCCTTTTGCCCAGAGACAAAAAAGTTTAAAAAACCCTTTAAACTTTTATTGACGAGGCTTTGACATTTAAGATTGGACAGCCATCAAAGTTCTAAAGCTCAGCGGCTGAACCAAGACTTGACCATAAAAAATAACTGTCCTAAACCCGCTGCCCTTATCCCTCAATATGCGATCCATCCCTGATATGTTCGTAATGAAGAGAAAAACTGATCCTTAATTACTTCCTGAGTGCAGAATGACTCAAGCTGCAAGCTCCAAGCATTTACAAAAAAAAAAAAAAAAACTCAAGTGCAACCTTGTAAAACAAATGAGTTGTGTCATTTTCTGTGGCGGCTCTTCTCTGTGGGAAAAAAGAAACGAGCCGGCTGCGACGATGAATTGTGACGTACCTTATTTCCTGGGGCCTCGCGGCAATAGTCGATAAAAGGGAATAGCTTTAGAATGACCTACAGTCGGCCGTAATTGACCTATTTTGCATACGCTCTGGAACATTTTGTGCTGTGCAGGACAGACGTTTTATTTGCCCGGTTATTTATTGGCTGGCAACATGCTGCTAATGCCCGGCCAGGGACTTTGCTGGAGTGTGGTTGTAGATTATCATGATTGCCACTTATTAGCATCGAGCAGCCCGTGTGTGCGCCGAAGTGAAGGAGTGTGTTTACGTCCTCTGACAGGCTTTAAAGCCGAGCGGTCCTCTGAACTTTCGTTGTCTCTAATGGAATGGGACGTCACGTTGGCCGCATATTCATTTCCATTAGAACGCGTCGACAAAACGAGCAGATCATCTTGTGTCGCACCACCTCCCGTGTCGTTTCAAGTCAAATGTTCTCGAGCGAGGCGTTTGTTTGCTATAATTTAGCCCTGCGATCGATGCGGTGACTGACAATAATTGTAAAAAATCACCTCAGCCCTCGCAGGCTGTATAAAGGGAAGCGCGACGCACAGGCTGTGTTTGTCTTTGAGACTGCTTCTGCCAAAGGCTTAACTTGAACTCCAAACGCCAAGGCCCCTATCATCCCCTCCAGTGACGAACTCCAACTAATGAACAATTACAGCCGGCAGGATCACTTAGTTGATCATTATAAAAGACCCCTGATGGGAATAAATAGAAGCTTTTGAATATGAAGATTGGTTAATAAATTGGTCTGGGTCGAAAAGACAGGAAGAAGCATTTGTCAGTGTAAACTGGGTAGTATTTATGCAATCTTTGTCCAACATTTATTATATTAAAACATCAAATGTCAATGTCAGCCATGATGCAAGTGCAAGAGAAGTGTCTGGTTTGCTCTTTTATATGAAACTAGCACATTACTTTGGAGAAATGGCTGAAAATACTTTGAGGCTGTTGTCAGTGTTGGGAGAAGGAATCACAAAAATCCCTTATTTTAAAGGGATATGAAAATTCTATTGTACTTGCTCATTGTTATAACAAATATAACAAAAATGCTTTTCCATAGTTTTAGTTTTAGTTTACTCTCTTATTAAATATTTTCGTATCCTGATAGCAATCAATAATAGAAGTGGTCTAAATATTAAAACATGTCAAATATCTTCTGTGTAAGATAACAACCAACCACCAAAACAACCAGCTTATGCTGCGTTCACGCCATGTCGTAACTGTAATTATGAGATGGCAACCTGTGACATACTATCCGGAGCTGTCCACGTCTCAGACTACGTCTACATTTATCCGGATAGATTTGAAAACAGAGTTTTCATTTCAAAACGCTCTCCGTCCACACTAACGTTTTCCAAAAGTTTCTCATCCACACTGAAACATTAGTAAACACCAAATTCAACTTACTGTGCATGCGTAAAACCTCATAAAAGCTGACTGAGTTGATACAGACATCATAAAGTTATCGCACAATTCTTATGACTATCACCATTCAATGATGCGTCCAGGTCGCACTTGGTCAACCATTGTTATGTTTGGTCTAAAACGCAACTCGTGTTTTGCCACAGGACAGCAAATGCGAGTACATTTTCTGTCATTCTTGCAGGACTGTGATATGAAGTGTGCAAAGTAACATATTTTAGCAACTGTGTGAAAGTGAATAGCACATAACTGGCACAATAGCGGTATAAACATACTTATATACTTGTACAATATGCGTCACATGACTAAACATGCGTCATCGTTTTCAAATACCTCCGTCTTCACAGTCCACACTACGACGCGAAGACATCGTTTTCAAATTTATCTGCTTTGGAGAGCGTTTTCAAGCTACGTTTTCGCTGACTTAAAATGCAGTCTCAGTAGGATTGGGAAGGAAGGATAGGAAGATTAGGAAGAATATATAATGTGGGCGGAAGGCCAAAATGGAGAGAAAAAGATGCGTTTTCAAACGAAATCGTATTAGTGTGGATTTAGATTTATGCGTTTGTATGTCAATGCTATCAATGCCAAAATTAATCTACAGCAGTCAGGTGGTACAAGTAAGAGCTCTGTAAGTTGTTTACGTTCATTATTATTGTAATGTGCTTTGAGAGCTGAGGTTATTTAACATCGTCATGTGATGCTTTGCAGAATCTGCTCTGGCTGTGTTCGTTCATGTGTTTTGAAGAAGGTGTGACTTTGGAGACACTCTGAGGGGAGGGTGGGATCACATGCTTTCAAAGCTAGCTTGCTATTGCTAGCCACTCCGAAATTAACAAGGCTTAAAGAAGGAACACAGGTGAACGTAATCAGTAACCAAGGATGCTAACTAGGGTACATTGAAGGGTAACCTGAAAGGGTAAAATCGAAACCAAGATATGTGAACAAAAACACAATTGAGGTTATGTTTACATGACAACGATGTACTAAAAACAGACAACAATGTTGTCAAAATGATCCCTGTTCAGTTGTTGGAGATGTCGCTTTGTCAAGAAACACCCTGCGAACACGTAATACGCATGTGTGAATATGTAACATGCATGCGCATGACATCACCATTTTCACAGATTCACGTTTTTGTTGTTTACATGGAGACGATAAAGGTATCGTTTTCAAAACTTACAGTCTCTCACTTCCGTTAAAATGAATCATAGATTTTGATGACATCATTGCAGACTTCACCTTCTCATCAAATCTACTGTTCAATCAAATGCTCTCTAGAATCTGAAGTGCCCGCCCCCTACACTATAAATAGACCCTGAAGTTGCGTCTGAAATCGATCAGTTGTTCACACATTTACTAATTTCTACATGGTGAAAGGCACATAGTGCACTATACAGTATATGCAATAGGAAACAGTTCAGACAGTGTAAATATGCTTTCAGTTGAGGCGAATGAAGTCTAGTTTCACGTAAATTTCACGTGCACCGCAGCAGCGCACACACATAGTCTAGAGCAGAGGCGTTCACTAGAGACGAGACGAGTTGGCGCATACAACAAAACATATCGAACCCATTTAAATGCTGCACAGAATGCTTTATTTCAAAGCGATATGGAGGAGATTATGGTGATAAATGGTTAGAGATTAGGAGGAAATTCTGGCTTTACCAGACAGAAACAGAAAGACTAATCAAACTGTGGTATTAACGAAACGCTATTGGCTGTTTAAAAAAAGGGGAGGAGCTGCTAACAGCTTGAGCCGTTTCAGGGGAAATTACGTCCACACATTGAATAATGCTGCGTGTTTCAAGGCACTTTAGTGACACAAATGTCACTGAAAGATTATTATCATTAAATAGGGCCCTATTTTAATGATCTAAGCGCATGGTCTAAAGCACACAGTGCAAGTGCACTTAGGGTGTGTCCAAATCCACTTTTGCTAGTTTAACTACTGGAAAAATGGTTGGTGTGCCAGGCGCATGGTGTAAAAGGGTCGTCCCTATTCTCTTAATGCGTAATGGTTGTGTTTTGGTCATAACGTGCAATAAACCAATCAGAGTCTCATCACCCATTCCTTTTAAAAGCCAGTTGCGCTTGCACCATGGCGGATTCGCTATTTACATGGTGGACTTTGCGGGTGGAAAGACTGAATGCTTCTCCAGAGAGGAATCCTTTTATTTGTAATATTTAAAAATGTTTGTGTGCTGCTGCATGTCCCTGTGTGTGTAATAGCTAAGCAGAATGTGCGCGCATTGTGCACCCGCCTATAGGCGCATATTACTAACACGCTCTTTAAAGGTCCTGTTCTTCGTGTTTTTTTGAAGCTATGATTGTGTTTACAGTGTGCAATATAACATGTGTTCATGTTTCGCGTGTAAAAAAACACAGTATTTTTCACACAATTTACTTTTGTGTGTATACCGCTGTTTTCACTGTCCTAAAAACGGGCTGATGGCTTCCTTGTTCTATGAAGTCCCTCCTTCAGAAAACGTAACGAGTTCTGATTGTTCACTAGAGACGAGACGAGTTGGCGCATACAACAAAACATATCGAACCCATTTAAATGCTGTACAGAATATATCCTCCCTCTTATATCCAGGATATACTGCATGTATACATTTCTGGTCGCTCTTTGAGGTCTTCAGGCCAAGACCTTTTAACTGTTCCTAGAACACGTTTTAAAACAAGAGGTGACCGAGCCTTCTGTGTGGTGGCTCCAAGGCTCTGGAACTCTCTTCCATTAGCCTTGAGAGCTTTGGACTCTGTGGAAGCTTTTAAAAAACACCTTATGACGCATCTTTTTAGACAAGCATTTAATTAGCAATATGGTTTTGTATGTTTTTGTGTATATGTGTATATTTGTATGTTATGTGTATGTGTATATCTTTTATGTGTATATTTTAATTTTGTGAAGCACTTTGTGACCTTTTTGTCTGTGAAAAGTGCTATATAAATAAAGCTTACTTACTTACTTACTTACTTACTTACTTCTACTGACGTAATTAATGAAGGAAGTACCAGGATGTAGTCCAAGCCGGCCGTTCGCTGTAGGCTTTGAAAGGGAACTTCTGTTAAATAAAATATCTTGCTTGGCATTGAACTTTGAGCTTTATAATTTTACAGATATTATTTATGCTCTAACAGCAACATTACACACTAACTAAAGTTTGAACAATGGGATCACGAAGAACGGGACCTTTAAATAACAAAAAAATATTGCTTTCATTTTCAGTTGCCTCAAAATAGCAACGCGTCAACAATTTGCCTGAACACAACTCGTTTTCAGACCAGAACGCCATGGGCGTAAATCCATTTGCTATTTAAACAACGTGGTGCAGGATGTGAAAATGCTAACTGCATCATGCTGAAACTAGCAAAAAAGACTTGGCCCTGGCACCACATTGCATTGGGTGCATGATAGGGCCCATAGCCCTGTGGCCAGTATGGAGAGTCTTTATCTCAGTTCTACTTCATGGTGTCCAGTATACTTTTTCTACCAGCATGCTCTCTGTTAACATAGAGAATATGCCTGCCTGCAGAGGCCGAGGAGATCTTTCACATAAACAAAACATTACAAAGAACCCCCTTAGGAGAGCAATTTATGAGCCACTTTAACTAGTGGATTCCTCGAAAGAACACATTTTCCTTAGGATGATTTTCATCAGATCCTACTTGAATGTTGATGTCAGTGCTGCTTTATTTGTAAGATTTTGACTAGGGATATTGGATCTGACTTTACTACACTAAATATGGTTCATACTATATTCAGTGTACTATAACAGTGTGAAGGTCAGGTTATGTAGGCTATTTATTATTTTTACTCAATTTCTATACAATCCCTTTGCTTGCCCATTCTGATTTTCTCTGAACATTTTGTCTAAGGAAAGGTTAGTAGGTAGGATTGTGCTGCTGTGTGGTGCAATATAGTCCCTGCATTGTAATCAAAAAGGCTGATGGTGTTTGGGCCAAGATAGTCAGAGGAGAATATTACAGTGTCAACAGTTCCTAGCCAGGTTGATATTCCTCTCTCTCCCTCCCTCTTTCTCATTTGCTGCCTCTATCTCTTGGCTACATTTGTTACTTCCTAGAGGAAAATTCTATTGCTCAGAGATTGCTCTTTCATAGCTCAGGAGAATTAATTAGGGTCTTGGTTTTGTGTCAGTCAAGTATCACCTTTGTGTGAGATGTGTCTCTTAATATTGAAAATTGAAGCATTGAGCTATACAATTAATAAGCATAGCGTGACCCAGATGATTTGGTCTAGGAAGAATATTAGAATTGTTTGATTTGCAAATTCTGGTGTCTTGGCATATCTGAGTGTAGCTTATGACATTGTTGCGATCTCACCTGCAATTTGAACGGCATCCCTTTTGAAAAAGTAGTACACTTTAGCATACTTATAATGGAAATAATATACTAAAGTGCGAACTGAATGTAATGTTTTTGGACATTTAATTTGCTTGTCAGTTGCAATTAAATGAAAATGTATTATGGTTCAAATATTAAATATTGAACTTTAGAGCTTTTGTTTCCACCCACATATATGTATGACATCTTTACATGTTATATGGTAAACTAAAATATACTTTAATGTCATTTATTTTTAAACTTGTATGTCATGTATGTCGTTTGTAAATACGAAATTGCAATTAGTACATTTAAATATATATTAACTTTAAAGTAATATCACACTAAAGTTTAAATTATAGGCTAGTCAAATACTTTATATGTGCTTTAGCATGTTAGTCAACACATCAAAATAGTTATTTAAAGCGTGCCAAAGGATTATGAAAACAATGATTTATAATGCAAAACTTTTATTTGACATAATTACAAAGTATACTTTTAAAAGTGTATTTAAGTGTGTTATCAGTAACAGTTATGAAAGTTTATAAGTTCACTGAAGTGGCATTTTTAATTAATATTATATTATCTGCAAATACATTTTTTAAAAATATACTTTTAAGATTTGAAGTACACTACAAGTGCACCACCTAAAGCCAATTCACACTGCATCGACAAACTCCAACAAATGGCAACTTTGTCGGGTTTTGTCACTCTGTTGGTGTCTGTTGACATCTGTTGGAGCTTGTTTTAGCCGAATGAACATGAATTGGCACTTACCATATCATGGGAATGTCTGAGAAAATAGTGTTATCTAGTGATTGTCTGAGTTGGTCAGTGTCTGTCAATGCAGTGTGAATTGGCCTCTAGAGTCACTGTAGCAATCAACTAAAACCCTAACAATGCCCTATCATCCTACCATCATGGTGGGTTTTTAGCCCCTTTCACACTGGTAGTTCTAGGAATTTAACCACCAGGGAACTAGCCACCAGGGTGGTTACTAATGTTCCCCTAGGGCCATTTTTCTGGTTCCATTCGCACCACCAGTAGGAACTCTGAAGTGATATAAACCGCACTTGTTGTTGTGACTTTTATTTTGACGGCACTGAAAACGCCAGAGTCTCAGAGCGTTCCTGTTCTCCATCTTCATTAGTTTACAATCTGTTTAACAGTCCTGTCTAATACATTAATAGATAGAACTGTTATACAAAGAAAGAAGACAGTACATGAAAAAGTATTAGCGTTTGCCGTGTGGCTGATGCACAATGTCGCTAGCTGAACAGAAATACATAATCATGTTTCGCTTGGTCCCCTCAAAGTCTCGTTGGATTTTCTCCTTAGCGGAAAGGTTGAGAGGTCCATCTATCACAGTTTTCCATGTTCGTAGATTTAGTTTGTGGCGTAAACATATAGGTTATAATCTGTGTGTGGGCACTGCTTTTTTGTTTTATAAAAATGGCGGATGCTAGTGTTTCACGTGCGTTCGGCCAATCAGCATACACTTATGTCATTGGTAGTTCCTATAAGTGCTGGTTTAAACCCTACTCTGAAGTAGGAGCTCATTTTGGTTCCCCAAAGGTGTTCCTAGAACTGAAAATGTTCCCAGTTCCTGCAGTGCGAACACACCAAAAATATAGATTCCTCCGGCGCGAAAGCCCCTTTTGACTCTGAAGCTGTGTGTCAATATTTTATAGTGAATTTTAACGTGGTTGTCTGTCTGATCACAGTGATTTGATATCAGGAATATTGACTGAATTTGTGGTATATTTGTGTGGGGGTCTCTCCTGTTACTGGACGGGACCCGTTTATCTCACCCTTAATGAGAGTTAGGCTAAAAGCGTCAGTGGGCAGTAAATGGTCCTAGTACGAGCTGCTTGGTTATAAATCTGAGTGGGTACAAACAGAGAAAGCATGCACTGGCCCTGGGTAATGGTGTGGGACAGGGTGCCAGACGACTCCTGTAAGACAGGTTAATATTCTTCTGCCTGCCTCTCTCTTTCTCATTTGCTACCTCTCTGATTTCGACAGCAGCTAGGCTTGTTTTTGAAGAGTTTCGCTATTAAAGCATTCTTCCAGCGCCAGGCTAATTAGCCACAGAGTGTATTAATCACGCCGTTAGCCGTAGTGGTTGAAGCTGAAGGTGCGTAGGTCTTCAACACTGTTCCCACCCCCACCAAGTCGGCCTGTCTGGCGGTCCATGTTTGCTGCTTCACGTGCATTAACCTCGGTCGGCCGGGTCATTTGTCTTTGCAGACGGCTGCTGTGCCTGCTCGGCATCCACAAAAACCGACTCTCCCAAGACATGTTAATCGCTAAGAGCAGCAACATGAATACGGACGAAAGAACAAGCACACACTTTGAGTGTTTTTGACGTGCACCAACTTTATAAATTTTTATAACTAAACATATAAAAGGACTAATGAATTAGTAACTTATATTAGTTATCACTAATAAGTTATAAGTTACTTATATTAGTAAATCACAAGTAATTTTTACTACAAATGTCTGTCTTTCTACTTCAAAATTTTAGTTTCTTGTCGTTATTTGTAATTAATTGGAAAATTGTATTAGCTATTTCTTGGTGAAATTAGTTTCTACACCATTTTTTTTCCAGTGTACTAGAATAAACATTTAGGGTGTGTTCACACTTGGCATGTTTGGGTCTATTAACCCTTAAATGCCTACCTCGGGTCTTTACCAAGGTACCAGGACGTAATTCACTACCCTTCTCTTCATTCATTTTCAAAGTTAGACCTCAACCTTCTTAGTATTCCTCAATCAATTCATTATAAACAATATGACAAGAAAAATATATACATTTATAGGCCTGTCGCGACTGGTCAATACAATCGACTGCGTCGACGCTGATAATTAATCGACGTCAATATTTTTAATCGACAGGGTAAGTTGGGTACGAATGGGGCGTAGTTTATGGGGGGGATGGGGGGTAGGTAACCCCCTCAATATTCAAATCCATCAGTTACAACCCCCCCAATATTTCACATGAAAATCACAGTAGATCAAATGAAAAATATGTAGAATTCGTTTATTTTGTAACAATAATTTTGTTCCTAATCAAATATGAGTTTGTCATAATAAATCAGACAAAAAATACTCCCCCTCCATTGAACCGATTGGTAACGCCCATCCAAAGAGCACTTTCACCAAAACAATGCGAGTGGTGTTTGAATGGGAGAGCAAATGGGTAACGTTAGCGGCAAAAATGAAGAGAAGCGCTGCACAGCGGACTATTAACTGCTGGTCAGAGTGGGATGCAAAAAAAGCATGTACTGAGAATGAGGTATGAGAATATTGTGTAATAGCTAAGTACACACCACATATATTTTAGCTAACTAATCCATTGCAATGTATTTAGCTATAACTATCAGTATAACAAGTTACCAAAGCAGCTGTCTGTTTTGCTAGTTCATTTTTCAATAGTGCCTGTAATTATCAATGATTTACAGATGTTCAAGAACTGATGTGTTTCCCTTTCAAAAATTAAAATGCATTAAGGTGGAATGTAAAAATCTTAACCCCCACCCCCATCCTACCCAAAAGTGTGTCATATACACGCCATAAAGTGTGTATCATATGCACGCAAAAAACTGCGTAGCAAATGCACGCCAAAATTTTGGCGTATACATTCCACGAGATTGCACACTCGTACTATTGATACACATTGTCATGAGATCGTGTTGGAGCGATAGATAGATAGATAGATAGATAGATAGATAGATAGATAGATAGATAGATAGATAGATAGATAGATAGATAGATAGATAGATAGATAGATAGATAGATAGATAGATAGATAGATAGATAGATAGATAGATAGATAGATAGATAGATAGATAGATAGATAGATAGATAGAACTTTTTTTTTTTTAAATAACAGCATGGCAGCATACCAAAAGTTCAACCCCCCCAATGTTCAAACCAAATCTACGCCCTTGGGCGATATGAAATTGTATTAGTACAGGTACTTTAAAAATGACAGCATTCTAATAAGAACAGTATTTCTTAATTTGCATCGATGTGTGACAGCAGGAGTGAGGACGTGTGTGTGAGCTCTGCTTCCACCGTTCACAATGGAAACAGAACAGTCAAATATATACGCACAGCTCAGGAAAAAGAAAGCAACAGAAACGCTTGCATTAAAAAATAAAGTGCGACTTGCTCGCGCTGCCGGACTCTGACCTGAAGCGCGCGCAACTGCACACATACCTTTCACTCAGACAGATCGCGACGTCAGTTTCGCAGATTATTGGGTTTGAATGGTAAAAAATATGTAAAAATTCACGTCCTGGCGAGTATTCAGGTAAACACAGTCGGATATGTTATAGAGGGAAGAGTGAACGTATACAGAGTTGAGTGAGAAATCGGTTGTGTTACAATTAATTTGGTCTGTGCAGCTCTTAAAGGGCCAGACCTAATATTCTGTGTGATTAATGTCAATCAAACAACAAAAGAAAACAGAAAGTCACCCCATGCTTGACTGAATAACTTTACTATATTTATTAACAATGAGTGTTAATTTACACAGTGAATATGCAGACTATGCATTTTTGTTTTTACGTTTGATTATTTAATTTCTTTATTGAATGCTACAGTTAAATAGACCTATGTTAGCTGAAAATAAAGCACTGTTTTTGTCATATTGTTTGTAATTTACATTTTGGCTTATTTAAAAAAAAAAAAACAGATAACATTAAATTCAATTTCTATATTGTAATTATACAATTACATTTAAAAAATATTAAATTACTCGTATCATGAAATATGATTTTGTTTATCCCAACCTGTTAAGAATAGTGGTTAGTGTTACATGATTGGTAATAATATAATTGTTGCAAATATCTCTGTAAGGATGTTCACACTGGCATGTATAGTTATTATTATAATATTATTTTTAAATAAAGAGGGGGGATGGTCAAAAAGCAGGGCAGGAACATGCTGGCCAAGTGAGTCTTTAGGGTTTAAAAAAAAACATTGATACAACAGTGAATAGTAAGTTCTGTCATATTATTATATTGAAGTCATAATTTTGGTATCGTGACAACATTATTCTATATAAAAAGTATTCTTTATAAAAAGCTGATATTCTCTTCTTTTTGTTATGTTGGTTTACAAATTTGTACCTTTTTACATTTTTACTCTTTTAATTTTACATTTTGTCAAGAGCTTGTTTACATTTATACTTTTTTATATTACACTACTGAATGCCAAAGTTGGAAGTTAAATTAAATGTTTTTAAGTAAAATTGTTGTAAAATTATTGTGATAAATTATTGTGATAGATTAATCGATTAATTGACGCATTAGTCCATTTTCTTTTTTTTTTTGTAAAAATTGTATAGTGTTGCTAACGACCCGAGGTGTTTAAGAGTGTACATATATTTTAATATACTATAATGATGTAATAAGTGCAATTCACATTTATTCCACAAGGTGACAATGTCTGATACACAATGATAAAGTGACGTTTCACTAATACTTACTGCAGACAGAAAAAGAAAGAATAATAAGTATAATGTGCAAAACTTGAAATGACTCAACGATTTACTGAAGAGCAAGTTCTGAACGCAATCAACTATTAGTGTCACTGTCACTTGATGGTGGATCTGATGAAGAAGCTGTCAGTGATCAATATATTGATTTTGTAGATGATAGTTTTGAGAATACACTCACCTAAAGGATTATTAGGAACACCTGTTCAATTTCTCATTAATGCAATTATCTAATCAATCAATCAATCAATCAATCACATGGCAGTTGCTTCAATGCATTTAGGAGTGTGGTCCTGGTCAAGACAATCTCCTGAACTCCAAACTGAATGTCAGAAGGGGAAATAAAGGTGATTTAAGCAATTTTGAGCGTGGCATGGTTGTTGGTGCCAGACGGGCCGGTCTGAGTATTTCACAATCTGCTCAGTTACTGGGATTTTCATGCACAACCATTTCTAGGGTTTACAAAGAATGGTGTGAAAAGGGAAAAACATCCAGTATGCGGCAGTCCTGTGGGTGAAAATGCCTTGTTGATGCTAGAGGTCAGAGGAGAATGGGCCGACTGATTCAAGCTGATAGAAAAGCAACTTTGACTGAAATAACCACTCGTTACAACCGAGGTATGCAGCAAAGCATTTGTGAAGCCACAACACGCACAACCTTGAGGCGGATGGGCTACAACAGCAGAAAACCCCACCAGGTACCACTCATCTCCACTACAAATAGGAAAAAGAGGCTACAATTTGCACGAGCTCACCAAAATTGGACAGTTGAAGACTGTAAAAATGTTGCCTGGTCTGATGAGTCTGGATTTCTGTTGAGACATTCAGATGGTAGAGTCAGAATTTGGCATAAACAGAATGAGAACATGGATCCATCATGCCTTGTTACCACTGTGCAGGCTGGTGGTGGTGGTGTAATGGTGTGGGGGATGTTTTCTTGGCACACTTTAGGCCCCTTAGTGCCAATTGGGCATCGTTTAAATGCCACAGCCTACCTGAGCATTGTTTCTGACCATGTCCATCCCTTTATGATCACCATGTACCCATCCTCTGATGGCTACTTCCAGCAGGATAATGCACCATGTCACAAAGCTTGAATCATTTCAAATTGGTTTCTTGAACATGACAATGAGGTCACTGTACTAAAATGGCCCCCACAATCACCAGATCTCAACCCAATAGAGCATCTTTGGGATGTGGTGGAACGGGAGCTTCGTGCCCTGGATGTGCATCCCACAAATCTCCATC
The DNA here is from genome assembly GCA_023566225.1 of Romanogobio albipinnatus. NCBI lineage: Eukaryota > Metazoa > Chordata > Actinopteri > Cypriniformes > Gobionidae > Romanogobio > Romanogobio albipinnatus. The sequence goes on from CM042239.1 coordinate 65,415,271, forward strand.
AACTGCAAGATGCTATCCTATCAATATGGGCCAACATTTCTAAAGAATGCTTTCAGCACCTTGTTGAATCAATGCCACGTAGAATTAAGGCAGTTCTGAAGGCGAAAGGGGGTCAAACACAGCATTAGTATGGTGTTCCTAATAATCCTTTAGGTGAGTGTATGTTTGAGATGGCGAATATGAGCCAGATGCTGAATGTACTGGGAAATGAGCTCTGGCGAGGACAGTGATGATGGTATAAAACATCTGCTCAAACTGAACCAAGTCCCTAATTAGATCCGGGTCACTAAAGTCCTGCATATGTAAGAATGATTGGCAAAACAGTCATGCATTTAAGGGTTAAACCGAACCCTGGTGCGATTGCTCTGTTAGTGCGATTCATTTGAATAAGTGTGAACGCTGCCATCCGAACCCTGGTGCGCACCAAACAAGTGAACCGAGACCGCAACACGTACCAAAGACATGTAAACGAACCAAAAACAGGGAGATGAGACCCTAAAAAGAACAGAATGCTCACACATACCTTCTTTTTCTCATCATAGTCGTGGTTGCCCATCGCAGTTCGGTACAGGCATCAGCATCGGTTCGCATCAGGCATCTCCTCGCAGCGGATTGTTTGTGTGTGTGAGGGAGGGATTCCTTCTGCTGTTTTGACTCCTTTACACATTTTATAAGCTTTACTACAAGTTCTCAGCTGGTCAAAATACCATCATATGCAGGCTACGCACATACAATGAGCGCATTTATCCCAGCACACAGCATTGTTTTGGATGTTCGGTAAGTTCCGTCTCAAAATAGACAATAGGTCAGAGTTGTGAGCGTATCTCTTTGCCTTTAGGTTCGATACCTTTAGGTTTGGTATTAAAAATGCCAATCTGAACACTAAGTGGACCAGGACTACATGTTTTTTTTGTTGTTGTTGGTCCGGACCAATCGAACCAAGCGGACCAAACTACAAGTGTGAACACACCCTTAATTTCAAAACCATGGATGGGAATGCAGAACCTGATTTCACCAAGTACAACATGTTCCTGGATCAACATTCTCATCAACCAATCAGATTTTAGGTTTACAGTTTATGTCAAGTTTAGGATTGCAACCAGGATTAGGTGCTTCTACATCAATGTTATTCACCTATCATTTCCCTTTGATTTCAGGGGTAGGGATATGGTTAGGACTAAAATTTTTGGACTGGAATGTTGTTCCAGGATCAACAAAATATGTTTTGTTGGAGGAACGCATCTAACTCTGCAAAATCAGGAAGTGTGACATGAATAGACATTTGGCCAACCAGTACAACAAAGGCTTCCCACCTTTCAACAAGTACCAAATAATCATATAACACTCATTCCTGGTTAGTCTACATTTGTCTTCCCCAAGCGATGAGTTTTGGATATTCATATCCCATGATTAATTATCTAAAATCCTTTTATTTTCACCTTAACCCATTATCTCAGGTGTGCACAAAATGATGGCCATCCTTTCCATCCAAATGACATCTCCATCTGAATTTTGACGAGCTATTAAATTTAAGGCTAAGCATTTTGGTTCTGTCAGTGCATATCAAATCTCTCATTTTTCCCCATCTGCGCACCCCAGCAATTCCTACGCTCAACCCACACACAACCATCCTTAACATTTTGATTTCATTATCACCATGACTGAATATTCATACCATTTCATGGGCCCGACTACACCTGCTATGGGGGACCTTTATGCATTATTCATGAGCAGGGTGCAATGGGGCGTGGTCTGAACCAGTAAAGTATGCTGGTGGGAGTTGGAAGCAGACAAGACAGTGACATTAAACATGTATATTCAGCACCGCATTTCAGTTATTCACCTACACCCACGTGCATTGGCTGTGATCTCTCACAACTGATGGCTCTTATTTAATTGCCATCTCTGAGTGTGAGTCAATGTTAAGTTTACTGTTGGGAGAGAAGCCGGGCTGAGTTCAGCAGTGCAGTCTGAAGCTGATATTTGCACTGGCTGACTGGTGTAAATACTCCCACACAAGATGATATTCAAGTTGTTGCAAAATATCAGGGACATCCTCGCCTGCTCTCCTGTGGATTCGCTTGTGTACTTACAAAATTCACCAAGGCACAAGTGATGGAAAGAAAACGAGTGCTGTTGGCTATCTAAACATCTGGGTTTGTTCTAGACTGAAAAATCATTTTCTTTATCAGTATCTTTGTGTTGTTTTCCATGAAGAATGTCTTTAAAACAAGTAAAGACATGTACTGAAAAAGCTAAATTGCTAAGATACTTATTTTCAGTGAATATATCTTGATTAGATTTTTTTCTTGCCTTTCTGGAATTTTGTTGTTGCTTTAAATATAAATCAAAACAAAATTCTGTGAGGATTATGCAGTAGGCAAGAAAAAAGAACAGGGCAACAAGAAAATATCTTGAATTAAGTTTATCTAAAAAAAAAGTCTTATCTTAAGTCAAGCATGCACTCTACAAGACTGAAGTTTGACACGCTGCACATATTTTCTTGATTTCTGTCATGTGGATACAAGCTAAAATGCCAATTCTCAACAAAAAAATCATGACAGCAAACAACATAAAAGAATAACTTGCATTCGTCTGCACCGATTTGGATTTGAACAAAACTGCCAAAAAATGACAAGAAAGTATAAGGTGAGAAGGTGATTTGGTGTCTTGCACTTTGACTGGTTTCCTAAATTTGAAGCCAGTTTTGAAACCACCACTACATTTTTCAATGATTCTCAAATGAATCATCGGATGAATCAGTCTCTCTTAAAGGGTTAGTTCTCCCAAAAATTTAAATTACTCACCCTCATGCCGTTTCACACCCGTAAGACCTTTGTTAATCTTCGGAACACAAATTAAGATAATTTTGTTGCAATCCGATTCAGTGAGGCTTGCATAGCCAGCAATGACATTTCCTCTCTCAAGATCCATTAATTTACTAAAAAACATATTTAAATCAGTTCATGTGAGTAAAGTGGTTCAATATTAATATTATAAAGCGACAAGAATATTTTTGGCGCACCAAAAAAACAAAAAGAATGACTTATATTGTGATGGCTGATTTCAAAATACTGCTTCATGAAACTTCTGAAGGGCTGAGTTCAGCAGTGCAGTCTGAAGCTGATATTTGCACTGGCTGACTGGTGTAAATACTCCCACACAAGATGATATTCAAGTTGTTGCAAAATATCAAGTTGTTGCAAAAAAAAACTTGCTCTTGAAACTTCGGAGGATTATGAATCAGCGTGATGAATCATGATTCGGATCGCGTGTCAAACCGCCAAACTGCTGAAATCACGTGACTTTGGTGCTCCGAGTCGCTGATTCGATATGCTGATTCATAACGCTCCGAAGCTCGTGTGTGATCGCTCAGAGCCTCAGAAGCCCTTCAAAATTGCATTGATTTGGACCTTCGACATTCTGGTTGCCATGGAAGTCTATGATGGGGAGAAAAATCCTGGAATGTTTTCCTCAAAAAACTTAATTTCTTTTCGACTGAAGAAAGAAAGACATGAACATCTTGGATGAGATGGGGGTGAGTAAAATATCAGGACATTTTCATTTGGAAGTGAACTAATCCTTTAACAAAGTGTACTTAAGTGTGTTAAGAAACAGTCATGAAAGTGTACTCTTAGCAGAGAAAAAAGGTGTAAAAATTGTACCTTAGGGGGTACAATAGCATGTCACTGGGGCAGTACCCTTAAAAATACATATTTCTACCTTTTTTTTACCACAAAAAGGTTCATAGTACTACCTTAAGGTACGTATTTGTACTCTACGGTACTAATATGCGACTTTTAGAAAAGGTAAAGAGTACCCTTTTAAGGGTACTACCTCAGTGACAAGCAGGGCCTGCCCAAGCCCTTATGGGGCCCTAAGCATAATTTTATTTGGGGGGCCCTCTGTGCCACCAATACAATTGACTAATGTCAATTCTTGATAATTTACACACTGTTAATATTTAGTTGTATTGCTTACATCATGTCTGCCTGGCATGTTTTTTTCCCTTATATGGTTTTTTATTGTAACAGTAGCAACCCCACAAGAGTGGTCAGGTGTTAATATTCAAAGTCTCAGTACTACAGTTCAGACTGGGATATGTACTTTTTTTAAGTAGTACCTTATGCTGAATATGCTCACTTTTCCCCAGGATTCTTTGATGAATAGAAGGTTAAAAAGAACAGTAATTATCTGAAATAGAAAGCTTTCAAAAAATCCTAAAAACATTGTACACAACTGTTTTCAACACTGATAATCATAAATGTTTCAAATCATCATTAGAATGATTAGTGAAGGGTCATGTGACACTGAAGACTGGAGTAATGATGATAAATAAATTCAGCTTTGATCACAGGAATAAATTACACTTTACTATATATTCACATAGAAAACAGCTGTTTTACATTATAAAACTATTTCACAATATTACTGTTTTTACTGTATTTTTAATCAAATAAATGCAGCCTTGCTGAGCAGAAGAGACTTCTTTTAAAAACAAGAAATGTTTATTTCTCTCAAACATTAAACTGAGCTTTTATTTTGCTGGGAAATAAAATTAGATATTTTTTGTATTCCATTCGACTGTGTAGAAAGAAACTTTTTATTTTCTAAATAAAAACTTCCAAAATGTAGGCTACACAACTTATAATTCCAAGGGGACGATATAGCACTTGCAGAAAAAGGCCCCACTTTATATTAGGTGGGCTTAAGTACTATGTACTTACATCAATAAATAAGTACAATGTACTTACTGTGTTCAAAATGTATTGCAAAACACCTTTGCTGATATTGAGGTGGGATACGGGTAGAGTTAGGGACAGGTGTGGTGGTATGGGTAAGTTTAAGGGTAGGGTTAGGTGAAAGGGAATTGTCAACTGTGTAATTACAAATGTAACTAAAGAAATTAATTACAGATGTAATTACATGCAGGTATTTTTAAAAATGTAAGTACAATGTCAAAACATGTATGTACACAAGTACATTGTATCAAATGATTAATTAAAATGTTAGTACATAGTAGTTAAGGCCACCTAATATAAAGTGGGTCCAACAATATATTTTTATATTTTAGCACGCATATTTTCTCGCACTTAAACTTTGAACCCTGGCTAACAAGCAAATAAAAAATATCCAGCCGATGGCGCCGCGAGCTCGTGCAGCGCTGAATCAATCCGTGCATATATTAGAAAACTTAACATTTTGCAGTTTATTTAGTAATTGTTTGTTTAAGGCCATTTGGCCATTTCAATCATCATAAAATAACATTGCCAGATGGTAATTTATTGTGCTCTTGGGGGCCCCCTGGTGGCCAAGGGGGGCCCTAAGCAGCCTCTTAGTTTGCTTATGCCTTGGGCCGGCTCTGGTGACAAGCTATTGTACCTCTTAAGGTACAATTTTGACAACTTTTTTCTCTGTGTGATTAATTGTATTAAGTTTGTTATATTATATTATCTGCACATATAGTTGTTTTGTTTTAAATATACTTTTAAGATTGGAAGTACACTAAGTCCACATTCAATACAATCAAGTGCTCTTCTTTTTTACAAGGGTATACATGGCAAAAAGCTTAGGTTTTGTAGTGTGTGCTGAGCTTTTTACACAATTCTCAGCTAAAGTAAATGTTCTTTGTTTTAATGATATTTAGATACTTTTACTAGAAAACAAGGCAACAATGCAGAGTAAGAAAATGTATGTATGTGTTTGGGTGTGTGTGTGCAGTGTAGATGTCCTTCACACTTGTATTTTCAGGGTTTTGTAAAATACAGATTGTGGTAAAGAAAATGATTTTTGACAGTAGAAGTCTCTACTAAGCTAACCTCAATTCCTCCTTTGCAGCCATCCCAAAGTCTCTCCTGACATCAAATGTCCCTCTTTCAACCTGTCAAATCAAGCTTCAAAAATGATTTCATAAAATCGCTAAGATAAATGGCTGTCGGGAATCTTTTCCATCCATCCTTGTTTATCTAAGTGCTAACTCACTTGCTGTGTTATGACCATAACTGAGCCTCGTCCAGGTTTATCTTCCCATTTGTCAGTCACTGCGGCCGTGACCTTTTAACCTGAGACTAGCTATTAACCTCAACATTCCCATTTGACATCCGGATCCATTAATCCAGCAGGATTTGGAAAGCTTTATCCCAAGCATTGGTTGTGATCTCTCATCTCACATCCCTCTAACTAGTGTTGATGTGTCTATTTCATATCCACACAGAATGTTTCATCACGATTATCTGTTGAATATAGTGTAACACTCTTTATACTGGGCGTTATGCAATTTGAAAAGTCTCTGCTGCCTGTGTAAAGTTTGATTTTGTACATTTCTGAAGGAGATTTCAGAAGATACCATGTCTCTCTGGTCTCTATTCTGAAGCATAGTCCCTTAAGTCTAAAAATGTATATCTAAAAAGTCTTTTTGATATATCTCTCAGAATGAACCTAAGACTGCAATTTGACATGACCTTTTCCATTCTTGTAGTGGACTAAAATGATACAGCCTTACAGGTTTTCCAAATTTCCCTGCTCATATCTGTAAATTAAATGTTCAAAGTTATAATTTTGCGCGACTATTGCATATTATAAAGGTTAGACGTGTCATTTTGGCCAGCTTTAGCATCAATGAATTGGACTCCGGTGTCGTCCTGATTAAAAGTAACATAACTTCTAATATACAGTATATGTGCACAGAGGACTATGTTTCTTTAATTTTCAGCATGGACAATTTTCAAAAAAGAAGTATTTCCCACTTTATAATAGATGTCTTTAACTACTATGTACTTACTTCAAAAAATATGTGCTTATTGTGTTCATATTGTATTACAAACTTTTTCTGCTATTGAGGTGGGATACGGGTAAGGTTAGGACAGGTTTAGTGGTATGTGTAGGGTTATGTCAACAGTGTAATTATAGATGTAATTACAGAAAGTAATCAATAAAATTGCTAGTACATAGTAGGACACCTAATATAAAGTGGGACCAAGAAGGATACTTAATTATATTGAAAGTGTACTTCAAATCTTGTATATATTATTAATGATATAAAAAGCCACTTAAGTGTAATTAAAGGGGTACTCCACCGTTTTTTCATATTAAACTATGCTATTCCCTTAACTAAGAAAAGTTGATACATACCTCTCTCGTCTCTGTGCGTGCACTTAATCGCTCTAATGCGCGGTGACATTTTGATAGCACTTAGCTTAGCCCACTAAGCCCAGTTCATTCATTAGGTACCAAACAGAGATCAAGTTAGAAGCGACCAAACACCTCCACGTTTTCCCTATTTAAATACAGTTGCACGAATAGTTGAACGACCAAGTATGGTGACACAAAATAAAACGTGGCGCTTTTCTAAGCGGGTAAAAAAGGATAACTATAATGTATGGTGGAATAGCACTTTTGAGAGTACTTCGACTTGGCGCAGTAAAAAGTCACGCAGAGAAAAATCCTGTTTATCCTGAGAGGATTTTTCTCTGCGTGACTTTTTACTACGCCGAGTCAAAGTACTCTCAAAAGTGCCTCTAGAGGTCGCTTATTCAAATCATGGGAGTTGTTGTCTTCATCTCTACAGCCGGTGGAAAAGAATCCGACGGGACTTGGGAAGAAATCATATTTATGGATGAGCTAATGTATAAATATTTATTAATGTTATGTAGTTTGAGGCAGGGTGGGGCTGAAAGCCATTGGAGTGGAACAAGGCTGCTGTAGCGCTTGCTAATGAGAGACGAGCATGACACGGCTCGAGAGCAGTGGAGCTTTTATTATGCCGCAGACAACGCTTCCGCTTCTTCTGGTCATGCGTATGTGGGGTAACGCAGTGTTGTTTTATAATATTAGATACATTTGCGTGTGTTGAAAATTATGTTATACTCTGTGCATTTGCTCATCAGCTACTATGAGACTGTGACAAGGTTCGTTGGGTGTGAAAGGAAGAAGGCAGGGTCGGCGTCACTGGGACTCGTGGTTTATTCAAAACTCTTTTCGGGTAACATATAAAGTCGCGCACACAGTGCTCTCAAACTCAATCAGTATAACTTGTTCTCAGTATTCTCTCTCAGCTCCGCTCTCCAGCCACGAGTGCCCAGTCTGTGTCTCTCTCCCTCTTTCTTGTTTGGGGAGCAGCTTTATCCGGTCTCTCCGCGCCAATCACTGCAATCAGACACAGGTGTTTATCGTTATGCACTTGACCTACTTTCTTACCGCTCGTCTTCTCGCTCTGTCCGTCTGTGCAGACCTCGCGAAACCACGCCCTCCTCGCCACATACCCCCACTGCCCGCTCCAGGCCGGGGAGCCATGCCCCCTGTACGAAGCGTCCGTCTGCAACAGAAATGACAGAGAGAAATCAGGAGAGTGCAAGAGCGGCCCGCCACACAGAGCAGCCTTAACTTGGGTAAAAGCCTGCTGGCATGGCTCCGTCCACTGGACGTATCTGGTGCCTCTTTTTTAGTGAGGTCAGTCAGCGGGCTGGTGAGGTCCGAATACATAGGTACAAACCTTCTATAATATCCCGCCAGCCCCAGGAACTGCCTCACCTCCTTTATGGTCTTTGGACGCGGGCAGGTTGCAATGGCTGCTGTCTTGCTAATTTGGGGACGCACCTGTCCGTGCCCTAAGTGGAAGCCCAGATACTTGACCTCCACACGCCCAACCGCACACTTCTTCGGGTTGGCCGTCATCCCCGCCCCTCTCAGCGAGTTCAGTACTGCACGCAGATGCTGCATATGCCGCTGCCAATCAATCCTCGTCAACTCGTCAATCCTCGGCATTGGATAAGCGTCGAACTTCGACACAGCATTCACCTTGTGATAATCCACACAGAACCGCACGGAGCCGTCCGTTTTGGGAACCAAAACTATCGGGCTCACCCAATCGCTGTGGGACTCTTCTATTACCCCCAAGTCCAGCATCGCCTCTAATTCCGTCTGAACCACTTTCTTTTTGTGTTCAGGTAACCTATATGGCCGGCTGCGAACTACAGAGACACTTGTTGCTAAATCGATACTAAGTATGGATTTACATGGTACTCGCGGTAAATCAAGAAAACGAGATAGAAACAATAAGATTAACTGTGTTGAGCTATATAACAATGATTCATCCATTTCTGTCGATGAATGTATCCAAACAGTTGTTCACCCGTCTAATAAAACACATAATATATTAAAGGGATAGTTAACCCAAAAATGAACATTATCCCATAATTTACACACCCTCAAGCCATCCTAGATGTACACTCACCTAAAGGATTATTAGGAACACCTGTTCAATTTCTCATTAATGCAATTATCTAATCAACCAATCACATGGCAGTTGCTTTAATGCATTTAGGGGTGTGGTCCTGGTCAAGACAATCTCCTGAACTCCAAACTGAATGTCAGAATGGGAAGGAAAGGTGATTTAAGCAATTTTGAGCATGGCATGGTTGTTGGTGCCAGGCGGGCCGGTCTGAGTATTTTACAATCTGCTCAGTTACTGGGATTTTCACGCACAACCATTTCTAGGGTTTACAAAGAATGGTGTGAAAAGGGAAAAACATCCAGTATGCGGCAGTCCTGTGGGTGAAAATGCCTTGTTGATGCTAGAGGTCAGAGGAGAATGGGCCGACTGATTCAAGCTGATAGAAGAGCAACTTTGACTGAAATAACCACTCGTTACAACCGAGGTATGCAGCAAAGCATTTGTGAAGCCACAACATGCACAACCTTGAGGCGGATGGGCTACAAAAGCAGAAGACCCCACCAGGTACCACTCATCTCCACAACAAATAGGAAAAAGAGGCTACAATTTGCACGAGCTCACCAAAATTGGACAGTTGAAGACTGGAAAAATGTTGCCTGGTCTGATGAGTCTGGATTTCTGTTGAGACATTCAGATGGTAGAGTCAGAATTTGGTGTAAACAGAATGAGAACATGGATCCATCATGCCTTGTTACCACTGTGCTGGGCTGGTGGTGGTGATGTAATGGTGTGGGGGATGTTTTCTTGGCACACTTTAGGCCCCTTAGTGCCAATTGGGCATCGTTTAAATGCCACGGCCTACCTGAGCATTGTTTCTGACCATGTCCATCCCTTTATGACCACCATGCACCCATCCTCTGATGGCTACTTCCAGCAGGATAATGCACCATGTCACAAAGCTCGAATCATTTCAAATTGGTTTCTTGAACATGACAATGAGTTACTGTACTAAAATGGCCCCCACAGTCACCAGATCTCAACCCAATAGAGCATCTTTGGGATGTGGTGGAACGGGAGCTTCGTGCCCTTGATGTGCATCCCACAAATCTCCATCAACTGCAAGATGCTACCCTATCAATATGGGCCAACATTTCTAAAGAATGCTTTCAGCACCTTGTTGAATCAATGCCATGTAGAATTAAGGCAGTTCTGAAGGCGAAAGGGGGTCAAACACAGTATTAGTATGGCGTTCCTAATAATCCTTTAGGTGAGTGTATATGACATTCTTTAGCCTGGATGTCAGACGAACTTAGCCCTGCCAGAAACTGTTCGGACCAATGAAATTGTCAGGGCGGGCTTTAGACGATGATGGACAGATGATAAACAGTAACGTAATCATCCACGTCATCAAAGGCGCTTGGGTTAAATTTGTTCTAATCCTAAACGGAGAACTTGTTCGTATATGCATTCACCTTTGCTATTTCTCTCAGAAATGATGATCATGTTGGTAAGTAGTCTGTGTATCCTTAAATTCTTTTTTTACAACACCGGCAAAGATCGTTTATACTCATCTTCTTCTTCTAACGTTACTTATTCCAGCTTGCGAGCGGACAGGGTTGCCAAGTTTTTACAGCAAAACTCACCCAATTGCCACTCAAAACTAGCCAAAAACAAGCCCAATAGCTTTCCGGGTGGGCGGGGTTCTCCGGGAAAAATGGCATTTGGGGGGTAAAATATTTGTTATATTTGCACGGCTGCTAAATTTCGCATTCCTGGGTCTGTATATCACATAATTGGGGTCGCTTCAACCCGCGGACTTGGCAACAGTGCAGTTGAGTTCTGTTGACATTTGACAACTAACGTTATGCGTCGCTCCGTTGCTCTGATTGGTTGTAGGTCTATCCAATTGAGGTCTTTCCTGGTTCGGTTGAAACACGCCCCATAATCACAGCCCAACGGAGCAGTATCAGACTCAAATTCTGACTAGAATTGAGTATGACGACGTCAAGCTAGACATTCTTCTTTCCGACGAATACAATCGGAGTGAAAAAACAAAAAATGTTCTGGCTAATACAAGCATTATAATGGCAGTGAATGGCAGCCCAAAATTTGAAGCTCAAAAAAGTGCATCCATCCATTATAAATGTACTCCACACGGCTCTGAGGGGTTAATAAAGGCCTTCTGAAGTGAATCAATACATTTGTGTTAGAAAAATATCGATATTTAAAAACTTACGAAGACAGTGTTAAGTGTCTCGCAGTTCAAATGCTTATGTCAGTCTCACGTAATCGTCGTGCTGGTTGCGCTTTTTCCATAAGTTGAATATGGAAGGCGGTCTGCCAGAAGCTAGATATTTTACTTTGTAATGTGTTAGTAAATATGGATATTTTTCTTATAAAACTCCATCGATTCACTTCAGAAGGCCTTTATTAACCCCCCGGAGCCGTGTGGATTACTTTTATAATGAATGGATACACTTTTTTGGGCTTCAAATTTTGGGCTGCCATTTACTGCCATCGGAATGCTTGGAAGAGCCAATATTTTTTTTTATATAACTCAAATTTTATTCGTCTGGAAGACGATATTCATATTCACCTAAGATGGCTTGAGGGTGAGTAAATCATGGCGTAATTTTCATTTTTGGGTGAACTATCACTTTCAGTCCAAGTTCTACCAGAAAGACTCGGGAAGCCAGATGAGTACAATGAAGTAACACATTTATTAACAGACCAGCAAGTATTATATTTAGAGTTTCTTTGGCATAGGCCACGTCCGTAACTCCCGTCTTGAGGGTAACGGACTCTGCATTTCCTGCCTGAAGATGAAGGCAGGGGCGCAGCCGACCCCCTGGGAGGCATAGGTGGGGACCATGCTGGTGGTGGTGGGGAGGATTGAGGTAAATGTTGGCTTCGGCATCTGTGAACTCAGACATGTGTGTGTAAGTGACCATCATTTATACTCTGATGATTAGGACATGATTGGTTAGGTCTGAATGTGATAAGTGACGTAACATTTCATTTCAGCTAATTGCATTTTATATAAATCTAAACAATAATACATTTTGGCCCCACTTTATATTAGGTGGCCTTAACTACTATGTACTTACATCAATAAATAAGTACAATGTACTTACTTTGTTCAAATTGTATTGCTAAACACCTTTGCTGATATTGAGGTGGGATACGGGTAGAGTTAGGGACAGGTGTGGGGGTATGGGTAAGTTTAAGGGGAGGGTTAGGTGTAAGGGAAGTGTCAACTGTGTAATTACAAATGTAACTACAGATGTAATTACATGCAGGTATTTTAAAAAATGTAAGTACAATGTAAAAACATTTATGTACACAATAAGTGCATTGTATCAAATGATTAATTAAAATGTTAGTACATAGTAGTTAAGGCCACCTAATATAAAGTGGGTCCTACATTTTCATTAATTGCAGTTAATTAATTAACTGTCCGAAAATTTACTTCAGACTATATTCTTTAAAAGTATATTATTCCCATAATTGATACTATTTTTAAAAGTATGCTGAAGTATACTTCTTTAAACAAGAAATAAAATATCAATCACATCTCCCAAATCAATCAATTAAAGACAAAAGAAACTCTCACAAGGTCTTGTCACACCAAAAACTTGTCTGTCTGCTTGCGTGAGATCTTTCATCATGGAATGGTTATGGTAGCAAACAATCTATCAATAAGGAAAAACAAACACAGGAATAAATGATGCACCCATTGCCGTCACTCACCCCATCTAGTGAGAAACAAAACATCGTCAAAAGAATGGATATGAACACGCTGAGGCAGACACTATAAAGATGCTGCACTAAATGCAATTCAGCCTTATCTGTCGCTGGACTTCTCCAAGCTTCAAAATGATTGTTTCACTCAAATAAACAGATTGAATATATCATGCATTCTTGGCGTAGATTGAAATAAATCTTTCGAATCAGATTTTGTTCTCCTCTACTTTTTTCAAAAGCAATTTCTTAGCTTGTGTGCCCATCAGAGAAGAGCTGCCTTTCATAAATTTTTCTGTGAGACCGCATAAATCTCCCTTACTGATAACGTCAGAAAAGAGCGTGTGTGTGTGTGTGTGTTTATTTTTTGTGTATGTGTGTGTGTGTATATTCGCACACGCTCGTAAATCCAATGTTTTTAAGACGCTTGGATCTAGACCTGTATTTATGCACTTGTCATGTTGTGTCAGTAGGTATCCTACACGTGCTGAAAATGTAAGTGTTGTAGACTTGTGCTCTCTAGGCAAAATCAAGTGTGCTTTTGTGGGCAATTGAAAGCAAGCTCATTTGTGTGATTGCATGGCTCTGCAGTGCATGGCTGAGTGTGAAAATCCTGTGTGTTGTCATTTCATTGGCAGAATGGAAGGATTTGCCAGTCAGTATGTTAATTCTGTTTGTGTGTGTTTGTGAATATGTGTATGTATTCTAGTGTTTGCGTGTTTGGCTGTCAAAAGATCTCACTTGTGTCTATTGAACGCTGCTGTGATTCGGTGAGGTTTTAGGTTGGATTGTAATTGCGGTTTGCTTTACTTTAATTCTTCAAAGTACACACGGTCAGGGTAAGTTCACTAAATAGTTTTGGCATGTATTTCAGTGTTAATCACTAACCACCCTCAATACAGTACCTAGATCAGGGATGGGAAAACTGGGTCCTGGAGGGCCACTATCCTGCAGAGCTCCAACACTAATCAAACACACCTGAACCAGCTAATCAATGTCTTCAAGATTACTAAAATACTACAGGCAAGTGAGTTTTATCAGGGTTGGAGCTAAACTCTGTAGGACAGTGACCCTCCAGGACATGACTGAGTTTGCCCATCCCTGACCTAGATGGTTAATGCGCTGCAATTAAGTATCAAGTCACTAGTATTCTTTTCAACATAAACACACCTCCTTTATGTATAAGGTATGTTCCTTATTGGGCCCTATTTACAAATCTGTATTCGACCCTGTTCCACCCCTTGTAGAGACTTTTTTTTTTTAAATCTACACTGTCAGAAAAAAAGGTACAGTGCTGTCACTGGGGCGGTACCCTAAGGTGCAAAACCGAAAAGGTACTAATATGTACCTTTAAGGTACTAATATACACTCTTAAAGTACTGATATGTACCTTTTAAGGTACTAATATGTACCATTTAGTGGTGAGTAAGGTACAAAGATGTACCTTTTCACTTTTGTACCTTAGGGTACCGCCCCAGTGACAGCACTGTACCTTTTTTTCTGACAGTGTAAAAACAATAACCTAATTATAATAATTGTATCTTACTTTTGATTAGGGGTGTGACGAGACATGATATTGGGTTCATGAGAACGAGGCTAGACAAGATTTTTGCACAGTATTTTTAAGAAATCCATAAAAAAGACTGGAAAAATGGTCTGCAGGTGCATTTTGAAAATATTTAATGAATTATCTTGTATTAAATGTCATTTCAGTTCTACTTTCTGAGTGAATTGCTGAGTAAAATGCATTGAAAGACAACAATATACTCTTCAGACAGCTCATGAATTATGAGCTTCCAGAACATGTGTTTGACCCGTCTAATTGAACTCCTTTCCACAAATTGAACATAGAAATACAAAACGTATAAAAGTATAAATAACAAAAATACATAGCACAGTTTTTTCTTAGTCTTATTAAGTTCAAACAATGACTACGTTTACATGGACAGCAGTAATTATTGACCTTATTCTGAATAAGACAATATTCTGATTAAGGTGTTTACATGAGTTGCTTTTAGAATATTCCATTCATGTTCCCGTTTTACATGTTATAGAACATAGCTAGAGTAATACCACACTATGCTGTCCGACGTCCAATCATAGCGCGACATTGGCAGGTCTGTTCAAATTCAATGGGCTCAGGCAACTCACTGTAACTTTACCTGTGGGTGACGCTGTTGGACAGTGTTACTTTATAAAAACGAGTGATTTTTATACTTTTTAATGTAATTTATACTTTTTAATGTAATTTATATATATATTTACGTTGTTTGATTTTTGTAATATTATATATTGTCTCTTTCAGTTTTTTTGAAGAGACACTGCCCATCTTGCCTCTTTCTTGACAACCTACATTTTGAATAATAGCTTTGATTATGATGAAAAAGGTTTAAAAATTGTTTTTCCCTGCCGTCGAGCCACAGGCGTTCACTGAATGACCCATATGGCTTGTGAGCCTAGAGGTTCCAATTGTGACAGTTTGGTCACAATTGTGAATATGGGATTACAGATACAAACTTATTGTATTTTACTTTTACAATGAGCAGAATTATTACAACAAAAAGAAAAATATATATATAGAGGAGGCAGTGTCAGAATGAGCAGTCAAGCAAGACACAACATTTCAGGCTGACAGAAAAAGATAAACGGGAATTTTCCAACATTTGAGCACTTTGTTACTGTTTTGTACGCATCAATTTTCAAATTCTGTTCTATTGGCCACAATATTATTGATGATTGTTGAGAGGGGCACTTTTGATTAATTTTTAAAAAGGGCAGGGGCTCGAGCCCCCAAAGCCTTCCCCTCTGCACTTGACTGGTGTGTGTGTCCTGTCACATAATGCGGCGAAAACTCCTACACAACATTAATAGTTAGATTAAGGTGTGTACATGTCTGTAATGCTCTCCGACAATGCGACTAAAATAGGCATACTCCACGTCTTAATTCGATTTGCGTTTACTTTGAGTTTGACTTTAACCAGCTTAAGGTAATTAGAAATCGCTGTTTACATGGTAGCTTCTTAATCAGAGTATTGTCTTAATCAGGTTAATATCGGAGTATTGTTGTCCATGTAAACATACTCAATAAGTGCAACCATAATCAAAGCAATCTCTCAATATCCAAAGTGCAAACAGAGAGCAGAGCTAAGAGGTGGTTATAACTACACAGTCCAGCCTAAGATAGGTTTGATATTAGGAGACAGGCTATTGTATGTCGAAAAATGTGCCCGCATCAGGGAGCTCACGTTTACTTTTGCTTTCAAATTCGTGATCACACAAACTTTATGTATAGGGAGCAGAGGTGCTGAGCGCACACGCTACAAGATAAGACATTTATCAGACTCTTAAGCTCTGTTGTGCAGCGAATCCTCCTTCATGGTCTTGTCAGTCATCTCACCTTACTCTCGTCACATGATCAGTGAACTGTGATTCCTGCTGCACTGTGTGCGAGTCGTGCTGGATGAGCAAAGCAGACATTTACAATAGTTTACAATTGAAGCAACCGTTATCCAACTGAATTAAATAGTTGTTATTTCTATATAAAAAGCAAAAAGACAGTGGAGGCGGTGCCGCGGTGGGCACCTTACACCGTGTCCTGACTACACGTGCCGCGATAAGATTCCAGCGACAAGCAACATGTCTGTCCACACCAGACGCGATGCGACTGCGAGATGCAACAAATCAATCAAAAACCACAGCCAATCAGAACAGTGTGTGGGCGGGCTCTCGCAGCAAGTGTACAGCACCAGAGATGAATATTGACTGCACTCGCAAGGAAATGGATAATCAAATTCACAAATATTACACCATTTAAACATTATTAAAAATACATACTGAGTGGCTAAAACAATCGTTGTCATAGAATATACTTGTTTGTTCAGTTTGAAAGTTCTTGTTTCAATTTGTTTAATTTCAAGATCTGAGGTGAATTATCCTTTGTTGCTTTTAGTACGACTAGCAAAGTTGGGAGCACTAAATTATATTCAAAGTCACATTACATGCTTTTAACATTACATAAAGCACATAAACATTACCTGAGATTATCATTGAATTGTTTTGTGTTGTTGTTGTTCGTGGCTGGTTAGGACAAAAGCTCTAATTAACATAAAAAGATACCTTTTATCGTGTGTCGCGTCGCATGTAGTTAGGACACGGTGTTATAGTAATGTAAACGTAGCGGGGGCATATTATATGCTAATTTCGCCCTATCACTGACAGAGGACACAATCTGCATAACCAAAAACAAGTGAATAAGTAGCCAACACTTACCAACACTCGTGTTGAAAAAAAAGATACATATGTATACAGTATATTAGCATTAACATTATATATTATATTTTTTATGAATTTTAATAAATTTGCATGTATTTCTGTATTATGTATATATTCTATATTTTATGTTTAGTGTAAGGTTTAGTTTTAAAGTTTAAGTAATTGTATTGTTTTCATTTTGTTCATGTTTCTATTTAGCTTTAATTCATATTGATTTGTTTTAGTGTTAGTAATTTTAGTACTTCAACTAAAAGTTTATTTTATTTCAGTTAGTTTTTTTTTTCATCCAATGTTTATATTTTATTGTATTTAATTATTTCATAACATTTTAATAATATTATGTATATTTTATTTAATCAGTTAATTATAATTTTTTTTGTTGATATTTTTAGTGAACAATAACAAAGTTTTTCAAGTATACTAAACTAAAATGGGGGAAACACTCCTTTTATCCATTTATCTCACATCCACTCTGAGTCTGTACCGGTCTCAATTTCTTGTAGATACTCATCTGCAGTATAATAATATTCAGGAACATATGCGTAATGAATTAAGTCACTCTATCTAATCGCTTGATACATTTCAGGATATTCCAGCGTGTGTGTGTGTGTGTGTGTGTGTGTGTGTGTGGCAGAGAGAGTTGAGACATAGATGAGAATGAGAGCCTAATAAGCCAATTAAGAAGCACTTAGGATGACCGCATAGGCTACTTGCTTTTTGCTAATTTTATTTAAATATTTTAATTTGTTAAAATCATGAAAGGACTATGATGGTCTCTCACGTGAAGACCATTTGTATGTGTCTGTGCAGTTTTAATTTTGGAAAGTGCCTTTATTGCCACTTTCATATGAATGTTGTCATATAGACAAAGATGTGGAGCACTCAAATTCTAAAAAGACCGGAAATAGCCATATACCATGTGAGAGGAGCTCTAGAGCCACAGGGCAACAGGTTGAGCAAGGAATTCTGGGATATACCTAGAATGACCTATTCATGACCTATCGCTTCATGTATCCCCAAGTTGTAAGTCGCTTTGGATAAAAGCGTCGGCTAAATGCATAAATGTAAATGTAAATGATATACCTTTGGCTCTGGAGACAGAAACTGGAGCAGCAGACGTGCAAAATTTAAAGAAGTGATCGATTTTTCACTCGACTGGAAATGGTACGATAGAAAGGAGGGGGAAGCGGTGGATGATAAATTCCTCTGACAGGTCATCCTGTTTTATATCTTTTCCTTGGCCAGAGAAATGACACATATTAATTTATAGATGAGGTGAAGTATGAGCACTCTATTGTGGTTAAACAACCACATATACATACACATGCATTCTGCATTAACACTGTTGTACTTCATCTCAGAATTTCAGTCCTGGATGCTGATCGGTCAATACAGCAATCCTGCTAAAATACATGAAAATGGTGATCAATATGACTTGTTTTCAACAAGTTGGTGTGCCCATTAAGGACAATTATTATCATTGCATGTTCTACGCAGAAGGATGGGATAATATTAATGAATTTGCTTTAAATTCTGAAATTTGTCATGAAATAACATTATTTAAAAACTATTTTAAGTGTACCACTTAAGTGTATTTAAGGTGTACTGTGTAATAATGACAAATTAAAAGTTTTACTTTAAAGTACATTTTAAATTATTGTTTTAATAATCTTTTGTCATATCTCCTGGGGTCGACGTTATCGCTGGCAATACCACCTCGCTGGCAATGTCACCATCTTATCTGTGCGAAAGAGACTCTAAATACTTTGTCAATTTTAGACATACAGATAAGAGTATTACATTATTCAAAACTGTAAAATGTCTTCTTTTATTTGTGGACACTCACAGTAAAGACAAAATGTTGTGCTTTTTGCAAATAAAGAAAACAAACATGATGCTTGATCTGCCGTCTCTCTCTCTCTCTCTCTCTCTCTCTCTCTCTCTCTCTCTCTCTCTCTCTCTCTCTCTCTCTCTCTCTCTCTCTCTCTCAATGAAGTCCATTCTGATACTTGTCAGAAAATGAACTGTAACGTAGCAAATACTTGTCACACAAATATGAGTCATAAGTCTAAAGAAACATTGAAATGTCAGGTTTTAAATAGTGAAAGCAAATCTAAAACAAATACTCTCTGTTTATGTAATCTGTTTGAAAAGAGAGAGATGTCAGTCGTTCACAAGTCACCTCATTATTACGTCATTACCCAGAGCAAATTCTGAGGAGATCCATGCAAACAGAGTCAACACCCGCATCAACTCGAAAAACGCATAGTTTAGTCATATTCATGTACTTTTGAGACGTAGTGTGGAATAATGCTGGAACAATTTACCTCAGAGGAGGAGCACGACTGGTTTCGGTTTCATTTCGAGGAGCAACTTGATCAAGCCAACTAGCCGAGGATGTGACAGGTAAGTTTATTCTTTAGTCAATATCGCGATTATAATAAAGAACTTGTGTCTGTGAATATTAAACTGCAAAAAGACTGTTTAAATATGAATCCTGCATGTTATATGGGGACTTTCCATAGACATAATCCTTAAACTTTCCATAGTTTGTGTAAATGAATTGCGCAGACGCTTGGTTTCGTTTACTACATACTTACATTAGTAAACATGCCATATTGACTTTTCCCAAATTATAATGCTACACTGAGATGACTGAAATCCGCTGAAATATGTAATAAATACTGAAATAAAATGTCTTAGCAACATATTAAACTGCAAATTAACATTTATAGGCTCTATAATAAAAAAGTACATTACATAAAATGTCATAGACATAATATCCATATTTAAAAGACAATAGAAGTAATTTTGAAATTACATATAAAACAAATAAAGAAAGAAAATAAATGTATGCCAGTCCTATTTAAGCATGTCAAAAATACTAAGTTCAGTTAATTGTATTTAATATAAAGTATTTCCATAAGTAATCTTTTTAAAACTATGCTAAAGTGTACTTCTTTTTTTTTATGAGTGGGAAGGTCATGCTGTATAGTGAATATAGATTTCATTGAGGGGGTTGCAGACATTTCACTTTAGCCATGCATATTCATAGTCTATTGTGGCCTCCCACGGCTTATTTCTTAACTGTATGTGCAAATCAAATGACTAGAACAAAGGTCTCTTGAAGTCTCTCCTTCTTTTTCACGCATGCACACATATAGCCTGTCCCAACAGGGCAATTAAGTCATCAGCCTTAAGTATCAACATTAAGCTAAATATTTGATTTGTGTCATGTTGAATGTATAGCTTCCCACAGCTGCCTCAATCAAAAATTTCTTCCCCACCTGTTCAGTTGCATATCAGAACCACAGGGAAGAGGGTCTGGAGCACAAGAATGATGTAATCACTAATAGATGAGGTATCACAGGGCTGTGTGTGTGGTCCTGGTAAACCCTATGTTATGGGGACCAAATGTCCCCACAAAGATGGCAATATCTGAAATTATTGTCATTCTGGGGACATTTTTGGTCCTCAAGAGGAAAACTAAACGGCTTATAATGAAAATGTAAAAATGCAGAAAGTTTTCATGTGATCGATAAGTTTAGGAGATATAATATAAAGTTTGTACAATATAAAAATCATTGTCTATGGGAAGTCCCCATAAAACATGGAGACCCAACAAGTAAGATCCCTGAATAATATTTAGCTCTTGTTGAAATGTTGAAATCATGGAACATAATTAGGGATGCACGATATATTAGCCACCACATCATTATCGGCCGTTATATGTTTATTTTTAATGTTATCATCATTGGCCCAGAAAATTAATTTTGGCCAATATATTAAAGCCGATAAATAATGGATTATTTTCTTCGGCTGAAACACTTTAGATACGCACTGTTTATCATGATGGTTTTGAATTGCTTAAAATATGATTGAAATCGCTTCAAAAAAAGAAACAGTTAAGTGCAGTTAAGTGCAACATGTACAGCATGCATGACATCTGTCATATCGGCTATATATAAAATTATAATGAGAGCATTATAATTGTGTGTTTGAGACATGGCTTTTAAGACTTTTAGTTTTTGTAATCAGGCTGTCAAAAATTATATAAAAATTTGGGTTTAGATTTATTGGCCAATATATCAGCTTTCAAATATAAAGAATTATCGTTATCGGTATCGCCCAAAATTGTAATATTGGTGCATCCCTGAATATAATTATTTTAATTGAAACTGCTATTTACACTGTATATACTACCTAAAAAGTAAATCTGGAGTAAATCTGTTATGTGGACGACACAGCTATATCTATAAAATGTAAAGATAATTTGCCATCGAGATTGGAAGGCTGTCTCCACAAACTCAAATTGTAGCTCACAAACAACTTCATGCTACGTAATGATGATAAAACCAAACGCATCCACTCGGATGTTAATTCCATTGATCTTGGTACCTTTACAACGTATCTTACCTTAGACTAAAGACCTAGGATTTTACCTAGACAATAGTCTTAAATTAAGTAAACAAATTAATGCTGTAGTTACTGCTAGTTTTAACATCTTCACCGATTAGAGAAAGTTAGACCGTGTTTAAGCAGGCAAAGTTTTGAAACTACCATTCACACTTTTATCGTTACACGATTAGACTACTGTAATCTACTGTACATCGGATTACCTCTTTCCACTAGTAAGTAATAACACATATTTTACCCCCCAAATGCCATTTTCTTCCGTAGAACCCCCCCGGAAAGCTATTGGGCTTGTTTTTGGCTAGTTTTGAGTAGCAATAGGGCGGGTTTTGTTGTAAAAACTTGGCAACCCTGTCTGCACGCACGCTGGAATAAGTAACGTTAGAAGAAAAAGATGAGTGTAAACGATCTTTGCCGGTGTTGTAAAAAAAGAATTTAAGGATACACAGAGTACTTACCAACACGATCATCATTTCTGAGAGAAATAGTAAAGGTGAATGCATATACGAACAAGTTCTCCGTTTAGTAAACAAATTCAACCCAAGCGCTCTTTGATGACGTGCATGATTACGTTACTGTTTATCATCTGTCCATCATCGTCTAAAGCCCGCCCTGACAATTTCATTGGTCCGGGCATAATTACTCCTCTACGGATCAAGTCCAGACCGAACTGCCCGAGCTCAAATGTTGTGGGCGGGGCTAAGTTCGGCTGGCATCCAGGCTATCTTTCCACCATTTCTCACCTCCAAATGGTGCAGAATGCAGCTGCCTGCATGTATACTCACGAGAACCCGCAAATGCAACCACACCTATTTTACGCTCTTTGCAGTGGTTGCCAGTCCGTTATCAAATTGATGTCAAAATTATTTTATTAGTTTATAAAGCTCTTAATAATTTAACCCTAAATATCTCATCAATCTACTTGTTTCTTATAACCCATCCAGATCCCTACGATCCCTACAATCACGGAACTGTCACTTCTGGGTTGTTCTATGATCTTGAGCTTTTGCAGTTGGAATAATCTGCTTATTAACATATATTTTTTTCTCATGCCTTTAATTATTTGTAACTTTTATCTGTCTCGTGTTTATTTTTCTTTGTCTATTCTTTGTACAGCACTTTGGCCAACCAAACCATTTTAAATGGTGTTTTAACTAAGTTTGGGAGGAGCATGTTCAAATTGCCTAACCAATCAACTAGAGATAAGGCCTATATATTTATAGCAGACTCACCTACGTTACGCAAAAGTTTTCTCCATCCCTCCACCACCCCGTCTGCTCACTTGCCTGGTTACTATGCTAACCAGAGATACAGGACTACTCTGGATTTGGTAGCCCTGCCCTCGGACAGCACACCATATACTCATATGTTCTCATACTCATACATCTGATTATTTGTAAGTGTGAAGTTGTGAAATGTAGCCTGGATGCTAGCCGAACTTAGCCCCGCCAACAACTTTTGACATCTGGAAGTTCAGTCTGGACATGATCCGTTGTGGAGCAACTATGCTCGAAAAGAGCAGTTCAGACCAATCAGATTGTCATGGCGGGCTTTATACGATGATGGACAATTGATCAACAGTAACGCAATCATCCACATTACCAAAGAGTGCTTGGGTTGAATTCGTTCTAATCCTAAACTGAGAAATTGTTCGTATATGCATTCATCTTTACTATTTCTCTCAAAAATGATGATCCTGTTGGTTAGTACTCTGTGTATCCTTAAATTCTTTTTACACTCATCTTCTTCTCCTACTTCTTCCAGCGTGCGTGCAGTTGAGTTCTGTTGACAACGATGCATCGCTCAACATACGTCACTTACTCCGTTCCTCTGTCTATCCAATTGAGTGCCGAGGCATTTTCTTTCCTGCTTCGGTTGAAACACGCCCCCATAATCACAGCCCAATGGAGCAGTATCAGACTCATATTCTGACTAGAATCTGAGTATGACGACGTCAGGCTATGTGAAATGTGCTTAAAAAATGAACTGAATTGAATTGTTTTCTTTTTTCTTTTACAATTACAGAAACTAGGAGTTCCTATAGATTCAAATAAGTTTTGAAAAGAGCCTTCGTATATTGATGTGGACAATCCGATTGGAAACTGGTGATTTTACCTAGTGCTTTCCATTTTTGTGTCTGCCTTTTAGTCTGAAGAAATTGCATTTAGCTTAATAAAAACAACAGAGGTCTACGTTATGTCCTCATTTAGACTGTGTGTATTTGTTGAGCTTGTGTTTCGGTGTCATTCCACTGAATGCCAGACTCACACAAACAAACGTGTCCCAGCTGGTGTTAAAGCTTTTACAGAGCAGAACTGCTCTGCTGTGAGACACACAGAGTGATCATATTCTCAATTTACTATGGAAAACAGAGCATCACTGTGAACCTTGATAATCCGGTTTATACACCTCCACCAGCTGTGTTTTGCCTTTCCGGACATTAAGTATCGCACCCCTCTATTGCTACATCAAACCTTCACAACAAGTTCTTTTAAATGCTCGCAGTTTAACATCTTCTGTTGTGCAATTTAATGCAAGGTTGATCTGGATACTGTAGAGGGATGTTTTGAGTATGTGTGTGTTCTGAAAATGACGAACCCACACAAATGAAGGTCATTAACAGCTACTGAAGTCATATCAGAGTCTTAGCTGGTGCTGAAAACGGCGTGTGATATTACTAATTAAACTCAGTGATGCGGCGGAGGCTCCTCCGTGCTGTAAACGCAACCTCACTCGCTCGCTCGCTCTCTCTTTCGTCGGCGGTGGGATGCGATTGATCCTAATATCTTTGAAATATACACTCGCTTTCATCTCATCAGTGCCGAGGGACATCGAAGTGAAAGCAAAGCAGGAAAGGAACAATTCTAACACATAAAATAAGATCTTGTTGCTGTATTCATTGCTATAATTAAATTTCGCTACCAGCTTCCTTTGATAGATTGAAGCGTTCACCTCGTTGAGCACTCTATGCACTGTGAGAGAACGTTTCTGATGTCTGCCGTTCAGGTGGCCCTCATGTGTGAAAAGGGGGAGGGCATAAAAAAATGACTTTGTTGATATCAATTACCAGGTGGCTGTTGATCAATGATCGCTGCGCCATAATGATTTGTTGTCAGATCTTTGAGGAATGAGCAATGCTGTCTTTTTTCCCTTTAAAAGAGAAGCTTGTTTGGGTTGAGCTGTTTTTAAGAAATTGAGAGGCTGATTGTGTTCTCTTTGCTGTGCAATTTTCCACTGATGGGCCCTGCCAACATGCCCTGTTAACACAAAAGCCCCGGCTGACACCGTGACAATTACCATTACCCCAAACACATTGCAAGTTACTTTTTTTTTTAGAAACGAAAAAACAGAAAGGAAAAAGGGAAAAATTCTGCTTTTCGCTCTTTCTTAATGAAGCGTTTAGCTTTTGCCTAATGGAAACAAATGCCGGGCTTTTAGTGGGAAACATCTCATGCACAGGAATGAGGAATAAAAACAGAAATTCTACATTTAGTAGATAATGAACCAAACAGAAACTCTTAGAAGCGCTCCCAGATAGGTGCCAAGGGAGGCACCTGTTCTGTCACAAGGGTTGTTGACAACAAATAGCGTGTACTAGAACATCAGTATGGAGGCTTGCCGCAAGAACTATCACCGTCGAGCAATTAAAAAAGAACTAACAGATGTTCTTTGTTGCCTTCAAAGCAAAACTTTTTTTACGATAGAGCTACTTGTTAGGTAGTGCATCGAGTTTTATACAGAAATGTAGCCTACTAATTATTCACTGTCATCATAAAGATTCCGAATGTCTCTTTGGTCTCTTTAGTATGCAAGAACCAAATTGATAAAATATGCTCCACTTTGCACCTTATTCTGGCCAACCAGAAAATTTGCAAAACATGTAAAGTGAACTAAAAAGTTATTTTGTGATGGTTAGGAGTGGGTACACTGTAAACATGTTCTTAAATATCCAAGTGACAGCTTGGATATTTCATATTAGATATTTGAGTTAAAGAAGTTAAAGGTCCCGTTCTTCGTGTTTTTTTGAAGCTTTGATTGTGTTTACAGTGTGCAATATAACATGTGTTCATGTTTCGCGTGTAAAAAAACAGTGTTTTTCACACAATTTACTTATCTGTATACCGCTGTTTTCACTGTCCTAAAAACGGGCTGATGAGTTCCTTGTTCTATGAAGTCCCTCCTTCAGAAAACGTAACGAGTTCTGATTGTGCCAGCGGTTCCTGTGTTGTGATTCGACAGCAGCTTAGCGCAAGTTGTACGGAAAGGTCACGCCTCTTAACGGGAGATGTATGCGCTCAATTATCTCTACAGCGTCCCTGGGAAAGCCAAACAAAGGTGATTTGACTCCGGGATGAAAATAACAGCGTCTTGACGACATGGCGACAAACACACTCAAGCTACAGTTCCTTTTCTCCACGCGACCGTCCTCTTCTCCACGTGGGACAGCAACAAGACCACGCCCCCTTTTTCGCGTATTCTTGTGGGCAGAGGTTAGTCTGTTCTACTGTTCTACTGACTGACATAATTAATGTAGGAAGTACCAGGATGTAGTCCAAGCCAGCCGTTCGCTGTAGGCTTTGAAAGGGAACTTCTGTTAAATAAAATATCTCGCTTGGCATTGAACTTTGAGCTTTATAATTTTACAGGTATTATTTATGCTCTAACAGCAACATTACACACTAACTAAAGTTTGAACAATGGGATCACGAAGAACGGGACCTTTAAAGGGATAGTTCACCCAAAAATGAAAATTAGCCCATAATTTACTCACCCTCAAGTCATCCTACACTGTAAAAAAAAATCAGGTCTCCAATTGAACATTTTCTAGTGACTGATCACATCTAAATTTTTTAGTTGGCCAAATTGAATTTCTGTGAATTAAATTACATCAATTCACAGAAATTCAATTTGGCCAACTGAAAAATTTAGATGTGATCAGTCACTAGAAAATTTTCAATTGGAGACCTGAATTGTTTTTACAGTGTAAATTACTCAATATGAACTTGTTTATTTAGCTGTTGAATAAAATCAGTATCGCATCAAGATTAGTTAATTTTACTAAACAGACTCAAAGATAAAGTATGCCTACGTAAAATTATCTGATCTTCCCAGCTACCAACGAAAGTAGTTGAATGCATTCATTAGCCACATTTTCACACTTTAAACATGGTAAATTAGTGTACCTTAAAATTGTCAGATTAACTTTTTCCGTTAAATACACTAAACTACACTAAAACAATCCGAAAAATAGGCCACACTGTACTGTATTAATTTCAAGAAATATCCAGTATTTATTTTGTACAGGTCTTTTACCTGTATTTAAAAAAAATATTTATATTTTATTAAAAATAACTATTTAAAATAATAGTTCTGGTCAAGCTGACTACATCTGATTTTACATGCTTTAAGTGCCCTGATTCAAAAACTAAAGGACTGTGTTTTCCCACTCCTCCACTCCGTTTCTTACTTTAACTCAAGAAACGGCCACGGTCATTTTATAATCGTCATCTGTCTACACACTGCATTCAGCCTCACAGCAACTGTTGAAGAATAGGCAACTGGTATTCAGACAGTGAATACTAATCTTCGGATTCTGTCGGCAATCCAAGGCAGAGCTTTTGGGGTACACTGATTATTCAGACGTTTTTTTCTTTAGCTTTATTTGTATGATCTGGCAAAATCACCCCAAATTGTTCTTGTTATCCCCTCTTCTTCACCCTTCCAGCGCAAATGATGGCTAATTCTAATTTAAGTTTTTTTTTTCTGCTGTCTTTTTTATCCTTTTAAATAGGGTCATCCTCCATGATTGACTCAATCCATTTCCCCATCTCTGTCTCTCTCTTTCAGCATGGTGTTTGTAATTAACACTCACATCCTTTTCTCCTCCTTTTAGCCATTCTGTCAGCTTCACTTAGTTCACTTGCTATTTTTCCCCCTCCCTTGCTCTGTCTCTCTTTCATACTGAGGATACTTCTTGATCTGCCTTTGAGGCTCAGGCATACTTCGTCTGCGGGTGAGAGGCTCTTCTTCTCACCAGCCTCTAGTCCATTGACAGTGACACATCATAGGGCAAAAAAACTTCACAACTGTAAGTCAAAGTTCTCTCGGCTCTCAGAGGATGTTTGTTTGCCCAGCAACTGTTTGTCTTGGTGTGTATCACGGTCGCTCTTGTGTGATGCAAAATGGAACTGATAATTGGGCCACAAGCAGATTAAAAAAATTGTTGTCACTTTGCCACTTGAAAGCCTTAAGAACAACAAGAGAGTTGTATACTCCCACCTAGCCCTGCTTGAAAACAACACACTTTAGAGCCATTTGGAACAACCTAAACTCCAAGATTATCTGGTTTTAGCAATGCTGGTTGTGCTGGTTACTTAGGGTGACCATATTTTGATTACCGAAAACCAGTGGCCCATTTCAGAAAGGAGGTTAAGTGAAAACTCTGAGTATTTTAACCCTGAAATAAGAGAAACTCTGGGTTTTCTGTTTCAGAAGGGGAGGTATGTCAAACCCGAGAAAGCAGGGTAAGTCAAGCCCGTTTCTAAAAGAGTGGTAACTTATACTCAGAGTCAGTTACCAGGGTAACTCACTCTGTGAACCTAGCCTGGTCAGGAGCAGGTTTTCTTTCGTAAACCCAGAGTTTCTTTCAGTCTCCTCCCCTTTTTAAAGCGCCAGCGGTGTTTAAATACTTAATTCATTCATTCAAAAGCCACAAATTTTCTTACTGAGTATTTTGGTCGTATTTCAAGAAATACATTTAATTTAAATCTAAAGTAAGCAAAGTTTACTTAAAACAAATTCAATTATCTACCACTTGACAAAAAATACATAGTAAGAAAAGCATTTTTTGCAGTGCAGGAACATTCGTTCATTGCTCACATTTTCATCATGAGGACACTATCAAAGTGACAAAAATGGCATGTCCTTTTATACAGGATCCTGACGTTCACTTGATAAACCTCTAGAAGTAACCTAATAATTAGAATTTCCTTTAGGATTTCCAGTGGTTTGACGCATTGATACTCATATTCCCATCATCACACTTTCTGAAAACGGATTACTGTATGGAATGGAAGAATGCCAGATGGTAGTACAAGAAATATGCCATAACCACCACCACCACAGCTGTTAAATATCTTTATTTCCTACAAATACTTTATTATTTTTTCCTGTTGGATGTCAATAGTATTCCTCCATTTCCTCTTCATCTGTCAGTGGTGCTGGTGTAGAAGTCAAATGTTAATGTCATTACCCAAATTAATAAATGTAACAGGTGGGATCAGAGAACATTTCATTATGTGAAAAGAGCATAGACCCTTTTCATGTTTCCGGGTTTCTTTGAAGCTGAAGTCATCATAGTTGGGTTAAATTTTATAGCGGTGAATGAGAGAATATATATTATATATATATATATATATATATATATATATATATATATATATATATATATATATATATATATATATATATATATATATATATATATATATATATATAGCAAAAGAAAAACTCAACAATAGTGATTTCACAACTTTCAAAAAGAGGGAAAAATAGAGTGAGATTGATAACAGAAGTGAAAAGAGAGAAATATATTTTTCACCATCATTCCCATAGATTGTATTAGAAACACCCTCACAGCAGCGGTCACTTGTTTTTTTTAATGTGATACAAAAGTAATATAATACAATGTATTAGTGTTATAAATGTACATACATTTAAAAAAAAAAAAAAACGTTGCAGGATTTACGATATTGATGACCCGTCATCACAGTCTGTGAAAAGGGTCTATGTGGGAAAGCTGCTGCACATTGGACACTGAATAATATTTATTTAATATGTCAAATTTAAACCTACAACCATGAACATTTTATGCTTAAAGCTTTACCTGATTGAATTATGTTTTTATTTTTCATTTTTAGCTGCTGCCACATTCTTTTTTTGCCTTTTGGAAACCATTCAAATTAAACTTAATTAAAATAATTAAGAATTAAACTTACATATTGACCTGGAAGTATGCAAACATCTTTTTGTTGGGTGCGTTTGCCATGGTGAATCGTAATTTCAGAGCTCCATTGATCGTGTCTTTTCATAATTGGAGTGCATGTGCTTAGCTCAGAGTCAGTTAACTCAGAGTTGATTGAACTACCTCAATTCAGCTGTTCTGAAACCCAAAACTCAGAGTTTCCCATCTCAGAGTATGTCAACTCAGAGTTCAGGTTTAAACTCAGAGATGGTTGAACCTCCTTATTGAAACGGGCCCCAGGACACTCGGCCCGGCAATGAGATACTCAAATGATACTCAAAGTTTACTCAAAGATTCCTTATTTATTTCAATACATTTAAAGTATGCCCACTCTGTATGGATAGAAAATTGTTATATTAGGGCCAGGACAGGACTTGAAAGCAGGACATGTCCTGGGAAAACAAGACGTTTGGTCACCCTAGGTTACTTGTTGTGGCAGCTTGGCCCAATAGACATGATTGTTTCACAGAGTCACAGCCAACATCCACCATCAAGCATGCATTGTCACCAGATCTCCACGCTCCACCCACTCGTTCAGAATCCCCGGAGTACTGATCACCTACACCTGCACCCTATCATCACAGACACTTTATAAGCACACTCTCCCTACACTTCAGTATCTGGTCTTGTTACATATACCTGTACTCCTTACATGCTACTCACCTGAGATCCCGTTGTCTGCTTCAATGCCTTCCTCGTCTCCAGTTCCTTGCGTTCTCCAATTCCATGCATTCTACGAACTCTGCTATCTTCAGCTAAGTGTCTGTTTGAAGTAGTTCTCATCATTACCTGCATTACCCAAAACCTGTGTCTGTTTAAATAAACGCATCCAAATTTACCTCATTCTCTGCTCCCGTCTGTGTCCTGACAGATTGGTGAGCAGCCTAAACCAGTAGCAAACTGACCAAAGAATATTTTATACTAGGCAAGTTTATTTATAGCACATCATACACAATGGTACTGCAAAGTGCTTCGCACAGAAAGGGAATTCAAATATTTGTAAAATAATCACATGTGCATAAGAAATAAATATTACCATGAATCACTGAGTTCAGGATACCCCTATCTGGAGTGGAAGAAATGGAGAGTCAGGTTCACGATTTTACTACTTCTTAAAAATATTTGTCAGGTAACTGTTTTAATCAGCACCCTTGCAGAAAAATCTGGTTGGAACTGGAACTTCCCTATAATGGTTGTTTTCTATGGTTGTCCTGGTGCCTATAGCTCTCTAGAGATCCAATTTTTTACCTAAACTTGGGCAGTACTAGTAACTGGCAGCTAATTTTAACCAGCAAGACAAGCTTAAACTGGTTAGAGTAGGCCTACTCTAAAATATACATAAGGGTGAATTAAATGTAATGTTTTTGGAAACGTAAAGTCATTTATTCACCCTCATGTCGTTCCAAACCTGTAAGACTTTCGTTCATCTTCAAAACACATTAACATATTTTTAATGAAATCTGAGAGCATTGATAGTCCCCATAACCACTTTGTCACTTCAAAAGACCCTAAAATGAATCCGTATGAATCAAGCAGTTTAGTCCAAAATTTCTGGAGTCTCATCACTATATGATGATAAATTGTTTAATTTATGGTACATGCTGTAATCTAACTGATCTCGAAAATTCTTATATTTTGCTAGTCTGCTTCCTTTGACGTCATGGTTCAGGATAGTATAGAAGCTTGTTTCCTCCACAGAATATACATTTTATAAAGATTTCTCACAAGTGTGAGTTTTCATCTCGCAATTTCGACTTTAGAACTCGCAATTCTGACTTATTTTCTCAGAATTGATATAAACTCGCAATTGTGAGTTAGTCAGAGTTGCGTGTTATTTCGAGATATAATTGCAGAATTGTGAAATATAAACTTTATAAATTCTGACTTTATAACTGACAATTGCGACTTTATATCATGCAATTCAGAATTGCATCAGAATTGCAAGATGTAAACTCTGAATTGTGAGAAGTCGCAATTACCTTTTTTATTCTGTGGCGGAAACAATCTTCCATAGGATATTCACTTAAGTTAATGGCTTGGGATTGTGCGCCAGGCCCTGTGCTAGCTGATCAAGTGAGATTGAGTTTGATGGAAGTACTAACTGATTTTTTTTTTTTTTTTTAGATATTCTTGAACTGGTGTTTTAACATGGTGAAAAGTAGGAGCAGTGTAGATCGATAGTTTAAGACTTTTTTGTCTCCAGTATGGAACCCATTTAGATCACTGCAGTTTTGTAGTGTTGCAATCAACGTTGAAGTTGGCCTTGAAGAAAGAGCTGTAGATATAATAGTAACTGTTAGTGATGATTTTTGAACAAATTTATCTTTTTTCACCAGTTTGACCACAAGTAACTGTTATAATTCCAGAGCATGCCAGTATCAGGTGTGTGTGTTACTCCACACACCTGCATGTGATTGTGCATGTGTTTCACGTGATGTGTTGAGGATCATATACTGACTATGAAGGATCCTGAATCAGTAGAGTGTGAAATGAGAGAAAGGGAAGGCTCCCTTCCCCCCCATTCATGTCTAAAACAGACGTCTGGGAATAATGACCTCAAACTTGCCCCAGGGGCGCAAGCTGATGATGTCACCAGGAGGACAGAATTAGAATTAGGTTAACGGCAAGTGGTTAACCCTCATTGTTCCAGCAGCAAAGGCACAGTGCCTGTGGTAATCTGCTGAAGTCCCAAAATGCATTCTCAGCATCGTAACCGGGAGAAAATCTTCTAGACCTTGTTAGATTAAAGTACAGTAATGTTAAAATAGTTTCTCCTATTTCAACTTAATGTGCAGAGACATATGCAAGTCATTTAAAGCCCATTTGACACAGTTGTGACATCTTGATAGGGATGGGTTGTATGACCAAAATCTTGTTTTAATAGATTTAATTCACAATAACATTGGATTTTTTTCTGGAAATTCACCTCCTAAAATATTTTATTAGATAGAGTAACCACGTGTCATGGGTGTAGCACTTTCATTTATATAGTGCTTTTTTACAATATAGATTGCATTAAAGCAGTTTTACAGTGATAATAGGAAATTAATGGAAGAGAGATTTAACAAACAAAGATAATTCAACATAAATCAAACCATGTAGACGAAGAACATAATCCAATTCAGGAACAAAAAACGCAACAGCTTTACATAGGGATGTAAAGACATCAACCAACAAACAAGGACTGAAACACAGGGGTATAAATACACTGGGTAACCAGAGGCTTACAAAGAACAGGTGAAGGTGATAAGTTGTCATGGAAACTATCAAGAAAACTATGGAGATAAAGGCTACCTCCGAAATCACATACTTCCCTACTGTATAGTAACGAAAAACAGTATGTGACTGAAGAAGTAGCCTATGTCCAAATTCACAGTACTCATGAAAGAGTAGGCAAACAGTACCCAGATGACCTACCTCTTCCGAAGAGACTCTGAAGTGTGCATACGATGGACACTTTACTATCCCATGAGGCCATGGGAGAGGATTTGTGAATGGCAGGGAAGCGACGTAACTGGCGCTGGTAGGTCACATGATAATGACATGGCGAATGTAATACGTCCAGATTACATTCACACTTCACTACAAATTCATATACATTCATACTATACTTTTTTTAGCTGCCGCAAAATAATTAATCATTCAAAATAAGTACCTACGCAAGAGTATGCGATTTTAGACGCAGCCAAAGACAAACAGGAGCAAACCACAGGAAGAGAACACAGGCACAGCAAGACACAATATTATGAAAATAAAGGTCCTGAAACGTAAAACAGTCATGACCTCATGTAGTCTGTTTAATAATCTAGTCTAGTCTTGAAGTCAATTTCAAATCGAGTTCAACTTGAGTGCTTGATAAATGCAAACAAACAAATTAGATATAGGGGAGAGCGGGGCACGCTTTTTGACTTTCTCAGTTTGTGTAAATCCACTTGGGGTTCAGAGTATTTATTTTTTTCCCACATTAATTTCCAACATGTCTAGTACAATTATGTGGTTTTATTTCCTTAATACAGTGTATACTTTTTTCTTGATTTACCCCAAAAGAATGGAAGTGAAATGTGACAACATGCCCCATAGATAACATTGTAACATGTTAGGGGCACAATGTAACATAGCCAAATGACGGCTTAAAATGTTACCTGATATAACCAAAAAATAAAATAAATAATGGCAATTATAATATATAAAAATAATTAAAAATATACACATTTTTGAGGTTGACAACAAACACATTGCTTAACACAACTATACAGCATAGTTAAAAACATAAGAATAATAATTAATAACTTCTGAACATTAACTTTCAATCATTATTCACCTCTTTCTCATGGTTTCTCAAAAGAATTAATAAAAGTATAGAATATAATAGGGTATATAATAGGCTCATTGTAACACAGTGCGACAACATGCCCCACCTGGACAACTGGGATTTAAACCCGGCTCGTGTCTTCTGCTCAACTCTGTCAACTAGCTCAACTGTTAAATAACAGATATGATTAAAATAATATCTTATTTGTCTTATTTTAAATAAACACAAAAAAACTGTGATATCTTCCAAAGATTTTTTTTTAATTTTGGCTCAATATTTTCTTGAAATAATGTTGATATGGCACCTAGTAAATCGTTTCGTCATCCTGGCATGTGTGGAAAGTTTTAAACCCTGTGTGTTACAACTAACCCTGCGTTTACATTTTTCTCAGATATATGAGATATAAACTGGCCATTGTGAGTTGTAAAGTCCGAATTGCAAGATATAAATGTTTAATAGCAAGTGGAAAAAAATCAGAATAGTGAGATAAAAAGTCACAATTACCTTTTTATATTTTTTTATTCTGTGGCAGAAACAAGCTTCCATAATTTATAGTTTGAATTTTGTAATTAAAACTGACAGAATTTAAAAGCTGAGACATTGTTTCTTCTCAAAAATAACAAGGCACAAAGCTTATTGCGATGTATTGGTTGGGAGGCATGCTACAAATTTCTGTTCATTTATCAACTGAAAACAGAATAGACCAATTGATTACTGGAATTTAATAATCGATATCTGTTCATCAAAATGAAAATTGATTACAATTGAGGAATCAACTTTTTCAGCCCAGCCCTAATTTCAGTAATAAGTACTCTTCAAAGTTTGCTTGTGTACTTCTTTCCACAAGAGATTGTAAAATATTTGCTACAATTTTTTTTATACCATTGCACAATATATATGATCATCCTGCCCAGCCCTACCATTTGCTTCAAATAGGCAATATGAAGAGCATTTCATTAACTCATGTCATGTCAAATCATTGTAGTTGCCATGCAAAGTTCAGAATCACAAAACACTGTTTAGGAGAAAAGCTTCCCTAATCATCTTCATGGGTTCTCAGTCATAAAAAAAGAGAAAACCACTGAAAATAACAATGAATTTGGCAACTTCTTCCCCTTCGCCTGAGTCCACAGATGCTGTACGGGTCGGCTATAGCTGAGACATGAGAGGGATGGGGAAAAAAGCAGAGAGCTGGGCAGAAAGAGGAGGGTTTCTGTTTATCAGAGGCGGCAGGCCTGGCATTGGGCCGTTGGCGAGCTGCTCCGTCTCTGCCTGTCCATGGCTTAAAGGATGTAAATGATGGGGGCATAGTGGGTGCCTGGTCCAGTGCGGAGGGTCTCTGGCTGTGGAGCTCAGGCAAGCGCGGCTGGCGGAGGACCAGGAGAGGTAGTGCTGAAGACACTGGGATCAGGCCAGACCCGTGTGCTTAGAGAGCGAGAGCTTTGTAGTGATGCCAGTCAGCTCACAAGCACAAGCACAGGGATAGAAGACAAACACACACCTGCTCAAACACAATATGAAATGTTGTACATCACCAATGAATTGCATACTTCTTGAACCCAAATGCACATACAGTATATAGTGGTATATCTGCACAAACAGGCAAACACATATGCTGTATTCAAACCCATGTGAAAAATAAGTGCGCTTAATTCGATTGAATGTCTATTTTAAATCTTAAAAGTATATTTAAAACACTGTATATACAGGTTATATAACATTAATGCAATAAAAGGTCACTTAAGTGTACTTAAATAACTTTTATGACTTTTTAGGGCACCCCTGGCACAATGCGACGCCAGGCGTGACACAAGTGTTTTTTTTTGCTAATTTTAGCCCAACACCGTTATCATTTTCACCTCCAGCGCCATGTTGCAAATAAAATAGCAAATGCACTCCCTCCCATTGGTGCGCCCATAGGAGCTGAAAACGATGTGTGTTCAGGCTCATTGTTGGTGTGTTGCTATTTTGAGGCAACTGAAAACAACTGCGCTATTGACCAACAAAAACCTGTTCTAAAGTCAACAGCGCAGTATTTTTTGTGTTATTTAAAGTTAAAGTTAGTAATTGTCACGTTAGGCTGAGGGAAACTGAGGTGAGGACTCAATTGCAGGTCATGGAAAAGTATTTATTATAAAAATGAACATAAACACAAACAAAAACCCACAAGGGGGAAAACATAACAAATCTCAAAACAACATAACAAATCTCAAAACAACATAAAAGAACCAAACAACATACCAAAACCGGGTCAGGGAGCGGAACACAGGGAAGGGAGACGTAGACATAACAACGTAAGCACAAGGACTGAGAACACAAGGGAACTATATAAAGGGGAAGAAATCAGGAGGGAACAGGTGGAAGAAATCAAACACTAATCAGATAACAAGGGGGTGGGATCAGACAAAGACCTGAGCACAGCCCAAAACAACAACACACCACATGTGCTCCACAAGACAGGACAGACATGTGACAGTAATGTGCGCCTATAGGCGGCTGCACAACGCACGTACACTCTGCTTATTACACACACAGGGATGCACAGCAGCACACAAACATGCCAAATATTAAAAATAAAAGGATTCCTCACTGGAGAAGTGTTCAGTCTTTCCGCTCGCAAATGCCATGTAAATAGTAATTCTGCCATGGTGCAAGCGCAACTGGCTTTTAAAGGGAATGGGAGATGAGACTCTGACACCCACCACTCATTAAGAGACTAGGTACAACCCTTTTGGACTATGTGCCGGGCATGCATTTTCTGTCGTTATACTAGCAAAGGTGTACTCGGACACAACCTAAGTGCACCTACGCCACGCGCTTCAGACCATGCGCTCAGATCATTAAAATAGGGTACACTTTTCAATAGCAAGTTAAAAGTTTTACATTTTAGTACATTTAATGTTTTAATAATCTTGTGTGTTGACATGTAAAATAACTTATTATAATTTTAACTGTAGTGTTATGTGATAAAACATTTAAACTTAATATATTTTAAATATGCTAAAATGCTAGCCTGGAGGCCAGCTGAACTTAGCCCGCCCACAACATTTGAGTTCGGGAAGTTCGGTCTGGACTTGATCCATTGTGGTGCAAATATGCTCGAACCAGAGCTGTTCGGACCAATCAAATTGTCAATTGCCAGATCAACAGTAATGCAATCATCCACGTCACCAAAGAGCGTTTGGGTTTAATTTTTTCTAATCCTAAACGGAGAACTTGTTCGCATATGCATTCACCTTTACTAATTCTCTTAAAACTGATGATTGTGTTGTAAGTACTCCGTGTATCCTTAAATAATTTTTTACAACACCGGCAAATATTGTTTACACTCATCTTCTTCTACTTCTTCCAGCGTGCGTGCAGTTGAGTTCTGTTACTCCGTTGCTCTGATTGGTCTATCCAATTGAGTGCAGAGGCATTTTATTTCCTGGTTCGGTTGAAACACGCCTCATAATCACAGCCCTATTCTTTATATGACTAGAATCTGAGTATGATGATGTCAGGCTACTAAACTGCAACTTTATTATTACAAATGTGTAATTACAAATATATTTAAATACATGACATACAAGTTTCAATAGAAATTACATTAAAATACATTTTATGAATGCTTGTCAGTACATTCAACTGTTCACTTTAACCAAATTGCAAAGACAATAGAAGTAATTATGAAATTCATATATTTGAATGTAGTATAAGTCCTACTTTGTGTGTCAAAAAAGTACTGTTATGTTCAGCTAATTGTAATTAATATAGATTTAAACTATAATACATTAAGTATATTCTTTTAAAGTATATTTTTCCATAATAAGTATTACTTTTTAAAAGTATGCCTTCTTGTCCATAAGGGCAAGCATAATACACAGGCCCAAAATGCATGAAATACAGTCATTATCACACTAGCACTTAACTACATTATTCTAAGTGAAGCTCAGGGACTGTGCACCTTAAAAACACACACATGCAATTTTATCTCTCCCAAAACGCTGTCCATTTTTACTGTCACAGTTTAAACAGTGGTTCCCAGGCCGTGTGCAGTTTGTTTTTTCTTTCATTTTCTTTTACTTTTTTTTGCTGGCAAGTGGGAAAGTGACATTTTTGAGACGACGTCCCATGAGTTCCCCCACGGCGGCGCTAGGGCTTGACAGCCGTTCGTTTGAGGCGGTGTCAGGCTGAAATTATACTGTCTGTGAAACCTAGTAACGAGCCAGGAATATGGCCCTGGAGCCACGAGCAGCCAGAGAGAGAGAGAGAGAGAGAGAGAGAGAGAGGGGGGAAGGAAGGAAGGAAATGAGGAGTAAAGACCAAAGAAGAAAAATAGGTTGCTATTTATTACGCCAATTTGGAACTAAATATGTTTGAGAAAGATATTTGGTGATAATGTGGTTTTGCATTAGGAAGTGGTAAATACAGAGTTCACAGATACAAAGACATGTTGTAAACACAGCGCTGCAGGAATGCCGTATTTGTGTAGGCCAAAACTACGGTGGCCCAGTAGTGCACAACACAACGAAATTTAAAAAGCAAACATAAGTTCACAAACACAACGAAATCAAGCCACAACACAACGAAATTAAGCCACAACACAACTAAATCAAGCCACAACACAACGAAACACAAATACCAATTTTAACAGTATGTAACCATTGTATATCGACATGAAATATGAATTCAAAACCACCCATATGCCTAAGGGAATGTCTGCCAATTCCACCATGTGGTTAAAATGTATAATTTGTATTAATAAAAAAAAAAGACATGTTTGCTTGATTGTATTGGTAATAATAATTACACATTTATACAATGTAATTCAAATGATACTTTTCAACCACATGGTGGAATTGGCAGACGTTCCCTTAGGCATCATGTGCTGTGGTACATTTACATTTACATTTATGCATTTGGCAGACGCTTTTATCCAAAGCGACTTACAGTGCCCTTATTACTGGGACAATCCCCCCAGAGCAACATGGTGTAAAGTGCCTTGCTCAAGGACACACTGGTGGTGACCGCTGGGATCGAACTAGCAACCTTCTGCGTGTCAGTTCCATGGTTTAACCCACTGGACCACCATCTCACATGGTAGTGGGTCAAAGCATTCTCGAGTATAAACATGCAGCTATAATGCATGTAGGTGATTTTGAATTAATATTTCATGTTGATATACAATGGTTACATACACTTAAACTGATCATAGTATTGATATCTTTGTAAGACTGCCGAATTCATAGAACAGTGGCAAGGAAAACGTCTCGGTTACGTATGTAACCCTCGTTCCCTGAGGAGGGAACGGAGACGTACGTTAGTGACTAACGAATGGGGGTTTCGCTTAGAAGCCAATTATCTTCGAGAATTCAACAGCGCCCAATGGCAGTGCCAATGCCATGGGCATGCGGAATTTGCATGCGTAACTCCGCCCCACCTCGTGGGTATATAAGGAAGTACGCTGGCAACATCGCATTATGTTACTGCTGCAGGAGCCAAGACTGAACTCCACGTTCCAGCAGCACGGCTGACGTGGCAGAGGAAACGTACGTCTCCGTTCCCTCCTCAGGGAACGAGGGTTACATACGTAACCGAGACGTTCCCTTTCGTTCAGTCACTACGACGTACGTTAGTGACTAACGAATGGGGGTTCCAATACAACAACGCCACTCAGCCGTCATCCAGTGCCCTGCGTAAGTGAGAGTACCCTGTCGTAAGACTAGTACGGACGAAGGACTCCCACTTATCACAGGAATACCAAGGTACACTGGGAAGCATATCCCAGTGAGGGAATGCCAAGATGCCTACCCGTAGGGAGGACTTAAGAATACACATATGACCCGCTAAGGGCTGCATATGGAAGATCTCTAGGGTACCAGCCGAAGGTGGATTTTTAACCCTAGGGGTGGCAGGGACTTGCCGAGGGAAAGACACCTGCTCGCTGAGGAGGCTTACGGTGGGAATACTCGTGTGGGGGTCGCCGGAGGGGAACCATGCACACGGAGCACCTGGCCGGACATGAGGGTCTGGGCTCGAAAGGGCAGACTGAACTGATGTCGGCGTAAGCAGTGCTGGAGGAGCTCAGGGCTCTCGGGGAGCTCACCTGAGGAAAATATCGCACGTATCCAGTCCGTGGAGTGGAATGGCGAGCAAGCGAAGACACCTGAGCCTGGCCCATTACCGGCCACCCGTAGGGGCGAGTACATAGTCGGACACTGGCTCCACTCGGAGATTGTAGAATCTGGCGAATGTGTTGGGTGTCGCCCAGCCTGCAGCTCTGCAGATGTCTGTTAGCGAGGCGCCATGCGCTAGAGCCCAAGAGGAGGCCACACTCCGAGTGGAGTGTGCCCTAACCCCAAGGGGACATGGTCGACCTTGCTGCTGGTAAGCCAAAACAATGGTGTCCACTATCCAGTGAGACAACCTCTGTTTCGAGAGAGCACTTCCCTTCCGCTCTCCACCATAACAGACAAAGAGCTGGTCTGAGGTCCTGAAACATCGCGTACTGTCTACATAGGCGCGGAGAGCGCGTACTGGACAGAGCAATGCCAAGGCTGGGTCTGCCTCCTCCAAAGGCAGCGCTTGCAGGTTCACCACCTGGTCTCGGAACGGAGTGGTGGGAACCTTGGGCACATATCCGGGCCGGGGTCTCCGGATCACGTGAGAGTTAGCCGGCCCGAACTCTAGGCACGCTTCGTCAACCGAAAATGCTTGCAGGTCCCCGACCCTCTTAAGCGAGGCCAATGCGGTCAGCAGAGCAGTCTTCATAGACAAGAATTTAATCTCAGCTGACCGCAAAGGCTCAAATGGAGGCCTCTGCAGAGCACTTAAAACCACTGAGAGGTCCCAAGAGGGTACGAGAGGAGAGCGAGGAGGATTCAGTCTCCTCGCCCCCCTCAGGAACCTGATGATCAGGTCGTGCTGACTTACCTTTTTGTCCCCCAGGAGATCGTGGTAGGCAGATATTGCGGCCACATACACTTTAAGGGTGGAAGGAGACAGCCTTCGTTCCACCCCCTCCTGGAGAAACGATAGCACAGACCCGATCGGGCATTTCCAGGGGTCTTCTTGGCGGGAAGAGCACCATGAGACGAAGAGGTTCCACTTCAAAGCATAGAGACGTCGTGTAGACTCAGCTCTAGCCGAAGTGATGGTAGCGACCACCGCAGGTGGAAGACTACTCAAACCTGCCGCGTCCCGTCCAGAAGCCACACGTGGAGCTTCCAGAACGCCGGACGCGGGTGCCAAAGAGTGCCCCGTCTCTGAGAGAGAAGGTCCGGTCTCAGAGGGATAGGCCAGGGAGGGGCTGTCGCAAGGAGTAGAAGTTCTGGGAACCAGGTCTGGCCGTGCCAATACGGGGCGACCAAAATGACCTGCTCCTTGTCCTCCCTGATCTTGCACAGTACCCGTGCAAGAAGGCTCACTGGGGGAAACGCATATTTGCGTAGCCCTGACGGCCAGCTGTGCGCCAGTGCATCCGTGCCGAGGGTGCCCTCGGTCAGAGAATAAAACAGGGAGCAATGGGAAGAGTCCTGGGAGGCAAACAGGTCTACCTGTGCGTCGCCGAACCGTTCCCATATCAGCTGAACCGTCTGGGGATGGAGTCTCCACTCTCCGGGGAGGGGCTGAATCCGTGACAGCTCGTCGGCTGCACAGTTCAACTCTCCCGGGATGTGGACAGCACGAAGGGACCTCAGGTGCTTCTGACTCCATAGAATGAGATGGCGGGCGAGTTGAGACATACGGCGGGAGCGTAGACCGCCCTGGTGGTTGATGTACGCTACTACGGCCGTGTTGTCTGTCCTGACTAGTACATGTTGACCCCTCAGCAACGCTCGGAAGCGGTGCAGGGCGAACCGTACTGCCAGTAACTCGAGGCAATTGACATGCAGAAGGCGCTGGGGTCCTGTCCAGGAGCCCGCGGCTGCTTGTCCATTGCACATGGCACCCCACCCGGTGGATGACGCATCTGTTGATACAACAGTATGCAGGGAAACTCGTTCTAAGGACACTCCGGTCCGTAGAAACTCGAGGTTCGACCACGGGGTGAGAGTCTGTAAGCAGGCCCGAGTCACTTGTACCCGGAGCGTGCCAGACCGCCATGCCCATCTCGGGACTCGATCGCGTAGCCAGTGCTGAAGCGGTCTCATATGAAGCAATCCGAGCGGCGTCACCGCGGCTGCAGATGCCATATGCCCCAGGAGCCTCTGAAACAGTTTCAGTGGAACCGCATTCTTGCCCTCGAGTTGACGAAGGGAAGTCAGCAGAGACTGCGCGCGCTCGCTCGAAAGCTGCGCGCACATGGCGACCGAGTCGATATCCATACCGAGAAAAGAGATCCTCTGCGCGGGGCAAAGTTTGCTCTTCTCCCAGTTGACCCGAAGGCCCAGACGGGCTAGGTGATGGAGCACCTGATCTCTGTGTCCGCAAACCTGCTCCCGAGAGTGACCCAGTATGAGCCAGTCGTCGAGGTAATTCAGGATGCGAACCCCGTGCTGCCGAAGGGGCGCAAGGGCTGCCTCGGCAATCTTCGTAAAGACGCGAGGGGACAGAGATAGCCCGAATGGTAGAACTGCGTACTGATATGCCCGCCCCTCGAAAGCAAACCGTAGGAACGGTCTGTGTCGAGGTAGAATGGAGACATGGAAGTAGGCGTCCTTCAGGTCGATCGCTGCAAACCAATCGTCTGGACGAACGCATTCGAAAAGGCGTTTCGCTGTCAACATCTTGAACGGAAACCGGTGAAGGTAACGGTTCAAGACGCGCAGGTCCAGGATTGGCCGTAGCCCACCGGTCTTTTTGGGTACGATGAAGTACGGGCTGTAAAACCCGGAGTTCATCTCGGCTGGAGGGACAGGTTCGATCGCACCCTTCGCCAGTAGGGTGGCAATCTCCGCTCGCATGACGGGGGCATTGGCCCCGATCATAGTGGAGCGGACTCCCCGGAAGCAGGGAGGAACCTGCGCGAACTGAATCGCGTAGCCGCGCCTGATGGTCCGCGCGACCCAGCGGGACAGCCCTGGAAGCTGAAGCCAGACTTCCAAAAACTGTGCCAGCGGGGTCATTCGGAGCACAGACGTACCCGGTGTGGGCTTGCAGCGATGCAGCGTCACCGGCCCGGACATGGGAGGCTGAGGGGCGTCCCGGTGCGGGGGCACGGTTGACTGCTGCGTCCTGACAGAGGAGACCAGGGAAGGACGCACGTTCCACTGGGGTCTGCTCTGCCAGGAGGCTGGCGACAGAGTGGGATGCGAGTGGCGGGACCCGTGGGTGGCGCGCACTGTCATCGCCGGACTCTGTGGGCTCAGGGATGGGAGAGTTAATTCTTTCTTTGACCAAAATAGGGTGCTGCTGACCCGTGGGCCAGCAGCGAACAAAGGATTCTCCCCCGGCCCTCCACCGGGGGAAGGAGTGGTCCTGCTACCATCTCCTCGAAAGAATTTCCCATCCCTGAGCCGTCCGTCTCAGGAGCGCCGCTTGGCCTGGCGTTTAGCGGGGCGCGGGGCGGCCTGAGGGGACTTGGACGCCTTCCTACGGCTTCCTCCACGACCCGGCCCGGGTGAAGGCTGCTGCTTGGACCGGGTGAGAGGGGCGGGAGCCTTAGGAGGGCGTCCTCGGCGGGGAGCAGACTGAGGCGACTGTGCCGGCGGCTGGGTGGAGGCAGCAGCTGGCCGCCGGGGCAGTACGTGTTTTATAGCCTCAGTCTGCTTCTGGGCGATTGAGAACTGTTGGGCAAAGTCCTCAACCGCCCCGCCGAAGAGGCCGGCCTGGGATATGGGGGCATCGAGGAACCGGGTTCGCTCGGTGTCCCGCATATCTGCCAGGTTCAGCCAAAGGTGACGCTCCTGGACCACGTTTGTGGACATCACTTGACCCAGGGAGCGTGCGGTCACCTTCGTCGCCCGGAGAGCGAGGTCGGTGGCGGCACGCAGCTCATTTAAGAGCCCCGGATCAACTCCACCCTCGTGCATGTCCTTGAGGATCCTGGCCTGGTAGACCTGAAGGATCGCCATGGCATGCAAAGAAGCGGCGGCCTGCCCCGCGGCTCTGTGCGATTTCGCCACCAAGGTTGATGTGAATCGACAGGCTTTGGAGGGGTGCTTTGGATCGCCGCGCCAAGTTGAAGCGCTCTGAGGACACAGTTGCATCGCAACAGAACGTTCAACTGGGGGGACCCCAGTGTACCCTTTAGCCGCCGCCCCATCGAGGGCGGAGAAGGCGGAGGAAGTCGCTGACCGGTCACGGGAAGACAACGGGGACTTCCAGGACCGCGCGAGTTCCTCATGCAGCTCGGGAAAGAAAGGTATTGGGGGCGGGGACTGACGGTTGTCAGCGCGGGCTCCCAAAAACCAATCATCGAGCCTTGAGCGTTCGGGACAGGGCGGAGGGTTCCACTCTATCCCTAAGCTCGCGGCTGCCCGAGACAGCATGGCTGTCAGCTCTGGGTCCGACTCGGGCAATGCTGGAACGCCCGAAGGCGGCAACACAGCCGAGTCATCATCCTCAGAGGACTCGAGCCCACCTTGTGATGCGGTGACCGACATCGCATCCTCCTCTGGAGCGCCAAACGCGATGCGCGGGGGGGCCGAAGCAGGCCCCGCGATCTGCGTCTGAACACTCGCGGGTTGCAGTGTGCAAGACGGGGGTGTGGCCCGAGGCATGAGCGTCGGGGCTTTGTTCCACACCGTAACCGTCAGGTCACCCTGACCACCAGCCGAAGTACTGGGCCTCGGGGACTCAGTAGATCGGGGTGTGGTAGAGGGGACTCTCACTTCTTTACGAAGGTCATGGAGTCTTGACCGCAACACCGCGATGGTCATATTCCCGCAGTGGGAACATGACTCATCCACAAACGCTGCCTGAGCATGTTGAAAGCCCAGACATACCAGACAGTGTTTGTGCCCATCAGAAGAGGAAAGCAACCGGCCACACCCAGAAGTACACGGACGAGACATCCTGAAAAGGACGCGTCACGTGCAAGCTCTTTTAGGAGAGGAAAGCCTCGCAGAGAACGCCGAAG
The DNA here is from genome assembly GCA_023566225.1 of Romanogobio albipinnatus. Taxonomy (NCBI): domain Eukaryota; kingdom Metazoa; phylum Chordata; class Actinopteri; order Cypriniformes; family Gobionidae; genus Romanogobio; species Romanogobio albipinnatus. The sequence goes on from CM042239.1 coordinate 65,460,209, forward strand.
CGCCCAGCGACCACACACCAGCTGTCAGACGGACCACTGCGCAGATCAGCAGGCAGGCAGTATGATGATCACTGGAACGCGCCGTAACACCAACGCCTCTGGAAAGCTGCTCGTCTCAAAGCTTTGTCGAAGACTCAGGATCAGGCTTGAAGGAGTGAAGAGATACTCTTGGCTCCAAAGCAGAAACATAATGCGATGTTGCCAGCGTACTTCCTTATATACCCACGAGGTGGGGCGGAGTTACGCATGCAAATTCCGCATGCCCATGGCATTGGCACTGCCATTGGGCGCTGTTGAATTCTCGAAGATAATTGGCTTCTAAGCGAAACCCCCATTCGTTAGTCACTAACGTACGTCGTAGTGACTGAACGAAAGGGAACTAACTTTACCGTGCCCCCTAGTGGTCAGGAGCATTTACATTATGTTGTGGCTTGATTTCGTTGTGTCGTGGCATTTTCGTTGTGTCGTGGCTTGATTTTGTTCGTTGTGTTGTGGCTTGATTTTGTTATGTTGTGAATTTATGTTTGCAATAGAGTGTGAATAAAGTCCAGTGGCGGTGTGCTTTACACCACTGCATCCGACGCTTTGCATTGCACTTGGTGATATAAGGCTTGGATGCAGCTGCTCGGCCATGGAAACCCATTGCATGATGCTTTCTACGCACTGTTCTTAAGCTAATCTGAAGGCCACATGAAGTTTTGAGGTCTGTAGCTATTGACTCTGCAGAAAGTTGGTGACTTCTGCACACTGTGCGCCTCAATATGCGCTGACCCTGCTCTGGGATTTAAGTGGCCTAGCACTTCATGGCTAGGTTGCTGTTGTTCCCAATTGCTTCCACTTTGTTATAATACCACTACCACTTGACCGTAGACTATTTAGTAGTGAGGAAATTTCACGAATGGACGTATTGCACAGGTGGCAACCTATTACAGTACCACGCTTGAATTCACTGAGCTCCTGAGAGCGACCCATTCTTTCACAAATGTTTGTAGAAGCAGTCTGCATGCCTAAGTGCTTGATTTGATACACCTGTGGCCATGGAAGTGATTGGAACACCTGAATTCAATGATTTTGAGGAGTGTCTCATTCATAAATATATAATAAAGGCTAGATGTCTGGTCCGTGCTGCTGGCCAATGGAGGTCGACGTCCGCACCTGGCAGCCATCTTGTCACAGGCAGCTTACTCACTCGTAACATTGTTTTCATGGTGCTTGCACTTTTTAAATAACCATAACTTGCTCAATTTTCTACCGATTTTCAAACTGTTTGGTTTGTTATAAACGTCAGAGATGTAGTTATGACACTGCATACTTATGAACAATTATTCATAATTTGTTCAAGCATCCATAATTATAGCCACGTTAATAACGTTTGTAAGAAACCAAACCATATGTAAATCCGTCAAGATTTCAGCGAGATAAGAGTATTTGTGTTCATGCAGATCACTCGCCTTACATCAGGTACCACAGAGCCCTGCCTGTGACAAGATGGCCGCTGGTGATGACATCTAGCCTTTATTATGTATATCTATGGTCCCAATACCTTTGGCAATATAGTGTACTTTAGTTGTTACAGTACTGGCCCTATTTACAGTCTGTCTGAGGTGATCCGATCACTGTTTACTCCAGATTGTAATATGTCAAATGTTGATTATAACGGAGCTCTGTGAGATCGAGGTGAACTGAAATGTCAGCTTTTTAAGGATTAAGGTACAACAGTGATTTAGGGTACAACAAATGGTATTTTCACTACTCCCAAAGTGTATGATTGACAAAGTGTAAAATATATTTCTATTGAACGTTGATGGAGCTCACCAGAGAAAAAAAAAAAAAAAAGAAAAAAAGAAGCTCACCAGGATGGGACAAAAGGTACACAGTATTGATTTACATACCATAGCTAAAATAATATTTTTTTAAATAATGTATAAGTTAACACTTGTTCAAAACAACCACTTTAGCAAAGTTTGTACTATTTTTTTTTTTTTAATAAATAAAATAATACATTTTTGTTCAATAAATATACCGTCATTAAATATGTTAATATAAAAATATATTCAAAAAATACAGAATCAAAATTATTTTTTAAAAGTAAAGATTCCATAATAATGTTATATATATTTACAGTTGTAACTATAAATTATATTTTATTAAATAATATGATTAATATCATATTTTTTAAATTTGATTGTTTCATTATAAATAGGTGGACCTATATAACCATGTCATGTCAACAAATGGAAAAGTCAGCCAGCTGTTTTGGACAAAACATGAATGTTTCTTTTTGTTGTTCTAACAGTCTTCTAGTTTAATGCATCAAAGCAGTGCTATCTCTCCTCCCTTGATTACTATGCAGGCTAAAACAAATCTTACTTTACATCCGTAAGGTCAGGCCTTCCCCTTCATCGAGCATTATCAGAACACTCACATGACACCACAGCATATGAAGCGGCACACTTAACTGATTGGCGGAGTGGCAGCAGGGTCAAAGGTCAGACAGGCTCTCCTATGTTCCCCAGGGGGCCATTGTGATGCATGACACACCAACTGTGACAGCTTGTTTTAAATAACCGTGCATTACTGTGGTGACAGTGCTGAGAGAGTGCTTGCCTATTCTCAACACTGTGACCATTTACTGATGTGCCTACGGGTTCAAGTGAACCAGTGGTACTTCAGTCCAGCACAAATTTTTATTTAGACTTTTTAACACCTAGATGCGATTTTTTGGGAAAAGTTGTGTAATTACTATTTTCACCTGGTGAACAATTAAATGGTTAGGGAAAATCCCATAGACTTACATTTGACTTAAGCAAATTTTTTTGCACACAAAACAATTACTCTTAACACCCTAGTAACCACCAAACAATGCCCTAGCAACCACTTAATGTGTGCCATTCAGAACTGACTTGAGAATGTGTTTTAAATTCCACTTCAGTTCCTGGTAGCAAACAGGATGCACAATTGCAACTCCTTTTTTTTATACACCCATGAATCATAAACAGTGTCTCCAAACGAGTGGTTACAGATTCCCCCTTCTCTCACGAAAGAGTAAGCCCCGCCCATGACTGGGGACAGTTTTTTGTGGGCGGAGCCTACCTGGTTGCAGAAAATGACAGTTCTGCAGTAGCGATCTGTGGAAGCCACGGAAAAAAAGTTAATTTCGAGATTATATCTCACAATTCAGACTTTTTTTCTCGCAAATCCAAGTTTATATCTCAAAATTCTGACTTCTTTCTCGCAAATCCGAGTTTACATCTCACAATTCTTTGAAGGATAAACCGAATTGTGAGATATACTAGTTATTCTGTCTTTTTTCCTATATAAAGAAGAGTTTATATCCCGCAATTCTGACTCTTTTCCCCTCAGAATTGTGATATAAACTCACAATTGTGAGTTATAATGTCAGAACTGGGAGATATAAACACGCAAATGCAAGAAAAAGAGTCAAGAATTATGAGAGAAAAATTGTATAGGCTATGTTTAAAAGTGATCTATGTAAAATGTTACAGGTTTAAATATTATTTCATGCTGTAGCTGATATGTATGTGTGTCCCCTATGAACTGCATATGTGAATTATGTAGACTTACTGTTTACATCAAATTCAGTCTGTGAATTGCCACATACACGTCAGCGTTTAACTTCAAAGGGTGTCTTCAATGGCGGAAGACTTTTTTGCATTCCGATTCTAACATTCAAAGGCCCAGCAAAACATTTTTCTCCTATTCTGTGGATTTTGCCCATTTTCCTCCACTTGTTACGCTATTTTTCTGCACTACTGCCACTATGCGTGCGCAGCTGCAAGTGACGTAACAGTGACGTCTGCTCCAAATGGGTCAATAAGTTTAGATCCCACCTTGAGTCCTCCATTTCTGTTTCCTAGCTGTTTTCTCACTGTCTGTGCCAACAAAAACATTGCAAATGTGCTATTATTGGATGTACCAACAAACATAAGAGTCTCCATAGACACCCGGCATCACTGAGGACATCCTGGTTGATTTTCACTTATGAAAGAATGTGCTGAAGAAAGTTGTTAAAGTGTTATCATTATTTCATTTTACATCGGACTGCTTCACAAACAAGTGTCAGTTCAACGGTGGATTTGCACAGAAGTTGTTTCTGAAAGATTTTTAGATTAACATGATGGTACCCCTACACTGTAAAATCCAACAGTTGTTCTTACTAAGACTTTTTTAGTAAACTTTACTTAATGTCCAATAATTTGTTGACCTTACTTAAAACAAGTAAGTAATCTGAACTATTTGCATGCTGTGCCTTCGTTACTTAGAAAACTCAAGTAAACATTACTTGACTGGTTTGAGTACCATTTTGCCAAAGCAAAAAAACAAGCGGGTGGACAGGTGGACGGGCAAAGTGTTTTTGAGGCGGGGCAATTTTTTCTAGACTTATCACTCATTTCCTCCACTTCCTCTCACCACAATTGTGATTAGTGTTCCCTTTGGTTGGACACTTGGAACTTCATTCATATTATAGTAATTAACTTCCTATTAATGCAGCAATGCAACAAGAAATTGATTTCAAAACAAGGGAAGTAATATATATATATGTATATGTATATGTATACAAAAAAAAAAAATATATATATATATATATATATATATGTATGTAATATTTGTCCATTAATGATATAGAACATAACTATTTTTCATGTCAAATAATGACCTTTTAACATTTGTTTTGCTAATATTTATGGCATAACCTTTTAATTGATATAATTGATATGATATGAGTTGATATAATCCCTCTATGTTTGTCACAATATCATTTGACCATGCTTGAGTGTGTCACACACACACTTCAACATTCAGCATGCAAAACACAACAATGGTAACAAGGATTTTTTTTATTTTTTTTTTATTATTAATTCAACCTTTACTATTTTACTTGCTGTCATTATTGGGGTTATACTGACAAAAGACAAATAGTAAAATAAAGGCAAAAATAGTAAAACGAAGCATTTAATTTATTCATGCCACAATGCACTCTGGGAGTACACTTCCTCAGATCCCAGATAGAATTAAGTTGACAAAACTTAAACGGTTTAAGTAAGAACAACCTAATGCAATTAAAAAGATAAGTGAAGTAATTAAACAGCGGTATTACTTAAAATTAAAGTATTTAGTCTATTCAACTTAAAATAGTTATTAGAACGACTAATATCTTTAAATAAATTTAACTCAAGTTTATCAAGTAATCATTACTTAAATTTTTTAGGGCAACCACTTTCCTCAAATTTTTTAAGTAAACTCAACTTATCCGGTTTTAGAGTGTAGCCTGATGTCGTCATACTCAGATTCTAGTCAGAATATGAGTCTGATACTGCTCCATTGGGCTGTGATTATTGGGGCGTGTTTCAACCGAACCAGGAAAGAAAATGCCTCTGCACTCAATTGGATAGACCTACAACCAATCAGAGCAATGGAGTAAGTGACATCTGTTGAGCGACGCATAGTTGTCAACAGAACTCAACTGCATGCATGCTGGAAGAAGTAGAAGAAGAAGATGAGTGTAAACGATCTTTGGTGTTGTAAAAAAGAACGCGAAAGGATAAAAAAAGAAAGGATACACAGAGTACTTACCAACACGATCATCATTTTTGAGAGAAATGGTAAAGGTGATTGCAAATACGAACATGTTCTCTGTTTAGGATTAGAACGAATTCAACCCAAGCGCTCTTTGGTGACGGGGATGATTACGTTATTGTTGATCATCTGTCCATCATCGTATAAAGCCCGCCCTGACAATTTGATTGGTCCAAACAGCTCTGGTTCGAGCATAGTTGCTCCACAACTGATCAAATCCAGACCGAACTTCCAGACCTCAAATGTTGTGGGCGGGACTAAGTTCAGCTGGCATCCAGGCTAAGTACATGCTAGTCGATAAGTTGAATCAACCTAACTCCACAACAACTACATAAATGTATCCACTAACCATTCAGAAACGTCCAGTTTCATTTTAAAAGTTGTAACTTCCTGAGTCTCTCCATCATAGTCCCACTCTGGATCGAACATGTAAGGCTGAACACCGCTAATGACAATTTCTGACATTTTTGCTGTGTGAGATTCTCCAGCTTTGTTGTTGCCGCAGTATCCGAAGCATGAGCTGTAAAGGCTCCACTCTCTTCTGAAAAGGGGTGGGGAACAGCAGCTCATTTGCATTTAAAGGGACACATACAAAAACTACATGATTTTGCTCAACAATATAGGGGCAAATTCAAGATAATAAATTATCTGTGGGGTATTTTGAGCTGAAACATCACAGACACATGCTGGTGACACCAGAGACTTATATTACACCTTGTGATAAAGGGGCATAATAGGTTCCCTTTAATATAACTCTGATTGTGTTCGGCTGAAAAAAGAAAGTAATTTACACCTGGGATGGCTTGAGGGTGAGTAAATTGTGGGGACATTTTTGGATGAACTGTTCCTTTAAGATGCAATTAAGTGACTGAAAACAATACATTCAGTTTGCACATGATTATATTCCCTTACAGTGTATTATTTCTGAAACAAGTACTCTTCTTAAAAATATGCCAGAGGAATACCAATGAATCATGCTGGTGAGTTTCACACGTTCAAGCACCACTCAAATTTTCTGTAAAAATATTATTTATTTATGTAAAAATAAATATTTATTAATGTCACTCTTCGAATATACCATGTTACAAGTCCATCTCAATACATTGTATTCCCCTCACACTACACTCTGATCATTGTGTGGCTTTCTGTGAAGTCTTACACTCAGCCTTGGTTGCACCTCTCATTTCACCCAGTGACCTCAGCGCTGATGGCCTGTCACTTAAAACAGCCAGTGGCCATGGGGAACCGCTTGGAACGAATGACAGCCCGCCACACGCGCACACACGGAGCATTTTAACTAGAGGTGACACGTTTGCGTTCAGGCTTTTTAAGTTCTCCAGACGCAGACGGACAAAAGCCCGGTTCAATCAGGGAACATTGTCATGACGCTGCCCTTTCCACAACATCAACACATAAGTGTGCACTCACACTTGTCTCCCGTCTATAAAAAAAACATGTGTTCTTTGAGTCCATGGCAACACACCTCGTGACACCCTGCCCTGCCCCAGCCATGACCTCTGGGATTGTATGACAACCTCAGAGCAAGCTAGCCGAGATTACAGAAAAAGCCGTCCTCTCCTGTTGCAGCCAGTTCCTTCGAGGGGCCCTAAGCTCGACGTAAGGCTGACGCACAACTGCACTCTGGGTTTGTCTGTATTAGATTGACAGAAATGCTGAGCAGTTCGAGGAGCCAGCTTCCACCTTTTCATCTCTGAGTGACTCGGGCATCTCAGATGGCATGTTAATGTTTCAGAGTAATGTGTTAGGGTTATGTGTCTTTTCTGTGACTGCTGCAACCGTCATAGCACTGCACCAATAGCTATGTTTCCATTCAAAGTTTCTTGAAGATGTTGACTGTTTCATTTAATATGTACAGTCTCTTCCAGAAAAAAGGGCAAAAACTTTTGTGATCAAATGCTTTCAAGAACCAGAATATAATAAAGTTATTAGAAGTACCACCTGCCCCCGAAATCCTAACTTTTTCGTTTACTCACTTATGGGGCGGCAGTGGCCATGGGGCGGCAGTGGCTCAGTGGTTCATGTAGGTTGTCTACAAACCGGAAGGTTGGTGGTTCGATCCCCGGTTCCACCTGACCAAGTGTCGAGGTGTCCTTGAGCAAGACACCTAACCCCAGCTGCTCCCGACGAGCTGGATGGCGCCTTGCATGGCTGACACCACCGTCGGTGTGTGAATGGGTTAATGTGAGGCAAGATGTGAAGCGCTTTGGATGGCCATTGGTCTGTTAAAAGCGCTATATAAATGCAGTCCATTTACCATTTACCATTTACTTATCAGTTTTCCCCTGTGAAAAGGAAGTGTGCTTAACTCTATTGAATGTGCACTTGTATTGTAGCCTACTTTAAATCAAATACACTTTTTTTGATGTGTTTACTAACATACCATGCAAAAAATTGGAATATTGCATAAAACATTTGCGAATTCCATCCTATGCATTCAAGAGAACAAAATATTCACTTCCTGGGAAACTGGTGCAAAGTATCAGTAATAAAATGATAAAAAGTTGCTGCAACAGGGGAAGCTTTTCTACATAAAAAAATGACTTGTGCCTCAGAGCGCACAGATGAAACGCAATAACAAACACTGTCATGTTATCTTGTGTTCAGAGGCGGGTGCCTGATGTTTGGGAACGCAGTTGTGTGAGATAGTTCTGGGAGGTAATTATACCAAATCATTTTAATTACAGGCATTTCAGAATGAAAAAAAAAAAAAAAAAAAACTGAGATGGTGTGCAATGAGATTGGTCCACTGGTTAGTCCAGATATCCAATCACATGATCTGTTGAGGCTGTTGAAGTTTTTTTGTTGTGTATCTAAGAATTTATTCTGTAAATGTGTTTCCATCAGAGTTTATGTATGTTTTATTACAGAGTACCATACATTTTATGGACATTTTAAGGTTTTATAAGTATGGAAGTTTCTGCCACAGAATAAAAATTAAAAAAGGTAATTGAGACTTTTTAATCTCACAATTCTGACTTTTTTTTTCTCACAATTGCTAGTTTACATCTTGCAATTATGACTTTTTATCTCAGAATTGCGTGATATAAAGTCGCAATTGCAAGTTATAAAGTCAGAATTTTAAGATATAACCTCTCAATTCAATTTTTTTCCTTAGAATTGGACTTTATATCTCACAATTCTGAGAAAAAAAGTCAGAATTGTGAGTAAAGCATATACACTCACCTAAAGGATTATTAGGAACACCTGTTCAATTTCTCATTAATGCAATTATCTAATCAACCAATCACATGGCAGTTGCTTCAATGCATTTAGGGGTGTGGTCCTGGTCAAGACAATCTCCTGAACTCCAAACTGAATGTCAGAATGGGAAAGAAAGGTGATTTAAGCAATTTTGAGCGTGGCATGGTTGTTGGTGCCAGACGGGCTGGTCTGAGTATTTCACAATCTGCTCAGTTACTGGGATTTTCACGCACAACCATTTCTAGCGTTTACAAAGAATGGTGTGAAAAGGGAAAAACATCCAGTATGCGGCAGTCCTGTGGGCGAAAATGCCTTGTTGATGCTAGAGGTCAGAGGAGAATGGGCCGACTGATTCAAGCTGATAGAAGAGCAACTTTGACTGAAATAACCACTTGTTACAGCCAAGGTATGCAGCAAAGCATTTGTGAAGCCACAACACGCACAACCTTGAGGCGGATGGGCTACAACAGCAAAAGACCCCACTGGGTACCACTCATTTCCACTACAAATAGGAAAAAGAGGCTACAATTTGCACGAGCTCACCAAAATTGGACAGTTGAAGACTGGAAAAATGTTGCCTGGTCTGATGAGTCTCGATTTCTGTTGAGACAATCAGATGGTAGAGTCAGAATTTGGCGTAAACAGAATAAGAACATGGATCCATCATGTCTTGTTACCACTGTGCAGGCTGGTGGTGGTGGTGGTGTAATGGTGTGGGGGATGTTTTCTTGGCACACTTTGGGCCCCTTAGTGCCAATTGGGCATTGTTTAAATGTCACGGCCTACCTGAGCATTGTTTCTGACCATGTCCATCCCTTTATGACCACCATATACCCATCCTCTGATGGCTGCTTCCAGCAGGATAATGCACCATGTCACAAAGCTCTAATCATTTCAAATTGGTTTCTTTAAACCTACCCACTTCTCAACAATATAAAACACGTAACAGGCAAATACAAGTACAGACACAGATAGATCTGTAGAGTTGATCTTAATGTTTTAATCGCTGAAATGATGATCCCGCCACTCCGTGAACGCACACTCCACTCAGTTATATCTCATTCAAATGATACACCTGACTCTTTAGCATGATGTGATCGGTCACAAGACTCATGAGAGCCAATGCCATTTCACAATGAAAGCTGACGTAATGACGCAATTGGTCATGACACATATGACAGCCAATGCAATTTCACTTTCAAAGCTGACGTAATGTTTCTTTGGGTGGCAATTTTTTTAATGTGTTCATGATCTTCGGCGGATGCAGACGTTGATCACTTTTGGGTATTTTCTTCACACAAATCAATTGTTTGGCCTTGGAATATTTGTACTTTTTGAATAAATTGTGCATGCAGTCGTATCTGCCTGTTATATCCTGTGTTTTATATCATATAATACACACGTCGGTAGGTTTAGGGATGGGGTTGGGTTACGTGTTCAAATGTGTATGAATAGTGTAAACAAAAAAACAAAATAAATGTAAATAAAATTATGCTGGCTGATTAAATTGAGAATCTCATTCCATGTCATAATGGCAAAATCATAAACCAATATATAATTTCATCATGACGATAACCATGCCCAACGCATCTGTATATGACAAAGGTTTCTCATTGAAATTAATGGAGTACCCTGTGTGTCGAACAATTACGCTAAAGAGGTACCTTGTGTGTTAAAAAGTGACACAGAAGGGAACTGACCAAGCACCCATATGCGACGAGTTGGGTGTGAGAATGTGTTGGCCACAGAATAAAAAGTAAAATAGGTAATTCTGACTTTTTAGAATTGTCAGAATTGTGCTATACAAAGTATGAGATATAAACTCGCAATTGCATGTTATAATGTCAGAATTGCGAGTTATAAAGTCAGAATTGCGTTATATAGTCAGAATTGTGTGGTATAAAATCGCAATTGCGAAAAGTTTAGTTATAAAAGCGAGTTATTAAGAATTGTGATATAAACTCTGAATTCTGAGGGGGGGAAAAAAAGTATTTTTTACTAAGAATTCAATTTTATAACTCACAAGATCTCTCAATTCTCCAGAATTGTGGGATATAAACTCGCAATTGCGTGTTATAAAGTCAGAATTATGAGATATAAACTCGCAATAATGAGAAAAAAAGTTAGATTTGTGAGTTATAGAGTCAGATTTGTGAGTTATAAAGTCATAATTGAGAGTTTATATTAATAGTTTATATATACACAATGTCAGGGTTTTTTTTTCAAATACGATATCTCAACATTTGATTAAAATATGCAGATGGAAACATAGCTAATGATGCATTCCTAAATACATGACTTGTGGGGAGTGTAGTCACTTTCTTCTTTTTTTATTAATAGAAGTCTGGCTGTGTGTGTGTTTGTACGTAATCTGAGACATCATTGGTCATCTCTCCCATCCCCCCCTGTACACAACCAGCCGGACCATTTTGTTCAGTTACCCACTCACTCACTGCTCAGATTAACTTTCAATCTCATGATCCCATGACTATACACCTGCCATGTCCGCATGATTGTTGCCAATGAGACTCCTAGGTCATATATGCACCAAAGGGCCGTCACATGCTCGCTTTCCACCTTGATTTCCAAGGCAAGAGTAGCTTCCAGCGTTATCAACTTTCACATGAGCTTCTCCCGTCTCTCTCTCTCTGCTAGCTGAGACCATGAATGGGCTGGAAAAAGCAGCCCTGGTGACTTGACCGCCACAGGCTAGAGAGACAGAGCGAAGCGAAGAGCTGGGGCAGGGAAACTTTTGGGGATGAAAAATGTTCCATCAGGCGTTTTTCCCCCCACATCATATTCCTGCCACTAAAATAATGTGATTTTGTGTGTATGTGTGTTAATTCCCACATTAAACCTCATTATTATTACAAATATTTCCAGTATATGAATATATTTTGTACCACTAAATGATTCAGTTCTACTCCTGAAATAGTATTTAAATAGCATTGCTTAATTGCATTGAATGTGCACTTGTAGTGTACATCTTAAAGTGCCCCTCTTTTTCCGAACCATTAAGATGACTGTACATTCGTGAGATGGATGTATGTGCATTACTTTGAGTTTGTCAGAGATAAGGACAAGAAGAACGTAGTCAAATGCAAATGAAGTCAAATGCAACCTTTGTCTAATGCTTGCCGACAAGAAGCTCAGATCTAGGCCCTAGCCTGGCCCGTGCTTTTATATCCTCCCTATTACACATTGTTGCAGACATTAAAATAGTCCATTTTTGTTTTTATCGTCAAAGTAGTTATATTTCGTTTAATTTCTTTATTAAGTTAATTTAAAAAAAAAATTGAGTATTTTTTTGTTTGTTAAATTAAAGTTTTTGTTTTTTAAAGTGACTACCAGCCCGTCGGCTGACAGCGAGTTAACCCAACGCTTTAGCCTCTCAAATCAACACTTGACTTGTCTTGCCTATAATAATATCCATAGATATCAAACACTTCAAGCTTCACAATGTTAGTTTAAACTACTATCACCACTACCACAGTAAAAAGGCATTTTTGTATAAGTTGAGGTTAGGCGTAGGCGCTCGCAAATGAAACGGGCTACACAATCTAAAAAAATAAAAATAAAATCATGCAGGTTGTCTTATCAATGGCTACACCTCTCCGCAAAATGAATATAAATCCACGCTATATGCACATTTAACAGAGTTCACGTCAACGAAAGCAAAAAATATGAGCTGCATTTCATTTATCAGTTAAAAGATCAAAGACTGCAATATGAGAGAGCGAACTATGCACTGCTAAGATCATTTAGTTTCATTAGTTTTAATGAAGATGATTGTGTTTTTGAGCATCTAAGACTTGCGCGTGTTGCACCATCTAAATTGGGTTGTTTGAGTAATCGTATTTAAATCCGTCTCGAAAGAATCTCGGAAGGCATTTACTGATCTGGTCTTTTCATAATCGAATAGATATCTGGTCAGAGAAAACGAATGAAGTGACCAGGTGTAAAAAGGCCATAACTCTCCCAGTATACTCTCCCAGCTGCGCCGAAGGAATGCTTGCTGCCGCTGGTGGACACTAAACACTGTACTACTGCTTGATTTGAAGTCCTTTTGCCCTGTTGATTACAATAAATAGGTCTAAAAATTATGTTTATTGTGTTTGACTGGTCAGTACTGTTCATATTTACATTTAAAAAGCAGACATAAAAGTAACTTAAAAGTTACTTTCCCTAGTAACTAATTACTTTTGATATACAGTAATTGGTAAAGTCATTCAATTACTCTTAAAAGAAGTAACTAGTAACTATAATTAATTCATAATTCAGTAACTAATTAAGCCACAGTCATTATGCTACATCATATCACCTTCTACTGGATGTAAAATGCTCTGTAGTACATTTTGTTATTTTAGAATGTTAAGTTCTACTTCTGTAGTTATTTTGGTGAAAATAACTCAAAAGTAATACAGGAGTAATGTAACGCCTTACAATTCTGAGACAGTAATATTGTAAGGTAAAAAATTACTTTTAAAGGTCCCGTTCTTCGTGTTCTTTTGAAGCTTTTATTGTGTTTACAGTGTGCAATATAACATGTGTTCATGTTTTGCGTGTAAAAAAAAACAGTATTTTTAACACAATGTACTTATCTGTATACCACTGTTTTCACTCTCCTAAAAACGGCTGATGACTTCCTTTATTCTATGAAGTCCCTCCTTCAGAAATACGTAACGAGTTCTGATTGTGCCAGCGGTTCCCGTATTGTGATTTGACCGCATCTTAGCAAACGTGGCACGGTTCCTGTGTTGTGATTCGACAGCAGCTTAGCGCACGTGGAAAGGTCACGCCTCTTAACGGGAAATATATGCGCTTAATGATCTCTACAGCGTCCCTGGGAAAGCCAAACAAAGGTGATTTGACTCCGGGATGAAAATAACAGCGTCTCGACGACATGGCGACAAACACACTCAAACGCAACACTTCCTTTTCTCCACGCGACCGTCCTCTTCTCCACGTGGGAGAGCAACAAGACCACGCCCCCTTTTTTCACGTATTCTTGTGGGCGGAGGTTAGTCTGTTCTACTGACGTCATTTATGAAGGAAGTACCAGGATGTAGTCCAAGCCAGCCGTTCGCTGTAGGCTTTGAAAGGGAACTTCTGTTAAATAAAATATCTCGCTTGGCATTGAACTTTGAGCTTTATTATTTTACAGGTATTATTTATGCTCTAACAGCAACATTACACACTAACTGAAGTTTGAACAATGGGATCACGAAGAACGGGACCTTTAAATAACAGTAACAAGTAATCCATAATGTATTACAGTTTGGAAGTAACTTGTACAACACTGCCTGCCATAAAGTGTGTAATAAAGTTGTTTGTGAAGGTAACATTTCTGCAAAGTTTTAAAGATCAAAGTGCACAATAAATGAAGTTATTGTCTCCTAAAATAAAGGATTACATTTTGAACTGCTGAAACAAATCATCAGTAATTTCACTCTTACGTAACAATGTAACGGATTTGCATAATGCCAGCCTGTTGTCTTCATTGGCTGCCCGCGAACGTTGTCTACTTTGACCTGCCCTTAAACACTGTAGTCGTAAATGATTGTTTTAATTATATATTGACACACTTAAAAAAGTACACTTATTTTGATGTGTTGACTAACATACTAAATAACTAAAATTGTTAAATGATTATTATTACAAATATTTATAGTATAATGATACCACCTAATGATGTCAGAATTATGTTATACAGTAAATTAATTGCATTTTACATTTGGCTTTCGTTTAAGGCATGGATGAAAGCTCAGACTAATAGTGTTTTCCTCAGAAGCGTGACTATAAATACACACAATGCCATTCTTTTGTATCACGAGACTTTTTGGTCTATTGAATCAGTGGCTATCCATTAACTTCTATTCACAGTATTAGGTATTTTAAGGCTGTGCGTTTCTTGGCAATCTTTATGTCGGCTGTTTTAAAATTCCCTTTCAGAGTTTTCCTGGAAAACCGTGTGAGTTTATAGTGAAATTTTATTATTACAGCATTTCGGTTCATTGACCTCCAACCTCCATGCTTTCAAACAGAAAGGGAATAGAGTTTATTTAAAGTTTCGATTTAACTTCCATACAGTTGTTTTTTTAAATGTTAGCCTAATGATTGAATAGGACTCATTTAAGACGGCAGAATAAATATATGTGGCCATGTCTGTGATAACCGCACACTAATAAAAAAACAAGAGCACATCCTTGCTTACCTCCTTTTCCATTCCTTATCCATCCTTTCTTTATCTCTGGCCAACAACCCAAAAGTCATTTTGTCATTATTTTCAGCCATCGTTTGAAATCATGTCACCGCTTAAATTGTGTATTTTTAATGAAGCCACGTCTTTAACTTCTCTGAAAGTGGAAAGAAGGATTTATTTGGTTGAGAGGTGCATTATTGTCAACCCCATGAGGTTGCGTGGCCTTTTGAAAGCTGAAACCGATCTATGGTAATCACATTATGCTTGTGACATCCATGATCCATTAACTGAGTCGAGGATTCTGATATCAGTGTGTGTTTGTACATTTCTGTAGGTTCATGGCTCCCCAATTCCCTCAACTGGGAATCTAATTCGGGAAAGATTTGCATTCCTTTCCCAGACATCTTTAGAGGAAGTGCGAGTCTTCGAGCAGTGAAGGAGCCGAGCTGATAGTAAAGCTCAACTCCCGTGACGTTTTATCAGGCCCATGGTTGCACATCAATAGCGATCCCTATCCCTCCCTCTTCTCCTTCCTTCCCTCACCTTCCTTAATCTTTTTAAACAAAAGAGGCGTGCAAAACAAAGATGGCAAATATCAGGTTTGATAAGAGAGTTTTGTGTTTGTAGGTTGTATTCACATGTCCTGATTTACTGCACACTGAGCACCTGTTTGTTTGTGTTCTCATTCAACGATTGGTGGCGTTTGACTTTTGATAATTGTATGTAAACAAACCAGCCTGATTGATTTGATAGGTTGCAGAGGTCATACAGATTTATCTATTTCTATTGGAATAGAAATATCAATGGCGTGCCAAAAAGACTGTGCCACTGAATGAAGCTTTGTAAATGGATGATTTAGGTGGCTACTTGGAGCTAGTACATACTTCACTAGGCCTACTTGATACTATAATGTATTTTATGTATATACACACAGAGGCACGTTAAGCTGTATTTGCCGCATACGCATGCTCCAAGTCTTCTTCTTTAATCTTTTGTCTTACATTAAAGAAGTACACTTACATTTACATTTAGTCATTTATCCAAAGCGACTAACAAATAAGTGCAATAGAAGCAAGGGCAACAATATGCAAGTGTTGTAACAAGTCTCAATTCATCTAGAACAGAACACATAGGCCTTTAAAAAAAAAAAAAAAAAAAAATATATATATATATATATATATATATATATATATATATATATATATATATATATATATATATATATATATATATATATATATATATATATATATATATATATATATATATATATATATATATTATTAAATAGACAAACAGAAAATGTATTGAGTGATAAGTGCTATTCTTGATTGGTCAGGTGCTGCTAGAAAATATGTGTTTTTAGATGTTTCTTGAAAGTGGCTACAGACTCAGCTGCTCGAATTGAGATAGGCAGGTCATTCCACCAGGTGGGAACGGTCCAGGAAAAGGTCCACTTACTTTGACTAACATACTAAATGACACATGTAAATTACTTGACCATAATTTTAAAGGCACAATATGCTATTTTCGCCGCTAGAGGTCGCTTATTCAAAACAAAAGGCGTAGCTTGATGACGCCTTGATTTCACAGAATTATGGGAGTTGTTGTCTTCACCTCTACAGCCGGTGGAAAAGAATCCAATGGGACTCGGGCAGAAATCATATTCATAGATGAGCTAATGTAATAAAGATTTATTAACATTAAGCAGGGTGGGGAAAGCGATTGCTAATGAGAGACGAGCATGACACACGGCTCGGGAGCAGTGGAGCTTTTATTATGCTGCAGATGACCAAATCCGCTTCTTCTGCTCATGCGTACGTGGGGTAAGGCAGTGCTGTTTTATTTAGCTTTTTACTTTGTTCAGGGAAGGAGGTGGGAACCGGCGAACATTCAAAATACTTTAATAAATAAATAAACAAACTGAAAGTTATGGCGGCACACATAACAAAATGCAAAAAAAACATAACAAACTCCAGGCCTGGTCCTCTCTCATCCTTCACTGTCGTCACTCCTCCTTTTATGCTCTTGTCGCTCCTCCGTGAGAGATCCGGGACCGATGTGATGCGCAGCATGGCTCTCATCATACAATTACTCACCGGACTCGCATCGCTCTCTCACGGTTCTTGCTCGCCCTGCTCGTCACATACCCCCATCGCCCCTTGCAGGCCGGGGGCTACCCACGAGAATGCATTCTACTCCCCCCCCACCCCCACAGGGCCTGTCTCGCCGGCCAAAGCACCTGGGAGTAAGGACAGACGAGACAAGAGAAAAGGAGATGGAAGCACAAGGAGCGACAAAGACGAGAGAGGGGAGAGAGGAAAAAGATTCTGTTCTGGTTCACGGACACACTGCCACTCGGTCCTCAGCCAGCCGAGAGGCTCTTCCTCGCGGTGCCATGCGATGGTCCTGGATGCTCTGTGGACGGCTCGATTCTCCTCCGCCTCCTGGCGGCCGGCGGTGGCTCCTCCGGTTGAGGGCAGCCGGCAGTGAGTCCCGCGCTCCCTGCTCCTCCCCATTACATGGGATGGCAGCAGGCTCCGGCCCACGGCAAATGCTGACGACTCCTCCGTTCCCTTTCGGATGGCAGCCACCCCACCTCGACCCAGGAGCACGGCAGCGAGCTCTCCGTCCCACGGTGTCTTCACTCACTCCAGCACCACCACCTTCACTCTTCTGCGCTGCGCTGCACTTGTCTGTGCTGCTCCTCAGCACCACAATCCCCCTCAGCAGCGAGGGCTCTCCGACAGAATGTCCCTCCTTCCTCCCAGGGCTTCGGCACCAATGTAACACTTTGCTTAGGGAAGAAGGAGGCGGGAACCGGCGAATATTCAAAATACTTTAATTAATAATTAAACAAACTGAAAGTAAAGGCGGCAGCCCCTCACGGAGGACTGCAGCACACACACATAGCAAAATGTAAAGAAAACATAACATAAACTCCAGGCCTGGTCCTCTCTCGTCCTTCACTGTTGTCACTGCTCCTTTTATTCTCTCGTCACTCCTCCGTGAGAGATCCGAGACCGGTGTGATGCGCAGCTGGTCCATCATCCACTTACTCACCGGCCTCACGATGCAGTACGCTAGATCGAGATTAGGCATGGTAAAACATGGTACTCGTATATTAATAAAAAAGATTTAATCAATAAGACTAACCGTGTTGAGATTTATAACAATGATTTGTTTTCTGTCGATTAATGTATCATCAATTGCTCACCGATCTAATGAAACACATAATATATTAAAGCATCTTTGGTGTTTCCATGGTTTCTACAAAATAAAAAAAAATTGAGGGTAACCCGGGAAGGTTTAAAAACTGCTTAAAACTGGTTTTGGGATATTTTAATCCAAAAATCATACATATTGTGCCTATAAATGAATTTAAAGTTAATATATTTTAAATATATATTAAATTGCAACATCATCATTATTTGAAATAAAAATACTGTTTACAATAGATTCCATAACACATTTAAAGTGTACTTCGTTTTCACAAGAAGTCCTACGCTTTCACTAAATGCAAAAGAGCCGCTAGGAATTTTTTTTTTGTGTTCCACAGAAAAGTCAATAATGACAGTTCATTTTTGGGTGAACTATCCCTTTAAGCAGTGTCTGTGCATATCCAAAGGAATATGCAGATACACATAAGCACATTCATGAAAGAGGATGTTCTTTTCCCCAACAAATGCCTCCCCGCAGGGGTCTGTTCTTGCTGAGACTTGAAATTGTATTATTGGACTCTATTTATTCACGTTCTTAATTTGCTATTATTGGCCACTCCAGTGATGCTGGCCAAACAATAAAATTATATTTAAATGCATTTACTGGCACACCAATGACCTGCGCAAGTTTGTAGTCATTTTTTTTATGTATATTACGTTTGCTTAATTTTAGACCCCATGCCAGATTTTTCATCTGTTAAACTTGTACAAAGCAGTACAAATCAAAAAGTGGTTTTACAGTCACAATATTGGGGATGTTTGAGATTAT
The DNA here is from genome assembly GCA_023566225.1 of Romanogobio albipinnatus. Lineage (NCBI taxonomy): Eukaryota > Metazoa > Chordata > Actinopteri > Cypriniformes > Gobionidae > Romanogobio > Romanogobio albipinnatus. The sequence goes on from CM042239.1 coordinate 65,479,221, forward strand.
TTTATGGTCACGCCACCACCGGAACCATGTCAACGTTATAAAGATTTACATATTTGAAATGGGATTTGTTCAGTGGATTATACACAATACCTGCTTGATATTTAATTAGTTTAGTAGACAGTGAGATTAACCTTATGAAACAGATGAATACAAAAACAAACATATACCTTTTACTTGCTTTCAAAACAGAAAACCAAGCCATAATATCAGATAGAACAACAAGATACTATCAGTGGTAGTATTATACATTTGGACACATATCTGATCCAATGCTAGATTGTAAAATGTTGACCTGTCGAGCTGCAGAACACGGCTCCAATCTTCCACACTCCAGTCCTTATGTTCTTTGGCCAATTTTTTTATTTTTTATTTTTTTCAGTAGATAAAGCAAATAAATATTTGTTTGTTTACTGCTACACAACCTCTTACATGGTTGCAGAGGACAGCTCCTTCCATCTGGCCAATTTTACTAAAATCATCTTTCCACATAGTGTAGTGATTTATTGAATTATATGCTGGGAATAATGAGTGCATGGTTGGAATGACCACTTGGCCAAAAATGACGTTCACACAATTCGGTAAGTTTCATTGCATACGTTAGTTTTACACTCCAGGCTCAACATCGCAATATGCAAAAAAAAACATGTAATTAAAAGTTTCAATAAAGTGCAAAGAAGCTATTTTTTTTTCTAGGTCAGACACCACTTTTGGCCACTACTGTGTATATATACTGTATAAATAGCATACGATTAATTTAAAGTCCATAACGTGTTCAAATTATTTAACGCAATTAGCACAAATAAGTTACAGAAGTACGTGAAGCTGCGTCATTACCGTAATTTTCTTTGTGCAGTTAAATGATGTTAGAAGCCTGGAGTTTATCACAATCACACTGAGCATCTACAAGCAACTGTAACTCTGGTAGGAGGAAATATCCATTCTAACTCTTTAACTCGATTCTGCTTCTCTGTTTGCGATCAGGCCATTTTAAGCCGTTAAACTCTGGGAAAGTGTTCAGTGATCCAGTGATCCTGTTGAATTCATTCAAATAGTCCAAAACTGCGCTAATGTAAAGAAGGCCAGGCTGATCACATCACACATATCAAAGAGAATAGGGGCGTTTTTAGTGAATTGTTCGTTCCAGTGTGCTTTGCTTTTA